>CM053569.1:45703120-45791886 GCA_028646485.1 Cryptoprocta ferox
GAGGAGAAAGCAGGAAACAACCTCCTTGATCTCAGCCACAGCAATTTCTTACTTGACACATCTCCAAAGGCAAGGAAATCAAGAGCAAAAATGATCTATTGGGACCTCATCAAGATAAAAAGCTTCTGCACGGCAAAGGAAACAATCAATAAAACTAAAAGGCAACCGACAGAATGGGACACTATAGTTGCAAATGGTATATCAGATAAAGCGCTACTATCCAAAATCTACAAGGAACTCACCAAACTCCACACTAGAAAAACAAATAATCCAGTGAAGAAATGGGCAGAAGGCATGAATAGACACTTCTCCAAAGAGGACATCCAGATGACCAACAGACACATGAAACGATGGTCACCATCAATCATTATCAGGGAAATACAAATCAAAACTACACTGAGATACCACCTCAAGCCAGTCAGAGTGGCTGAAATGAACAAATCAAGAGACTATAGATGCTGGCGAGGATGTGGAAAAATGGGCACCCTCTTACACTGTTGGTGGGAATGTAAACTGATGCAGCCACTCTGGAAAACAGTGTGGAGGTTCCTCAAAAAATTAACAATAGAACTCCCCCAACCCAGCAATAGCACTGCTAAGAATTTACCCAAGGGATACAGGAGTGTTGATGCATAGGGGCACATGTACCCCAATGTTAATAACAGCACTTTCAGCAATAGCCAAATCATGGAAAGAGCCTAAATGTCCATCAACTGACGAATAGTTCAAGAAGATATGGTTTATATATACAATGGAATACTACATGGCAATGAGAAAGAATGAAATCTGGCCATTTGTAGCAACATGGATGGAACTCGAGGGTGTTATGCTAAGCGAAATAAGTCAGGCGGAGAAGGACAGATACCATATGTTTTCACTTATCAGTGGAACAGGAGAAATTTAACAGAGAACCATGGGGGAGGGGAAGAGGAAAAAACTAGTTGGAGAGAGGGAGGGAGGCAAACCATGAGAGACGCTTGAATACTGAGAACAAACTGAGGGCTGATGGGGGAGGGGGAGAGGGGAAGGAGGATGATGGGCATGGAGGAGGGCATTTGTTGGGATAAGCACTGGGTGTTACATGGAAACCAACTTGACAATAAACTATAAAAGAAAATAAATAAGTAAGTAAGTAAATAAAAATAAAAAACACTTTATTGCTAAAATATGCCAACCATCATCTGAGCTTTCAAGAAGTCATAAACTTTTTGTCTCGATGTCGATGACTGCTAACTTACCAGGGTGATGATTGCTGAAGGTTGGGGTGGCTGTGGCAATTTCTTAAAGTAAGACAACAATGGGGGCACCTACGTGGCTCAGTCAGTTAAGCATCTGACTCTTGGTTTTGGCTCAGGTCAGGGGATCTCATGGTTGGTGAGTTCAAGTCCCATGTTGAGCTCTGTACTCAGCACAGAGCCTTCTTGGGATTCCCTGTCTCCCTCTCTCTCTGCCCCCCCCCCTTGCATATCTCTCTCTCTCTCTCTCTCTCTCTCTCTCTCTTTCTCCCTCTGTCTCTCTCTTTCTCCCTCTCTCTCTCTCTCTCTCCCTCTGAAAAATAAATAAATAAATGTTAAAAAAGAGACAACAATGAAGTTCACTGCATTCTACCCACAGTAGAACTTCTTTCAAAATTGTAGCTAATCTTCTCAAACCCTGCCATTGCTTTATCAACTTAGCTTCTGTAATATTCTAAATCCTTTATTCGTGTTTCAGTAATCTTCACAGCACCGTCACCAGGAGTAGATTCCATTTCAAGAAACCACATTCTCTATTCATCCATAAGAAACATATCTTTATCCATTCACAGTTTAACATGAGATTCCAACAATTCAGTCGCATCTTCAGGCTTTACTTCTCATTCTAGTTCTTTTGCTATTTCTACCATATCTACAGTTACTTCCTCCACTGAACTTTTGAACCCTTCAATGTCATCAATGATATTTGGAATCAACTTCTTCCAAACTCCTGTTTGTGTTGATATTTTGACCTCTTCCCATGAATCAAAAATGTTTTAAGGGGCACTTGAGTGGCTCAGTCGGTTAAGCATCAGACTCTTGATTTTGGCTCAGGTTATGATCTCATGGTTCATGGGTTTGAGTCCCGAATCTCTGTGCCAACATTGTGGAACCTGCTCAAGATTCTCTCTCTCTCCCTCTCTTTCTTCCTTGCCCCACTGGCTGGCTCTCTCTCTCTCTCTCTCTCTCTCTCCCTCTCTCTCTCCAAATAAATAAAACTCAACAAAATAATGTTTTTAATGGCATCTAGAATGGTGACTCTTTTACGGAAGGTTGTCAGTTTACTGTGTCCAGGTCTATCAGAAGAATAATTAGCTAAAGCAACTATAGCCTTATGAAATGTATATCTCTAATAATAATAATAATAATAATAATAATAAATGCAAGGTGAAAATTACTCCTTGTTCCGTGGCTGCAGAATGGATGTTGTATTAGGCATGAAAACAACATCAATTTGAGGCACCTGAGTGGCTCAGTCAGTTAAGTGTCTAACTCTTGATTTTGGCTCAGGTCATGATCTCACAGTTCATGAGATCAAGTCCTGTGTCAGGTTCTGTCCTGACAGCGTGGGCTCTGTGCTGACAGCAAGAACCTACTTGGGATTCTCTCTCTCCCTCTTTCTGTGCCCCTCCTCTGCTCACGTGCTCCCTCTCTCTCTCTCAAGATAAATAAATAAACTTTTTTAAAAAGAAAAAAAACATCAGTTTCCTTCTACTTCATCAGAGTTCTTGTATGACCATGTACATTGTCAATGAGCATTAATATTTTGAAAGGAATCTTTTTTTTCTGTATGGAAGGACTCAACAGTGGGCTTAAAATATTCAATAAACCATGCTGTAAAAAGATGTACTGTCATCCAGGCTTAGTTGTTCCATTTATAGTGCACAGGCAGGGTAAATCTAGCATAATTCTTAAGGGCCCTAGGATTTCCATAATGGTCAACAAGCAATGGCTTCAACTTAAAGTCATCAGCTACATTAGCCCCCAACAAGAGAGTCAGCCTATCATTTGACACTTTGAAGCTAGGCATTGACTTCTCCTACATAGCTATGAAAATCCTAGATGGCATCTTCTTCCAATATATGAGTGTTTCATCTAAAAATTAAAATATGCTGCTTAGTGTAGCCACCTTCATTAATTATCTCAGCTAGATCTTCTAGATAATTTACTGTAGCTTCTATATTAGCCCTTGCTGCTTCACTTTGCACTTTTATGTTATGGAGATGGCTTCTTTCTTTAAACCTCACAAACCAACTTCTACTAGCTTTACACTTTTCTTCTACAACTTCTTTACCTCTCTCAGCCTTGTTAGAATTGAAGAGAGTTAGGGCCTTGCTCTGGATTAGGCTTTGGTTTAAGGGAACGTTGTGGCTGGTTTGATTTTCTATTTCAGATCACTCAGACTTTCTCCATATCATGAATAAAGCTGTTTTGCCTTCTCATCATTTGTGTGTTCACTGGAGTAGCATTTTTAATTTCCTTCAAGAATTTTTTTTTTCATTCACATCTTGCCTGATACAAGATGCTAGCATTCTCTTTATCTTCGTTTTAAACATGGCTTCTTATTGAGATTAGCCATTCCTAACTTTTATTTTAAGTGAAACACATTCAACTCTTCCTTTACTTGAACGCTTAGAGGCCATTATTGTTGGGTTACTAATTGGCCTAATTTCAATATTGTTGTGACTCAGAGAATAGGGAGGCCTTGAGAGAGAAAGAGAGATGGGGAATGGATGGTGTATGCAACAGTCAGAACACAATCAACATTTATTAAATTTGCCACCTTATATGGGCCCAGTTTATGGCATCCCAAAACAATTACAATAGTAACATCAAAGATTACTGATCACAAATCACTGTAACCAATATAATAGTTATGAAATATTGTGAAAATTACCAAAATGTAACACAGAGACGTGAAATGAGCAAATGCTATTGGAAAAATGGCACCTAAAGACTTGTTCTAAATAAAATTGCCACAACCTTCAATTTGTAAAGAAAGCAATATCTATGAAGTACAATAATGCAAAGCTCAATAAATTAGCTATGTTTGTATGTGGGTTTCCTTTCAGCATAAGTATTATCCTAAAGATTCTGAAAGACACACTAAAGTTCAGAAGGATATATTTCCCATGAGTGCATGACTACAGATTAAATTTGCCCAGAAATGTTACAGAATTTCAATGAGCAAGGCATTTGATAAGACAGAAGAGGGGGGAAAAATGACTGTTTTAAAATTAAATATGGAGGCATTTAATAACTGAAAGCTTTCATGTGGATCAACTTGGATTGCCCTATACTCAATATTCCAACTCTTTAATGCCTTGACTGTACAACAGCCCTAGATCATTTGAATATTTACCAAGAAAAAAATATGGAGTGAGCAGTGCAACAGGTCTGGACTAGGCTAAATTCTTATCCCTATTTTACTTCAGCCATATTAATTTGACCAGGTTTTTATCTCTGGCCATGGACCCTGAGTCACTCTATGGGACTAGCGCCTGACAATACCTGATAGAATTGGTGACAATGCAAATACCAAAGGTAAGAAGCTCACCCAAGAAGCCATGGAGATTCTAGAGGAGTAAGATGTATGACTACAGAAAAGTAGGGGAAGTTGTTATTGCTGTGTTGAGTATGAATACTAAAAAAAAAGCCTTTACAAATGAGCTTCTTGGCTCTGAAGACATAGTCTTGGTCTGTCATCCTGAAGTCTCCTCTCCAGTTCTGTTCCCTATTCCTATCTCTGCAGAGTTCAAGAGCTCTCATCCTCTAAAAATAAATCTAAACTTGTAATCTCAACCCCATTCCCAACTCCTTTGTTTCAGGACAGAAGGAATGAAGAAGCAAAGGGTAGGAAGCCTAGTGTTTAACAAAATAATTGCTCTATTTCATTAATCCTAAATCACACACATCTTGTTCATATTTTCATATCTCTGAAAGTGAGATATGTCATTTTATAATCAATATAGGCCAGAGATCAGGAACATAATTGTTCATTTGTTCATACAGTTATTGCTTCAGTTGAATTACTTGTACTATTGGTAGTAGAAGTATAAAGTGTCTTCCAAAAATTATACTATAATTCATCCTTGAAACTAAGTTATTATGTGCATAGAAAGACAGAAATAGAGTAATCAGGGGAAATGATTAATAAATAATCATTGTTGGAGAAATGATTTCAAGGCCAACTTTTCTTGAAAGGGATCAACCAACAATAGTATAACAATTAAGAAAGGAAAAATCCCACATGTGGATAAAGCCATGATGCATGGTAATGCCTCTGTAACTTGAATCACCTAGGGATCTTGTTAAACATGCAGATTCTGATTCAGTGAGGCTTGGGTGGGGCTAGATACACTGCATTTATTTATTTTTTTTTATTTTTGAGAGACAGAGAGACAGCGTGAGCAGGGGAGGGTCAGAGAGAACGGGAGACACAGAATCTGAAGACAGGCTCCAGGCTCTGAGCTGTCAGCACAGAGCCCAACGTGGGGCTCGAACCCACAAACCGTGAGATCATGACCTGAGCTGAAGCCGGATGCCTAACCGACTGAGCCACCCAGACACCCCGAGACACTGCATTTCTAACAAACTCCCAGGTGATGCTGTTCTTGCAAGGTGCTGAAGAATTACCTCTCCTCACCACAAGCAATGCAACCAAAGGTGGGATAAATTGCCAATTCCCTCCAAATAAATGAAAAAAAAATTCAAAGCAATAAGAGGCTGGCATAATCAATCTGTATGTTGCATACAGCTACCATTAGTCAGAAACTTCTTGCAGACTTTGAAGAGAAGCCCTTACCTTCCAGCTACCTGTGATTCAATGGAGGAAAGTATAAGTATAGTTAATGAGGAAAAGACCAGAATCAAAACTTAGAAAATGGCTACCAATAGAGCACTTTAAAAAAAAACACTACATCCTCAATGCTTTTGATGGCACTAATGGTGATACTATATTGAAAACATGCCTATCAATAGCTCTAAGTTGAAAATGATTTAAGAAAATAGGATTCTATATATGAAGACATTTAAAACATTTTAATCAATTTATATTTTTCATTTTTTCCTTTTTAGGTATGGACAAGAATGATTTAAAATATATATATATATGTATTTTTTTTTTTATTTGGGGCACCTAGGTGGCTCAGTCTCTTAAATGTCCAACTCTTGATCTCAGCTCAGGTCATGATCTCATGGATCATGGGATCAAGCCCCAAGTCAGGCTTTGCACTGACAGCACAGAACCTACTTGGGATTCTTTTTCTCCCTCTTTCATTAACATGTAATAAATTAGAATGGCTTTCTATAAAAACAATAATAATTTATCCTAAAAATCTATAAACTGGTGACGGGGGAGTCTGATAAATTTTAGATTGTATTCACTAAGATTGTTATACAGCCTCTGCAGACAAGGACTATTGGAACATACAACCAAATAAATTGCATTGTCTCTAACACGGTGAAAAAAATATATATGAACAAAAAAAGGAATGATCAAGAGAAAGGCTATTTAGGGTTCTCTAAAGAGAAAGCATCCAATGCAATCCAGAGGAGGGCGTATCCTAATTTTAGAAATAAGTATCCAGTCCCTTTTACAAATACTCCCCAGTGAAGATCAATGTAATAGACATTTTAATCATTCATTTTATTCCCCGACTGACTCCATACTCACCAAGCATCCTTGTGATTATAATTTGTCTTTTCTTTTGCTGAGAGGAAAGAGAATTCACTCATACCAATGCAAACATTCTGCTCTACCTAAAAGTTAAATATTTAAAATGATGAGTTAATAAGTTAGAACTCTGGATAACACATCAGTCTCTTAGGGATTTGGTTTGGTAAGAATGCCCACAGGATGGCACCTAAGGTCAAGCTTGAAAAATTAATTTCTGGGCCTGCAGAGCTGAGAACCAGACTCAGTAACGTAATGACCTTATCAAATAATGATTCTGACCTTGTCTAAGCTGCCAGCTGGCTTCCCAAGTGTTTACTTCCCTAACTGGAACAATTACTATAATTCACATAACAAAAAAAAATTCAGAAAAGTAATAGGAGACTAGATTTTATATACACCATGTTTTAACTCCTGACTTATTCCCCAGGGGTATTTTCTTAATCAAAATCTATTCTGTTTTCCAACATTTTAGGTTTATTAACCAAAATACTGTAAGTATATTGGTAGATGATAAATTATTCTTAATTTCTATGTGAATTTCATTGAAGGAAAATGCTTAAAGTCTAAAGCTTTATTCTGCAGTTTATCTAAACCAGATCCATTCGTGTGGACTTACAAGGGACATATTGAGAATTTATCTAATAATGTGGGCATATTAGATAAGTAAAATAGGGAAATAAATATAAAATATAACATACTAATACTAGTTTTCAAAAAGAGTAAGAAAACACTTATGCAATCTAATATTTAACAGCAATGACTTCAGGAGACATACCCCAAACTAATGTAATCAGATTTTTAAAGGGGTAGAGCGCCATATCTCATGCTTTAAAAAAATTGGTTAGGGGCACTTGGGTGGCTCAGTTGGTTAAGCTTCCGATTCTTGATTTCAGCTCAAGTCATGATCTGACATTTTGTGGGATCCAGTCCCATGTTGGGTGCCAAGCTGATAGTACAGAGCCTGCTTGGGATTCTCTCTTTCCCTCTCTTCCTGCATCTCTCACTCTCTCAAAAGAAATAAACTTTAAAAAAAAGTTAACAAAAGCTCAGTTTGCAGGGTTTAAGTAAAAGTAATGGGTGTACTCCAGACCTGACTCCATCATTGGATGCTGCATTGATAAATGACTTTGAAGCTCATGAGTTCTTCATGTGGATTCATGAATCTCAGTGCAACACAGGGATTAACAGCACAGACATGGAGCCACAGTGCCTGGATTCAGACCTCACTTCACCCTTCCTGGGCCTCAGATGTACTTCCTCTGTAAAATAATAACACCTACCTCATAAAGTGGTATGGGATTTAAATATCATCTAGAACAGTCCCTAACATGTGGTAAATGCCAGATAAATATTTGCTATTATTATCATCTCAGCTGTGTGTAACTCTCAAGAGCCCTCTCTAGTGTCACAGCATCTTGACCCAGATCAAAATGCCTCCACTGATGTCTGATTGTCCCAAAAGTAGCACATCATAATAAATTCTGTTAGCACAACTATGTCACCCTACGTCCTCCTTGTAAGTTATCCCCTGCTCTGGCTTTCTCTTTGTCCATGTGCACTACTCACAGTACTGTTTATTTCTTATTACTGCCTTACTCCACAGTTGCAGTTCATGACAACTGCACTGTCCATGCCTCAGACATGGGTGGACTGTGGATTCTCCAGGTAAGCAAATTCATATGTGGAGTCATGTAGACTTTATTCCATGGACCCCAGCATAGCCCTGTTTGTTCTAGAGTCTGACAGAGCCTCCTGCACAGAATAGATTCTGTCCCTCCCAGTCAACCAGATGATCACTTTTGCTCTATAGGACCAGACCAAGAGGCATTTGCATATCTTCCCCATTTTCCTCTGTCTTTTTCCTTTATTACTAGGGAGCTTTCCCTCAACCAAAATCTCTTTTTATTCAGTGAAAAAATAAAAACTCTCATGCATCCTCTTATACATCTGAATAAGTTAGTTAACAAATGGCAAGGGTTATGGTTGGGATGAGGCAGATGGGGATTGACATGATGTCTACACTAGTTAAAGTTAGTCTAAGAGCTTGGTAACTTTGCTTTTATTAACATGTTATTTCATAATCATTATAAGATTATAAATAATAATTATAATATCTACCTTGGGGCACTTGGGTAAGGTTTAGTCAGTTAAGTGTTAGACTCTTGATTTTGGCTCAGGTCATGATCTCATGGTTGTGAGATTGAGCCCCGCATATGCTGTCAGCACAGAGCTTGCTTGGGATTTTCTCTCTCCCTTTCTCTCTGTCCCTCCCCATTCTCTCTCTCTCTCTCTCTCTCTCTCTCTCTCTCTCAAAATAAATAAACATTTAAAAAATAATAATACCTACCTTTTTATTATCTAGTTCCCATTTTATGAGACAAAGCTGAGGGTAAACAAACCCTACCAAAGGAATTTGACTAGGAATGGTGACTAAGGTATTAAAAGTAATTTCTTGTAAGTACTGAAAAATAGCTGAAAAATGACTAGAAATTACCAAGCCAAGGTTGAAGAGAAAATAGGATTGTGGAGGAGTAAACACTCAGAAGATACGATTGCCTTAGAAACATTTGTTGATGTCAGAAAATTTGAAATTTCATTTAGACGGCTTCTGTAGGCAGTCAAGGTCAGAACCCAGGAACCACACAGGATTTAGTCATGTAGGAGCCACAATAAACTGGGATACAAGGAACCTGTGCCCTTGGTATAAGGGTGAACTGTTAGGGAAAAAATTATAACACTTTAGAACAGCAAGGCAGACTTTATTCAGGGGAACTATCATAATAGGTATAGGTTTGGCAATAATGGAAAAAGATTGGACTCCAAATACAACAAGGGAAAGTGGGATTTTATACCCAAGGTGCAGAGTAGGGTCTTGATGGATAGAGAATTACTGAGAATGTAGGATAATTCTTGCTAACTGACCTCACAGAAGTACTGCTGAAGGCAGGCAAGAGTGATCAGATATTTACTTGGGGACAGTGAGAGATGAGAGAGATAATCATATATACAGAGTGGGGATTCTGGCTAATCTGACTTAGAGTTCTTTCTAAAATTGGGCTCTTGGAAACATGCCCAAAAACAGCCTAGTTGAAAAAGAGTTCAGAGGAGCCTGACTAAAATTTGGTCAAGGAGAGAGTCTTTGTCAGTCTCAAAAGTCAGCTCATGTCCAGAATTTTAGCTCAGGCTGCAATCATTAGAGTCATCCAAAAAACCCAAGCTTTGAGCTCAGTTAGAGATGGTCCAGTACAGCATGCAAAGCAAAAGCATATCCTTTCTAAAAGAAGGTAACCTCATCGGGTGCTGAAATTATTCCTGCAAAGTATTGTTCAACATACAGGTAACCAAGAACGGCACAAAGATAATGAGAAAACTAGATTCCATGAGCAAGAAGCAGCAAATCAAGAAACAGCAAACATACCCCCAAAGACTTCAGTCATGGACTATGTGTAGAAAGTAGTTAAGAGTAGGCCTGACTGCTATTCTTCGAAAGGCTGCTTCCTTGGTTGGTTCTTGGCTGGTTTCTGGGAATTTCGATTTCAGGAGGGTTCCCACCACCAGTAATTGATAAGAGTGCCTTCTTTGCCTACACTGTGCAAACAGTAAGGTTTATGCTAAACTCCTCTTCCTTCTGGGAGTCTGGGTATGTGCCTAGAACACAGAGTGTCCATGTGATCAGCCCCCAATAAAAGCCCTGAACACTTAATCTCTAATGAGGCTCCCTGGTTGGCAATATTCCATATGTTGTCACACTCGTTGCTGGGGGAATTAAGCTCATCTTGTGTTTCTCTACTGGGAGACTTCCCTTGAAGCTTTTACTTATTTTCCTCTGGACTACCTCTATGCACCTTTTCCCATTGTTAATATTACTCTCAATCATTTCACTGTAATAAATCTTAGCCATGAATACAAGTAAGTGATGAAACCTAGGAGTCTTCCTATGAAATCACTGAACCAAGGGGTGGTCTTGGAGAACTTGCAATGCAGACTATAAAACACCTGTGCTTATAATGACACCATAAATACAAATTTTAAGACATCTACAGAGAAAAAGTAAATATAAAAAGTGACATTACGAGGCTCAAAAAAAAGAATAATATTGAACTTCTTAAATTAAAATTCAGTAAGCAAAATTAAAATGTTGGTGGTTCACTTTAAACACAGAAAAGACACAGCTGAAAATGGAATTTACAAATTGATGATGGCACACTTAATTGGTTTTAAGACAAATATTTTCCACTTTAATATCTTTGAAATTATATGCATTTTACATGAATGTGATAAGAAAACATTTTGTCATAATTTATTTCTCTTAAAAATCAATGGTGTCAGCCAGAAACTAATGTTATATGTCAATCGTATCTCAATAAAAAAAATCAGTTATGTCAGATTTGATGAGACACAATACATCAAAAGAAATTATCTAGAATGCAATACAAGACAAAATGGAATGGAAAATAGGGAAGGAAACCTTGATTTTTTTAATGAGAAGGATCAAAAGAGGTAAAAGAGAGAATAGAGCAAAACAGAGACAGTATTAGATTATATGGTTGGGAGTTTTCCAGACATGATGAAAATCACTATATTAATTACACAGTGCTGCATAACAAATTACCCTAAAACATGGCTTAAACAACAAAATTTACTGTTTTACAAAAAGAAAATCAGGAATCAAGTGACTTAGTTGGGTAATTCTAGCACAGAGCTTTACATGAGGTTGCAGTTAAGACATCTGCTGGGACTGGAATCATCTGAAAGCTTGACAGGGCTGGAGAATCTCCTTCCAAGATCAGTAGCATGGCTGTTGGCAGGAAGTTTCTGTTCCTCATTACATGGGCCTATCAAAAGGGCTGCTCGCAATATGGCACAATATGGCATTTTCCCCAGAGAAAATGATTCAAGAGAGAAAATGAGTGAGATGGAGAGAGAAGCCAAGACCCAGGCTTGGAAGAGACATACAGTCATTTCTGCCATGTTCTACTGGCTTCATGAACCAACCCTGGTAAATGTGGGAGGAGACTGCATAAGGACATGAATGTCAGGAGGCAGCAATCACTGGGAGGTAGTCTGTCACAGACACTAATTCAGATTCAAAATAACCAACAAATCTCAAAAAAATAAATGAAAAGAAGTACACACCTAAGCACCTCATGGTAAAGTTACAGAAAACCAATAGAAGACAGAAGATCTTTAAAACATGCAAAGAGAAAAGATTATCTTCCAAGGGGCAAATTTTAGAGTGAGAGCTGATGTTTCAACAGCAATATTGGAATCCAGAGGATGATAATTTTTCAATCTGCTGAAAGAATACACCTAGAAAAACTTTTGGCAAGAATGAAAGTGAAATGAAGACATTTTCAAGTAAAAAAAATGAGAGGATATGCCTCAGTAAACTCTTATGAAAGAAACATCAATAAATGGACTTCAGGCAAAGAGAAAATTATGTCAGATTACAGGTCTAAGATGCAGGAAGAAATGAAGGGCCAAATATGATGAATTATGCCTGTAAACCAAAAAGAACTTTGACTTTATAAAATAATAATGAGACTAATGTTTCATTGGGGTTTTTTTAAGAAGAGACCAAACAATAATAACATTTATTTCAAGAAGAGGGTAATTGAAGGTAAGTGCTCTAAAGTCTTTGTGTAGTCTTAGAGAAGAGTGAAGGTATAGTGTCTCAAAGTTTGACAGATTAAAGATAAATGTAGGCATTTTTAGAGTAACCACAAATGAATAGAAACAAAGAAAGTAATTTAAAAAAATAGTATTAGAGAAGATAAGGTATATGGATATAATAAGGAAGAAGGAGTGATGGGAGTAGTCAGACCATTATAGGTAATAAGACAGGTGCATTTTCTTAGAGAATTAAAATATAACAA
The DNA here is from genome assembly GCA_028646485.1 of Cryptoprocta ferox. NCBI lineage: Eukaryota > Metazoa > Chordata > Mammalia > Carnivora > Eupleridae > Cryptoprocta > Cryptoprocta ferox. The sequence continues at coordinate 45,715,690 of CM053569.1, forward strand.
TAAGGAAGACTAAAATATAGTCTGCTTTTTATTTTCATTATACACAACAATGCTGAATAATAATCTGTAATAAAGGTTCCTTACCACCAGAACCAACTGCTCCCACCACTCTCCTTCTTCTTGGCCAAAAATTAATAAATGAATAAACAGAACAAGCAGTACAAACAAAGCACAAAGTAAGATGATGCATTTAAACCTAATATATTGATAAATTGTTTTAATGTTTATTTTTAAGAGAGAGAGAGAGAGAGAAAGAGCAGGGCAGGGGCAGAGAGAGGGAGACACAGAATCTGAAGCAAGCCAGGCTCTGAGCTGTCAGCACAGAACCTGATGCAGGGCTTGAACCCATAAACCATAAGATCATGACTTGAGCTGAAGTTGGATGCTTAACTGACTGAGCCACCCAGATGCTCCTAAACCTAATATATTGATAATTTACATTAAATATAAATGCATTAAATGGTACAGATAAAAATTGTTAGACTGACTAAAAAATAATACTCAATTACTCTATATGCTGTTTATAGGAGATACATCTAAAACATAATGATGCAAACAGTTGAAAGTATAAAAACAAAAATACATATTATCCAAAGGAAAAAACAAAAAAGAAAGAAAGCTAGTGTAGCAATATTAATATAAGACAAAGTATACTTAAAAGCAAAAGCATTAGCAGAGGTAGATAAAGATACTAAGGAAAGGTTTTTAATTCACCATAATATAAAATGTTAATATGTCTGTACCTAATTAATATTAGATCAAAATATAGAAACCATAAATTAACAGACTTACAATGGCTATTAACTAAAATAACAGACCTACATTGACTAATAACAATCATAGTGGGAGATTTTATGTATCTGTTTTTTTATTGGTAAGATATAAAAGATTTGAACATGATTAACACATTTGACCTAATAGTATATAGAATACTATGTTCAATAACTGAGTATATGGTTTCATACAACATATCATTTTGTTTTTATAATGTTCAGATATAGCAAAATTATGATACAGAAATGCATACAAATGTAGGAAAACTATAAATAAAATTAGAAAAGGATTGTGATAAAAAACTAGGTCAACATCCTACCAACCACCAGACTGTGAGTGGGACCATTCAAAATTGACCAGCTACTAGTATTAACTGCCGGGCCTGCTGACAACAGATCATGAGACAGCCCAGATATCAGCCATCCTGGTCCACAGAATTGTGAGATAAATTAAATGGGTGTGGTTTTAAGGCACTAACTGTTAAGATAATTTTTTAATGCAGCAATAGATAACTAATGCAGAGATTTTTATTATTTTTATATTATATTATTATATATTTTATATATTTATAAATTATAATACATATAACTTATATATCAATATAAATATATAATGTTTATACATTATAAACTATATATTTATTTTATAAATATATTATATTATTTTATTTATTTTATATTTTTATTATTATTTTAGAGAGAGAGTGCAAGTGGGGAAGAGGGATAGTGGGAGAGAGAGAGCTGTTTTCCTTTATTTGACCAAAAAGCAAACATGAAACAGTTCAAAAGACCAAATTTTAAAGGATAAACCAAGCTTCATTTAAATTCAGCTCAGTCTCTTAAAATTTATAATCATCTTTCAACTGCCTAAAATGCTCCTGCTGAGCACCCTCCTGCAAGTGAGCCCCTCCTTCCATTGTTCCTATTTGATTTCCCCGCAAGTATCTACTCAGCCTTCAAAAATCAGCTTCTGGGAAGACTTCTGAAAACATCATGCAACAAATAAATAAACTGTCCCATCCCTTGTGCTATTCCTTTACAGTGTGCATACCTCTATCATAGTATTAGTGTAATTGTCTATCTGCTCCAACTTTCTTACTCTCCACCTCCATTAGGAAGTGATCCTCTCACGTCCAGGACTTATCTGATTAATCCAGACATAGAATGATTGATGCCTTAAAGTAGAAAGCACTCAAGATACATATAGCTCACAGTACTTTATTGAATTATAATTAATATACAGTAAAATGCATAAATTATTAAATATTAACTGCATTAAATTTTAATAAATATAATACAGTCATGGAAGCATCACCCAGATCAAGATATAGTACATAGAGTATTTCCATCATTTAGAAAGCTCCCTCCTGATCCTTTCCAGTCATCTCTCCCCATATTTTCAAACCCACCCCACCACCTAGAGACAATGATATTCCAATTTTTATCAGCATGGATTAGTTTTGTCTGTTTTATCACTTCATGTAAATAAAACCATTAATTTTGTATCTGCCTTCTTTCTCTCAATACAGTATTTTTGTTTTTGTTTTTGTTTTTGTTTTGAGAGAGAACACACAAGCAGGGGAGAGGAGCAAAGGGAAAGAGAGACAGGGAGAGAGTCTTAAGCACGCACCACACTCATTGCAGAGCCCGATATGGGGCTCAATCCTATGACCCTGGTATCTTGACCTGAGCCAAAATCAAGAGTCAGATGCTCAACCAACTCAGCCACCCAGGTGCACCTCAGTACAATGTTGCATGTATCAGTTATCTGCTCCTTTTGATTGCTTCCAGGTATTCCTTTGTATGAATATGACACAATTTTAACTATTTTTTAAATTTTATTTAAATTCCAGTTAGTTGATGTATGGTTTGCTATTAGTTTAAAGTTTACAATATAGTTATCCAATAACACTATCATACAACACCTGGTGCTCATCACCAGTGCCCTCCTTTATAACCCATCACCTATATAACCCATCCCCCCACCAACCTCCAGTCTGGTAACGATCAGTGTATTCTCTATAGTTAAGAGTCTTTTTCTTCGTTTCCCTCTCTCTCTCTCTCTTTTTTCTATGATCATTTGTTTTGTTTCTTAAATTCCACATATGAGTGAAACCACATGGTATTTGTTTTTCTCTGCCTGGCTTACTTCACTTATCATTTTATTCTCCAGCTCCATCCATGTTATGGCAAATAGCAAGATTTCATTCTTTTTTTTATATCTGAGTAATATTCCATTATATGTTTGGAGATACCTATATATACACTGCATCTTCTTTATCCATTCATCAGTAGATGAACTTTTGGGCTGTTTCCATAATATCGCTGCTATAAACATTGGAGTGCATGTATCCCTTGGAATTAGAATTTTTGTATTCTTTGAGTATATACCTCATAGTGCAATTGATGGGTCATAGGGTAGTTCCATTTTTAACTTTTTGAGGAACCTCCATACCGTTTTCCAGAGTGGCTGCACCAGTTTGCATACCCACCAACAGTACAAGAGGGCTCCCTTTTCTCCACATCCTCACCAACACCCGTGATTTCTTGTGTTGTTAATTTTAGCCATTTTGACAAGGGTGAAGTGCTATCTCCTTGTAGTTTTGATTTGCATTTTCCTGATGGTGAATGATGTTGAGTATCTATCATGTGCCTTTTGGCAATCTGGATGTCTTTTTTGGAAAAATGTCTATTCATGTCTTTTGCCCATTTTTAACTGGATTATTCACTTTTGGGAGTGAATAATAAGTCTTTATTTATTTTAGATGCTAACCCTTTATCAAATATGTCATTTGTAAATATCTTCTCCCATTCTGTAGGTTAACTTTTAGTTTTGTTGATTGTTTCCTTAACCTTGCAGAAACTTTTGTATTTTGATGTAGTCCCAGTAGGTTATTTTTGCTTTTATTTCCCTTGCCTAAGGAGACTTATCTAGAAAAATATTGATACAGCCAATGTCAAAGAAGTTACTGCCTGTGCTCCCTTGTAGGATTTTTTATGGTTTCAAGTCTCACAATCAGGTCTTTAATCCACTTGGAATTTATTTTTGTGCATGATATAAAAAAGTGGCCCAGTTTCATTCTTTTGCAAGTTGCTGTCTAGTTTTCCCAACAGCATTTGTTCAAGAGACACTCTTTTTCCCATTGGATATTCTTTTCTGCTTTATCAAACATTAGGTTTATTTCTGGGTTTTCTATTATGTTCTATTAATGTCTGTCTATTTTTCTACCAATATCATACTGTTTTGATGACTACAGCTTTGTAATATCAGTTGATCTCTGGAAATGTGATGCCTCCAGTTTTGCTATTCTTTATCAAGGTTGCTTTGGCTACTTGGGGTCTTTTATGGTTCCATACAAATTTTAGGATTGTTTGTTCCAGCTCTGTGAAAAATGCTGTTGGTATTTTGATAGAGATTGCATTAAATGGGTAGATTGTTTTAAGTAGTATAATTTTAACTATCTTCTTGTTAATCAACATTTGGGTTGTTTCCAGTTTTGAGCTAATTATGAATAAAGCTGCTCTAAACATTACCATACAAGTCTTTATGTGGACATAAGCTTTCATTTCTCTTGGGTGTGTTTCTAGAATGGAACTGTTGAGCCACAGAGTAGATATGTTTACCTATGTTAGAAGCTGGCAAACGGTTTTCTAAAGTTGGTGTAATATTTATACTCCCATCAACAATGCGTAAAAGTGTCCATTGCTCCATAGCAATTCTGGTGACTAGGCAGTGACTAGACCACTATTTCATTGTGGTCTCAATATGTGTTTACAGAATAAGTTACTAGTCCTCTATAATAAATACTAAGCAAGTCTTGGTGAAAATAATGTTAAAATAATTTTCCTGATGTATTATAACAATGGTTAACAAGATTATTGACTATATATATGTATAAACATATAAACATATATATAAATATACATCTAAACATAACCTATTTTTAACATTCCTGCTATAAGGTGCTCAGAATATGATAATATTTATTTTTATCCTATTATTTATAATTATCATTAAAAGTTGTGTTGTCAAGTGTTTTCAAAGTGATAGATTATCACAAGTTATAGATCATTTATTTATCTTTTTATGCCTTAAGTTTCTTTTAATTTATTAGCTAAAATACTTATATGAAGAGAGGTTGCACCTTATCAATTATTTGATAACGTTGATACACAGTCTGTTTAAGAAAGCTAGGATAAAGGCACCTGGCCGGATCAGTCGGTTAAGTGTCTTACTCTTGATTTTTTTTGTTTTTGTTTTGGTTTTTTTTTTTGTAAGTGGCTTAATTAAGGTTTTTATTTTTTTTTTATATCAAAAGATTTTTATGGAAGGGGATACTGTAAAGGAGTCATGCTTATCTCTTTTTAACATGTAAGTTGCGAGTTGCTAAAATCCACACAGTAAGTGCTCGAATTGAATCTTCAGTTCACATTCTCTAGTTTCAAATACTCCATTTTCCCTGATAAGTAACTATGCTTCTTTCGAATGACTCATGTTGACATTTTAACTTTATTCAAATAATAAATATATTAAATATCAAAATGTTAAGATGACAAAGTGAGCTCATTGTTACAGATTTCCATAATAATCAAATTAAGTTCCTTTCTGGGACTCTGTACCACCTAGGTACAGAGTAATGGACTAGTTCTCATTTGTAAATACTTTAGTTACAATTATTCTGTGAAATCAGGAATGAGGATAACAGAAACTTTATATAAGTGAAATTACATAGCTGGTAGTATGCTACAGAAATAGGATGACCCCCACAAGAAGATTCATTTAATAATTTATCATACAGATTTACTAATAACTATCAAAATTTTCGATATTTGACTATGTAGAGACGGTTTGCAACTACTTATAAAAGTATTGATTGTTTTAAAAATACATACAGTTTTAAATGTAGGCTATTTTCACTGAATATTCAAATTAAAATAGACTTACAGTTAAAATACATTTGCAAATCTTATGTATAATTAATTAATTAGGGTGTTTTTTAACCCTTTCCCATTAATACATTTATTTATTTAACAGGATATATTGGATGCCTGTGAATTACAAAGCACTGCCAGGACTCAAAATAAGGGAATTATACTCCCTGCATCTAGATACTTAACACTATTCATCTGTACACCCATATTCTCCACAAAGCTGTGAGTTTTTGGAGAACAGGAAGTCTCAATTTCTACATCTCCAGTGCTCAGTAGATAAGTTCACAAAGCATTATAGCTTTGGTACCAGAGTCCCAGCTTTGCAGTTTTACTAACTGCAACTTTGGGCAAATTACTTGACTCCTTTAATAAGTTTCAAATTTTTTAATCTTAATATTGAAGCCAATAATGAACTGTATGTCATAAGGAATTGTGAGCATTAAGTGAAATAATGCATATAATGTGACTGGCCTTTGATGTCTCTATTATGCTTAATAAATTATCTAATTACTAAATTAATGAACCCATGAATCAACAAATCAATGAACACAAGCATAATATGTGGCAATATCTAATAAATGATATATGAGTGACAAAACAATATTTGGAAACTTCTTGACCTCCAAACTCACCAGTAAGCATAAGGAGTTAGATTTGTACTATCTGAGAGATTTGATTAAACTTTTCAGAAATATTAATTTGACAAGGATGTGTAAAATAGACAATGTCATCTTATGGAAAGATAGGCTGTTACTTTTTTAAACTGTCAAGGTCATGAAAGACAAGAAAAGACAGAGGACTCATTCCATATTGAAAGACACTGAAAGAGTCATGACAATTAAATGCAATACGTGATCCTGTATTGAATCCTGGATCAGAAAGGGAAAATTGACGTGGCTGAGAAAATGTAAAGAGACTGTGGATTGAACGGCAGTGTTATATCAATGTTCAGTCCTGATTTGGAGGTTTGAATGGCGTTCATGTAAGAGTGTCCTTGTTTGGGAGACACACAATAGAATACTTAGGAGTGATGGCACATCATGTTTGAGCTTGCTCTCCAAAGGTTCAGGAAATGACTAATGATAATTAGTGTATGTACAGAGAGACACTGAGACAGAGAGGAACAAATGTGGTAAAATGTAAAATGTGATCCTACCAGGGAATCTTCATGAAGCAGATACTGATGTATTTACAGAGTTTTTGTAACTTTTCTGTAAATTTTAAATTATTTCAAAATAACTTACTTTTTTAAAATTTTCTAACAAGTACATTGGGAAATTCTACATGAGAGATACTTATAAATCAATCTCAAAACTTACATACAATGAAACCAGTGACCTCTTTGATATTACAGAAAAAATATGGACATTACTCAAAACAACTGCTCTGCTGGACTCCTCATTGTCTTTCAGCGGTGTGTTTCTATTTCCTCCACACACATGCAAACTAGGCATCTGGATTCCATATGCCTTGCTTGAAGCCTCTTCAGGCCAACCAGAAGTTATTACAATAGTAAAGCATTCTCTAAGTGTTTAGGTATGGTGGTGAAATGAGATTGAACAAGAAAGACTAAGGAGCAGAAGTTGTAAGGAATGAATCTGAGAAACAAGCAACTAATTCATATAATAAGTATAAAGGAGGAATTAAAGGAATGATAATGCCTCCAGCAAATACAGCAAGTCAGAAGGAGCTACTAGATTGGTACTAAAGAAGATAAATTTGTTTTTAGGCAGGTTGATCATAAAGTGATTATAAGACATTCAAAATTAAACATCCAGCAGACTGTAGGAACCATGAGGCTAAAACCCAAGGATGAAATGGATTCTGGCTTCTAAATAAAGAACAAATAATATTTCTCCAAAGATTTTCAACTGCTGTATATTACACTTGTATCTCAAACTGAGAGACTAACAAAGTTTTCACCATTGGTAAATTTGAGTGTTAAAGACAAATAATGTTCTCATGTTGGGTCAAAGATTAATACTTTTGCCTTGTATATGCATTGGCTTTTATTTCTGAGATAACCAACAGCTGTTATTCATAAACCAAAAACCACTTTCACTAGTTGGATGTATATTTTATTAGAACTAAGAGCATCCTATAATAGCTCAAAAATTCCTAAAACATAGGTTCATATTATCAATAAATTTAGAATATAGAAAAAAATCCAGTTAAAAGTGGCTTAACTAGAGAGCTGATTGTATATAGACAATCTTCTTTACAAATTGTACTGTTAATCTCCTTATATAACAGATCATGATGTTTAATTAACTGAAGTGCTTTCAGTTAGCTCACTAGATGATAAAAAATAATAAATGAATAATGATAGTCCATAATTGGAAACAAATACTGCAGCAGGCTAATCAACTTTTCAAAATAATGTAAAAGAATGAGGAAACTTCACATAGTTACCCCGTCCATAATAACATAACAGATCCATCACGACCTGATTATTGTTTATAAAATACTAACATAAGGATTTTTTTCAAAACATTTATTCTATTAGTCACAGTCTAAACCAATATAGCATTCATTAGTCACAGATGCCACTAGTTATTAACAATTTCCTGAAGGCATTTTTACCCTTAATATCTGTTACATTTGCTGTTCATGCATTTTAATGATAAATTAAAAGCAATGCAAATGTTATAATCAGAGAAACAGAGAATATTTCTAAATGAAACACTATATTTAAAATCACTTTAGTTTTAGAAATTCTTCATATTAGCTGAGCTGCATTACATCTAGTCACATTACACCTGCAGGTGACTGAAAAAACCTAAATACTCTAAATTTGTCATCACGTAAAATTACGCTGGCAAATATTTCTAGAGTGTTATACATATTGTATGATGGAAAATTACCTCTAAGCATACGTTGCTATAAATCCATTTTGTAAGAGCATTAAATACTCAATGTCATCAACTCAAGAAAAAATGAATATATTTGGAAGTTTCTTTGAATTTTTTTGAACTTACGTCTTGCTAACCCTACAAAAATTAAAAAACATAAAATCACTGTCTTTGGTCCCTTTTGGAAATGATAAGGACTACATCATCTTTAATATAAAGAAAATTGTGTATATACTTCGTATTTATTGTTAATATTAAAGATTAGTTTAATAAATCTTTATGGGGCTCCTGGGTGTCTCAGTTGGTTAAGCATCCAACTTCGGCCCAGGTCATGATCTCTCAGTTTGTGAGTTCAAGCCCCATGTCGGGCTCTGTGCTGACAGCTCAGAGCCTGGAGCCTGCTTCAGATTCTGTGTCTCCCTCTCTCTGCCCCTTCCCTGCTCACACACTCTCTCTCTCTCAAAAATAAACATTTAAAAAATTTTAAAAAACCAAATCTTTGTAATATGGCTACTAAAGACACTATGCTAGCCATACCAACTGTCACTTACTGTGACACATATCTTAATTAACTGGATGCCATTTCTGTGCCTAGAATGTCCTACCTTTTCACATCTGCTCTGTGAATTCCTTGTCCTTTAAACTTATCATGAGCATTAGCTCCTCTGTGGAGCTTTACTCTCTATTTACTATCTACTCACACCTAGACAGACTCAGTCACCTGCTCTTTGGTGCTAATATAACATTACTCACTTCCATTACAGAAGTTGAATTGTAATTTTTTATACATCTTCTCTCTCCCAAGAATGTGAATGTGTCCAGAGTAGGCCCCATGTGTTGGTCATCTCTACATAACCCATAGCAGCAAGACAAGCACCTGAAACACAGAAAGAGATGAAATGTTTACTACCCCATAAAATTATGTGCTATAGTTAGCAGAGTATCTTAAATTTTAGTGCTCTCCAGAAACAACTTATTTTATTCAAGTAATTAACAAATATTTGTGGAGCACTTAATTTACACAGATACTTTTTATATGTCATCATATTCAGGTGCTTGTGAATTATCCCCAAATCCTTAAGAACTTGTTACTCTAGCTTCCATTTTATAGATAAGAACCAAAACTGGGTTCACAGGTAACCTAACAACATGTCCAGCGCTTTTTCCTCTAAAGTCTTACAATTGAAAAAAAATGCTCCTAATTTATCTGCTTTCCTGCTTTACTGAATATAATGTGCTCACTATAGTGAATTCTTCAGGAATTGGCCAATCTTCAGACTTATTATCAGTTTATTATCTTCTCCAAATATAGAACTCCCCCCCACAAAACGTGGGGGGAAAAAAACAACTTCTGGTTGTTTCACGTTATTGCTTGAGGTTATCTACTATAAACTAGTTGTTCTTTTTATAACTTAGTAGTTTCTCTTATTGAAATAATGCAGTATTCAGACTATTTGAATTTTATTAAGAGGAATCTCAAAGAATTATTTAAATGTTACTTTCTTTACTAGATGTAGGAGGAAATACAACTTTAGTTTGTTTCCAGTAGTCTGTCAGATAAAAAGACTCTTTCAACTGATGCCCCCTCCCAGAGGCAGAGAAGACTATAATTTGAGAACTACTAGAAAGTCTTCCTCATCCAAAATCATCTTCCAAAGGCAAAGTCTGAAACACCATCAATAAAATTCCTTCAAAGGAAATTACCATTTCTTAAACTTGATTCCTATTAAGTAGAAACTTTATTATGAATCCTTCAGCAGTGATTTGAATAATTTTATAGCAATGATATAGAAATATGGTCAAACCCGAAACTAGATATATAAATTTTTTGCTTATATCTTTTATATAACTATAAAACTAAAACCTAAACATAAAATTCAAAACTCAATAAGATTAAAGCAAACAACATTGATATGATGGATAATACTCTGCTAAAATTAAATTACTAGTCATAGTAGGAATTTGATAGTATTTGCTAATCATGATTCTTTTCCTTTTTATGACCATCTGTGTGTGTATAACATATATATAATATTATTCTGTTCCATTTATAAACCATATTCATTAAATCCATAAGAGCAGTAGTAGTTGTGAAATACACTATTACAGTATTTTATGCATATTTCTCCTACTCTACTTCACTCCCAACCTAAAACAAAATTATGCATACAATGACTACTGATAAAAAAAGTAATAAAACCATAACATTTCTGTTCTTTCAGGGAGGTTTTTTTCCATTTCCTACATTCTGCCTCTACCACAGAGAACCTCTTTACTCTTAATTCAGAGCTAAGTGATGGTCTTATCATTCATTCAACAAACATTTGTGGAGTAACTAGAATATACCAAGCACTGATTCAGACACAAGGGATGTGAAGGTGGCCAGAGCATAGCCTCTGCTTGGTGGAGCTTCTCACACTCTGAAAGGAAAAACAGATCTAAAAATGATTGTAAAATGAGAAATAATAAAATGGAGATGTGTGTGTGACACAAGGTGCAATAGAGGCAACAAAGATGGAAGAATATATTTGCAAATATCCACTAAAAGGTTAGTGTCCAAAATATAAAGAACTTATACAACTTTACACCAAAGAAACAAATAATCCAATTTAAAAATGAGCAGAAGACATGAACAGGTATTTCTCCAAAGAAGACATACAGGTGGCCAACAGACACATGAAAGGATGCTCAACATCACACCTTTTACATAGTAGTGTTTGACAGACACTATTGCAGCAATATGGAACTTTGTACAAAAAATTTAGAGTGCTATTGGTTAAATTCCAGTAGCCACTTCACCAAGAATAAGCAACCTTGTTCTTTCCCTTGTCTTTTTGCTGGCTGCAGAGTTCCTCTACAGAATACACACAAAATCACAGAATTTAGAGTTAGAAGGAAACTTAAATATTTTTTTGCCGGATCCTGTCCTTTCCAAGGTAAAACAAGAGATTTGACTTAGCTCTCACATCTATTCAGTGGAAAAGAAGGAGCCAAAATTCCTGTCTCTCATTCCATAATTCTGTCCAGTTGTCTATTTTCTGAACTTTGAGACCCCTGATATGGAAAAAGTGAAAGTATTCATCTGTAATTTTAATGCCCATGTTAATACCATTCTGTTGACAAAAAAGTTGTTGGGGGTATTTTTTTCTCTTGGGTGTATTTTAAATAATTTATAAAGGTGCTTGAATTAATGTCTATAATAATTTTCTTTTGACCTGTGATATAATCCTAAGAGTTGAATTGTCAAAGCAGTATTCCCAGAATCATAGAGCTTACCTAGTACCAAACTTCATTAATTATTCAGTGAATACAGTCCACCATCTGACATACCCAAAACATCTTTTTTTTTTTGGAAAAACCCAAAACCACCAGACAAAGTATTCCAAATTGTGTGGTTTTCTCCTGCACTTAAGCACATTTTTGTTTTGGATGTATAAGGGGTTTTTGACTATTATATTCAAAGCAATTCTTGCAAAAAGAAGATGGTTTGAAGACATTTCCATTCTGTATTCCCTTATAAAGTTTACATGCCTCTCCCTCCAGCAATCACCAAACAACCACACCACATAAATCTATAAATTCCAGGTTTATTTGCAATAAGCAATCTACAGAGACCAAAACTGTCCTACTAAATACATTTCATATATAAGAACTCTCTGGTATCCTGCCACTAATAAATACTATGAGTAGGTTTACAAGGAGGTCTAATGAGGCCATTTACTCCTCTAAGAGTCCCAGGAAGGGAGAGAATTACTCACAAGCCTGCTGTTACCTGTTTAATGTTCAAAAATATCATCAACTACTGGATTAGAGAATTATCTGAGAAATTCCTAAAATAATTCCATACATATTTGATAATTCATTCAGAACTATTTCTGAAACAACAATATAATCAAAAAGAAAACTTTGCCTTTTAAGATTAAGAACACCCATTTTTGAACAAAAATAAATAATTTTGTATTGCCAGGATATACAAGTCAAATCATATATTCTATCAACCAAGTTATTTATTACATAAACTTTAAATGACTGAATCTAAAATTAAAATTTCTTTTAAAAACCAGGAAGGGACTTGTGATGTTGGTAATATGGAAAACTAAAAAATTCCTTCTTGATAACTACTTAATATTTTCTCCATAAACTGTAACAAATACATTTTAAAATGCATAACCAAAATCTTAAGGAAATCCACAGTTTCAAAAATACAGAGAGAAGAAGTAATAGATGAGTTAACTCAGGCTGCCGTGGGATGGGGCATGTGGAGGGTGGTCTTGGTGCCTTTTAAAGGCTTTTGTTTTCATTGGAAAGTGCACAAAAGAAGCGGTTCCATTAAAAACAAAATAAAAACAAAGACAAGACGCCCTTAAAAGAAGTGCATCCTTGATGAACTGAAAAAAAATATCATCCAAGAGTATAGAATGTTAAGGTTTATTTAGGCTCTGGATAGGAAAAGAATGTCCCTAACAATTTTTTAATTGAGGTAAAAATTAATTTTTAATTGCACTTACAACATTTTATAAGTTTCAGGTGTACAGCACTATAATTCAACATCTGTATGCACTACAAAGTGATCACCACCAAAAGCCTAGTTACCGTTAATCGTCATACATATGACCCCCTTCACCCATTTCATCCACTCTCAAACCCTCCTCCCTTCTGGTAGCCATCAATCTGTTCTCAGTATCTGTGAGTTTGATTGTTGGTTTGTTTGTTTGTTTGTTTTGAGAGAGCAAGCAGGGGAGGGGCAGAGAGAGAGTGAGGCAGAGAATCCCAAGCATGCCCCCCACTGACAGTGCAGAGCCCCATGAGAACTCATCTTGGGGCTTGAATTTACAGTCTATTAAGATCATGACCTGAGCCAAAATCAAGAATCAGATGCTTAACTGACTAAACCACCCAGGCTCCTGTGAGTTTGTTTTTGTATTGCTCTTTTTGTTTATTTGTTTCTCAACAATTCGTGTGTGTGTGTGTGTGTGTGTGTGTGTGATTTAGCTTGGACTTTTTTTTTTTTACTATAGTTTATTGTCAAGTTGGTTTCCATATAACACCCAGTGCTCATCCCAACAAGTGCTTTCCTCCATGTCCATCAAGTTTCTCAACAATTCTTAATGCCGAACCTGAGCATCACAGGTTTGGGATTCAAATTTACATATTAAAAAAAAAGAGTAGAATAAGCAGATCTTTTTAGCCATGTAGAAATAACCACCAGAAGTAGCTATAGTTAACAATATCGTGTGGTATACTCAATAGTTGCTATAAGAGTAGAGCATAAATATTCTTACCACAACAACAAACAAATGGTAATTATATAAGGTAAAGGATGTGTCAATTAACATAATTGTGGTAAATGTTTCACAATACATACATGTATCCTATTGTACACCTTAAATTTACACAATGTTATATATCAATTATATATCAATGAAGCTGGAAAAAATGTTTTTTTTGGTTAATTTTTAAAATAAGGCAAATTAAGGAATAAACTTCCACCAATAAACAGGGCTAGACATTAATAATTCCTTGTCAAAATATGCAAGTATTTTTGTGCCCCAACTAGTCATGGATTTCTTTTAAAAATAACATTTTTGGTTATATAAGATGTTTATATTAACAAGAAAAACAGGTAAAATTTAATTAATTCATTAAAATTTTCCAGTATTCTAATGTTTCAAGTGTCCCTGGAACTCCATGTAGCAAGCAAGACTCCACTTTAAAAGTATTTTCAGAACATGAAAAAGAGCATTTTCTATTATGTAAATTAATTTTAAAAGAGAACAAATTTCTGCAGTTGACATTCATTTTATCTGTTTAAAAAATGTTCAATATTTTTTCTGGGACATCTGGATGGCTCAGTCAGTTAAGTGTCCAACTTCAGCTCAGGTCATGATCTCATGGTTTGTGAGTTCAAGCCCCACAGAAGGCTCTGTGCTGATAACTCAGAGCCCGGAGCCTGCTTCAGTTTCTGTGTCTCCCACTGTCTCTACCCCTCCCTGCTTGCTCTCTGTCTCTCTGTCTCTCTCTCAGAAATGAATAAACATTAAAAAAATTAACGTTCAATATTTTTAAAAACTGAATGGTTAAAGTATAGTATCATGACAATATTGTATATTGTAAGAGGACATTGAATCTTGACTGTCCAATGGGGTCTTTGAGATGTTTGTAAAGACGAATCTGTTGACAATAAGAATTGGTTGTTCATGGGGCCTCTGGGTGGCTCAGTCAGTTAAGCATCGGATTCTTGATTTCTGCTCAGGTCATGAACTCACAATTCCTGAGATCTAGCCCCGCATCGGTCTCTGCACTATTATTCTAGCGCCTGCTTGGGATTCTCTCCCTCTCTCTCTCTCTTTCTCTCTCTCTCTTTCCCTCTCTCTCTTTCCATCTGAGAATAAATAAAATAAACTTAAAAAATATTGGTTGTTCATAGATGTTTGTATGTTTAAACCTAGTATACCAAAAGAAGAGTTTGAAGAATAACTTAGTTTATGATGAAAAGTAGTCATTTCAATGATCTTATTGCTGTCATTGGATGGCATATAGAATAAAAGTGTGCAGACAACCACGGTTTATCTCTGTTCTTCATCCCCCAAATGGGATAACTATCTATATTTTAATAATCAAAATGCTGTTAAGGGCTCACATTGGAGTATCCGTGCATCTAGTAGATATGTCACTACCATGATGTAAATGAGAGTTCCATGGCTCTCCTAGAGACTATGATTCCCACCTTCCTCTTCTATTCTCTGCTTTGATCTTAGACTTCCAACAGGAAAAAATGAGATCTTCACTGGAATTTCATAGACTTCCAATGTAGGCATTGGTGAAGTGGCCCTTAAACAAATTTTGAGTTTTTCAGAAAGTGATTTTGGTTAACAATCAAATTGTGAAAGAAACGGTAGGATATTCTACATATTTGGTTAAAATGGAATAGCTGCAGTGAAAAGATCGCATTAGGTGAGAGGTGATACCAGAAGTGGCACAACAAAGGGTTCTCATGGTAGAGATCTTTCCATCAATTTGGGGAAGAGACACAGATGCAGGAAAACATTAGTGAATAAAGCAGCATATTGTGGTGCTAGGTATTGAAGAAATGTGTAAATTTATATACTGCAAGTATAATATATTTAATTAGTTCTGACTTAAAACAGATATAAGTAAAGACTAAATTGTCAGATATCTTAAAGGGCTTTCAATTAAATACTATTCAGCAAATAATCTTGAAACCACTATTACACTATATGTTAACTGACTTGGATTTAAATAAAAATTTTTTTTAAATTCTATTCAGCAGAGGAGGCATCACAGTTCTGGACTTCAAGTGATATTACAAAGCTGTAGTCATCAAAATAGTATGGGACTAGCACAAAAATAGATACTCAGATCAATAGAACATAATAGAAAACTCAGAAATGTACCCTTACCTATATGGTCAGTTAATCTTCAACATATCAAGAAAGAATATCCAGTGGCAAAAAGAATGTCTCTTGAGCAAATGGTATTGGGAAAACTGGACAGCAACATGCAAAAGAATGAAACTGGACCACTTTCTTACATCATACACAAAAATAAATTCAAAGTGGATTAAAGATCTGATTGTGAGATCTGAAACCATACAAATCTTACAAGAAAGCACATACAGTAACTACTTTTATATTGACTGTAGCAACATTTTTCTAGATATATCTCCTTAGGCAATAGAAATAAAAGCAAAAATAAATTATTGGGACTACATCAAAATAAAAAGCTTCTGCACAGTGAAGGAAACCATCAACAAAACTAATAGGCAACCTACAGAACAGGAGAAGATATTTGCAAATGACATATATGATAAAGGGTTAGTATATAAAATATATAAAGAACTTATAAAACTCAGCACCCCAAAAAGTGAATAATCCAGTTAAAAAATGGGAAGAAGACATGAATAGACATTTTTCCAAAACCATCCAGATGTCCAAAAGACACATGAAGGATACTCAATGTCATTTACCATCAGGGAAACACAAATCAAAACTATAAGGAGATAGCACTTTACCCCTGTCAGCATGGCTAAAATTAAGAACACAAGAAATTGCAGGTGTTGGTGAGGATGTGGAGTAAAGGGAACCCTCTTGCACTGTTGATGCGTATGCAAACTGGTGCAGCCACTCTGGAAAACGGTATGGAGGTTCCTCAAAAAGTTAAAAATGGAACTACCCTATGATCCATCAATTGCACTACTAGGTATATACCCAAAGAACACAAAAAATTTTAACTCAAAGGGATACATGCATCCTGATGTTTATACCAGCCTTATCTACAATAGACAAATTGTAGAAACACCCCAAGTATCCTTAACTGAAGAATGGATAAAGAAGATGTAGTGTTACACATCTTGAGTTTCTATGCTGTATAAAGGTGTTGTGGGGGTAAAATAAGTGTCTTCCTTCAAAAAAAATCTAACCTTATTGGTTAAATGATGAATCAGAAAAAAAATCCATGCTGAGGTAAAATACATATTTTTTTATAATTTATGAAATTAATAATCCAACAGAATTAGCTAGGCTCCTAAAGCTAGGAATCACTTAAATAGTTTTTAGGATATTCCAGAAATTTGTAAGAAAATTGTAAACTTGTAAGAAGTTTTGGAACAAATTGCTTCTGAGCAATGAAATACATATGCTCTAAACTGATATTTATCAAATATACTCTCTCTATGTTACAGGCTGAATTATATTTTCTTAAAAATTCATGTTGAAGTCGTAATCCCCAGGACCTCAGAATATGACTATATTTGAGTTGGGGATCTTTAAACAGGTAATTAAGTTATAATGAGATTACTGAGGTGGGCCTTAATCCAATATGACTGGCATCCTTATACAAAGAGGAACCTGGGATACAGACATGAACAGGGTGAAGACAATGTGAAGACATGACAAAAAGATTACCATCTAAAAGCCAAGAAAGAGACCTAGAAGAAACCAACCTCACTGACACTTTGATCTAGGATATCTAGCTTCCAAAACTGTGACAAATATGCTTCTGAAAAACAAACAAACAAATAAATAAGTAAATTTCTGTTGTTTAAGTCACCCAGTCTGTGGTACTTGGCTATGGTAGCCCTAGAAAACTAACATACTCTTTGCTTAATTCTAATATAATCATCATTATGAATCTGAGAACATTTAGGCTATTGGGAATACAAAGCAGTATGTCTCATTTTCCACTATACTCTCTAAGAATTCCATTAATCTGATCAATTAATTAAATACTCATTTAAAAAAAAAAGGACACCAGAAGAACAGAAAAAGGAAAGAGTAGTTATCTCAACGTGTAGGACTAGAGATGAAAACTTCGGGGAATGATATGTATTATAAGCCCTTATGCACATATTATTTTTTAATTATTTGTATGTGTTACTTTCATTAAATTAGATAGATGAATATAGGTAGGTGGGTGATTAGAAAAGGAAAATAAACAAACCAACAGGCAATGTGATCACATCTGAACAATTCAAGTCAACAATGAAATTTTGTTTACTCCTCCACCTGTAAACTATTCTCATGGGGCATTTTGACTCTTTAAAGTTCATAAACAGAATTCAAATCACCCAAGCAGAAGTAATTTGCTGCTTTAAGCCAAAGCCCTTACTAGCTACAGAGTTGCCTCTAGGAATTAGCCAGAACAAAATCCTGATTAAACAACTAATTGGCTTGTCTACTAATGAAAGGAAAAACAAAGTGCATTTCTCTACCTCAAGACAGAGTAATAAAAACAGAAGCTTTCAGAACCATCTCAGAGAAGATGTTTAAATCACTGACGATAAAATCCAACAGGGTGAAGCCCAGAGAGGGAAATGATGAGAGTAAACAAAGTCCTGATCCAAGTAATCAGCCTCAGCAATCCACAAGACAGGTATGCTTCTTACATACTTATATCAATCTTGATTGTCATCATTTTTTGTCTAGTGATGGATTTTTGTTCAGTGTTTTAATATACTGTGATATGTAAGATTGCTTTGCTGTTTTACCTGCCTACCATTTTGGTCATGCACTTGTTTTTCTTTGGGATTTTTTTATCCCCATTGTTTTATGTATACTATATATAGTTGCTTTAAAACAGATTGATAAATGCTTAGAAGACTACATTAGGAGTTGGAAAAGCCAAATAAGACTTTTCATTGCATATTTACACTTCTATCATAATCCCAAATAAAATCTTTTCTCAAATATTAAATGGGCTATATGAATTAGTTTCAACAAAGAATGTGAAGCATCCTGGACATGATAAACTACAATTTAACAGTAATTGCTCTGGACCAGGAGTTCTTGATAGGAAAGAATTTTGCTGCTCGAGCTAACTGGCAATGTACGGAGTTATTTTTGGTTGTCACAGCTCAGAGGTAGAGATGGTACTTGCATCTAGGGAGTAAAGACCAAAGATGCTGCTAGACACCATAGAATCCACAGGACAGCCCTTCACAACATAGAATTTCAATACCACCTAAGTGGCGGAACCCTATTCTAGACAAGTAATTTTCATAAGTTCTAGGCCTATTCATCTGTAAAAGGAAGATAATACCTGCTTTGTAGCCTTATTGTATAAACTAGAGACAGTATATATAAAGCACATAGTAGGGACTTCCCAAATGGCAATTATTATTATCATTATTATGAGTAATTTATGCTTATATGACACATTAAAATCCAAAGTGATAATTATATGATCAATATTCACTTACAACTATCCATAGAACAATTTTCATAAATTACTGACTAAATATCTAAAAGTGCTACATAAGGTTTTTAGAGCAATAATTATTTTCCTATTGAAAGAATTGGATGAAATATGTAAAGTACAAGCAGGAGTAGTGTACCTCAGGGACTCAAATAGCATGGTCTAATGATTCAGATGTAAATGAGCCTAGAGTATAGAAAACACCGAGATGACTTAGCATTGGTCCTGGAAGATTTGCCTTTCATTTCTGATTAACATTGACTGTATTTGCAATGGAGAGCAGATATGAAGGAGGATGTGCTTAGCATTGCTTCATGAGAGTGCCCTTGACTTTTTTCTAATTCTTATGTTAAAATAAATAATTCCACACTTTGAAAATTATTTATATGTTTAAAAACTCATGGAATATCACAAATGTTGAGCTGGGTACTTCCCTTTAGCTACTCTTGTGTTTCTCCCTAGGAAAATCACTACCACGATATTTAACCTTTGTCTATCATGATTATCTTTCCACAGAACACATAAAAATAACTAATATATCATTCTCTTGGGGAACATAATAGCTAACAATAATTACTATGTGCCAGGCAAGCTGCTATCCTCTTCCAAGCACTATTATATTAAATCTTCAGAATAACCATGAGTCCTGTTAACAATTTGCTGTTTGCACACAACTGACAATGGCAAAGCTTGACTGGAACCCTGTTCCATCAGACTCAAGCACCTGAGAGCTAAATATCTAGGCTATACTTCTTCAGACCAGGATGAATATTAGTTGAATCAACTTTCTGAATATTCTACTCGTACTCGCAGGATAAAGGGATATTAGAGAGAAGGCAAAAAGAACGGAAACTCCTTAAGGAATTGTCTTTCCTTCAGAAACAGTAATACTGGAGAAGTACTTAGGTTAGACACAGGTAGAACAACTCTTGTGTATATCCCATGACATTCCCATGACATAACACTTACGGATGTTGATCATGAAGTCTGCTGACCTCACATTATATCTTAAAAGTCATACTTTAGAAAATTATTTGCATCTGCTCTTTAGACGTAATAGCATGTTGGTAGAGGCAATAGTTCTCTAATTTCAAATATGCTAAAGTTAAAAATGACAAAAAAAGTTAAAACCATATTTTTATCCACAGAATACAACCTTTTAAAATGGCATTTAAACAACAACCTTCTGAAATACAAATAGATTTTTTGAGGCCTATAAAAAGATATTTAGGAATAAAAAATCAATTTACATTGTTCTTTTAAAGTGTCATTTAAAGAGTTAGTTCTCAAACCAAAATAGCATAGGTGACTTTCATTTGTCAATAACCAATAAATCAAGATATGCAAATTCAGATTAATCCAAACTCTCATACTATATAATAAGACACCATTTGCATAAATCTACATTTGTATGCATGAAAAGACTATGATGAAAATGTTTATGAATAGCATCACTACATGATGTAAAGGTACTTGATTGAAATCAGAAGCCTTTACCACTACTTCATAATATATCCAGAGATCCATACCTTTTTAGTACTTAATCAGTATCCTACTCAATAACATAAGAATAACAATAGCTGTCTTGTCTAACATATATGGTTACTGTGAGGCTTACATTAAAGCATCTGATTAATTTACTTTCCAGTTTAAAATGTTTCTAACATGCAGTGTTGATAAATAATGTCAAACTCCACATCAAGGCTTATGGGACTCTCAAGGTCCTTTTCCTTGCCTATTTATCTAGGCTTATTTTCTCACACTCTTTCCTATACAACCGCTTCTACTTTAGTCTCCCCCAGCCTGTTTACAGTCACACCTTAGACTTTTGCTAAACAAGCATCCACTACCTAGAATATTTTCGATGCCTTGTTCATCCAGAAAAAAAAATCATCTTGATTTGTAAAATTCAGAGTTACTTCCTTTTTTGATAATCTCCTCCCTTCTACTCCAGTAGAATTGACCATTCCACCTTTATGCCCTGTCTCTATCCTCTACAGACTTTCATTACTTACAGCATTTCCTTGCATTTTTATTTGTATGTGTATGTTTCCCCTACTACTCTGTAAACAGCTTGGGAGCCAACATTTCTATGTTCTAACCTTATATCTTGTTTCACTCTGTTCCCTTAGGAACATCCTCAGACATACACTGGCCATATCCAATGAGACATACCTACATTTCAAAGGAAAGCTTAGATGCTCAGACAAATGGCAAGGTAGAGGCAAATGAAATAACAAAGAGATTCTGAATTAAGAAACTAGACTACTTTATTCTCTCTATTGCTTTAAGTTCTACTACAAAAGACCTAGACCAGGACCAACACTAAGACTGGGGAGTGAAGACTGGAATTGGGAGGACCATGCACCAAGTAGATGTAGCAACCACAGTGACAAAGAGAGTGCCTGAGGCCAACAAGCTATGAAGGTCAAGGCTGATTATTTAATAGTAGAGCCAAGAATATTAATTTAAGTGCAAGACTTATTATTTGCAGTATATCATAAACAAATGATAAGCTTTAATGATTGGCTTGATCATTGACTGAAAAACTCCATGTTGTATTTTACATTTAACTTTATTTTTATGTAAATTCATTGTGTACAATCTTTATTTTGTTTTTCAAAGGAAGAAAACAAAAGTGAAAAGAAATATCTCCAAACCAAGATGACTGCAGTCACATTTGAAGAGTCACACACCAAAACACAAGGTCAGAACTCAAATCTATAGGAAAAAAACTAAAATGTAAAATACATATCTCTTTGAAATGTGTTATATGATGAAACACTTGACCTTGACTAGGTAAATCATCTAGGGTAAATCACACTGAGACACTTTAAAGATCTGAGTATTCATAAAAACATAATTTCTTCATTCAGTCACTTATTCAATAGATGCTTTTTATTTTTTTACCTGCTATGTGCCAGGAACTGCTCTATGAGCTAGAGATATAGTGGTGAACAATATGGCCAAATCTGTGTTAACATAGGCATATAATGAACAATATAATTTCAAGTTAGGGTTATAAAATAATAAAATAGATGCAGATTGTACATGTTTAAAGGTTCAGTGCTCATACCTCTGCTCTTCTTCCTTTAAATTCTCTCCATTAGAAATCTCATCTATTCCTAAGGATACCATAACTCATTTCTATATCAATGATTCCATAGCATACCCAATTCCTTTTTTAAGACCCTGTCCAATATTTTCTTTTCTTGTCTTTTCTTTCCAGGTATATTCTGCCAGAAATATTCTTTTTTTTAATTTTTTTAAATTTTTGTAATATGAATCCAAGTTAGTTAACATATACTGTAATAATGATTTCAGGAATAGAATTTAATGATTCATCACTTACATATAACACACAGTGGTCATCCCAACAAGTGTCCTCTCCTGTCCAATAAGTTCTGGACATATATATCTGTATGTTCTGCTGCCATTCTGTTTTACTATGAGTTATTTTATAATAGTGATGGTTTCCAATTTGCAGTTCTTCTGACATAAAAATACAACTATTTTAACTTATTTTTTCTTTTTCTTTTGTTTATTTATTTTGAGAGAGAGACAGAGAGAAAACGGGCTCAAACTCATGAACCATGAGATCATGACAGGGGCCAAAATTGGACTCTTAACCAACTGAGGCACCCAGGCACCCCATAAAAATACAACATTAATGGTATGAAACCAAGGATCACATCTTTTAGATGACAAGTTTAGTCCTACTCTTGTTACTTTTTTCAAAGTGTATTTGTAAGCTTAATTTTTCATAGCTGGTAATAAAAACTCTTGTGGAAGCTTCATTTAACATAGAAGCTTTTTGAGTGGAAAGGGAAAAAATAGTTTCATTTAAATTTGCAGACTTAGCATGTCTTCAAAGGCTTTAATAGGAAAAGCAGTTATATTTAAGATACTTTGTTTTGAAAAGGCAAAATTATTAGTGTTTAAAGATAGCCTTTTATATGTGCTTGGTATTTTTATATTCTTCACTTCAAAACATGCAGGTGTAATGTCACAATATCTGCAGATGTTGATTACTGATTATAGAACTCTTATCTTCTGCAGAGCATGGTTTAATTTTTACCCACCATGGAAATGAAGAATGTAATATATTTTGGATTAAAATAAAGATAACTTTCTAAGGTCCTCTTTTGATTACAATCATCTTTCTTAGGCTTCCACTTCACTTATAGTACATTAAATAGTTCTTTAAAAAATGTTTTGATATCAGTAGAGGGTATGAAAATGACTTCCCTAATAGTTTATGATTTTGTAAGGTGACTTTATGTGGAAGTGGATCAAAGTTAGGTGTCCCTGGCTAGCTAGTATGGTATGGTGGGTTCAATAATGGCCCCTCAAAAACATCCACACCCTAATCCCTAAAAACTGTGAATATGTTACATGAGGGGGAACAAAATGCTGATATTATTAAGTTAAGGATCTTGAGATGGGAAGATTATCCAGAAGGCCTGAATGTAATTAAGGAATTCTCATAAGAAGAAGGCAGAAGGGTCAAAGACAAAAGAAGATAAGATGATGGAAGCATCACATTGATGCAATCTGAAAATGGAAGAAGGGACCAGAAACCAAGGAACACAGGCAACCTCTACAGGCTGGAAAACAATAAATCTGTGTCATTCTAGGACTTTAAGCTTGTTTGTTACAGCAATAGAAAGCTAATGTGTATGGCTTTAAAATACTCCATACTTAAGTAACCAAAAAAGAAATAAGAAATTGAGTTTCGCTCTAATCAATAACATAAATTCAGTATATTGGCAGTATATAATAGTAGAAAGAGCACTGTTTTAGAGTTTGACATGTCTGAATTCAAATTATAACTTTACTACTTAATAATAGCTTTGACTTTAGTCAAGATAGTTAACATCTCTAAGTATCAGTTTGCTCATGTATAAAATAAGGATAATACTGCCATTAATCTTCCAGATTGTAGATACAAATTAAATTAGTTAATATATGTAAAGCATTTATCATTGAGATTGATAAATTCCACTGTTGATGGGAGTCAGATAGCATAAATGAGGATCATGCATGCCCTGTCTATAGAGGCCAGAGGCCACTCAGCTCCAACCAATCACTGTCATATGGAGATGAGAGGCAAGTGCTTCCAGATGGTCCATCTTCAGTCTAGAGAGACTTTAAATAGAAATTTTAATTTGAAATCTCTTTTAAAATGTTTAAATAGTTTCTTTTTAAATTATTGAAATAAAAACTGAGATCTTGGGGCACCTGGGTGACTCAGTTGGTTACGCGTCAGACTTTGGCTCAGATCATGATCTCACAGTTCCTGAGTTTGGACCTGGTGCCAGGTTCTGTGCAGACAGCTCAGAGCCTGGAGTCTGCTTTGAATTCTGTGTCTCCCTCTCTCTCTGCCCCTCCCCTGCTCATGTTTTCTCTCTCTCTCTCTCTATCTCTCACTCAAAAATAAATAAAACATTTTTAAAAAACTGAAATCTTGTCAGATTTAGCCCATGTGACCATTTTGTGACCTATAACCAAACACGTGGTAGGTACTCTATGTTGTTCATACCTATAAACAATGACAACCTAGACAAGATGCTGAATCCAGCAATGTTTTTACTTATCCTCTTCCTCTTCCCTTTCTCTTCCCTCATGCCTTCCATCCCAGATTTGTGTTGCAGACTGACTGCAAATGTGGTGTTCTCTCTGGGCCTCCTGTGCCAAATAGCTCTCCACAGCCAAGACCTAGGTTCCAAGTCCAGCACATTTCCAGGTCTTCAGAGGTGTCCCAGGCCTTGCCAGTCCCCCACCACTATCCAAACTGACCTAGTCTGCACCTCAGCCAACTCAGTTTGGGCAGAAATAAGGAAAGCTAAAAACTGCTCTGGAACTTAAAACTACAATAAGACATAAAGTATATTAATTTTTTAAATATTACAGGGGAAAAAAGGAGGGAAAATCCTAGCTCATTTAAAAAGGAAATCACTCTTTAGTCTTTAACAAGACTTATACAAATTTAATTTGTCTTGTATGGAATAGGAAAGTAGCCAGACTATCTACAGAAATTTAATTTTTAAATCAATAAAGGCTTCCCTGTATAAGATCAATGAGTTTGATTACTATGCACAGGAGGTACTATAGCTAATTTTAGTAGTGCAGTTCACTTTCTGTAACTGTCAATACTATTCATTAGACAAAGGATAAGGTGGTAATATAGAAAAAATGACAACAAAATGAGAGAAACTTTTTATCAAAAACTACTCAAGCATTTTTCTGCTTCATCCGAAAGGAAAAAGAAAAAAAAAACCTTACATAATAAACAATTACAGTTATTGAACATAAGAAACATTTCTTCAAAATGATACCTGATATGATGAACAAAAGAAAGGAGAAGTGAATAAACACAGCATGTAAAATTTCTGAAAACTTAGTCTAGAAAAAAGATAAATATGATGTGTTTTATAGTTTGGAATGATGAAGAAGATTCCTAACCATGCTGATTTGACAAGGCACAGAGACATAATCAGGACACCTTCAGTGACAAGGGCTCAAGGGTAAGAAAACCTGTGGATAACTGAAACTGGAAAACCATTCAAGGGAAGACCCAGCCCTAGGAGCTGATTGCTTTCTCTGCCTTTCACTCATAGTCAACATGGCTTTACATTTCTGCATATCTACTCTGGACTACTCTTACTCCCATCTACTCATTTCCCAGTCTAAATTCCAGAGAGAGCAGACTGACTGACTTAGATAGCAACCATTGTTCCCACTGGGCAGAGCCATGAGAACCACCAGGTTCACCACTCGGATCACCAGCCAGCTGTAGACTGGCCACATTCTTCAGGTCAGATGTCCAGCTATGTGCACAATCAATAGCCATTCCTGTGTAGTATACAGAACAGAGCTGCCTTGCTGAAGATGCAGAGGTCTGATCAGCTAGAAGAAGTTAGGCATAGAAATTATACTTTGTTTTAAATATCAAACAGAATTCCAGACTCTGATAAAACTCCTTAGTTTCTACCCAATTTATAAACTAAAAACTTAAGAGACTCTAACCAATGTGGATAGGATGAATTTTATTATTTTTTGATAAAATACCATATATTTTATAGTTTTTATGATTTAAATATATTTGCATAATTCAGTTAAATCAAACTATGTTTTCAGCTTTTTTCTCTGCTAAAGAATATAGCTAATTTTGCTTTCCTGATTCCTGAAACACTCATAAGTAAATAAAAGCTTCAGCATGCCTCATATATATCAATACTATACAGATCTGAAAGAGTTAATATATTTTTTTAAAAGGAAGATAATTTACCCCAGTCGAGCTGGTGGAACACTTTGTGTTTATATTGCATTTTTCTTGAATGGAGTCTTTATCTAATCCTCACAGAAATCCCCATGACAAAAGTATTTCTCATTTTATGGATGAGGAAACTGTTGTAGAAAAGCAACTTATCTAGAGTCACCCAGAGAATTAGTGATGTAAGGATTAGAGCTCTGTGTTTAGTACAGCACCGGTATCTCACCACATGCCTTAATACCTGCACATAAAATGTATTTTCTAGATGAATTAATCCCAGTACAAAAGTCCCTGAAACTAAGCATGACATTGAGAGAGGACAGGATCCCTCATCCTGACACAGTGCCAAAGCTACCTTAGAAGGATCTGTATTCTTTTTTGTTTGTTGATTTGTTCATTTCTTTACTTGTGATGATGTATCTTAAAGTAAAAAACAAAAACAAAAACAAAAAAATTTCCTAAATATAAAAATTCCTTCAGGACTTTTTGGTACATTAAGACTGACTAGAAGACTTCTAACCTCTGGCCCAAGGCAAGGACCCCATCTGGATCCTTAATATGGACTCCAGCTTCTACCTGTAAACCTCCAGCAATGGGGCTTTCACTGCTTCACAAAGCCATATGTTTCACTGTTAGACAAGTTTATTTGTTAGAATGTTTGGGATTTTTTTTGTTTTGTAAATCCCAATGATGGTTCTTTCTTCTGCCTTCTGGTATATATGAAATAAGTCTTCTCTATGCAACAGTACTTCAAAGAATTTGAAATAACTGCTAGTTAGTCTTTAGCTATTTTAGACCCAAAGTTTCTTCACCATTCCTCATATGAGATAATTTCCAGAACTTACTCTGATTCCTTCTCCATTGGGCTGTTTATAGATTACATGAACATTTCTAATATAAAGTATTACATTTTTCAAATCTGTGACATTTTAGGACACCCCTTCAGGTTCTATTTTATACTCATTGCTGTAATGTTTGTCAGCTTCTTCCATGTCATTTGACAATCCACAAAGATAAAATAATATTTAAAGTATGATCAAAATGTTATAATTAAAATTATTCTAAGAACACTATATATTCTAGCAGCTATAAATTAAAAACTAAACACAAGCTGAGTCAAAAATACAATCTTGGATCCCAGAAAATAATTATTAATTATACATTTCTTAAAACTGTGTTATTTCTTATTTTGTTCCAAACATTCATTCATTAAGATGAAATTGGTAGTATCATTTATGCATCTAATCAAGGTACTCAGGCTTAGTTTTTTTTTAATTTATGTAACATCTAATTACTCAGATATTGTTGGTGTCCAATAAAAAGGAAATTTGTTTTTGAGATAGAACTCACAATGCATTTGGTGTTATAAAAGTTAGAAATTCAACCAAGTGATATGTCACCCACATCAAACATTCCAACCAATGAAAACATTTTCAAGTCTTCTTTTTACATCCATCCAAAAAAAAAAAAAATTGAACCAACACCTGTCTAATTCACAACCTTATTCCCAAATCAGTTTCTTTCTTTGGATTCCTCCTTTTCCAGCAATTATTTAGTGCCACTGATAATGTGTGGAAGGTTAATGGCTTTCTGCATCACTTATTTCCTCACTTAAAGACAGAAGCAGATGTTTCACACCTGCACAGCTCTCCACAATGTGCAGCTACAAGGGGACAAAGCAGTTTGGAAGTATATTACAGAGGCCCATTGTGAGATGCTTCCAGGCCAAAGACAAAATCAGCCAGGTGTGTGGAGGGCAAGCTCAGTACTCATTCTTGCACATTGAGTGAAAGCAACCATATCAGAATACTTTGACTCCAGATTTTACTATCTGCCATGGGCACACATTCTGGGGCAGAATTTGACCAAGTGTACTGATGAGATCTGGCAATTGCTATGCAATGTGCTCAGAGCACAGTTGGCAGAAAGGCTTACACTATTCATTTGGGCAGCTACAAACGAGGGGATCCTGCTGTCCATGTGTGAAGCTTGGGAAAACTACAATGTGAGGTTGACAAAACTTCACCCAGATGCCAGAGCAAGATTTGCTGTGTGTTTTAGATTTCTTCCATGATGAGGATGATGCGAACAATCTGACCATCTGTTCCCACAAACAAATAACATGCTGCCTGGATAAAAAGACAGCCACACTGACTATAGTTGATGGGGATCCTTTTGTTTTAAGTCCTCATGAGTATGTTTAAAGTTGTTCTGCTTTGAATCCAAGAATGGGCAATAACTGGTTTCTCATCTTCATCGACAAGCTGTGATTAAGGACTTATTTTGTCATTAAAATGCTTATCCACAAAGCAAATTAGGTTGTAATTAATTTCTGGATAACCTAGACTTGTCATAGTAGAGGCAGGGTCATTTTAGAAGGGGTTGGTAATGTCTAGAAAATTCCTGGTAAGGTACAATGATCTACTTAAAGTTACTTTAATCCAAATGTTATGATTATAAACAAAAATTCCTTATTAGAAGGGGAAAAAAGAACTGTTGCAGAACAGTCAGTTATTTAATTGGTGCTAGCAGAAAAGTAATAGTGTAAATCTAATGCATATGCTATAGCTTAAATGTGTGATGGAAGTATGTGATGCAGCTTATTATCACATGCCTTTCTAAGAAATAGTCAATAAAAGCCCCTTAAGAAATATACTGTTTTACATATTCTGCTTGTTGTATATTCAGGAGAGATTTTTATGATTATTTTACTCATATTTCATGCTCTATTTCAATTCTAATTTGGGGTCAGGGTGTGGTTGCTCCCAGAAAAATATATGGACACAATGGTTCATACTCTTTTTTGTCCCAGACTTCTTGGAAGAGCTCATGTTAACCTTAGATCCTCTTCATGTAAAATTTGCATAGGCAACATACAGTATTAAAAGCTCCAGTCCATGAGCGCACTAGACCCCTGTGGCCAGAGATTAAGAACTTTGCTTTCAAATATCTTACCATAATTACCCCAGTGTTTGTAGATATAGGAAAAAGATTTTGCTGTCATTTTCCTAGGCAGCAATATGTAGCATAATGTTAGAGATCTGAATAATGATTTCTTTTTGGTTGGATAAAGAGAAATTGAAAAATATGGATTGACCCAAATACATAGGGAAAATAGATCCTTCACTCTTATTTCTACCAAAAGCCTCTTAGTACAAAATGACATATTGAAAGTGTAATTTTTTTTTACTCTGAAATCTGTTCAATACTGATAAGCTCACTAGTGTACCACATGTGATTGTATAAAAAGGACTCTATCTTGCACTCTTAGTAAGATTCCATACGCGTGGAAACATTTCATCTGGAATATAGTCTTTAGACAGAGACTCCAAGGACATGATTATAGTAATGGTCGTTTCTATCCTAAGTAGTCAGGAATTCGGGGGGGGGGGTTATTTAAACATTATACTGTGGTTTCCATCTTCTAGCGAAAACCACTAGAATTCCAAAATAAATGTAGGTAGGAGATACATAATGAAGAAATCTGTTTGGTGAAATCCAGGGGTTTAAGCTTTCTTAGTCATAAACCTTTTAAACTCTAAGTACTGAGTCAATTTTATGATTTCCTTTATTCCTAAAACATGTTTCTGAAAAGTTTTATACATTGGCAGATTTTAGGCGGATCATAGGAATTTTCATATTAAATGACTTGTATGGTAAGAGCTTTTATGATAGTAAATGATCACCCCATGATTTATCATTTTTGTGAATCCAGATTTTCAATACTGGATTGGCTTAAGTTTTTTCAATTATAATTTATTACAAAAAAAATAAGAGTTATGATTTGGGTATTGATTCTAATTTTCTAAGCACAGTACATCCAATTAAAAATAAATTAGAAACTGGACAATGAATAACCATTGTAATTGTGTTTGTTCTATTTATTTGTTCCTTTTATATTTTCTTTTTGTATTAAATAATTTACTTTCATTAAATTTTCTTGATAATCCAAATATTTACCAATGAATTGATTATTCTCTTGGTACACTACAATTTAAATTATATTAACTGGAAATTGTATTTGTAGGCTTGAAGGGAAAATTTTAATTTCTGGACTGAAAATGAAGCTAGCACATATTAGTTTGCATTGCTTATTCAGAAAAGATGTCATAAATAAAGATGATCAAACCAGAAACAAAGATTTTATTTCATTAAAAAAAATAGAATGCAAAATTGTGAAATAATGTCAATGACATCACTTCTGCCTGTTTTATTTTTCTGAATTTTATGAGGCTTCAATTTCAGCCACAAATTATGAATAATGCTTTAGCAGAACCGAAATGCCTTTTGAATGATTACTCCTTGTTAATCTCAGCTTTGCTAGTTTCAAAAAGATATATACTATGAACTTTTTGTTTCATAATACAACAACTTTAAGTATACCTTTCATCAGCCTGAAGGTGTCTACAAGTTAACTGCTCCTGCATAAGGAGGAGGTCCAAAGTGCAAAGGTCCACTCTGTTTAGCAGGAATTTTAGGGGAGACATTCCTGAGACTATTTTGGAGGGAAAAAAAAACAGTACTTTTGTAACTTATGCTGTCCAATATAACTTATCAACAGTGGCATATATTTTTCTGTCTATATGTTGTTTCCTTTCCATAGATAAAATCTCCGAGAAAAATTCACTCAAATTTCTGACCACAACCCCTGACCATCAAAATCCAACAGAATCAAAGGAAATGATATCAGAGCAGAAGGAAATGGAAACTGGGAAAGAAGGCCTAGTCAGGTGAGAAGTCGATAAAATACATAATACCTGTTAGAGATATTGCTCAGCCCTCACTGAAAAATTCAAACACCTGTTCCCCACTTTAGCTGAGCAAAGTGCAGGGCAACAGTAGTCACATAACATAGGGGAACTGGTTGAATCTAAAAGGTACTTTCTGTCTAGTTCATTGTCTCTGACTAACTAGTCCTGGCCACTAACCAGGATTCCTAGGCAGCCATGTGGTTATAGGCCAAATCACACTAACAAAAGCATTGCAATCACATGTCTGAGTCATTAATATCATCATGGAAACAGCCTACATATTTACTAGGCATGAATTTTAAAAATAAAGAATTGAACAGAATGTATAATTCTTCTTGAGTTCACAAAGAAATAGCTATTCCAATTCTGTAAATATTTTATTGTTTGATTATTATTTCCTTTCATCAGCTAAAGAGAGTGTGGCATGATAACCAAGAATAATTACAGAAACAGGTAATCTTTATGCCACTAAAGGAATACAATTTTATAAATACTTCCTACAGAATTATTGGAAATATCACAAAAGAGATGACAGCTTTAATGTGAATCAGTGAATCCACAATAAAACACAACTAGGAGCCCCTTCATTTTGCCACTCTTAGCATGCTATTATGTGCCTGCTGATCCAATTTGAATTGCTTAATTATAGTTAATATAATTGAAATAGGCTTATGAAATAATAAAACCATACTCTTCATATTTAACAGGCAAGAAGAGTTGTCATTTAAAAAGAAATTAGGAGTATCTCTTTCTCCCCCCAACTCGCTCTCCCCACCTCTTTCTCAGCAGCTCCTCCACTGTGTTAAACCTTGTGCTGCCAGTAGGAGTTACAGTGTCTAGGACCCAGTGTATTTCAGACTGAACAATAGGCATCAGAAAGAGAAAGCACATTTTCAATAAATACAAATTTCGCTGTAGAAGAGATTAAACACAGGTTTACTCTACCGTGTGCATGCACACACACAAACACACATGCACGCACACAGTATGACAAAAATTAAACCTAACATATTATTTAGGCAGAGAGATGTTTAAAGTCTGGGGTAAAGACTAAAATCTTACAATTGGGGTAAGCAATTATTTATATTATTTTTATAACTGTTGGTATTTATGCAATGATTTGCAGTTCTTTTAGTGGGTCATTGTTATCTTCACTCTACAGATACGCAGCCAAGGCACAGGGAGGTTAATTAGTTTCCCTATAGTAATATGGTCAGCTCAGCCAAGATTGGACTGCACAGGACTCATATTCCTGAGTGGAACTTTTTCCTTTTTCCTCCCTCTCACCAGTACACTTACTTTAATCAACAGCTTAACCTTCTGAACCAATATCTCCTTCTGCCATTGCTTTTAGTATATTTAATTTTTTGTAATAACCAGTGGTGATAGGTAGATTTTTCAAAGGACTGAAGTGGAAGCCATAACTAACATTTTTAGGGATATATTCCTCTTAACCCAAATCCATTGCCAGTACTGTAATATGAAATATGAAATATGAAATATTTCTGAAATATGAAAAGGGAAAACTTTCAATTACCTATAAAGTGGGTCAATCAGCATATCTCTGAAATATGAAAAGGGAAAACTTTCAATTACCTATAAAGTGGGTCAATCAGCATATCTCAGAAACATAAAACTCCTCGACATAACTTCTAAGACCATGCCTGGTCTGTCTCTTCCCCTACTTTCCTATCCCTGTACTCCAGCCACATTGGTCCTATTTCAGTCTCTTGTACTTGTGAATTGATTATTCTCTGGAATAATTTATTATTCTTTCTGCAATTTAGGCAGCAAAGTAGCTTGAGAATTATTGACAAACGGAGTAAATCCAAGTTAGCTTAAAACTCTTACTTTATTGTTAGTGGTCAAGTCACACTTTTCCTCGGGATTGAGTGAAAACCATCTGCACTGAAAGAACAACTTTAAAGGGTCACTAGAAGTTCCAGTGTCACTTTTGACTAATATTACAGGAGTCCTAATGTTCCAATACCATGTACAACTTACCGAAGCTTTCCTGTTTAATTTCATAGGCATCAGTAGTACCATATCTAGAATCCTAGCTAACACAGTTTTTATACATCATTAGAAAATATCAATGATTAAATACCTTCCAATTGTGTTATTTCACAATACTTTCAATGAGTAAAGGTCATTTTGGTATTTGCAGTTATGAAAAATCAACAACTTTAACCTTGAGCAAGGCCAGGTTTTAGAAAGTTTTTTTCCCCTAGAAAAACATTAAGGATTTGATTGATCAAAGGCAATAGATGCTTGTAAGTGACTGATTCTCACCTCAGATTTTTGAATTTGCAAAAAGTTCAATTATTAATAAAATTTAAATGTATATTTCTTACACTAAGTGCATTTACATTATATTCTGGTTTAGGCCTTGGATTGAATAGGGATTATGCATCTAGGCTGATCAATAAATATTGAGGAGAATACATGTTATGGATTTTCCTGTCTCTGTATGTAAAGTGCAGTTTGATATTATTGTTTACACTCTTAATTTCTGTCACACTCAGAAGATACACAGAGGTGTATAACGAGAACTAACCATATGTGTATATTTGTATGTAATATAATCTGTATATATGTTATGTAACAGATTTATTATAAGGAATTGGGTCACATGATTATGGAGGCTGAGTAGTCCCAATATCTTCAGTCAGCAAGCTCGATGGCCAGGAAAGGCAATGATGTAGTTCCAGTCTGAGTATGAGGGCTTAAGAACCAGAAGTCCTGGTGTAGTTCCAGTCCAAAAGCTGGCAGACTTAAGACCCAGGAAGAACCAGTGTTTCATTTTGAGTCTGAGGGCAAGAAGTTATGTCCCAGCCTACAAACTGGAAGAGATTTCTAACCAGAATCCAACTATTTGACAAGCTGTTCTTGGACTTCCAGTCTTCACATCTGCAAGAAATAAATGTCTGTTGTTTATATACCACCTAGTCCATAGAACTTTGTTACAGTAGCCTGAACTAAGATATCACCCAACCCAGCCCTGAACTCTTTAAGATAGAGCCTTTGTAATGTTCCCTTATGACAAGGGTCTCAAATATTGTTTTGTAAGGATAAAACAGTATAGCTATATGGTTAAGCCAAATTTGGATATATCTATTTACCTATTATATAAACACAAAAAGGTGAGTAACATTCTTAAAATAAAAATCACCTCTGTGATTTTTTTCATCCAACCTTCAATAAATTCTAAGTAAAGCCTAAAACTAATTTTATAGCCACAGTAATAATATTTGTGACAAATATATGTCAGCCCAGAAGGAGATATTTTTCAAGATATCCAAGTATTACATGTCCACAATCCTGACTGGAATCCATTTGTATTAAACTAGCTTTCTTTCTTTATTTTTTCTTTTATGTCCTTTCACAACATTTTCTAAATTGTCTAACCAGGGAAAAGAAATTCTTTGCAAATCTTCCCTGTAAAAAACAACCAATTCATTATCTTGTCATATGAATCATTTAGCTTCTGAAAGACTTGGGGTTCACCCCTGGAAAGTCCCATTGATGCCATTTGTCCGTTACCAAGAAAAACGGCCTGTTTCTGGCATTCCATCTCAGCACATTCTTATTTATTAATATAAAAAACTGTATTTTGATGGACACTAATGAATAGCAACCAAAAGAAGATGTGTTTTGCCTGGAAACATCAAATAGCTATGTCTGGAAAAGGAGACAGAGTTGAATGGTTGATAGGTTAAGTGGTTAAATGATGAATAAGCAAGTGAGTGAAACGTTCAGTGCCCGTGACTGGGGTGCACTGCAAGACTGACTTTTACAGTATAGTATATGACTTTCCATCACCATTGCTACCCATAATACCAAGAAGGAAGGTTATTTCTATGAATAGTCTTCTTTGTTCATAATAGCAATCAGTCTCTATTTGGGTGGTTTTAAAATAGGCAATCATTTCACAGCAGGAACAATGAGAACAGAATAGAATTCAGAATCTTATCAGCACTCATAAACACTGCCGTTTATTGTCTTGTAGCTAGAAAAAGCAAGAGTCACTGCAGTAAAGATGCTTAAAAATCCATATGTGATTTTATAGTTGTAATAGAAAAGGAATGTCAACTATCAAGTATACCAAAATAAAATACAGTTTATACTTGAATAATTTAAAAGCTTGTAAAAAAAAAAAGAAAATCAGTTACATATTTGCCAATTTTATGTAATGCATAACAAAAATGATGCACTATTACTTTTAGCCACAAATTTAAATTTTCCTCTGTGGTAAGCAATATCTTTATAGTCAAGCATTACAAACACTTTTAACAACAAATTGGCATCTGTTTTTAATAATGGCATCATTTTTAATAATGATTGCTAAGTGCTATTTCTAGTAATATGGCAGACTAAAGGTTGGTAGAAAATTATTTGGGGAGAATGTAATTAGAAATACTAGATAAAATATGAAACCTACATTTGAGTGCATGCCTGAGCTGATGGAAAATAAATTCTATTGTTAAATTTCATGAATTGGTGTTTGCTCTGAGAATTTATTCCAAACTTTTATGGCCTAGATTTGAGTTAAAACATGTCATCAATGAGACAAAACCTGAGGTTAAACTGCATATTAGGACAGGTTGGAGACTCTCCCATAAAACTAGGATTCTAAAGGGTTACTCACTGGAAGATAAACTATCTTCCAGAGAGAAATAGTCAAAATGATACTTGTCTTTGACCCTCAGCGGAAAAAAAGAAGAAAGAAAGAAAGAAAGAAAGAAAGAAAGAAAGAAAGGAAGGGAGGAAGGAAGAAATTTGAAATGGGGGAGAGGGAAGGAGAGAGAAAAGAAGAGAGGAGGAAAGGGAAGGGAGAGGACACACAGGAAGGAAAGGAAGAAAAAGGAACAGAAGGAAAGAAAAAGAATTCTTAGCATAAGCATTATTCAAAGAGATCTGGAACCAGAATTCCTATGACATCTGTATCCTAGAAAAAAAGACTAAGGCTAAAATAAAATATTTAAAATGATTAAGTTTGAAAACTCAGACATCTGCCAAAAACAAGAAGATTTGGAAGGAAACAGTCTTTAAAATCATGTCTCAAAGTATCGCCAGAGATAAAGTTCTAATAAACACGAACTCAACAATCAAAAATTACTAAACACTGGGGTGCCTGGGTGGCTCAGTCAGTTAAGCATCTGACTCTTGATTTTAGCTCAGGTCATGAGCTCGTGGTTTATAGAATCAAGCCCCATGATGTGCTCTGTGCTGACAGTGTGGCACTTGCTTAGGATTCTCTCTCTCCCTCTCTACCCCTTCCCCCATCAAAATAAATAAATAAACCTAAAAAAATACTAAACATGTGGAAATAATTCACTGTGAACAATACAGCAGAAACAATATACTATACCATTAGACTCTCAATGGCAAAATTATCAAAAACAGAACATCAAATAAGTATATTAAGTATATGTAAAGAAATGAAAGAAAAGATTAAAAATAAGGCAAGGGAACAAGAAATTGTCAAAAAATACAAGGCATTTTTGCAGTTGAACTAAGCAAAACATCTAGAAATGAAAAATATAATCCCTGGAGCTTCTGGGTGGCTCAGTCAGTTAAGTGTCCAACTTCAGCTCAGGTCATGATCTCACGGTTTATGAGTTCGAGCCCTGCATTGCGCTCTGAGCTGACAGCTCAGAGCCTACAGCCTGCTTCAGATTCTGTGTTTCCCTCTCTCTCTCTCTGCCCCTCCCCCTCTCATGCTCTTTCTATCTCCAAGAATAAATAAACATTAAAAAAATATATATATAATCCCTAAAATTAGGAAGTCAGTGAGCTAGACAGAGGATTAGCTAGAGTTGAAGAGTCAGTAAAGTGAATGATAGATCTTAAGAAATCACCGAGAATTCTACTATGAAGAAAAAAAATTGGAAAAATATGAGAGATTCAAAAGTTGGGAGGAGAGTATGAAAGGCACAAAATGCATATAATCAGAATTCTAGAAGGAGATATTAAATAGAATGGTGGAGAATCAGTATTCAAAAAGAGAATACAAGTGATGAAAAACAGTAATGCTCAAATTCAGTAAGCCAAATGAATACAAATTAGCATAAATAAAATGAATTAATCCTAAAGGTATTCTAGTAAAATTTTAAAGTGCAAAAGACAAAATAAAACCAAAGGATCTTTAAATTAGCCAGAAAGATGGGGTGCCTGGGTGGCTCAGTAGTTAAGCGTCCAACTTCAGCTCAGGTCATGATCTCACGGTTCGTGGATTCAGGCCCCGCGTCAGGCTCTGTGCTGACAGCTAGCTCAGAGCCTGGAGCCTGTCTTCCAGTTCTGTGTCTCCCTCTCTCTCTGACCCTCCCCTGCTCATACTCTCTCTCTCTCTCAAAAATAAATTTTAAAAAACATTAAAAAAATAGATAAAATAAAAAATAAAAATAAAATTAGCCAGAAAGAAAATAGAGACTACCTAATAAGAGAAGTGAACTAATATGTAACTTCTCAACAGTAATAATGGAAACCAGTAGATAGTAGAATGGCCTTATCAAGATTCTAAAAGTAATAGTCAACCTAGAATTCTATACCTGGCAAACTATTCAAAACTAAGGGCAAAATAAAAACATTTGCAGTCCAACAAAAAAGCAGGGAGTTTAGAAAAATCTTTATACTGCAGAGAAAAGAAAAATGATCTGAGAATGAAAGACTCAAATTGTATTAGTCAAGGATCAGTTAGGAAAAATGATTTGTTCTAAATATTTCAAAAAGAAAGTAATTGAATACAAGGAATACAGTAGTGTAAAAATTGTTGTAAGTAAGGGATGGGAGAGCAAAGTTCAAGGATGGAGATTGCAACCCAGAAATTAGGTGAGTGCAGAAAGTAGCTTCCAAAGCCACATCTGTCCCTTAACTCCAAAACTGGAGCCTGGTAATAGAATGTGGAGTTTGAAGAGGGTTCAAGAAGCAGCTTCTGCTTCTCAGGAAGTAGGCTCTGGTTTTCTGCCATATGAAAACTGAATTGTGCCTTCCTTTCAACTTCCAAATCTCCTAAAAATGTGTTTCATTGGTGGAATCTACATCAGAACCATCCTGGCAAGATAGTCTCAAAAACAAAGTTTTCAGGCTTTTGGCCACTATAATGACATGGGAGAGTGTAAAAAGGAGCAGAAATGCTATTGATCACAAATAGACAATCCAGCACACAGATTCAAGAAGTGAGCAAAGAAAATGCAAACATGTAAATAAATAGAAAAAAATTGACACCATAAAACAATCGCAAAATGTCTAAAGTGGGGATAAAAATTTGAAATAGAATTAACTACCCTCTCTATAGCAAAGTTATTGGCATACAAAAGAATTCAGAGTTTGACTAATTTTAGAACTTCTTAATTGAACATACATGTTAGGGGCGCCTGGATAGCTCAGTTGGTTAAGCATCTGACTTTGGATCAGGTTGTGATCTCACAGTTCATGAATTTGAGCCCTGCCTCAAGCTCTCCACTGATAGCACAGAGCCTGCTTCAGATCCTCTGTCTCACTGTCTCTCTGCTCCTCCCCAGCTTGTGTTCCCTCTTTTTATCAAAAATAAATGAACATTTAAAAAAATTAAACATACATGTTAAAATATCTTTGAAAAACACTAAATTAAAGCAAATGTTAAACTTATATGGTTTTAGTAACATAAGATAGTAGATGACAGAAAAAAAGCACACAACAGTTCTGCCAATTACAAAATGAAATTGATAATTCCATACTCCTAGAGAGAGTGATTTGAAAATACTTCTCTTTGTTTATTAATACAGCAAATATTTTAAAAGTCGTTAAAGATACACTGTTTTTGAACAACACAATTAACAACGTAAATCTAGAGGACATTTGGAGGGGAGGCTGGGTGGCTCAGTCTGTTGAGCATCCAGCTTCAGCTCAGGCCATGATCTCATAGTTTGTGGGTTCAAGCCCCGTGTCAGGCTCTGTGCTGACAGCTCAGGGCCTGGAGCCTGCTTCGGAGTCT
Organism: Cryptoprocta ferox; assembly: GCA_028646485.1. Taxonomy (NCBI): domain Eukaryota; kingdom Metazoa; phylum Chordata; class Mammalia; order Carnivora; family Eupleridae; genus Cryptoprocta; species Cryptoprocta ferox. The sequence goes on from CM053569.1 coordinate 45,754,962, forward strand.
GTGTCTCCCTCTCTCTCTCTCCCCCTCCCCCATTCACACTCTGTCTCTTTCTCTGAAAAATAAATAAACATTAAAAAATTAAAATAAAATAAAAGACACTTGGAGAACCCTTATCCATTCTTCAGTAATGGTATTTCTTCAGTAACTGAAGAATACACAGTTGCTTCAAGCTTATGTAGAACATTATAAAAATCCATGATATACTATGCTAAAGTTCACTGTCAAAACTCCCAGGAGCTCTCTAAGAATACAAATGTTTGCATTCTACCCTTTGTAATTCTGACTTCATTGGTCTGGAGTGGGCCCCAGGTATTAGTATGTCTGAAAACCTTCTCAGGTAATTCTAATGTACATCCGGGATGGAGAAACATTTCACTAGAATATAAAGTAGGTCTCAACAAATTTTAGGATTTTATATCATATTAAGCATATCCAACCACTATGCAATAAAATTAGAAGTTAATTTTTTAAAAACTAAAATTTGGAGAAAATTTTCACATAATTAAAATTTAAAATACACTTTCAAGTGACCTTAGGGTCAACCAATAAGTCAACAATAAAATAAGAAAATACTTAGGAACAACAGTGAAAATACTGCATGTCAAACTTGTAAAATAATAATCTGTCAGGTATCTTTGTTTTGCTTTTCTGTTTTCAGTTTTTAGTCCTTTTTCTTTTTTTTTAACTAGAAAATTTGATTATAAAGTTTGCTTAGAATAATAAACAAAAATGGCCAGGAAAACCCCAAAACATAATAGTGGAGGTGATGTTAGTCCTGCCAGATATTAAAACCTATTTGAAATCTCTGCAATTAAAAAAAAAAAGTGTGGAATTGGCACATGAATATATAAACCAATAGTATAGAATAGAAAAATGAAGAAATAACTCTAATTGCATATAAAAATGTAGCATATGATAAACTCAGCATCTAAAAATCAATAGAAAACTGTAGATTTAAATAAGGGGTATTAGAGTAACTGGATAGCCTTATAGAAAAAAACTAAAGTTGGATCTTTTCCTCATGCTCTACATGAAGATAAATACCCAATAAATCAGAGATTTAAATGTAAAATAATTAAACTATACAGGCACTAGACAAAAAAGTTACAAATTTCTCTATACTGTGGAAACATACATTAAGTTCTAAGATTAAAAATTCAAACACAATAAAAGAAGAGCTTAATATATTTTACCATATTAAAAACTGCATTTAAAAAAATTATAAGCAAAAGAAAAAAGAAGAAATCAAAATATCCATATATGAAAATTCTGATTGATACTTTCTTGAGGAATTAATCATTTTATTTTAGGATTGATGGCAGGCATTTAAATTTTGTTTTGCATTAATATACTTCAAGATTGTTAATGACTCAATCAACTTGATATCTTTGTGATATGTCACTACCACAATTTCATTTTTTTCTTTTCAAAATTTAATACCAGAAGCACAATGTACTTAATTAATAACATAGAGTAAAACAATATGTCATGTAATCCCAGGAGTAAAACAATGATTCTGATTCTCAATATAGTGCAATATGAAGGTCCATTTTTACCTCAAAAAATAGAAGTAATTATCAGTAATGAATATATAAGCATACATCATAAGCAATATTCATATATTATGAATATATTATGAACATATATATAAATGTATATTTGATGGCAAATTGCTAGAGCTTCCATCTGAGCTCTCTACTCTAAACTCATTAATAATGCTGCCAGAAATGAAATGTGGTATAGAAAGATGAAAAAAGCTAGTATCAGACACAGCAAGAGTAATTTACTAGTAGGTGATCAGACATGAGTTAGCAGACAAAAGACAAAAAATTTGTGGGGCACCTGGGTGACTCAATTGGTTAAGCGTACTTCGGCTCAGGTCATGATCTCGTGGTTTGTGAGTTCAAGTCCCACATTGAGCTTTGTGCTGACAGCTCAGAGCCTGGAGCCTGCTTCAGATTCTGTGTCTCCCCCTCTCTCTGCCCCTCCCATGCTCATGCTCTGTCTCTCAATAATAAATAAAAGCGTTAAAAACTTTTTTAAAATTTTGTGAGTATTGTAGCCTTGAGAGAGGAACAAGCCTACAGACAGTTTGTGGTCCCATTTTAAATCATTTTATTATTTATTATGGAGAGACAACAAATCCGTTGCTATAGAAAACCTGAGCAGATAAAACTTGTATCTACTTTGTTTCTTTTGGCATAGAAAGAAGGAAATTAGACAGTTTTCATATTGTTTTATGATACATAAGTTTGACTTTTTAAAAATGGGTCTTCGGGGGCACCTGGGTGGTTCAGTCAGTTGAGCGTCAGACTCCTGATTTCAGCTCAGGTCATGATCTCTGGGTTCGAGGGATTGAGCCCCATGTAGGGCTCTGTGCTAACAGTGAAGAGCCTACTTTGGATTCTCTCTGTCCTTCTCTCCCTCTCTCTCTCTGTCCCTGCCCTGCTCCCTCTCTCTCTCTCTCTCTCTCAAAAGAAATAAACATTTAAAAAATTAGTTTTAAAAAAATGGGTCTTCATGTTTACCTAGAAAAAGAAAGGGAACCATAGGATGATTGATGGATTGATTGAAAATTTTAAAAATTTTCAAGTGGACAAATTCTGATTACTATGAAGCAGGCAAGACCCATGAATAAAGCATACTAGGGATATGAAAACAACAAAACAAGCCTAATGAGAAGAGAGACAAGAGAGAAGAGGATAGGGAGGTGAACTTAAGTACACATAAGGAAGGAACTTGAGTTCCTTTCTTATCGCAAAGAGCCAATCTGAGCATTGCTATATGGAAAAGTGGATCCAATGATGCCAGTATCATATGATTGCTTTCCAGGAAAACCCCAAATTCTATAAGTCCATGTTTTGAATATTACCAAAATAAATTGAAGTTCTTTTAAACTATAAGCCATAAAAACACAGTTATAGGTCATCAGTTTACCATCTCTCATTTGAAATAATAGATTGGTTCTAAACAAGTTAATTGTCAAAAAAATATAATTCCATTATAGAATTAGAGGTGTGGCCTTCAGGAAAAATATTCATTAATGCTGTTCCCAATATGAAAACACTTATAAAGGATAGAATCAAAACTATAAGTAGAATATTTAGCATCTTTAACAACTTTATTGTATTTCTTTATTGTTTACATTGTTGTTTTTTGGATTTTGGTTTATATTATAGCTTTTTTTAGATATTCTGTTTTATATCTTTGTCTTACTACATTTAATAAGCAGTCTTCCATGTTACCAAAATGTTTTTTGTAGCCAGTCTCTTTAATGCACTCATAATAGTTTGAAAATTCATCAATAGCAAGAGCTTAGAAAAGTGGTGTGGTTGATTCTATCTGAAAGTTAATTGACTGATGGATGTTGGAAGATCTGCTTAAAATAGGTAAAATGGAAGCTCCCCATCATGAGAGGATAAATGGAAGATTCACTATGTTTCTTAAAATCTTTATCTCCTTATGAGGAAGAAAGTGATTGGTCTGCCTGAGACTGACATTAACTGAAGGCAAGAACAAAACAAAGGGAAAGAAGTAGAGACTGGGGGAAGGACACCTCCCTACCAGGTGATGGCAGCAGACAAAAATGTGGAGTCACTTGAGAAAGAAAAGAAAGAGATTTTCACCTAGTGAAAGACCATTTCAGGCATGGGAGATGGCAAAACTGGCACATTGATTTGCAGCACATAGATTTTCAATAAGCAGCAAACATGCTCTGCAGCCAAGTAAAGAGAAGCAACCCCATAAGCAACCTAAAAGTAAACTAGCCTGTGGGGGTCAGGATGGGGAAGCTTATCAGACACTTCCATATTCTCTCCTCCCTCTTTGAACAAGGAAGGGACTTGAATGTTTCCCCAAGTCAGCAAACAAAGGAATGGGGTATTACTCATTTGCTAGAGTGAGACAATTGCCAGAGGGACAATTTTATCTCAAAATTTTATCTCAAATGTTTAGCTTAGGGTTTGGCACCTGCTCTATGCAGTCAAATATAAGCACTTTATGAATAAAACATTGTGTATTTTACTCTTAAGTAGTTTTCTAAAACAGGAATTACAGGGGCGCCTGGATGGCTCAGTCGGTTTAGCGTCCGACATCCGCTCAGGTCATGATCTCACGGTTTGTGGGTTCAAGCCCCGTGTCGGGCTCTGTGCTGACAGCTGAGAGCCTGGAGTCTGTCTTTGAATTCTGTCTGTCCCTCCCCTGCTCTCACTGTCTCTCTCTCTCTCAAAAAATAAAACATAAAAAAAAAGTTTTTTAAAAAGGGGGAATCACAAAGTGAAATACATATGTATTTTTTTAATTCTAATAGAACTTTTATGAGTATAGTTTTGGCCTTGAATACTGTCCTGAGTTTAAATATAGGAATCTTTTCAAATAGGTCTCTTTACTAGCCATGAAGTGCTTGACAGTTCTTCCTTTATATAGAAAGGAATGTTTTTATTTATTGTTATCTTTTTCTAGCATCCCGTAGTACCTGGACAGTTTGTTATAAAATGTAGTAAAACCTGAAACTGAGAACTTAAATGTCTAATAATTCTAAAGCAATAAATGTTCACTCTAAAGCAAATAATAGTCTAGCAGCTAGTTTGTGTGCCAGCGTCAGCTAGGTAAATTGGTTCTACCCAGCCTAATGATTCATTTAATTGTAGCTGCTCATATGCAACTGTTCACCAGTGCCTTTATTTGTCCATCCAGCTCACATAAACAGGGCTGTTTGAACACAGTCAAGTCCTGGTTATTGTAAGATATTGGAAGACAATAGAGTACCTACTATGTTTGATAGGAAACAGCAGCAAGGGGACAAGTTGACAAAACGTGCAGTCAGAAGAGAAATTCCACATGCTTCCACCACCAAGTATAACATGTGTCAGTGTATCTGTAGCCATTTAATCAGCCTTTACTCTTATCACAACAGATGAGATGAACTTATTTGTATCTAATGACAGCTCCTCCACTTTGTGCTCATCCCCTTTGTCCTCTACTCCTAACATCTCTCTGACAATTATTTCCTTTCTCTTCTGCAACATCTAATTTTTCTCTTTCTGTAAGCATATGAACATATTGTAGCATTTCTCACAATTAAACAGCAGCAACAAAAATGCTTCCCTTAGCTCCACATGAGCAGCCAGCTATTGTCCTATTTCTCTTCTCCCCTTTACAGCAAGTCTCAGTTATTCATATTCATTTTTTCTACTTCTTCTCCTCCTGTGTTCTCCTGAGCCTGTAATCAGAATTTGATTCCTTCATTCCTACAGCTTTTATCCACTTTTATTAAAGTTTTTATTCATTTTGTCCACCCTTACCAAAGTCAACAATGCTACTTACACTTCCAAAACCAATGGCCAGTTGTTAGTTCTACTTTTTTCCAACCATCAGCAGCAATTCAGTTAATCCCTCACTCCCTCCTTGAAGCACTGTCTTCATTTGACTTCCCAGATACCACTACTCTGACTGATGCCCTACCTCACTGGCCTCTTTTCCTCATCTCCTAATCTCTAAACTTTGAAGAGTGCAAACCCAATCTTCAGACCCATACTCTGTTCTACCTATGTCCTCTTGGTATGTGATTTTATCTGGTCCAATGGCCTTAAGCAATATTGACACCCTGATGACTATATTTTTAGTCCAGTCCCTCTCCAGAAGCCCAGTTTGAATTACCAATTGCTTACTTAATATCTCCACCTTGGTGTCTATCTAGACATGTCAAAATGTACATATCCAAAATCCGCTCTTAATTTCTTTCACCTCCTCCAAACATGTTCCTCATGCAGGCTTTGTCATCTTAGTATAAGTCACCTTCATTCTTCTATTTGCTCAAGCCAAAAATTCACCTATTCTTTCTCTCATACAGGATAGCCAATCCAGTAACAAGTTGTATTGGCTATTCCTTTGGGATATAAGCAAAATTATATCACATCTCAGCACCTCCACTGCTACTACCCTAGTCCATCATTTCTCAGCTAGCTATTACAATATCTTCCTAACCATTCACCCAGCTTCCATTCTTTGCCCCTCTATGGTCAGTATTCAACACAGTAGCCCAGGTGATCATGCTGAAATGTAAATTATCCCTTTCTCCTCCAAACCCTCTAATGGATTTCCCATACCATGTTGAGTAAAAGCCGGAGTTCCCACAATGTCCCATAGGGTTCAACAGTATCTGCCCCCCCCCCAACTCTACCCCTGCTTCTCTGACCTTAACTCCCATCATTTTACCCTCTCACTGTGACCCAACCACACTGGAAGTGATCTTCCCTCAGTTATCTGCATAACTTCCTCCTCACTCCTTTCAGTGTCTCTACTTAAATATCATGTTACTAGAGGAGTCTCCCCAACCACTCTGTGGAAAATAGTAGTCCCTGTCCCTCTCCATCTTCCTTATCCTGATTTGTCTTTGTGGCATTTATCATCACCTGACAAAGTTTGTGTTTCTAAAATGTATATATTTTTATCTCTCCATACTAGAAGGTTATAAGGTACTTGAGGGAAGGGTTTCATTATGTTTACTTCTAAATTATAAATAAATGCTGAATGAATGAATGGGCTCTCCAAATTATATAATTTTGGAGGGAACCTAAGGTTTTTCCTATAAATTTGTGACTTCACTCTTTAAGTTCTTAAATTTAAAATATTATAAAGTTTATTTCTTTTAAATAATTGCACATCTTTTTCTAAGAATATATTTGATTAAATTCCATGTTTTATTTCACATTTTTATCGCAAAACACCACCAAGTCTTTTCCAATGGCTCATAGCAAAGTCACAATTTAATATGCTTTTAAGCTCTTTGGGGTCAATAAGAAAATTGAACCCTCATGGTTTAACTGATTCCACAAGTATAAGTGTAAGAAGTAGAAGTTACGCATTTGATTTCCTCTCTACAATTGTTGGTTCCAGTTGCAATCATTGTAATGACTCATGCGATAACCAGATTTGGAGAAATCATTGTAATCAGGAGGTGATTGCAGTAGGTGTTTACCTCAGAGTCTAGGACATGATTTAAGACTCAAATGAAAGGAAAATGATGGTTGAAATCTGGACTTCACTAGGCATCACTCCACATAACAAAAGCACCAGACTGTGGGACACAGAAAGCCTTTTTTCAGGGCAAAGCTAATTGAAGGAAGGTTTTGCTCCTCCCTCTCCCCACAATAAAGATACAAATGTTGACCACATGAAAGGGCTCTCAAGGCTGTTGCACTTTTACCCACTTGGAACTCAGTGCAGTGCTTTTCTCGCACTAATGAGCAATACACTTACTCACATGCTTTTAAAATTAGAATCAGAGGTATTTTTTAAAGTAATGAATGTTTTGCTTAAATCGTACCAACATGTGTTTTGAAAGGAGCTAGAAATGTAACATATGGTTCACGTAGACTTAAATAGGCCTTGTTCAGACATTAATCTGAGGAGAGGGGCTCTTTGCCTAGTCGGCCTCCTTAGGCACAGGGATCTTTACTCAATCACCAACCTAATCTCCTTACATCAGATATTTGGTTTTCATGAGACCTAAAAAAGTACTTCACTCCTTGCTTTATAAAGACAATTTTAAAAACATTCATTGAGGAATATAAACTACAATATGAAAGGAGCTTCATATTCTGACTATTAACAACTAATTTTACAAGGAACTACAATTAAATTAACAAACTTAGCTCACTATTAGTGTAGGATCTCAATAAAGAAAATTCTCAAGGTAGCAATCTTCCACATCAATGACTTGGTGAAAATGTACCCAAGTGTAACAACAAGTTTCTGTCTTGGTTTCTATGATCAGCATCTGGTTCTGCATCACCCACTGTTCTTAATCCCTGTCTCACTATGTCCATACCATTTGGATCAACTCTATGCATAGAGACAAATACAAATGCAGCAGCCCCAGCAACTTACCTTCTCATTGCCCACCTGAGGCCAAAGCCTCTGGTTCCATATGTAAACCAATATGTGGTTCCACCCTAGAGGTGGTAACTTTTCTCTGAATCCTCATATTTTCACATTGGGAGTGTCCCTGATATTCAGTCTTTCCTCAGGATTTGGATTGGACTATTGTTTGTATGCAGCACCTCTTCTGCTTAAAACCAGAGGTTTTAAGAGCTTACATGGCTAAACTGGGCCCCACTAGGATAATCTCCCCATTTTAAAGTCTGTAACCTACAAAGTTCTTTTTGCCGTTAAGGTAACATACTCACAGGTTCCAAGGATAAGAGGGTGGACATCTTTGGAGGGGCCACTTTTTACTTTCATTCATACCTGAAGTTATTCAATCTGAAAAATTTAAATAGTTTACTGACCTATAGTATAATTTTGACAGATATATATAGTAAAAGACTGAATGAAACTTAAACATGAAACAATGAAAATAAAAACTTCCCAAGACTTGAGTTTTGATTGGCCAAAGGAAAAAGCTTCCTACTCACTGACATAAATACATATGAGAATTCTACTCAAAGTGAAATATTGGCAAAGGGCTTCAGCAGATAATTAGAATTCTTAGGCAATTTGCTCCATCCAAGATGATTTTTGAAAGGTGGTGGGGGGAGTTTATTGCCTGTGAATAGTTTTAAATGCTTGGACATGGGCTAGTTTAACTTATTCCAAATTTAATTTTTAACTCTAATCTGTCCTTAAATGTAGCTGCTAACACCACATGCTAGTTCCAGGGTTGCTAGTGACCCCTGAATGAAGGAGACCCACTACCACTCCCTCATTCTTCATACAGATGACTCCCCCATATTAAAAACAAAATAAGCAGTGTTTTGAAAGTCACTGAAGGTTTGAAACTCCTAATGCATTTTTCCATTGGAACAATATTAAATATAGCAATTAGATGCCAAGGTAGGACTATGGAATACAATTTAGATTATAATTTACTTAAGACTAGAGCTGCTCAAAAAGAACTATAGAACTAATCTGTGAGAAATTGTGTTCAAGTTCCAGTTTGGAACACATCACTGCTATAGTGCCCCTGACGTGGAGTTCACTTTGTCAGCTCCCACAGTAGATCAAATCAGCTAGAGATCAGTCTGCTAGAGAGAAACCTCCAAGTCCTTGATGTGGTTTCCAAGCCTGGCCACAAAGTCTTTCAGAGCAATGCCTGCAAGGAAGTGGCAAAAGCTACAAGGCTTTGGAGATGAGGAGATGCATGAGGCAGAACTTGTCACATAGGCAGCCTAGTCTCCAGTGATTTACATCTTTGTTTTCTTCTCAACCTGCACTTTCCACAGGCTCCAGCAATTCCTTATACTACGTTTTCAGCATCCTTTGCTAACAATATAGAAAAATAGATTTTTCCTCCCCTTATGTCCCTATCTTATGATAGGCACATTTTTTAAATAATTTACAATAAGTTTTGACTGCTAGAAATAACAAGAAATATCATTTTATAGCATTTTTATTTCTTATAGTATATTTTACACACGTCCATTGTAGCAAATTTGAACAAATAGCACAAAAGGAAAGTAAAAATCACTCAGAATCTCAACACTCAGATACACCACCATAGCTACTCACTCTTTGTTGAAAAATATGAATGAATGAATGAATGAATGAGTGAATGAACAAGTTCTTAGGGTAAGACCAAAACAAGGCCTTACTAGGTTATGCAAGCTCCGCAGCAGTATGCAGTGGTCTGCTCAGCACTGGCTCCGACTGTGCAGTAGACTGCTGAACCAAAGCATGGATTAAGGTAAGAAAAAGAGGCACAGCAGCAATCAGTCACAACAAAGCTTGAACTTGATTTAGAACTACCTTTGAGCCGTGTCAAGTTTTGCAGCCATAAACATGCACTTACACTGCCCTCTAGTGCCCATCCACTAGATGAAATGCAGTAGTATGAATTAATCAGAATAATTGTAAAGCTGAAAAGAGATCAAAGGAAAACAATAACCAAGGAGTAGAAGAAATTAAAAAAAGAAATTCAGGTGTGTACACTCAATTAATGTCAATTTTAGAAAAATAAATTATTAAAAAGCTCTTATTTTCTTCTCCTTCCCAGCCCATCCCCATTCCCATTTCTCTACCAATACAATGCACACATTTTTCATTCTGACCATGCCTGTAAGTGGAAGGGAGAGAATCCCTGTAATAAAGCTATAAATTAAGAATTGTATGTTATTATAAATAATTGGATATGTGACAGTTTAATTAGCCTTGTTTAAAATAAGAATCTGATTTTTTTATTTTTTTTTTTTAATTTTTGAGAGAGAGAGAGACAGAGACAGAGCGTGAGAGGGGGAGGAGCAGAGAGAGACAGACAGAATCCGAAGCAGGATCCAGGCTCTGAGCTGTTGTCACAGAGCCTGACATGGGGCTCGAACTCACAAACCATGAGATCATGACCTGAGCTGAAGTCGGACGCTTATCCGACTAAGCCACCCAAGCACCCCAGAATGTGATTAATAGAAAAAGAATAATACAGTAAAAGGAAAATGAAGATGACATCATAAATCACAAGAAAATGAAAGATTATTCAAAGAATTGTGTTAGGTGGTGAGCTATTTGGAGAAAAGGGGGGTGTGTTTAGATCCTTCTATCAGGCCAAGGAGCCAAATAGATTTCAGACAAATGAATTTTCAGACAAAATTAATTTTCAAAAATTAAAGTTAGTCTTTATCAAACATACGGAAAACTCTCTAAGCTGGAAAATGTAAAAGAAAAATGTGGTAATTCAATTAAACCAAAATTAAAACTTCCTTATGTTAGGGGTGCCTGGGTGGCTCAGTCAGTTAAGTGTCCAACTTCGGCTCAGGTCATAATCTCACAGTTTGTGAGTTCGAGCCCCTCATCGGGCTCTGTGCTGACAGCTCAGCGCCGGGATCCTCATTCCAATTCTCTCCTCTCTCTCTCTCTCTCTCTCTGCCCTTCTCTCACTTGCAATCTCTCTCTCAAAAATAAATAAAAACATAAAAAAACTTCCCTATGTTAAATAAACAGAAAAAAAGTTTACATATATAAAGCATTAAAAGCTCATACAAAGAGATTAGAAAAAGAATATATCCTCGAACCCAACAATTAACAATGGAAAGAATGACTTACAAGTAAATATGAGGCTATTCACCTTCAGAGTAACCAAAACCTGCTAATTACATGCCATTTCAGCTTACCAAATTAGCAGAAATGTTTTTAAATGAATTTACAGTGTAGAAAAGAGAGGGCAAAATAGACATTCTCAAATTTTTATGGTTCATCTTTAGAAAAACAATTAACACATATCAGAATTCTTAGAAGTAGCCATACCCAAAAATATTCAGTGCTACCATTTTTGAGAACTTACTTTAAGGAAATATCCTTAAATGGGTAAAATGCTTCATGGTCAAAGATAATATTGCAAGATTATATGTAATAATACAAAATGTGTAAGCATCTTAAATGTCCAATGTTCTAACAATACAGAAGAGGCTTACAAATTGCGCCACTGGTGAGTTCTACCACACTGCAGATGGGATTACAGAATCAGTGATTTTCTTCACCCTCAAAGATAACAGGGTCTGTCTACGTGGCCAGACAGACCCCCAGGGCAGTTGCCACTGGGCTCAAGCTTCATCTGTTCACCTCAGAGTGTCTTAAAAATACTCATGTTCCAGAATGCCATGATATGAAAAAAAAAGATTAGAAAACATTTTACAGTATATATATTAAATGTGGTTATTATGTAACCATTAAAATGTTTTCAAGGAAATTCTAATTTTAAAAATGTTTCATTATTAATAAGAAAAAGGAGAATAGAAATTTGTACATATCACCTAATCTCAAATGTGTTTTCAACCTGTATATAGAACAAAGACTTAAAGAATACACCAAAATGTTAATAATGATTTTCTTTGACTATTATACCTAAAACACCGATTGTTTTCTTTCTTCATTTTTCTATATTTTCTGAGTCCTCGATGATGGCTATATAGTCATTTTTAATAATTAAAAAATAATTTAAAGTCTTAAACCATAAAATATATAACAAAAGAGTGACCATTCTCAACTGATAACCTATTTAATATTTTTTTAAATCTACAGTGAAATGGCATGATAGTGATTGGCCAGTAAGAGAGATATTTTAGTATACACTATTACACTGTGATCTTCTTATTTTTCCAGTGTATTAAATTACCTCAAGAACTCCACAGAGAATCTATCCTGAAAGACTGAAAAATTATATGTCTAGTTACAATGGAGATACGATTCTTATTTAAGTAGAATTGGACTAGAATACTTCTGAGATGTGCTTCAAAGCTTGCCTTCTGCACCCCAATCCATAAAAATTATGGATTAGGGGCACCTGGGTGGCTCCGTCGGTTAAGCGTCCAACTTCGGCTCAGGCCATGATTTCACACTTCGTGTTTTCGAGCCCCGCGTCGGGCTCTGTCCTGACAGCTAGCTCAGTGCCTGGAGCCTGCTTCAGATTCTGTGTCTCCCTCTCTCTCTGACGCTCCCCTGCTCGCGCTGTCTCTCTCAGGCTCTCAAAAATTTAAAAAAAAAAAAAAAAGAAAGAAACATTAAAAAAAAAAAGAAAAATTTCCAGAATTTTTACTGCAGCTAATTTTTACAACTAGCTAAAAATATTTATTCATGGAAATTCCCTAGTGTTAAATTTCCATATGGTCAATTAAATGGTGCTTAGTATATAAGTGCTTGAAAATGGCAAACAATATACTTTAATAATTTCCAAGATGTTATATATCTAGATAGGTTATATATAATAATTTCCAAGATGTATTATATATATAATAATTTCCAATATGTTGTGTATCTATAGATAGATAGATAGATAGCTTCTCATAGAATATTGCTCTTGGTATGCCTGAGTGGCTCAGTCACTGAAGTGTTTGACTCTTGATTTCAGCTCAAGTCATGATGTCATGGTCGTGGGATCAAGCCCTGCATCAGGCTCTGTGCTGAGCATGGAGCCTGCTTTGGATTATCTCTCTCTCTCTCTCTCTCTGCCTCTACCCCACTCACACACACACACACTCTCTCTCAAAATAGATAAATAAACATTAAAAGAAAAAGAATATTGCTCTTATCCTATAGTAATTAGTTATGGAAATGATTAGGCCTCCTTTTCTGAAGTTAAAATAAAAATTTATAACAATTAAATGTATCACAAAAACAAGAAATTGATCATGTTAAAAAATTTCATGAATGTCTTGTTATTTTATTGGGCTTTATTTCGATTGAAAGGGAAGGGGAAAGGAGGGAGGGAGGAATGAAAGAAAGAAGGAGGGAGGGAGGGAAAAAGGAAGGAAGAAAGGAAGGAAGGGCATTGTACAAAAAAAAAAAAAAAAACAAAAACAAAACAGAAAAACTCCAACAACCCTACAAATTTAGCAAAAGAGATTTAATACAATGAGATTTGAAAATTCCAGGAAAGTAAACCTCTATCCAAACTCACAGCAGTTTTCAAACAATGAAAAGACTTGAAAGCTTTCAGTAGTTTTTCCTTTTATTGATTATTGTGGAAGTGAAGGCGTTATGTGTCCTGAGTCAGCATCATGTATTCTATTCAACAAGAAGGGTGCCTGGGTGGCTCAGTCAGTTAAGCGGCTGACTTAAGCTCAGGACATGATCTCACGGTTCATGGGTTCAAGCCCCGCTTCAAGCTCTGTGCTGACAGCTCAGAGCCTGGAGCCTGCTTCAGATTCTGTGTCTCCCTCTCTCTCTGACCCCCCCCCCCCGCTCACATTCTGTGTCTCTCTTTCAAAAATAAATAAACGATAAAAAATATATATATATTCAACAAGAATTCATAAATATTAATAAATGGTCCATCAAAAATGGTACTCATATGTATATTGTAGTCTTAATTCTGTTGTTTACTTGTAAAATAAAAGCCAATTAATTTATAATTAAATCATTTATCATTATACCAATATAAGATGATAATTAAGATGATTTTTAAAATCTGTTATAATTTCTAATATGACACGAAGGTGCAATAGATGGAGTAGGAAAGATATCAAAATTGAGAGTAAGTTAAAACTTATGCTCTTAGAAGAAAATAAATTGGGAAAGCATTCTGCTTCACTAACCTTCAAAACTTAAAGGTATATCCAAATGATCATCTCCCCTGTCATTTATTACTAATTTTAAGAAAACCAGTACTAGCTGAGAAAACTAAAACCAGAACCTAGGACAGTAAATTACATGCCCAAGTAGATGAGGGGCCAATAAATAAATACCACTTGGCAGAGGAAGAGAGGTAGGACAAGGAGAGTCCAGAATAAGAAAGTTCAAGAGATGAAAAGAAGAGAGAAGAGGGCAGTATTAACCATGACAAACTGTTTGCATTGCCTTAATTGTAAACTTGCTGTGGTCAAGATTGATGCAGTGTTGAACTGCGAAGTAGTTAACATGTGCCATGATAGCCCACAAAGGGCCTTGACTTCACTCTTTTAGTGCTTTCTTTTTTTTTTTATCATTGAAAATGACTTTCTTTTGTTGTTGATAGCCATTTTTTTAATTTTATAATTTACATCCAAGTTAGTTAGCATATAGTGCCACAATGACTTTAGAAGTAGATTCCTTAATCCCTCTTACCCATTTAGCCCATGCCCCCTCCCACAACGCTTCCAGCAACCCTCTGTTCTCTATATTTAAGAGTCTCTTATGTTTTGTCCCCCTGTTTGTATATTATTTTTGCTTCCCTTCCCTTATGTTCATCTGTTTTGTATCTTAAATTCCTCATATGAGTGAAGTCCTATGATCTTTGTCTTTCTCTGACTAATTTCACTTAGCTAATGCTAATACCTCTAGTTTCATCCACATAGTTGCAAATGGAAGGATTTCATTCTTTTGATTGCCGAATAATACTCCATTGTATATATAAATGCACCAGTTTGCATTCCCATCAGCAATGCAAAAGAGTTCCTTCCTCTTTCTTCACATCCTTACAAACATCTGTTGTTGCCTGAGTTGTTAATTTTAGCCATTCTGATAGGTGTGAGGTGGTATATCATTGTGGTTTTGATTTGTATTTCCCTGATGATGAGTGATGTTGACCATTTTTTCATGTGTCAGTTGACCATCTGGATATCTTCTTTGGAGAAGTGTCTATTCATGTCTTTTTTTTATTTCTTCACTGGATTATTTGTTTTTTTGGGTGTTGAGTTTGATAAGTTCTTTATAGATTTTGGATACTAACCCTTTATCTGATATGTCATTTGCAAATATCTTCTCCCATTCCGTTGGTTGCCTTTTAGTTTTGTTGATTGTTTCCTTCACTGTGCAGAAGCTTTTTATGTTGATGAGGTCCCAGTAGTTCATTTTTGCTTTTGTTTCCCTTGCCTTTGGAGACGTATTGAGTAAGAAATTGCTGTGGCTGAGGACAAAGAGTTTTTTGCCTGCTTTCTCCTCTAGCATTTTAGTTCCATACAAATTTTAGTAATGTTTGTTCTAGCTCTGTGAAGAGTGCTGGTGTTATTTTGATAGGGATTGCTCTTTTAGTGATTTCTAAACTTATTTTTACTCTCTTCATCTGTCTCGCATTGAAAATCCCAAGCTCTTAGTACTCCCTTTCTAACACCATACCCCTCTCCACTAACCTACAACCTTCTCCATCATCTATACCCCCACTCCATCAACAAAATCTACTTGAGGAAATAAAACAAGCTTGGTCATTTTTTCCAGTTTTATTGAGACATATTTGACATATATCATTATATAAGTTTAAAGTGTACAGCATGGTGGTTTGATTTACATATATTGTGAAATGATTACAGTAGGTTTAATTAGCACCATCATCTCATACAGATACAATAAAAAGAACAGAAAAAATTCTCCATGTGATAAGAACTCAAGACCAATTCTCTTAACAACTTTCTTATATATATTTTTTTAAGTTTTTTTTTTTTTTGAGAGAGCACAAGGCAGAGGGGCAGAGAGAGAGGGAGAGAGACTCCCAAGCAGGCTCAGGGTAGAGCTGATGTAGGGCTCAAACTCATGAACCAAACCATGAGATCATGACCTGAGCTGAAATTAGGAGTCCAACACTTAACCAACTCAGCCTCCCAGGCACCCCAACAAATTTCCTATATATTATACATCAGTATTAGCTATAGTCATCATGTTGTATCCTTAGTAACCATCCTTAGTAATTATTTAACTCATAATTGGAAGTTTGTACTTTCTGACCATCTTGTTCCAACTCCCCCTCCCTCATGCTCCATCCCCCTGCCTCTGGTAACCATCTTTTTCTATTAATTTGGTTGGTAACTTATATCTTAAATTATGCAATACCTCTCCAAAAAGCAAGTCAAGCCTAATTCTAATTGTGGAATGGAAAGTTTTTCCCCTATTAAGAAATTTTGACTGCCATCAAGTATGTGGAGTAGTGTGTGGGAGGGAATGGAGCAAAGGAAACAAACTGTAGGCAGTTGTTTTCTCTCTTTGTTTAAAGATGTCCTTGCCCCAATCAAAGCTGTCACCCAATGCAGGCTTGAAATACACTCCCTATTCTACACATTTAAAAGAATTACTTATCCTTGACTATAAGGTCATAATAATGCTCACATCCAGGTAGATTCAGAAGTGTCACTTTTCCTTGATGAAAATGATACTTATATTTAGTTTCTCAGGAACATCTAAATAAAAAATAACATTTAGAACAATGTTCATTTGCAAATTATTTGAGTGTACTATATAAAAATGAGAAAATTATTAATCTTCAAAGAGGAGTATCGTTTAGAATTTGAAAACTGTAGTTTTATGTTACTCCCTGGAAGAATCCCCAAATGGATTTTTAAACACGGTTTTTGAGTACTTAGAAAATAAAATGGTGGACTCTATATAGCAAATGAGGGGTGTAGTAAAGAAGTCTAGTTAACCACATTTTAAAAAAGAATTTGACAATCTCTTATTGCATCTTTTTGTAGAAGATGTAGAGATGTGCTCAGTGAATTCAAAGCTGAAAATAAAAAGAACCTACCAAATTTTAATAAACAAACCAGTGTGAACTTGATCACTATAGAGATAACTACAGACTCTATATTTTATACTGTGCAAATCAACATTTTTTTCACTTATTCAGATAAAGCTATTGATGATGGAGGTCCCGGGTCTATAAATAAAACAAAACAAGATAAGAAAGCTAATATATTTGTGATAGGATAAAAAGAATAATATATTGGAATCATAGATTAATGGCACTAACAAATGGCACTAAAAGAACTTGATTCTATTCTTAATTCTTCCACTTACTGTTCTTTTAGACTTGGACAAATCTCTTAATTTGTTAGAACCTCAATGTCCTCACTGAAAAGGAGGATAATTTGAGAAGCCTTATTCATGGGGTTGTAGGAGTCAAATGGGATGAGAAAATTACAGCATAGGGAATATAGTCAATAACATTGTAATAATGTTATATGATGACAGATGGTGACTACACTTATTGTGATGAGCACTGAGTAATATACAGAATTGTCAAATTACTATGTTGTTCACCTGAAACTCGTATAACATTTTATGTCAACTATTCTTCAATAACAAAAAAATGGTGAAAACTTTTAAATTATGAAATGCAATTAGATATTCTTTAAATGTTCCAGAAAAAGATATAGAGTTCCAAATAGAAGTTTGAAATATTACATCACTAGAATACAGACTGAAAGTGAGCCACATAGAAATTTCTGGGAGACTCAGTTGAGGAAAAAGACTCAATATGAGTCCACATTGGGACTTAACTGTTTTAAAACAAAAATAATAATAACAGTAACATAATAACAGAATGTGTAGTACCACTCTTATCTATGTTAATCAAAACATATCAATTCTGTTTGCTTCTCGGCATCACTTCTTAAAAGGAATTCTGACAAAATGGAGTGCTTCCCAAGAAAGGCACCTACCATGATGATGACGGGGTCTCAATATCATGCCACATAAAAACATCTTCAATAACATGGTATACTAACAAATTAAGACTCCTAATGGAAAGTAAATGATTATTGTCTTCAGATATATTTGTCTACTGTATGGAAGAGGGGTTAGATTTGTCCTGTGTAGTTTCAGAAAATAAATTGAGAATCGATGTATGAAATTTGCCTTACTTTAGTTCACAATAAAATTTTCCCAGTTAAGAGAATGAAAAGACAATCCACAGACTGGAAGAAAATATTTCCAGACACATATCTGATAAAAATTATTATGCAAAATATACAAAGAACTCCTAAACCTCAGTAACAACAAAACAAACAACCTAAACAATCAATCAACAATCAATCTAAAACAAACAATCTAAAACAAAAGAAAAAGGGGTGATAAAAGATCTGAGCAGAAACCTCACCAAATAAGATATACAGATGGAAAGTAAACATGTGCCTAATATCATCTGTCATCAGGAAATGGAAATGAAAACAACAAAGAGATGCCACTATACATCTTTTGAATGGCTAGAATTCAAAAAACTGACAACACCAATGCTTGCAAGGATGTAAAGCAATAGGAACTCTCAATCACTGCTGATGGGAATACAAAATGGTACAGGCACTATGGAAGAATGTACGGAAGTTTCTTATGAAGCTGATCATAGTCTGACCATATAATCCAGCAACCACACTCCTAAGTATTTACTCAAATGAGTTAAAAACTTAAGTCCACACAAAATCCTGCACACAGATGTTTATGGTAGCTTTATTCATAACTGCCAAAAATTGGAAGCAACATAAATGTCTTTCAATAGATGAATGGAAAAATAAACTATGTATGTCTACACAATGGGATATTATTCAGTAATTGGAAGAAGATATCAAGCTGCAAAAAGACATAGAGGAAACTTTAATGCATATCACTAAGTAAAAGAAGCCAGTTTGAAAACACTACACACTGTATAATTCCAACTGTATAACATTCTAGAAGGCAAACTGTAGAGGTCTTTAAAAAGATCAGTGGTTGCCAAGTGTTCAGGAGAAGGAGGGAGGGATGAATAGGTGGCACATGGAAGACAATGAAACTATTCTGTTTGATATTGTCATGGTGGATTCATATCATGATACATTTGTCAAAACCCACAGAACTGTATAACACAAAAAGTAAATCCTAATGTAAACTATAGACTCAGTTAATAATAATGGATCACTATTCATTTATCAATTGTAACAAATATACCACATGAATGCTAATGCACACTAATAAAGGAAACTGGGGTGGGAGAAGCTGTCTGTTCTTTCAGTTCAGTTTGCCTCTACACCTAAAACTGCTCTAAAAAATAAAATCATTTGGAAAAATTAATAAAATTTATGCATTTTTTACTTAAATCTTCCTAGCAATGAAAGCAATTTATATATGAAATGGGCTGCTTGCAATGACAACAATTACTATACTTGAGGAAGTTCAAAGAGAGATCAAATGACCATCCTTTCTAGATGAGGTAGAGGTAGAGACTTCTTTCTTAGAGTGGAATGTTATACAGCATGACCCCTAAAAGATCTATTATACCTCTTTAATCCATTAGAAATGGTCAAGGTACTGCTCTAATCAAATTACTTCATTTTGCTTCTTACTGCTTCTAAAGCCATCAGGAATTCCTGATGGAAATTCCACCACTGTCTCTCACCCATAATTCTAACAGTAGTGAAAGGGAAGAGTTGTTTGTGTGTTTGTTGAAGCAAACCCATGCTCCCCTTCAAGGCACACCACAAACTGCCTTGTTTTTAGCCACAAGTACAAGTCACTTATATTCTTGGTTAGGATACCATGCTTTCTTTTTTTAGATAAAAATTGCCTTAAAGATTGATTCGTAAATAAGACATTTCTTTTCATATTTCATACCCAAAGCTAAGCATCCAGTTCTATGAAGAGCAAGAGTTCCTAAGATGCAAAAATAATAATAGTATTTTCTAGCTATCTTCTCCCAGCAATATGTGAACTTTGCTATATCTTAACAGGTGAGGTGTTACCCCTTGAAAATCTGTTAAACATTCACAGACATTTTCTCAAAAAAAAAGTATATATGCATATTTTAAAAATTGCAGTAGTTTCAGAGATTCATGGAATTTCTGAAACCAGTATAAGAACTATTAGGTTGTCCATGAACATTAAGTTAAGAAACCCCTACAGGAGCATACTCAATACATAACCTAATATTTCCCACCACTATACCTTTGCTCACACTGTTTCTTCACTAATATGCCCTTCTACCTGCCTTCTGCTGGGCCACCAAGTCTGCTATCTGACCTCATTATAACTATCAAACTCTATTTGGTTGATATCCAAATATCAACCAAAACATTTCTCTACTGGTCCTCTCTTTAACTCCCATGAGACCACACTCATTCCCATCCACATGTCCCTGCTCCCTCTCTTACTGCCATACCTTCCTCCATTATTTAAATCCACATACCCATCACAATAATCTCAAACCTATTTGCTTTTTGAAGCCTTATCTGACAAGTCCTTCCTTATCACTCATTGTGAATATCACACAATTCTGTAAATGTGTTAATACTCATAAGGTTTTTTAAATTTTGATAAATGATTAAGAACAAGCAATGTGACTTACTTTCTTAGTACATTCAGATACCTATCTCAAAACAGGTACTCCATAAAAACTTCTTGGAATTTGACACACTATAATTTAATGTAATATTGTTATATTAGTAATAATTACTAATTGAGTAAATGAATCAATGGTGGATTAAAAAAAATAATTGATTGAAGTGAAATTCATCCACATAACATAAAATTAGCCATTTTAAAGTGAACAGTTTAGAACCATTTAGTACATTCGCAATGTTATTCAACCGCTCTATCTAGCCCCAAAACATTTCTATCGCTTTAAAGTAAACTCTTTTTCCCGTTGAACAGTTTCTCCCCATTCACTCCTTTTACAAGCTCCTAGCATCCCCCAGTCTGTATTCTTTCTCTGTAAATTCATCTATTCTGGATATTTCATCTAAATGGAATCAAGCAATGTGTGACTCTGTGACTGGCTTCTTTCACTTAGCATAATGTTTTCAAGGTTCGCCCATGTTGTAGCATGTATCAGTACTTCCTTTTTTTACAGCTGAATAATATTCTGTTGTATGTATATACAATATTTGTTTATCCATTCTTCTACTGGTGGACACTTTGGCTGTTTCTATCTTTGGACTGTTGTAAATAGCTTATACTTGGACTTGTTTAAATACCTGCTTTCCACTATTTTGGGTATATACCTAGGAGTGGAATTTGTAGGGTCATATAATAATTCTGTAGTTAACTTTTTGAGGACTTGCCAAAGTGTTTTCCAAACCCCTGAACCACCTTATAGTCCCAATAATGTACAAAGTATACAGGTTCCTATTTCTCCACAACCTTGCCAACACTTATTTTCCACTTTTTTGTATTATGTACATCCAACGTGGTAGTAAGTGGTACCTCTGGATGGTGGCTTTTAAAACATTGGGCTGTTTTGAACACATATTTAATATCTAAAGAGGTGAATTTACTGTGAAACTAATAAACCTATGTTTCAGAGTCCTTCACTGAAGACTATGTTGAAGTTAAGAAGTCATAATTTTTTTTATTTTTTTCTTTAAAAGATCCCTATAAATTATAAAAGTTTCCAGCCCCACAAAACTTAAATTTCCCCTATACACAAGTAAATAAAAATATCTACTGTTCATGAGTATAACAGAAATATACTTATCCCCAGCTATGGTGATATATTCTTTTGCTTGCAACGTCACCATACTTAACTTGAAGGCTTTGTGACAAATGTCACCTAAGTAACAAATTTAAGAACCTAGTATTCCAGGTAGCATGGCAGGAACCATAATAGTCCCAGCCACTTATTAATTGCAGAACCCTCTGAGTCCAGGTTATTGCTAGAAAGCCAAACATAAATTTCTGTTTCCAAAAGGATACATTCATAATTCTTCTAATAATTACCTCTCCTTCTCAAATATCAAATTAAAAAGAACAGAGCCATAGGGTCTCTGCAATATTTTAAAGTTATAATGTCTTTTTCTTTACTTTTGCAGTTTGCTTGTAGTGGATAGGATGATTCTGTCACATTCTCTAACAGAAATCAAGTTGTAA
Source organism: Cryptoprocta ferox (assembly GCA_028646485.1). NCBI lineage: Eukaryota > Metazoa > Chordata > Mammalia > Carnivora > Eupleridae > Cryptoprocta > Cryptoprocta ferox. Next base: position 45,776,964 of record CM053569.1, read on the forward strand.
ATGCAAATTTATATGACTATTGATGTCTCTGATTTACATAAAAATCTGTGATGCACATTCAAGATCTGTACGAGCTATAGATAGATCAAATAGTGAGCTTCCTCAACCATGCCCATATGATTTATGAGTAAGTTTTACCACTATGTGCTGTTATGCCCTTCAGAAACTAGGTTATTTGAATTGAATATTCAGTGTAATACAGTATGTGACAGACTATACAAATTATTTGCACAAGACATGGTAAGTAATTTTGACCGTAAAATTTGATGATAATATTCATCAGGAGAGTGGCCTGCCTCTCTGAAAAGGCTTCAAAATTTATGTTATAGTACCATATGGTGATCTTGTCCTTCCACATTTTCCTCTTGAAGATTCAAGTGTTTTTCCATCTTTTATGATAATTTTATCCTGTACAAAATATTAGCTTTGCCTTGCATGTAAGCAAACTAAGTTTAAGTTAATGTCATTCAATTTTAATAAATTCACCTTCCAACACATATTACTAAAGTAGGACCCAAATAACTAGATTCTCACTCAGTTGTGTTCCATGTACTCTAAATGTTCTCTACTTTTTAAGAGAAGATGTGCACTGTCAGAGTAGCTTGGCTTTTTTAAAATCAAAATACTCATCTTTTAAAGATCAGAAAACATTGAGTTCTAATTAGTTCCAGTTTCCTCTTCTATAGCTTTGTCATAATTTGTTTATAACCTTCCATCACCTATTTTCATGCATGACTTTTCAATCAGACAGGTTTTCAGTTCATCTGAAAGATATAATAAAGCCCATCTCCTTGGGTTTTGTAAGAATCGTGTGTGATATTGACACAGCTAGCATTCAAGAAAAATGAGAACTTTCTGCCCTTCCCTTAAGAATAGAAAAAGGGAACATAAGCCAAGGAAAAAGGGTGGTTCTTACCAACATTTTACAGATTTAAGCTTGCAAGATTAATTTTAATGGAACAATGTTTCTCAAAATTTAATGTGCATACAAATAATCTGAAGAGCTTGTCAAAATGCAGATTTTGTTTCAAAAGATCTAGGGCAGGGCCTGATATTCTGCATTTCTTACAAGCTCTCAGGGATGCTGATACTACAGGTCTACAGACCAATCTTTTGAATAGCAAGATTGTAGAATGCCATGTTTCTACCTCAGTATGCTGACCTTAACTATATAGGTATAATGGTGTTCTTCAGGTTAAAGATGGCATGTTTTTTTTTAATTTGGGATAATCATAGATTTATATTCAATTGTAAGACATTATATAGAAAGCTCCCACATACCCTTTAACCAATGGTAGTATCTTACAAGATTATATACAGTACCATGCTACAACTAGGATATTAAGAGTTATAATCCACTGATCTTATTCAGATTTCCCCAGTTTTATTTTTATTCATTTGTGTATTTGTGTGTGTGTGTGTGTGTGTGTGTGTGTGTAAATTCATATCACCACCATCAAAATACAAAATAATTCCATCAAGGAACTCTCCAATTGTCCTTTTATAACCACATGCATCTTACTCCCTATCCCATACTTTATCCCCTCCCTGCCTCCTGACAGTCACTAATGTATTCTTCATCTGTATAATTTTGTCATTTTAAGAACATTATATAAATGGAGTAATAAATGGTATTTAACCTTTGGCTATTGACTTTTAATCAGTATAATTTCCTAGAGATTCATTCTAGTTGTGTGCATCAATAATTCATTCTTTTTTTAATTTTTTTTTCTGAGTAGTATTCCATTATATGGCTAAATCATATTTTAGTCACTGAAGGACATCTGATTTGTTTCCAGTATTGGGTTGTTAATAACAAAGCTCCTATGAACTCTGTAAACAGGTTTTTGTGTGAACACAACCTCTTAGTTCTCTGGGATAAATGTCCAACATATCATATGATAATTGGATCATATGATAATTACATGCTTAGTTTTATAAGAAACTGCCAAACTGTTTTCCAGAGTGTCTGTACCATTTTACATACTAACCAGCAAAGTATGAGTGATCCAGTTTCTCCATATCTTTGCCAGCATTTGGTGTTGTCACCATTTTTTATTTTAGCCATTCTGATTGATGTGGTAATATCTCATTGTGGTTTTAATTAGCATTTCCTAGTGGCCAGTTACACCATACATCATTTCGTGAGCTTATTTGCTATTTGCATATCCTCATCCATGAAATGACTGTTCATTCATGTCATTTGCTCCCTTTATAATCAAATTGTTATTTTTTGATACTAAGTTGTGTTGTTTATATATTCTAGGTACTAACTCTTTGTTGGATATGTTGTTTGAAAATATTTTCTCTCATGATGTTGTTTATCTTTTCATCCTCCTGATAGGATCTTTTAATAGAGCAAAAGTTTTTAATTTTGATTAGGTTTAATTATTCTTAGATTATTTAGAATTATAATTAGGATTAATTATTCCTGTAGATTATTCTTTTGGTATCAAATTAAGAACTCTTTGCCTAGCCCCAGATAAGATTTTCTTCTACTTTTTCTAAAAAATTATATAATATTTTGTGTTACACTTAAGCTTTTGATCCATATTGAGTTAATTTTTATATGAAGTATGAGGTTTAGGTTGAAGTTCACTTTTTTGCCTTAGATGTCCAGTTGCTTTAGCACCATATGTGTCCAAGCAGCTATCCTTCCCCCTTAGAATTGCTTTTGCACTTTTGTCAAAAATCAGTTTGTGTGTTTTTCATGATGGCATGAATGTCCTACAGTCTGTCCCCAGCAGTAGATAACAGACAGCAATCAAAACTATGGCAGTGTCCCAGTCAGCACAGATTTCTTTATGAAAATATAATTACTAACAGAGAAGGAAAGCTATTATGGTCTGCTTCCATCTCAAGGAAAGTTTCAGTGTAGAGCCAAGCTACTAGCACTATTCTCTCACTGAATTTCAGCAGTTATCAGCAACTTATAATTTCACCTTGCTTTTTTTTTAATGTTTATTTATTTTTGAGACAGAGCACACACGCACACACAAGCAGGTGAAGGGCAAAGAGAGAGGAAGACAGGCGATCCAAGGAGGCTCTGTGCTGTCAGCTCAGTGCCCAACCTGCAGCTCCAATTCACACACTGTAAGATCATGACCTGAGCCAAAGTCTGACGCTCAGCCGACTGAGCCACCCAAGTCCCACTCATCTTGCTTTTTACTAACCTACTTCTAATAGACACTTCATCCTTCCTTTTAGTAGTTTAAAAGCCAGAATTATTTAAATTTAACCCACATGCCTAGCCAACTTCTTAAACAGGTTTAATTTGGCTCTTCAGTGCTTCAGATCAATTTGCTGTCTCTTCCCAACATTTAGAAGAAGGAAAAGAAGCCATGAATTTGGCACTCGGAGTATCCCTTAAATATATACATTGCCCTCTCCTTTATCTCAACATCAAGCTGAATATTCATTTGCCATTATTTCTTTATAAGATATTGTTTCTTTATTAGATATTGTTAATTATCTACAAGGAATATAAATGATGTTTCTTTGTGCTTTCACAGAAAAGGATCTGTGCAAATATTTTCCAGTCAAGGAAATGTTTCCCTGCTAACCGTTTACTACACACTCACTCTTTAGGAAGAATCTTCTCAAGAACTTTGCCCCATCAGACACTGAAACTCCTAATTTCTAGATGGGCAGGAACTGGGAGCCTGGTTCTCTAAGACTGTAGAAGCTGACTACAATCACATACAGGCCTCCGGAGTTTAGACTTCTATTTGGCAGTCCTGTTCCCATTGTGTAGAACTGTGACTAAATCTATGTGCTGATAATCAGCACTCTGACTTCTCCTCCCTTTCCTAGTGTAATTTCCTTGTATGCTATATCTGGTTTCTCTAAGGATCTCCTGTGATTTTGCTTCATCAATTCCGACAGTCTTGGTTTCCCTCTCTCTACAAATTGCCTCTCTTCACATTGAAATTTATTGAATTAATCCAAATGGAACCTCTTCCTGCAAAGCTTTCAACATACATTTATTTCCATTGGCATCCCTTTGAAAGAAGCCAGTCTCTGCTCTGAATCATAAGATTTTGTTTCTGTCTCCAGGCCACAGCCACACATATTGCTGTCAAGGCAATGACAAATCTGCCTCAGGGTAATTGGCATTTGTTTGGGGGAGTTAAAATAGTTCCACATCCCCTTTGTCACATCTGCTTCTTCTGTCCACTGTCTCATTCCCAATTTACTCCTAGCAAGAGAAATTGCTAATCAAGTTAGGACCCAAAACATCGATCTGCTATGTTTTAGTAGTGATTGGGATTCCTGTGCCTTGAAGGCAAGAAACCAGGCCCTCACCCTTTCTTTAGGTTGTTTTTTTTGTTTTTTTTGTTGTTGTTTTTTTTTTCCTCTCCTATGCAGTAAACCCATCTGGGAATGGATTACTTCTTAGGGAAGATTTCCACTCAAGGTGAGTAGGTGGATAAGTAGACCCGCAATCTGACCTACAGAAATAGCATATTTCTCTTCAGCATGTGGTTCCCAAATTTAGATTCCGGGAAAGATTGTAGAATCTACTTTAGCTTCAAGGCCTAAACTGAATTTCTCAATATAGATTTTGCCAGAGCTCTATATTCTCTACTAACTAAAGTTCCAACTCCTTCATCTGTTTTTCCTTTTTAAACCCTTTTTACCTTTCAAATCATATTCCTAATGTCAAAGAAAGAGGCCACCATGTAATACCTGACACAAAAATTGATTTCATTGCTTACTAAACCAGGCAGAGCTATACTTGGAAGGTAAAGTCTCCCTCAGTAAAGTGAAGAGCTGATTTTCTATAGGGTTTGGCAGATGGAATTCAAGGAAAATTCATTTTTCCTTAGAAATTTTCAGATGCTGCTTTATTAGCTTCTCGTATCCAGTAGTGTCAGTGAGAAATCTGGTGCCGATCTAATGCTTCTTTATTTATAGGGATTTTTTTCCACCTCTACAAGCTCTTAACACTTTTCTCTTTAATTTTAGTGTTCTGAGATTTATATTGGTGTGCTAAGTTTGAGTTTTTTCTTATTCGTCTCACTTGCATTTGGTGGCCTTTTTTAATCTGAAGTCTTGCATATTCAATTGTGAAAAAAGATTTCTCTATAGTATCTTTCTTTGTTTATATTGTTGTTTTTATTTTTGTTTTTCCAGTGATAAAACTTTTTATTTCTAAGTTTCTAATTGATTCTCCTTCAAAATAACCTATTCTGATTAACATAAAATAGATATCCTCTCTTATCTCTATCTTTAATTATTGTCTGTTTTGTTCATTTCCTCAGGTGTTAGTTTTTCTGTTTGTTTACATCAGTGTTTCTGATAATGTTGATATTGCACAATTGTTTGGTAATTCTTGGCTTATGTGATCGTCTTTGTACTTGAAATTCCCCATAACTTGTGTAGATCAGTGGTGTACAAAATGGGAACAATAGGGAGACTGGGTAGCTTAATTGGTTGACCATCCGACTTTTGATATCAGCTCAGGTCATGATTTCCTGGTGGTGAAATGGAGCCCCTCGTTGGGCTCTGCACTGAGCATGGAGCCTACTTGGGATTCTGTCTTTCTCTCTCTCTATCCCTTCTCCACTCGTGCTCATACACTTTCTCTCAAAATAAACAAACATTTAAAAAAGGGAGCAGTAAGAGTGGTCTACCTTGAGACAGTAGAAGTATTTTATTATCGACATTGTTCAGAATTATCAGCATACAGTGATGATAAACAAAAGAGACCAACTTTCAGTCATTTATAGCTTTTATTAAACTGGATACAGACAATACCCCCCTTTACTGCCTGCACGTGAGGAAACTCATTCCCACTGAACTCCCTCTTATTCCACCTCCTCACCTCACTTCCCCATGTGGTAAACCATTGCTGTAGATTCTGTTCCATTTCATATATTCTACAGCGATTGTGGGAGAGAACACATTGCCAAGAAGTGTAACACTAACTCATTGTCTGGACATAGAGTCCTCCATTTCTTCTGATTCTTGCCATTCACCTGGGAGACTGCCCTGTTCCCATCTCACTGCCCAAATCCCATCTCACTGCCACATCCTGGAAGCAATGGCTTCTCCTTCTATCCACTCAGTGAAGGTTGGGTGAGAAAGAAAGCAACCTACTTCACTATTCTGTGTAATCATCCCAATGATTGGCCATGGCCCCTTAAGACCCCCATAAGTCTACCCCCCAAAAAGGTAAAACACTTCCAGAACCTCTCTCACTTTTTTGTTTTTTTAGTTTATTTATTTTGAGAGAGGAGGAAGGACCGAGAGAGATGGAAAGAGTGAATTCCAAGCAGGCTCCATGCTGTCAGCACAGAACCCAACATGGGACTCCATCTCACAAACAGATTAAGACCAGAGCTGAGATCAAGAGTCAGACGCTTATCCAACTGAGCCACCCAGGCGCCCCAGAACCCTCTCTCACTTTGCAACAAATAGCTTCTGTGAGTGTGTTGGGCAATGTTTTTCTTCATTAATAATAACAAGAGCAGTGCTGTTCTAAGCATGTCATAATTTGGGAGAATTAAACAAGTTAATATATGAACCCATGTGCTTTCTGTCTTTAAGAAACTTCTCAAATTTTTTGTTTTCTGGCTAGAAGTTTCCAATTTGTTTTCCAGTACTTTAGACTTTTTAAATCTTTTCTTTTGTCATTTCTAGAGATTTATGGCATTCAGCTTATTATCTTGATTTACTTTTTCGTCTGCTTCCTAAAATAGCTTTATCCCTTTTTTTCTAGACCTGTATACCTTCTATAATAGTCTTCTCAGGCTACCATATCAAAATACCACAAACTGAGTGGCTTAAACAACAGAAACTTATTTTCTCTCAGTTCTAGAAGCTGGAAATCCACATCAAAGTGCTGTCAGTGTTTCTGGTTAAGACCTCTCTTCCTGGCTTATAGATGGCTGCCTTCTTGCTATGTCTTCACATGCCTTTCTTCTGTGCATGCACACAGAGCAAGCCCTATGGTGCCCCTTCCTCTTCGTCTAAGGACACCAATCCTAACGGATTAAGGCCTAAACCTTGTGACTCCATTTTACCTTAATTACCTTCCTAAGGGCCCTATCTCCAAATACAGTCACACTGGGGATAGAGCATCAATGTATAAATTGCAGGGGATTGGGTGCATTCTAATCAGTTTTTAAATTTAAAAACCCCAGCAATTTTCTCAGAAGAACCTAATAAATAAGAATAAATGGCATATGTAAAATGAAAGGAAAGACTATTAATATTAACTAATAAATCTTCAAAGTCAGGGTGCCTGGCTGGTTCAGGCAGTAGAGATGTGACTCTTGATCTCAGGGTCATGAGTCAGGACCCCACATTGGGCATATATATAACTTAAAAAAAGTTTTTTAAAGAATATTCAAAGTCAGTATATAACATGTTATCTTTCCTTATGCAAAGTAAGTGCACTCTAAATATATGTTAAATAAATGAATGAGACATTCAAAATGCACCAATTTTCAGGAACATTTTGTGAGCAGATTGTTTGACTCTTGCAGGCTGCTACTATATGAAAAAAAATGATAAAAACATAATGTTGCTCCCTTAATCTCAAAAAATACCTGACATCATTAGAGAGTTTAATGTTTATTGACATGAAACATATTAGTATTATGAATATTTTATGTTTCTATATTGACATGTGTATTCATTCTCTTTCCATTTGGGCTAAGATTTGGGGAGGATTGTTATTAGGCATGTTGGTGTGTGTGTATGTTAATGTGTACATATGGAGCTTACATATATACATATATACATTTATATCCTATGTGACACTATTTTTATAACTTTTTTCTTACTTTAGTCTTAAAATGTTGTTTAACTATTAACAAAGTTAGGCACCACTACATTTGGGGGCTATTACAATGTGATTCAATAACAATGACAAAAAAATATCTTGGACACAACCTCCAATACTTATAGATTAACAGAAGGAAAAATCTAGAGACTGGACTGCTGGCAAGAGTTCAGAAACAAGTTCTGGAATCACAAATGCATTGTAACATATTCTAGACAGATCAAGAATATAGGTTAGGAAACTATGCATCATAATATCCATATGTACATTTCCATGTGTACAAACTAATGTGTACAAACAATACCATATGCACAAGCAAAATGTGATAAACAACTCAAAATCTTCACAGCATTTAGAGGTGAATATGAGAGGGAAACCAAGTGAGGCTTGGTTGAGTTACAACTACACTAGCCCATATTTCCTTAAAATTTGTAGGTTTTATGGTCAACCACCAGATACATTGGTAAGAATCAGAATTTTGTACTAATTTGAAGTATTTTGATTAAGAAATTTATGCCTACAAAAATGTCCACTTATTCAAGGCAGGTTTTTTTTTAAATGTAATCTTTGAGAACAATTGTCTGAATTTATCACTAATTATTAAGAAAACACAACAAACAGGGAAGACCTGCTCTTCTCTCCCCTCAAAGTTTTCCCAAATTGGAATGTAATATTCTTTGTCCAATCCCTGTCTGTTACTCAACATATCTTGAATAGCAGGTTTTAAAGGACTTTAATTAACTGGGATTTTTAAAAAGCATTAAGCTTTTTTTAATGAAAAAAAATGAATTTAGTTCTTAATTAAGCATTAATGACAATCAGATAAAGTTTGCAAAAGCCAAAGTTTATTCAAGATTTTACTAAAGGGAATAAATACCACTTTTTAAAAAAAAATTTAATGTATGTTTATTTTTGAGAGAGAGACAGAGCATGAGCAGGGGAGGAATAGAGAGAGGGGGAGACACAGAATCTGAAGCAGGCTCCAGACTCTGAGCTGTCAGCACAGAGCCCAACGCGGGGCTTAAACCCACAAACTGTGAGATCATGACCTGGGCCAAAGTCAAACGCTCAACTGACTGAGCCACCCAGGCGCCCTGAATAAATACCACTTTTAACTGAGTTCAAGAAATAATGAATGGAAATTCAAAATATCACTTTGAGAACAAAGGCAGAATCTTTGCACTTTTTTACAGAATACTTGTCAAGACAAAAATGAAAAAATTTGCAGTTTGTGTGCAGCATGAGACACAACTGATCTTCTCTTCCAAACTCTTAGTTTCCCCGATTTTTTGTGACATTTTTTCTCTCAGATCTACCTCTCTAATTGCTACTTCTCAATTCCTTATCTTATGCTACTCCTTAAATGTCAGCAAATTACGAGGTTTGACCTCCCAATCTTTTCTTGTTCTATGCAGGCTCTTACCAGCAATCTCATCCACTATATAATTCCCGCCATCACCTCTAGCAAGGTGATCCTAGTTCAACACCTCCATCCAGATCAGTCCTCCCTGCTTGAATTCCAGACACAAATTCTCAACTGCTTGCTATACAGAATATATTTAAAAAGACCTTGATTCTTCATTCACACCTCAAGTTTAACATATGATGAATTGAATGCATTTATAGTTATCTTACAACTTGTGCCTCCATCTGAGTTGCATGGCATCCCGGTTAGTTAGTTTGCTAACTAACTTCCTAGGGCTGCCACAACAAATTACCATAAGCTGAGTGGCTTCAAACAGAAATTTATCCTCTCACAGTTCTAGAGGCTAGAAACCTGAAATCAAGATGCCAACAAGTTTGGTCCTTCTGAAAGCCTGAGGGAAAATCTGCTCCACACCCCTATGCTAGCCTCTGCTGGTTGCCAGCAATCTGTGGTGTTCCTTGACTTGTGGATACATCACCCCATTTTCCGCCTCCATTGTCACATGGTGTTCTCCCTGTGTGTCTTCTCCCTATCTTTACTTGGCCTTCCTGTAAAGACACCAGTCATTATTAGAATAAGGTCCCACCCAACTCCAGTATGACTTCATCTTAACTTAGTTAGTTACATTTGTAGAGACGTTGTTTTCAAGTAAGGTCACATCCTGAAGTTCCAGTTGGACAAGAATTTTGGCAGAATACTATTGAATGTAGTACACCCACCAATCTTGAAATTTCCACTGCTACATTAACCCATATACTTTAACTCAACTTTCTCCCTTCTTCAAGTCATACTTCTTCCACACAACTAATTATCTTTATTTTTTCAATTATTTTTTTTCCAAAATATAGCTAATTATGTCCCTCTACTGCTTAGAATCCTGCTATGCTTCCCCATTGGTCTCAACTGACCTTTCAAACCAAATCATAGGTGATTTGGGATTTTATGTTAAATGTTTGAGCTTTTATTATTCTCCACAGAGCAGCAACTGATACACTTTTCTCAGGCTGTATCCTTTGCCTTGATACAGCCTTGATATTTTCTCTCTACATTATCAATAAAAGTGCCATTCATCTTTCACTGCAAACTCATTCTTGACTGCCACCATCCATTTTACCTCATAAAAAGTAGTCATCCCTTTGCATTATACTAAAGCAACAACCTTAAACTGGAGAACGGGTATCACTGAGTGTACATAAAAACTTTCCAAGAGTCTCAGAGTCTCAATAAACACAACAGTTTTAAAATAATCAGTTTCAAGATCCACATCTTATGTATGTATATACTCTTTCTTAAAATTGATATCCTAGGGTACCTGGATGGCTCAGTGGATCAAGTATCTGACTTCAGCTCAGGTCATGATCTCATGGTTCATGAGTTGAAGCGCTACCTCGGGGTCTCTGCTGTCAACACACAGCCTACTTCAGATCCTCTGTCCCCTTCTCTCCCTGCCCCTCCCCAACTCGCGTGCACATGCACGTGCTCCTTCGCTCTCAAAAATAATAATAAATAAACAAATATAAATAAATAAAATCAATATCCTGAATACCCCCGCAGACTGCAAGTTTTCTCTTTCCTACCTCGCCTTTCACAATGGCTTTTCTCTCCCTTTGCAAAAGAAAGGCCCACTTCTAACCCATCCCAGTACTGCTATGATGCATTCACCCTGGAGTGAGAAAGCTTCTGCAACCTCAAATGCAAGAACAATTGTCAAATATATGCTTTTTTTTTTTTTGCTTATATCTCTGATTGAATTTAAAGAAATGAAGACTACAACTATAATTTTTTTTCATCAGACGTTATTTTAAATGAGTGTTCTCTATACCCTTATTTAAAAAAATTAAAACAGGAATAAATGTCTAACAACTAATTTTTTATTCTCCCATAGGTACATAAACAAATTTTAAAAGCCTCACTCATCTCAGTAAGAGAGTTTTAATAAGGCTTTCCTTCCATTTCTTTACCAAAATTTGTAAAATGTTTACATATTTATGTAAGATATGGTTCATCGAGGAATTATGAGGAATAATTCTTTTAAAAATGTAGTTAGTAATATGAACAAGAAATATCAAATACCACCCAAATGAAGCAGTTACATGAGGCATACCCATTGCTTCTCTCTTCTACCCCCATTTGATTTTTTGTTTATCTCATGAAAATACATGCCTTTTTTCATTCAGTCACAAAATTACCTAAAGAAAAATACATTCATAGCTTCTGCATATATGTCAGTAAGGGAGAAGATGAACAAGGATTACTCTATAAGAGAGCTGGGAAAAAAGAAAAGATGAAATAAATTGACATATAATGCTCAGCTAATAGAAAAAGAAAAATATGTCATAGTTGAAATATAGATATGCATTGAAATGCTGGCATGCTTTCTAATATAGTTTTCAGCATTTTAATCATGAGGTAAGTTTGCACAATAAAAACTAGTGTGATTAAATGGCAATTATATGGTCAATTAGGGCTTATCGATGATTCAGGAAAAGAGAAAAAAACACTCTCCTTAGGTCTTAAGGTTTGGATTAGATATTTTGACAGTTTGAATACCTGCCTTTACAGTTAATGATCCAGCAAATCTCAACTTCACTTTTTATAGATTTTTTTTAGTGCACTGAGGCACATCACATAAGGTCAAACAAAAGGCTAGAAGTAGTGGGTTTATTTAGTCAATAAGCATTTATTGAAAACTTACCTTGTCCTAGGTCTTGTAGAGTATAAAGAAAACACAGTTTCTGACCTTGAGAACTTCAGTCTATAATGATGTCATCTACATGCATCTCTTCACACATCCCACATACACTGATGACCACCAAGGTCTTATCACCAGAACTGGATTTCAAATGTCTCCTGGGCAGCACAATCAAAGTCCTGTCACACAAGGTTCTACAAACGTCTTAAATTGAATATATACACACACAAAAAATCTCATTTTTCCACACACCCACTATATACAAACATCTTTCTGAATTCCTATTTATATTAATGTCATTTTCATGAAGCTAGACTCTTGTAAAAGAAACGTAGAAGTTATTCTTAATTCCTTATTTGGATTTATCCAGAAGATCCAGAAAGTTTAAATCCTATCATTTCAGGCTCTAAATTATTTCTTTACTCCTTCTCTTTTTCCCTTATAATTCTAACCTAACCCATTTACTTCTTTCCTTGCATTCATGCATTTATACTGCTCCTCTTCAACTCTGCCACTATTACTGCATCTCTAACACTTCAATCTCCTCATACGCCCTATTTGCTTAATACTCTTCATTGGCTTCCATTAGCCTGTAGGTTAATGTCCAAACTCCCAATAAATCATGTAGGAACCATCATAACCTGACACCACTCAACTTTCTGGACCTAACTACCAGCACTCCTACCACCCCTGCCACCTGGCCTCCTCCATGTACATACTCTGTTCCAGTCCCCCCACAATACTTGCTGAATGTATTATGTTTTTTCACATTTCTGAACATATTATTCTCAATGCCTGGAAGTTCCTTCTTTCATTTCTCTGTCAAAGACCTTCTAAACATGTCATATTTAAGATGCTTTCTCTGTGAAGCCCCTCCTTGATACCCCACCCAAGTTCAGTGTGAGCATAGCACTTCCTACATATCTTTATTATTTATTAGGTACTCATTTGCATCCTCGCTTCCCCCATTAAACTATGAATATCCAGATAGTTAGAGTCTAATTCATCTTTTTATTCCAATACATAAAGTGACTCTACAACTGTTTGATGGATAAATAAACTCCTAGGCATACTAAGATTTGAAGAAGAAATTTGTGAAATTATATATATATAACATTTCTTACAGAAAAAAATATCTAGTTTTGTAGACCTAATATCTCCCTACTTCTGTATTTCTAAGATATACCAGATCTTCTTCCACTGTATCTCAATCTTCACCATTCTTTTCTTTTCTTTTAAATAATTTATTGCCAAGTTGATTTCCATATAACACACAGTGCTCTTCCCCACAAGTGCCCCCCTCCATGAACATCACCCTCCTTCCCCTTTCCCCCTCCCTCTTCAGCTCTCAGTTTGTTTTCAGTATTCAAGAGTCTCTCGTGATTTGCCTCCCTCCCTCTCCGTAACTTTTTCTCCCACTTCCCTTTCCCATGGTCCCCTATTAGGTTTCTCCTGTTAGACCTATAAGTGAGAACATATGGTATCTGTCCTACTCTGCCTGACTTATTTCACTTAGCATGACACCCTCGAGGTCCATCCACTTTGCTACAAATGGCCAGATTTCATTCTTTCTCATTGCCATGTAGTATTCCATTGTGTGTATACACACACACACACACACACACACACATATATATACACCACATCTTCTTTATCCATTCATCAGTTGATGGACATTTAGGCTCTTTCCATGATTTGGCTATTGTTGAAAGTGCCGCTATGAACATTGGGGTACAGGTGCCCCTATGCATCAGCACTTCTGTATCCCTTGGGTAGATCCCCAGCAGTGCTATTGCTGGGTCATACGGGAGTTTTATTGATAGTTTTTGGAGGAACCTCCACACTGTTTTCCAGAGCAGCTGTACCAGTATACATTCCCACTAACAGTGTAGGAGGGTGCCTGTTTCTCCACATCCTCACCAGCATCTATAGTCTCCTGATTTGTTCATTTTAGCCACTCTGACTGACATGAGATGGTATCTCAGTGTGGTTTTGATTTGTATTTCCCTGATGATGAGTGATGCTGAGCATCGTTTCATGTATCTGTTGGCTATCTGGATGTCCTCTTTGGAGAAGTGTCTATTCATGTCTTCTGCCATTTCTTTACTGGATTATTTGTTTTTTGAGTGTGGAGTTTGGTGAGTTCCTTGTAGATTTTGGATAGTAGCCCTTTATCCGATATGCCATTTGCAACTATCATTTCCCATTCCATCAGTTGCCTATTAGTTTTTTGACTGTTTCCTTTGCAGTGCAGAAGCTTTTTATCTTGATGAGGTCCCAATAGTTCATTTTTGCTCTTGATTCCCTTTTGGGTATGTGTCGAGTAGGAAATTGCTGCGGTTGAGGTCAAGGAGGCTATTTCCTGCTTTCTCCTCTAGGGTTTTGATGGTTTCCTGTCTCACATTCAGGTCCTCCATCCATTTTGAGTTTATTTTTGTGTATGATGCAAGAAAGTGGTCTAGTTTCATTCTTCTAGATGTTGCTGTCCAGTTCTCCCAGCACCAGCTGTTAAAGAGGCTGTCTTTTTTCCATTGGATACTCTTTCCTGCTTTGTCAAAGATTAATTGGCCATACATTTGTGGGCCCAATTCTGAGTTCTCTATCCTATTCCATTGGTGTATGTGTCTGTTTTTGTTCCAATACCATACTGTCTTGATGATGACAGCTTTGTAGTAGAGGCTACAGTCTGGGATTGTGATGCTTCCCATTTTGGTTTTCTTCTTCAATATTATTTTGCTATTCGGGGTTTTTTGTGGTTCCATAAGAATTTTAGGACAGTTCTAGCTTTGAGAAGAATGCTGGTGCAATTTTGATTGGGATTGCATTGAATGTGTAATATTTGGGTAATAATGACATTTAACAATGTTTATTCTTCCGATCCATGAGCATGGAATGTTTTTCCATTTCTTTGTGTCTATTTCAATTTCTTTCATAAGCTTTCTATAGTTTTCATCATACAGGTCTTTTACATCTTTGGTTAGGTTTATTCCTAGGTATTTTATGGGTTTTGGTA
>CM053569.1:45792386-45884403 GCA_028646485.1 Cryptoprocta ferox
ATTTGGGAACACCTTTATCTCTCCTTCTGTTTTGAGTGACAGGCTCGCTGGATAAAGGATTCTTGGCTGCATATTTTTCCTGTTCATCACATTGAAGATTTCCTGCCATTCCTTTCTGGCCTGCCAAGTTTCAGTAGATAGGTCTGTAACCACTCTGATAAGATTCCCTTTGTATGTTAGGGCCCTTTTATCCCTAGCTGCTTTCAGAATTCTTTCTTTATCTTTATATTTTGCCAGTTTCACTATGATATGTCGTGCCAAAGGTCGATTCAAGTTACGTCTTAGGGGAGTTCTATGCATCTCTTGAATTTCAATGTCTTTTTCTTTCCCCAGATTGGGAAAGTTCTCGGCTATAATTTGATCAAGCACCCCTTCAGGACCTTTTTCTCTTTCTTCTTCAGGAACTCATATGATACAAATATTGTTGCATTTGATTGTATCATTCAGATCTCAAATTCTCCTTTCCTGCTCCTGTATCAATTTCTCTCTCTTTTTCTCGGCTTCCTCTTTTGCTATAACTGTGTCTTCTAATTCACCTATTCTCGTCTCTGCCTCTTCAATCTGTGCAGTGGTCGCCTCCGTTTTATTTTGCACCTGATTTATAGCCTTTTTTAACTCGTCACAGCTATTTTGAATGTCCCTAGTCTTTGTATCAATAGCTTCTCTGATGACTTCCATGCTTTTTTCAAGCCCAGCGATTAATTTTATGACAATTGTTCTAAACTCTTGTTCAGGTATGTTGCTTGTGTCTGTTTTGAGCAGTTCTGTGGCTGTGATTTCTTCCTGGAATTTCTTTAGAGGAGAGTTCTTTCATTTTGTCATTTTGGCTAGCTTTCTGTCTCTTGTCAGTTTTAAAAGCTTGTTATACACTCCGCACTTGTTAGTATTGCTCTGTTAAATGAGGCTCATTGACTGTCCAGGGCCTGTCGTTTCAGGAAGTGTTCTTTTAATGGTGTCTCTCGGTTTCTCTTGTTATGCCTCTGATTATTTTATTTCCCTACTCAGTGATATTTGGGACTCTCCACCATGTGTGCTTTGGCTTGTTTCTTGAGGTATCCCTGAAAAGGCAAACAGACAGACAAACACACAGGGAACAAAAGCACCCAAATGCACAGACAAATCAAATAAACAAGCAAACCAAAAGAGAAAAAGAACAGAAAATAAAAGAAAGGAAAGGAAAAGAAAAAAAAAGAAGGAAGACGGACAGAAACAGCCAAAGACAAAGGACAGTCTGCGAGCATAAAACCTGCAGAGAGGTGAGATAAGAATGAAATAAGGGAAAAGATATCTGGATAGCAAGAATTGACCTAATCACGGCAGTGCATAAATATTGGTCTTTCCCAGACTCCAGGGGGGAAAAGGAGAAAAGAAGGAAAAAGGAAAAGAGAAAAGAAAAAACAAGGGAAAAAAATTTTTTTTAAAAAAGAAAAAATATTTTTTAAAAAAGCAGCTCTCTAGTGCGGATGGACGTGGTTTGGTGTAGGTAGGCCGGGTCTCGGGGGCTGCTCTCTGAGGCCCCGCCTTAGTGGTTGTGGGGAGAAGAAGGGCGGCACCCCAAGCACCCCTCAGACCATGCATTGCAAGCCACTCTCGATTCCGATCTCCCCGTGCCATCGGCGGGCCAAATTGCTTTTTGTTTCTAAGCTCTGCCACGTTTCCAAATCCTAGTCCATGCACTTTAATGCTGCCGCCCCAGTTGAAATGTCCTCCCGCAGGAGGGCAGCTTTCTAACCGGTATTGAGTACGGGGACTGGGGAGCCACCTTTTCCCTGGCTCAGCCTGTAGTAGGCGAGCTGCTGAGCCCAAGGGAGAACAAGCCCCCTGAGGGGCTCTCCCCGAGCCCAGCAGCTATATGTGGGATGTTTGTGTCTCTCCATCCTGGGCTGAGGTCTCTTCCCTCTCCAGAGACCACTCTATGAGCATTTTCAGTCTCTTTCTCTTCCCCTCGGCTCTCTGCCACTCTGCACGGCCGCTCCGCGCCCGGCCCTCCATTGCCCTGTGCCACTTTTCTGGACACTCTCTCCTGGTTCTGCTTTGGGCTGGCACTCCCTCCCCTCAGAGCCTCCGGTCCCAGTTCACACTCACTCAGGCATCCATGATGCTGTCATCTCTAAGGACTCTGTGTGTATACCTCCCATTCGTGTAGATCAGAGTATTGTGGCTTTAGTCCTTCTCAGTTTGATAGTTGCCAGCGGGCAGAGATTACAGAGCTCCCTACTTCTCCGCCATCTTGCTGCTCCCCCTCTGCCCCTCAATCTTCACCATTCTTGAGAAGGCTTATAACGCTTTTAGTGTGATGCACTTAAAGAATTTTGATGTTGAGGCAGGACTTTTGACATTTAAAAGAGGCATAAATTATACTATGATAATAAGAAAGAAAGAGAGACACACCAATGGTCTGGGAATATGTAAACAATTGTAGATCGGATACATTTCCGTACCTGGTAGAGAATGGAGATTAGTAAAGGAGCTCATATGAGGGTTCTCTTTAAGTAGAAACCACAGGGGTTGCCTGCATGGCTCAGTCGGTTAAGCATCCAACTTCAGCTCAGGTCATGATCTCAGGGTTCTGGGTTCATGAGTTTGAGCCCTGTCCTGAGGGCTCTGTGCTGCCCACTGGGAGCCTGGAGCCTGCTTCAAATTCTGTGTCTCCCTCTCTCTCTGTTCCTCCCCCACTCACACTCCCCACCTCTCAAAAAATAAAGATTTTTTTTAAATTTTTAATAGAATTTACAGATTACCCAGCTCTGTTGTGAACCCCATGGGTTCCAGTTTGGAAGTGAGATGGAAAGGGCACATATGGATGTGAGGAGGTGAGAATGGATAGAACCTATGTGAGTCTGTGTAGACATAGAGTGTCAAACTTCAGAAGGAGGGTAGAGAATGAATTAGAAATCAGGAAAATCTGTGAAGGAACTCAGATCTTTATGAAGTATACTAATTTAATCTTATACCCTGTACTTATCTGTTTGTATGTTTTCTTAAAAGGGAAGTGCACTGATGCACACCAGATATCTTCCTTTTGTATTGCTGCATAAGAAATTATTATAAACTTAGTAACTTAAAGCAATAACATTTTATAGCTCACACTCCCAAAGATCAAAACTCTGGGTGAGGCTAGGTTCTCTGTTTAAGGTCTCACAAAACTTAAATGAAAGTGTCAGCCAGTCATAGCTAGGCTCTTACCTGGAGAAACCAGAGAACAATCTTCTTCCAAGCTCATTCAAATTATTGGCAGAATTCAGTTCCATGAGGTTGTAGGACTGAGGTCCTTATTTTCTTGTTATCAGCTAGCCTGAGATCAGTCTCAGCTCCTAGAGGCTTCATGTAATTCTCATGAAGGGGCCCCTTTCTTCTTCAAAGCCAAAAATTGAGAATTTCTCTCAAGTAAAATTACCTTTATGCTTCAAACCTCTAACTTTGCTCTATCACCAGTTACAAAAACTCTTTAAGCTTTTAAAGAGCTTATTTGATTACATTGGGCCCATTTATATAAACTTCTTACCTTTAAATCAACTGAGCTACATATATAGCACACACTAATTATGAGAGCAAAATCCACCATATTTATTGTCTCCAGGATTATGCAGGACAGGTACACCAGGCGCCATCTTAAAATTCTGCCTTCATCATGATCTCACAGTTTGTGAGATCAAGCCCTGCTTCAGGCTCCATGCTGTCAGCCAGATCTTCTCTCTCCCTCTCTCTGCCCTTCTCCCATTCTCTCTCTCTCTCTTTCTCTCACCCTCGCTCTCTCTCAAAATAAATGTACTTTAAAAAAAATAGAATTCTACTTACAATGCCAGTAAAGTTTCTTATTATTTTTTCTTCTAATGATACAATTAAATGGCAGAATCACAGTCATCAAGATCTAATACAGTCAAGAATGGACATTTGCTATTTGTGGATTCTACTATTTCATTGGTAAATCTGTATTCCACCAGCACTGTTTCCATCAAACTTAATTTTTGAATTGTTCTATTCAGTTGCAGAAAGGAGCAGTTAATTGTCCAGGATCTATAAGGAGAGTGAAAAAACTTAATCTCTCCCCTGTATGTACCTCTTCATGGATCCATCTCTATCACCCTTTTTTTCCTCATTTAGTCCAAAAAGCAAACCTCTTGGACCTCCTGTTATAAATGAGTATGCTGATGCCCAGCTACACAACTTGGTGAGAAGAATGCGTCAAAGAACAATCCTCTACAAGAGAAAGTTGGTAGAAGGAGATATATCCTCACCTGAAGCCAGCCCCCAAACTGGTAAGCACTGTTACCTCAAAATATTGGAAAGAAAGAAGTTATGAGGGGACATGAAGTTTTCAAATGTATCTGTTTGGGTTCCCCCAAAAGCAGACCCTGTGACAATGATTTAAGTGCAAATAGTTTATATTGAGGGTGATCCAGGAAGGTGAGAGGTGACAAGAGAGATGGAGACAGGAGTTAAGACAATAAAGATGTGTTAATGAGATGGCTTCTTCTACAGGCCCTGGGACTTGATCCAGCTGAAAAACTATGTGGATCACACTTAAGAGTTCTCCTGAGAAACTTCCACACTGTTTTCCAGTGGTTGCATCAATATATATCCCCACCCACAATGCACAGGATTCCCTTTTCTTCACATCCTCACCAACACTTGTTATTTCTTGTCCTTTTGATACTAGCCATTCTGACTGGCATGAGATGATATCTCATTGTGGTTTTGTTTTGCATTGACCTGTTGCTGAGTGATGCTGAGCATCTTTTCATGTGTCTGTTGGCCATATGTGTACTTTCTTTGGGAAAAATGGCTATTCAGGTGTTCTGTCCATTTTTTAATCAGATTGGGAGGTTTTTTGGTGTTGAGTTGTATAAATTCTTTATATATTTTGGAGGAAGAAGCTGGGCTGTCAACCCACCAACTCCTGTTTTCCATTGGCTGAAGGTTGTTGCTGGGGCATGTTGCTAACTCTCCAGCACTTTACGTAAGCCAGCTCAGACAAAACCCTGAGGAAAGAGACACAGGGGGCCCTCTGCACATGACCTCTAGACCCATGGTATATGAACAAGCCAACAGCAATATCCGTGATAGCAAAGTTTATTGTAAATATTAATTAAGAATACCTCTGATATACAAAGCACTTATTATTAAAAAAATAAGAACACTACCTGAATATACAACATAGTAAAAAGCATCAATAAACTAATCACATGGAGGGGCAATCATCAGCTTCCCTAATAATTACAGAAATGTGTTTATGAAAAATTAACAAATACAATAAAGTAGAGCACAAAAGTGGTATATATTATAAATACATCTTTGTAAAAATATTTATATATATGTATACCAAAATTGAAGTAAGTTTGGCTGTTTAATAACAGTTAAATAAAGATCAAACTGTTAATTATATAGAGTTGAGGGTTTCCTTATAATTATGTATAAAGTAAGTTGGATTTTTAAAATAAACTACAGGAGTGCCTAGGTGGCTCAGTCAGCTAAGTATCTGACTCCTGATTTCAGCTCAGGTCTTGATCTCAGGGTTGTGAGATCAAGCCACATATCGGGCTCTGCTCTGAATGCAAAGCCTGCTTGGGATTCTCTCTCTGCCCCTCCTCTGCTCTTGCACATTCTCTCTCTCAAAATAAACATTTTTTAAACAAATAAAAATAAACTACACATTGTATGGTAATTTCTTTTTTTAAAAAAAGGCTATAATAAGTCATTATATTTTGATAAAGATATGATGAAAAAATACTTTGTTTTATTTATCCATAACTTGAAAGATATGTGTGAAATCAAAGAAACATGAAACTAAAACCTGTAGAATGATGTAAATTTTTAATGTTTTTTTTTCAATGTAAACCTAAGGACTGACTTTATTTATGCTATAAAATATGTAAGAATTAATCTTGTCCTTAAATATCTTATTCATGGGGTGTCTGGCTGGCTCAGTCAAAGAGCATGTGACTCTTGATCTCAAGGTTGTAAGTTCGAGTCCCACATTGGGTGTGGCAATTACAGTAAATAAATAAATTAATATATCCCATTTGTAACACCTTTGGGATAATTTAGTAGTAAGCTTTAATTTCGGTTTATTTCCAAATTCCAGTGTTTTCATTACCTGGATATTGTCATTAATGTCACTATTTTCAATATCAAAACATGCTTTATCTGCCTATATTGAGAAGGGAAGATTCTGAAATGTTCCGACTTTGAGAAATCCAAGCTTTTTCTCAATTAGTTTATCTAACCTCTTAAAAATGTGTTTATCTCTTTTTTCCCCTATAAAGCAAAGCCCACAACTATATCATCGACGCAAGAAAGCAAGGCTAAGCTAAAAGAAGAACATTACTATCACATATTGTGTTTTAAATTCCAGAAGATGCCTCTGACAGAGTATCTAAAGCGAATTAGACTTCCAAGAAGCATAGATTCATACACAGGTACCATCAAAGGGTGAAATGTCTCAGTGGGAGGGCTAGCTATTACCAAGAACTCCTGTAACCCAAAGTCACAAATGGCTTCCGTTTTTCCCTTAGCCTACTTTCTAAATCTGTCTAGAAAGCAGAATATAAACTATATTAAATATGCAATGGATTGTTTACCTCTCTCTGGTGAAGGCAAGAGATAAAATATTCCTGCCTTTTTTAAAAATGCATACCAGAATAATGTGAATTATAGGAAATGTATAATCATCAAAGTAAATAGATGATTAGATAGATAGATAAATAGACAGATGGATAAAAGGCAGTCCAGGGTCTATTCTGCCCCTAATTACCTTTGAAAAGAAAGCTCCAAAGTATTCAGCGACACCCACACCACTCCCTAAAAATGTGATTATAAAGTATCTATCTTCTTCCATCCTTTCACATTGTTAATTATTCTAATTGAACAAACCCCTTCCTATGGCCTCCCTTGGGCAGAAGAAAGCAGTGTGTGATTAGACCGATTAGACTGTGTTAATAGACCGATTCTTTGCCCTTTTGCATCAACCATACTCCTTCAGGCAAAATATGGCCTTTTGTCTACCTGTCCTGGGTGATCCTGCAGCTTAACTCGTGATGCAGAAAAGGCCTGCTGCTGTAGTTATCCAAACAGGGCAACTCTGACTTCCCCTGGGTCTCCTCTTCCTTGATCCGTACCTGTGGAGACAGACTCAGCGTGGCCACTTCTTGGCAAAAAAGAAGTTCTCCCTCCAATGTTGGAAGAGTGATAAGATCACTCACTTGTAAAGCTCAGTGCTTTCCACTCTAGAGGCAGAATTGTACTGAATGTTAATAGAAACTTTTACGGTAATTCTCTTACCTCCAGAGAACGTTGCTCCAATGTTACCATTACATGAGAATCTTTTTAATGCTTATTACATGCCATTTGGATTCTTCTAGATCGACTCTATCTCCTGTGGCTTTTGCTTGTCACCATTGCCTATAACTGGAACTGCTGGTTTATACCACTGCGCTTCGTCTTTCCGTATCAAACACCAGACAACACATGCTACTGGTTTATTACAGACATCATATGTGATATCATCTACCTTTGTGATGTGCTATTAATCCAGCCCAGACTCCAGTTTATACAAGGAGGAAACATAATAGTAAGTGGGGCTGGGGAGAAGCAGAAACTGACAAATGAATATCAGATTCATTTCAGACAGACAAAAGAATAAATTAACAACTCTATTTATTTAATGTCTGACTGGCTGGCTCTGCCAGTATAATAGTATCTGAAAACTACCAGTATAATAGTATCAACAACCACAAAACAACCCTTGAGCACTCACTGTATTCTGGGAACCATGCATCTCCCTGTGCTTTAGTTTCCTCATCTTAAAAATAGTACCTTCACAATGCTGATGGAAAGACTAAATTAACTGATGCATGTAAAGTGCCTCGAGCTATGTCTGGTGCCTCATGAGTGCATTTATTTATGATGCCTCATTTAATCCTTCCAGTCACCCTATGAAAAAGATATTATTATCAACCCCATATATAAGAAAGGAAACTGAGGTTTGGAGAGGGTAGGTGATTGCTCAAAGCACAAAGTTAGAAAGTAGCTGAGGCAGGATTTGAACATACACCTTGACTCTAAAACCCTTGTTCATTACAACTGCACCATGTTGGTTCATGTTGGCAAGTTTTTCAGACTTTGAAATATGTGAGGATAGAAAGATAATACCAGGTATGAAATATCAAAAACACACATATACTTTACCTAAATAATGTAAAAAAAAAAGTATAAATTATCAGTGCAAAAAGAAGTAATTTAATATATATTTTCTAGCAATCAAGCTTCAAATAGTCTGTGAGCCAGTTGCTTTCTACCATGTTGCAATCTACCATTCACCTCAGTATTTTTTTTAATAAGGCACGTATTATTTCCTGTATAAAAGTCTATTCAGCCTTCTCAGGAGACAACCTGATGTTGTTAGAAAACACTAGGCTATAAGATTTTTAGGACACAAACTCTATCCTGTTTATAATTGTATAGTCAGCACTGAACACAGCACCTGTACATAATACAAAAAACAAATCCAGATTCTTAGACCTTGACACTTTGGGAAAACCTAACTTGAAAAGAAAATCTATCATGACTCTTTAAATCAGTGTAGATTCACTGCAGTGTCCAATATAGTGGCCACTAGCCTGATATGTCTGTTCAAATTTAAATTTCAATTAATTAAGATTAAATGACATTAAAAATTCATGTTTCCTAGCCACACTATACATATTTTCAGTGCCCAATAATCACATTTGGCTAGAGGCTACCATATCCGAAAGCACAGAATATTTCCACCATTGCAAAATGTGCTATTAGATAGTGTTATAACAATAAGCCATCAAGTTCTTCATCAAGACAGCCAAACCATAAGTAGGAAGCCACACACCCTGCAGACAGGTGCAAATCACAAGCGCATAAAACACACCAGTTGTTTTGCGTTTTTTTTAATTAATATGGTATCTACTGGCTTATATTCTTTTCACTCTTCCACTTTCCAGACTCATCACATCTCAGTTCTCATCATCAAATGCAGTGGCTTACCTCAGAAACTAGCATTCATACCCTTAGGAGAAATTATCTTCTCCTAGATTTATCCTCAGTATTGAGAGAATTTCATAAGCAATCCAGTCAATCTAAGACAGAAACAGAAGAATATGCTTTCACAAGCACATACCCAAATCTTAAAGCCTCTACTCCTCAGCCCCTTCCTCAACTAACTAGAAGGATGCTTCCTTTCCAACTGATGTCCACATCACAATCTCTGTGAGGGCGGCACAAAACAGATCCTCCAATGGATCTGTCACAGTGAGAACAGCATACCAATGGAAGATATGGCACCTTGGGTTCAAACATATTTTTAAAGAATAGAGGTGGGTTCCTTCATCTCCTGAATATTTCTTTTGAATCTCCAGACAATCTTAAATTAACAAAAAGCTAAAAGGAGTAATTTTGGTTATTGTTGTTTTATTCTAGAAAAAAAAATTTATTTGCTGAAGAAATCCTCCTATTTGAGAGCTTTCATAGAAAGAAATTCTAAAGGCAAGAGCTAAAACTGTAGCAAAAATATATTCAAAATATATTCCTTGTGTGGACTTCAGAGCACTAGTCAGCTCACCAGCACTATCCCCAGAGCTCCCTGGCAGCTTGATGAATGATGATGATGGTGTACAAATAAGAAGTAAACAACACACAAAAAAGAGTGCTAATTTCAACCTCCATTAGATGCACAAGGGGGGAGAAAAATCAATGTTTGACAAATGGAAAATGACAAAATCAGTAAGGGGAGACTTATTTTCAATTTTCTAAGAGGTCTTTACACACAATGGAGTGTTAAAAACAAGAAAAATAACTAATAAAAACACACTCAACGGGCTCTATTTAAAATACATTATCACAAACTACAAATACAGAGCAAGAACTAATTGCTCTGCTTGTACAAAAGAAGTTTAATGGTTTCTTTAATTTAGGATAGGTAGTGTTAGCCTTTGAAACTTGATTACATTTTGGTAAGAAGACTATGCAAGTTGAGAACCCAAACTGAAGATCTAACCACATTTAGCTATCTATGCTACCTTTGATGTACAAAGCCAAATTATTCATTCACTCATTCATTCACTCATTTAACAAACATTTATTAAATACTTAAAGTTGCCAGGTATTTCAGGACTGGAGAATGGGAATATTAGTTTCCCAAGGCCTTGGAAAATAGATAACTAACAGATTGAAGTGCTAAAGGCCACAATATAGGGAATTGGAAGGGTTTACAAGTTTTTCACAGCATTTATTTGCAGTTATCTTTCTTCTGAACATGGTGCTATTCAAATAGAGAACAAAATTTTGTAAGAAAGACCAACAAAAGAGTCTCTTATCTGTACTTTCCTTCATAGACAGCAGAAATAGAGCCAGAAATGGCAATGAGGATTATAGAGATAGGAGACTCTTCATACCCACAACACTGCTAAACCTACCGATCACAACAATCCATGGAAATGCTCAGTGCCATCTAGTGGCAACGCCAATCAGGACTGCCATTATTGTCAACCACTTTTGGCACTTAAATCTTCTCAGTTACCATTTATAAACTGACCTAAAGAAAATTAACCACTGCCTTCTCTGTGCTCTGTACACTTTATTCATACTTCTGTTATTTAATTGTTAAATAATATTTGAGTTAATTATGATATAGTAGAAACAAACAGACCAGGACCAAATTCCATCTCTGAAATTTACTAATAGCATTATTTGAAGAAAATAAATTTACCTTTTCATTAAATACTATTTTTTCATCCATAAAATGGGAATTATAGTACCCACCTCATAAACCTATTGCATAGATTAAGACAATGTGCACACTGAGGCCAGGCTCTGGAATCTAAAAGATGTATAGTAAGTTGTTGAATGAATCGAATGAATATCCACACATTTAACTTCCGTTATTATCTCCTATTTGTATATGTAGCTCTCTTTCTTACCCGATAATAGGTTTCTTGAGAATAAGGACAATATTCAATTCATTTACCTCTCTATTTTAGGAACTCAGAGAGTATATTCAAGAAATGTTTGAAGGAGTGAATGAATGGCAATCTTGGTTCAAGAATCTTCTTTCCTTGAATAATTATTTAATCTGAATTGTAGTTGTTTCAGATGATATTATTATTTTTGAAACACTTCTATCTGTTCTATATGAAATTATGAAGTTTCTATGAATTATTTATCAGAAGAAGTAAATGTAATCATACCTGGGTAGAGCTTCAAGAACTATCTGTTGGAAGAGGATTTAGGTCCAGTCAGCATATCCTTCATAAAGTAAGCCTCCCCTGAAAAAAAATGTTGCCTGCATAATGATGAGGCTTAAAAGAGATAAAGAGAATTAAATAGGGCAACATTTTTTAAATACATCCTTAATTGTTACCAGTAAGCATGTGGATCCTCATAAAACTAATGATACCAAATTTATTTAGTGCTCCAAAGATGGCATTTGCATCTACTGTAACAAGTTTTAGTTTCATTTACATTTATTCAATCATAGGATCATAGACAAGCCTAAAAGTAAAAGGATAAAAGTGCTAAAAACATTCTTCCAAGTTCGGAGAAAAGGGTGATATTTTAACTTCATACCACTTGAAATGTATCTGTCAGTCCCAGATGAACTTTGAAAGAGCTGACTGATTTTACTCAAGCTCAGTACCTGATTTGACTTAAACTTCTGTCTGTATCTACCTGTGGCTAAATAAATCATTGTGTTTCACAATAAAATCAATAGGTAAGCATGTCTTATATTTTTTTCTAATATATTTCTGTAAGATATAGTATATGTGCATGGGTAAAAATTATAGCCAAATAAAAAAAGGTGAGGGGAGCAGGAATTGGTGAGTTGGCTAACCAGTATTTCACATTGCTTGGCAGTAATTTAAAACTTCTGAGCTTGGACAGTCTGGATGATAACTGTTAGAAGACACTGCTTCTGTGTGTACAAATTATAATACTTTGGTCAGATCATTAGTAGTACATAGACAATTCCTCCCTACCTGTAACTAAAACATAAGAGGGTAAATCCAGTATTAGCATTAATTCTTCTCGGTCTGAATGGTGACAAATCCTTTTACATCTATCACTTATCACATATTTATTGGGCACCTACTATGTGCTAGATATTGCATTAGAAACTAGAAAAAGAAGAAAAAGATATGGACCCTCTTAAGTAACTCACCCTATGAAGGACAGACAAAAGAAAAATGGTGAGGTTTTGTAATATGAGTCATGACAGAGGTGAACCCTAGGGGTTATGAGGTACAGAGAAAACCATGTGAAGGAGAGGACACCTGGTTTAAATCGTGATGAATGAATTCCCATTATCTGCACACCTCCATCCCCACAAAGAAAGGGAAAAAAGATAAGTTCCAAGTTCTGAGAATAGCATAGGCAAAGGCATGGAAGTGAGAAACTCTGATGCATCTGAGGAACTGCTGAATAAAGTGGATGTGGGATGCTGCAGGAGGCAAGTGAGACAAAGAAAGTAGAGCCTTGTAGACTATGAAAGGGAGTTTGGATTTTTTTTTAAGTCCTGTGGAGTCATAGGATTTCACATAAATGGTGATTGCTAAGTAATCTGATTCACTGAGATCATCTAGCTGCCATTATAGAATGGATCAAAGGGAACAAGTCTTAAGGCAAAGAGACCCATGTCAAAAGAGGAGAATGGACATCAGAAAAGTGTAGGAAGAAGAATCATAGAATTGGTTGCTTGTTGGATGAGGGCTAAGGGAGAATGAGTGGTCTAAGATCACTGACCAATATAGATGAGGATGCTCATAGGATACTCAAGAGGAGGGGGTGGGAGGATGATTAGTCTTGAGGGGAATGGAGAATCCTGATGAATTCAGGTCTGATGTAGATTAAATTTGAGATAAGCAGAATTTCTAAGTGAGGCAATAGGCAATTGCTTGTGTGGGTCAACAGCTCCAGAAAGTGATATTAGATGGCAGTAGATATTTGGTAGCATCAATATACATGGTGATATTTGAAACCATTTAAGTGGATGAAATTTTTTAGGAAGTAAGTATGAAGAGGTAGACAAGAGAGCTGTGCCCTGGGGAATGTTGCTGTTTAAATGGCTAGCCCTGGAATTATTTAAAAAAAAAAGTCACCAAAAAGTTAGAACTGAAGAAGTAAATGAAAACCGGCATTACAGATTCTTTGGAAAGAAAAAATTTCAAGGACAAATACCAAATGTTTTGTCATCTCTTTATTCCTTGATCTATTTATCCACTCAATAAGTATTTATTGGATTCCTAGTGTATTCTAGTCACTAGCTATATCCAGTTGCTAAACAAAGTCAACCCTGTCCTGAGATAGATTACCATTTAATGGAATACGCTGATTTTAAATAAATGGGCTGAGAAATATGTGTGATTTCAAAACATGGTGAATACCATAAAAGAATACTAAGTACAATAAAGGATTCCCTTGGTGTGATCATTAGGACATTGTTGGTGGCTTTCATATTGGTCCTCTTAATGGAATGAGAAAAATGAGAGCAAGTCAAATTGTCACCAGATTGCCATGGATCGAGGAGTAAATGTGAGGGAAGGATGCAAAATAAAGCAATGTAGGCAACTTCGTAAGAAGCTTGAGTATAACAAACAATAGACCAATAGCAAACAGAAAATGAACACCAAGGAAGATTTTTATTCTGTCTTAAGAGATTAGAAGATAGAGCATATTTATGGGCCGAAGTTACAAGGAACTAGGAGAAAGAAGTAGCTATATATATTTATCACAGTGAGAAAAAATTGATGAAACTTGGATAAAATTAATACAAAATATAACATTTCAGGTGGATTCAAATGAGTTAAAGAGACACTACAGGAGTTCTACAAAATTTCAGGTAGGTGACTTTCAATTTCAAAATTGTGCAAGTAATCCATTACCATTTTGATTTTAAGTCCCATCTACAAATTTCTATTTTAAAAATCTGCTTCCTTCTGAATTGTAGCTTTTGTAACAAAGTTTATACAGATGAAGTTGTATTAAGCAAAGTCAAGCCTGAAGTTTTTGCTTCTAAATAATTACATGGTATACTTCCTTGAATGTGCAATTCAATATATGGATCTTTATCAAACACAACAAAATGTTGGTGCTCACATTTAAATTTCCAATAAAACATCAGTAAAGAAGTATGGAGTGTACAGTAAAACCATGGATTATGAGTAACTTGTTCTGTGAGTGTTCTGCAAGATGAGCAAACATCTCTAATAAATTTTCATTTGATAAACTAGCAATATCTTGCAATATGAGTAGTATATGACACCAAACATCACATGATCACAACTGAGCCAATGGTTCTTGAAATTATCTTTGATATACAAGTGCTTTGGATTACAAGCATGTTTCCAGAATGAATTATGCTCACAAATCAAGGTTATACTGTTCTTTGTCTTATTCATACAGAATGCTAGCCTCCAATTCATATAGCACCATGTAAAAGTCTATCAAATTGTTCTCTTATTTCTTTGTTGTTCATATGACCAAAATAGAATAGAAGCAATTATTTATATAACATGGCACCCTTCTTTCCTGAAATAACAACATAATTGTACGTATTTTCACTCATAATTATTTATACCCAACTACTTTATTATCTTTTATTTGTCCCGCCTACCTTTGAGAAATAGAGATTTGGTAGATATCCAGGGTTACCCAATTTGTACAAGTTAAGTCCACCCTCCCATTTCAAGAACACTTTTGTGGCCTCGAATTTTGTATAAAAATACAAATTTAGGTTTAGGTGCCATATTGTCCCCATTGGTGATCTATGGTAATTAAAATCTCTTTTAATTTGTTTTTATCTCCAACTAATTTTCTTTATAAAAAATTGCCACATACTTAGACATATTCATAATCTATGCTACTTTGATAAACACCACAAGGGGATGACTATTCTTTTTAAGTGTCACAAAACTTATTCCAAACTCTTAATCACTTTCTTGAATTTGAATAAGGGAAAGTTAACTCATATATTTAATTTGGGTTTATAAATGTAAAATTTTACATTTATTCAATTGTGGTCACTCCTTTTGAATTCCCTTAGCACATCCTGCTTGTCTGGTTATTTTTGTGATTCATTATTCAATATTAGATTGTTAATTTCTTGTGGACAGGAAAAATATTTTCTCCTATTTCAACCCCAACATGTTTTGCAGAGTGCCTTGTATAGAGTTCAGTATTGGTCAATTCTTACTCAATTCAATTTTCTACAATTCAATGAGAAATAAATCATCTTTATCTAACACTAACATGTTAATATCAAATACAACTAATGACTGCATAGAGAATCAAAGTGGGCAGTTGAGCAATTGGATAGACAGCAAGTAAAAAAGACCATAATTCTGACATATTAGTTCTAATAAATTTAAAAGATTTAAAAAAGATTATTATGGT
This sequence comes from Cryptoprocta ferox, assembly GCA_028646485.1. NCBI lineage: Eukaryota > Metazoa > Chordata > Mammalia > Carnivora > Eupleridae > Cryptoprocta > Cryptoprocta ferox. The sequence goes on from CM053569.1 coordinate 45,807,801, forward strand.
TTCAGCCAGAAAACATGGGTGCTGCAATAGCACTAGACAAGTCAACAATTCCATACTTCCGCTTTTTTACTTATGACATTATTTTAATAACTATTCTATATTCCTCTCAACTTGTTACAAACCTCAATATCTGTAGGGTAAAATTAATGAGGTTTGACGATATGATGCAATAGTATCTTAAGGAATTTGTTTATAATAGCCAGTCTGATTAATTCAAACTAAAAATTCCATTTCTCTTCAGTAACACTAAGTTATTGTGAAATTCTGATACACAATTACTTCAACTTTCCATTTCATATGCCTTACAGAAAGCCCTTAACTGCTCTTAAACGTTTTAAATAAATTAAATGTTTTTAAATGTACTCTATTTTTCAAAACTATGTAAAAATTAATGAAAATGAATAGGTATCTTACAAAAAGAATCTCTTATTGTTATCATTGCAATCAGGAAAGTATGCAAGTGATGTTTCCATTTTGCAACTGCCAAGGCAATAGAAGACAGCAATAATTAAATACATGACAAATTTTAAAATATATTTTTTAGCTATTATAATATTTTCAATACTTTCAACTCCTATTGGAGTTACTGATTAATTATAAATGGGACTGATTCCTTTCCTCTATCTCAGCCTGCACCATGTCTAAGAAATAGATTTCATAGCAGTTTATTGATAGCAAAATCATCCCAAAGAGAGAGCAGTAGAAAGAATTGAGGGATCTGGAAGAACCACCAACAATATAAACAGGCCTGAATCTTGGAGTATTGGCTGAAACATAAAAATATACAACTGCATTTAATGTGCAATGGTTTTGAATAAAACCAAGAATTGAATTGACTTTCAGTCCAAGAGTTCCATGTTTAAAACACTATTAAAATGTATTTTAACATTAGCAACCATGCCATCTCTGAAGTATATGTGACAACTCAACAGAAATTATGGAAAATGCAGAACCTAAGGAGAGCTCACATGCATGAAAGCGGAAATGAAATATATTGGAAGTAGACTACAAAATAGAGTTCTTATTTTCATGGTGCTAATATACCTTTCAGTGGCACCAGGCATACTTATCAGAAGGCAATTTTGTATTAAACAACAACTGATTCATGGTACATGAATTGGTATAATAATAAGTCAGCTCTTACATACATTGGTATAAATCAATCCATGTCCAAAAAAAAGCACATAAATACAGTAATTGTGAATATGTTTTTCCAACAGCTGGATGTTGTATCAATAATGCCATTTGATGTTTTCTACCTCTTCTTTGGGTTTAATCCAATATTTAGGGCAAATAAGATATTAAAGGTAAGCTAACTATATTTAATGTCTTTTTATAATAATGAAAGTTTTGAAATGATTTAAAATGTCCTAAAAGTATATTTTTAATTTTTCCCAAACTGTCCATTTTTCTGCCTTTATCAATGCTATGGATTTTAAAACTGAATGAAGGAAAAACATCATTGTTTCCTCTGATGAAAGTTGCTCTTGTTTATTTTGTTTTATATCTCACAAGAGGTATTTTTATAATACAGGAATGCTTTGTACTTCTATATACAACTATACCTACAAATGAATCTTTCATAATTATATTCTTTCCCATTTGACCTTTTTCATTAGATGGTCACTGAATGCCGGTAACACAGGCAGTAAAATGATAGATTAGATTACCTTTAAGTTATGTGACTCATCTAAAATTCTAGAAAAAAACTGCAAACAATTTTTGCATAACAGAATTGATTGCATATTTGGATACAACTCAAATATCCACCAACAGGGAACTAGTTAAATAAATTGCAGGACACCTATATAATAGAATATTTTGTAACATAATAAATAAATAAACAAACATAATAAATAAATAAATAAATAAACATAATAAATAAATAACATAAGAATAAAAAGGAAGTTTTGTATGAATTTATACAGGAAGACCTTAAGGATATTTTTTAAAGCTAGTTACAGAATAGTTTATAGAGCAATACTAATTTTTGTATAATATAAAGGGGAAAATATTCCATTTCTTTGTATTTATGTAAACAGTGAAAAACTACCAAAAGAATTTAATAAAAATGGCTAATTAAGGTGGGGATGGAAGGCAGGAGAGAAAATTAGAATGAGTAAGGGCAGGAATGGGAACAAGACTTTGAAAGGCATATATTTCCTACTGGTTTTAAACTATGGGAATGCATTACCTATTCAAAAAGATTCTTAAGATATAAACATTTTATAACTCATAGCTTCATCAGGCACCTAAAACAAATCTGAGAAGAGTCAGGATTTGAAATTTCATGTAAATCTTTAAAAATAGCAACAATAATGTATTCCCAAAAACAACCTTTATAAAAGGAACATCAAAGATTTTATAAATTTTAGGTGATTATCTCTCTCACATTTTGGGAAGACAATTCAGCATAACCTGGGGACATGGTGGAGTCTGACAACAGCAGCAACAGCAGGAGAAAAAAGAAAAAAGAAAAGCAGCAGCTGCTCTTTGTTGAATACATGCTTGGGGCTGCATACTTTGTTAAACTTAATACTCATTACACCATTTATTCCTTCAAATAACTTAATTTTAGAGATGAGGATTAGCAGGGTGAAAAAATGTGGATTCTATCACATATCTTTCTGACTCCAAATTCTTTACTGTAATCAAATTGGCAAATAAACCTCAAGCTGAAAGGGCTTTCCTTCCATGTCCATAATTTTTTTTAATTTTTTAAATGTTTATTTATTGTTGAGAGAGAGAGTGTGTGTATATGTGTGGGGGGAGGTTGGGCAGAGAGAGAGGAAGCAGAATATGAAGGAGGCTCCAGGCTCTGAGCTGTCAGCACAGAACCCGATGGGGGGGCTTGAATTCAAAAACTGCAAAATTATGACCTTAGCCAAATTCAGATGCTTAACCAACTGAGCCACCAATGTGCCCACCCATAATTTTTTTCAAGTTGAAAGGGACTTTCCCCTATATTTTCACACATTTAAGACAACTCTAGAGATTTCTGGTTTGACCTTGGAATGTGGATCTATACAGGAGCAAAATTTAACTTTCCAAGCAGCTTAGCAGGCAGGCCATCCCTCATCAAATTTCTAATCACACATGAAGGTGGCCAGAGGTTCCTGCTCAGAGATAACCAACTTGCCAGGAAGACTCAGGTTCCTATGGATTTGGGAGTTTGTCTGACATTATAATAAAAACTTATAAAATGCCAACTCTTTATACCTCATCTCTGATTCTCTGAGGTGTCCAAAGACTCTCTATATTCAGTAGCCTTTTTAAATATAGAATATCCTGAAAGTCAACATTGATCTTGTTTTCATAGCCCAATAGTCTAGTCATTTCACATATAAGTGTGTCATTTTAATGCACGATTCCTTAGGAAAAATTTATTTCTCAGTCTCCAAATTATACATGAGAATACAAATAAAAATACAAGTTTTCTCTACAGTAAACACTTAAGCTTGATTTTCAACAAGCATTACAAACAAGACTGTAACTAGAGAGTAGAAATAAAATAAAGCAAGAAGCACTGGGAGTTTTCACCATTCTAAAATGTACAGGCCAAATGAAAATACAAGTAAACAGACCCTGGTTTGTTGGTTGGTTGGTTGGTTGGTTGGTTTTGAAGACATATGAATGGAATTATTTTTCAGTAACAAATAAATTTTATTTTACATAGTTTGGTTTAAATACATGTATTTAAGACTAACACACTTTGGAATTTCTTTTGTTTGTTTTCTATGTAGTACACTTCATTTTTAGAGTTTAATCATCACCTAGAGTCTATAATGGACAAGGCATATATCTACAGGTAAAGTATGACTCAGTATACTTCCAGAAGTGGCAGAGAAAGCAATGGCACAACAGTTTAGCCAGCATTTGGAAAGAATACAATATCCCTGTGAAAGAAACAGAATGTCATATTTTTGGCTATATAAAATATAGGGTTATGTTCTAAAATAGATTGAATATTTTGAAGTGAGATAAAAGCATGAAAATCATATTAGATTTTATTAGAATACAGAACTGAAAATAGAACGTATTACCTGCTTCAGTCAGAACAAGGACAGATAAACATGTTCCTTCACAAACTGACTTTGCATCTTTCTCCTGACAATTCATCTCTTTTAAAGGTTTATTTATTTTTGAGAGACAGAGAGAGACAGTGTGAGTGGGGGAGAGGCAGAGAAAGAAGGAGACACAGAATCTGAAGCAGGCTCGAGGCTCTGAGCTGTCACACAGACCCCCACATGAACCCTGAGATCGTGACCTGAGCAGAAGTTGGACACTTAACCCACTGAGCCACCCAGACAACCCAACCTGACAATTCATTTTAATCTGAATTTCATTCATTTGCTGTCCTGAACTTCACTTGCACAGAGACTTCTAGTCACTGTTAATCGTAGCGTAAAGTCCCACGAGCTTTTCAGAGATATCCAGTTAAATCAGCATGGCATATTTTATGGGACTCAAAGTGGAGAGGTGACCCTCGAGGCATGTCTTTCAGGAAGTTGATTCATACCATCTGTGAAAAGAGAGGAAGGTTTTTTTTTTTTTTTTTTTTACACTCTGTCAGTCCCAGTCAGGACATTGCAGTTAGAAAACATGCAATGGCACCATCATTTTGTACTGTGCTAATGAGAGTTAACAGTTCACAAATTTAAAGGAAAGAGATTCAGTGGAGACTTTAAGAAAAAAAAAATGTTAAAATAGGCTGTATTCCAGAAACAACATGAGCCCTTACTTTGCATTTATTCTCCTTGGCAGAGTCATTCGAACAACTGGATACTTGCTGTTTACTCTGCACATTAATGCCTGTTTTTATTACTGGGCCTCAGACTATGAAGGAATTGGAACTACTAAATGGGTGTATGATGGTGAAGGAAACAAGTAAGTTTTAAATTGAAAGAAACTTATGGATTCTTCTTAACTTTCTGTTTCAGTGTACACGTATTCTTAAGCTAGTATTTTTGAAACTGTAAGTCACAATCCATTAATGGCCAGTAAAACTCTTTAGTAAATCAGTATGTTTCTAAGTGAAAGAAAATAAAGCAAAGGAGAATAAAATAGAAAATATCAGTCTGTCATACCTAGTAGATGTGTGTGTGTGTGTGTGTGTGTGTGTGTGTGTGTGTGTGTTTGTGCGCGCGCATCCTGGGTTGACCTGGGAAATGCATTTCTTGCTCTGGATCATCATCAAAAAAGTTTGAAAGCCTCTGCTTTAGACAACTGAGTGATAAGATAACTTTTAATAACTCCAATGCTGATTGTTAGTAATGAACAATGTTAATTATTTGGAGGGCAGGTGCAGTAGCTAATTAGTTTACCACTGAAGAGTTTTATGGGTTTATGAGTCAGCTAGAACCACTAACTCAATTAAACACTTACAGAGTAACAAGGATCATAAATTAAACTTGACAATTAGATATGCATGTATCACAGGAATAAAAGAGATCATTTGAAAAATTTAGGGCAGTACAATCAAGACTCAGGAATGGCAACTAGGTTATTTAATAGTGAGATTTCCTTTTGGTAGATACAAGAACCTGGCATAAGGCAGACTCCCCTAACTTTCTGCTCCAATGAAATGGCATTGAGCATATTATAAGGCAGTGTCCTTAATGGAAAAGGGCAGGTTCCAGCATGATTTTGAAGAGCTACTCACAGCAGCCTTTGGGAAAGAAAGCAATTATAGGAGTGAAGATACCTCACGAAATTACACACTACCTAGAGTGAGCAGAATATGTGTGAAGGATTAAAACAATATTTTTGAACTTTTAACCAGAATTGATGTTAGAAATTTAAAGTCAGAAGGCTCACTGGGAAAACATCACACACACACACACACACACACACACACAAAATTTCTATTCCTAGAAAGTTTATAACCAAATCTACAAGTAATTCCCTTTAGAATGTGGATGAAGTATATATTTAGTTTATATAAATGACTAACTTATATAGAAAAGTGAGTAAGGCACCAACCGTGTTAAATAATGCCTCAAAGTGAGTGTGTAATCTAACATCATTAGAAGCCTCAGTCTGATAACGGTTCTTATCAAATCAGCAAGATAATAGAGTTGCATCAAAATGCCTTCCAGAAAAAGTAGAACTAGTTCACTTTTCACACCTGGATGCCTCTCTGCAGAATTTCTAGAGACTATATCTTGTTCCCAGGGCCTAAAACATTGTTAAGTATATAAAAAACACTATATGTTAAGTACTTAAAGAAGGCAGGGAGAAGAAGAAGAGAGAGGGAGTAAGCAAAAAGAGGTAATGATCAGATCTGTGTTATAACAAGAAAAAAGAAATCAACTTCAGTCCATAGGAAATCTAAGCTAATGTGTGACAATATTTTAGATTTCTAATTCCCACTCTAGTGCAGACCAAATATCCAAAGCACCTCTTCTCTAAAATACAAGATAAACTATTTATAATTTTTGGTCATAAAATTACTTGTTATAATATACATTTCTAAATAAATTACAATAAAGTACTTTTCAATGATTATTGATTTCTATAGAAAGTAAAAAGAGCCTCCAAAGTCTAAAAAAAAACAAATGTGTATAATAACTTGGAACAGAATGTTGAGATAGCCACTGTGGAACAAAAATAAAGAACATAACTTCTTACTCAATAGAAGGGGGGGAAAAAAGGAATGAGAAAACTAAAAAAAAAAAAAAAAAATTCAACTAGTCCAAAAAAAGGCAAAAACAAAGAAAGGAAGTTGTGTGGAGAAATATAGAAAATAGAAAAGCAGAAAGGCAAGACAAATAAACAAAATAAGATAGTAGAAACCACTTAAAATATACCATCAAGCACAATAAATTAATATGGGCTAAATTCACTAACTTAAAGAGATTGCCAATTAATATTAGTCAAAATAGACTTTAAACAAAAATTATTGTAGATAAAAAGATTACCATAAAATGGTATAAATTTCAATTCACCTTCAGTATATCCCAATTCTAAATGTGTATGCACTAATGAAATACTTATGATAAATCAGAGAAAATCATAGAGCAAAAATTAATAGAAGGAAGAGAAATTGGCAAATATACCATCAAAGTGTGAGGTATCAACACACAACTATTTATTGACCAAGCAGCCAAAGCAATTAGTAAAGATATAAAACATTTGAGAACCCAATTAAAAAGTTTGATTTGTTTATGCTTCTAGTTTTACTTAAATTCTAGTTAGTTAACATATATTGTAATATTAGTTTCAGGAGTACATTTTACTGATTCATCACTTATATACAACACCCAGTACTCATCACAGCAAATGCCCTCCTTAATACCCATCACTCATTTAACCATCACTCATTTAACCTTTTCCCCCCACCCACCTCCCCTCCAGCAACCCTCAGTTTTTTCTCTATAGTTAAGAGTCTCTTTTATGGTTTGCCTCCCTCTTCTTTTCTTTACCCTAATGTTCATCAATTTTGTTTCTTAAATTCCACATGGTATTTGTCTTTCTCTGACTAACTTATTTTGCTTAGCATAATACACTTCAGCTCCATACACTTCACTGCAAATGGCAAGATTTCATTCTTTTTCAGAGCTGAGTAATATTACATTATACATATATATATTAACTTCTAGATCCATTCATCAGTCAATGGACATTTGCACTCTTTCCATATTTTTGGCTATTGTTGATAATGCTGCTGTAAGCATCAAGGTGCATGTGCCCCTTCAAATCAGCATTTTTGTATCCTTTGGATATATACCTAGTAGGGCACTTGCTCGATCATAGAGTAGTTCTATATTTAAATTTTTGAGGAACCTCTATACTGTTTTCCACTGTAGCTGAACCAATTTGCATTCCCACCAACAATGAAAAAGGGTTCTCCTTTCTCCACATCCTTTCCAACAATTTTTCCTGTTTTCCTGTTTCCTGAGTTGTTAATTCTAGCCATTCTGACAGGTGTGAGGTGGTATCTCATTGTGGTTTTGATTTGTATTTCCCTGATGATGAGTGATGTTGAGCCTTTTTTCATATGTCTGTTACCCATATGGATGTCTTCTTTTGGAAGTGTCTGTTCATGTCTTCTGGCCATTTCTTCACTGGATTATTTGTTTTTTGGGTGTTGAGTTTGATAAGTTCTTTATAGGTTTTGGATACTAACCCTTTATCAGATGCATCATTTGCAAATATCTTTTCCCATTCCAAAGATTGCGTTTTAGTTTTGTTGGTTGTTTCCTTCATGCTGTGCAGAAGTTTTTAAAACAAGCTTCATTTAACAGATAAAAATAGCTCCTTGCTCCAAGAATTAGAAACAATTCATTCTTTTTAATCATTCATGGAAAATTACAAAAAGTGGTCATTTTCTTGCCAAAAGGCAAGTTTCAATGCATTTCACAGCATTGGTATCATACAGCCCACATTATCTGATTATCAAAATAAGAATTACTTCATTGGCTCTGCTCTGCACATTGAAGGGTTCTCACTCAAAACCTAAGCTCTAATAATTTACATACATACATTTATACATTATATATGGACTTTATGCTAGGTCCATAAATGCTGCTGCATTTTTATATATTTTAAGATAATTTGCATATGATAGTTATTAACATACTTACACTTTCCTGAAAGTTTTTAAACATTACCATCCATTACTATGCACCTTCTATCACTTCATAATACACTTTGACTTTGTAAGCCCAAAGTATTTTTTACTTAACCCTTCCAATAGTTTCTGATGACCTATAAAGTGAAGGTTGCTTATGAGGCCACTGGACTTATATACTTTGCCCTCATTAGAATTAGGCAGCAAATTGTGGGTCATAAGTTGAACATTGTGAACAATTAAAATAAGAGTAAGTTTATTTCTATTCCATTAATCCTTACCATAATAATAATGTCTGTTCATTTCAAAAGAAGACAAGGAGTCATTTTCATTCATACTGAATAGTGGCATCCTTCAGTCAACTGTGAAATTTGACAAAGGAGAGGCTTAGCTCAAAAAAAAAAAAAAAACTTAAGTAGTTAAGGTTATTTGCAACCAAGAAATACCCCCAACGTACGTTTGTCCTTCGTCCATATATATACCAGAGTTTACTTATTTACTGGCATAAATTTCCCAGTGTCCACAAATGTCTTAACAAATCCCTAGCCCCAATCCTTAAATATATATACCTTCAAATGCAAGAGTAAAAAAGCATGCAAAGCTGTCATGGGAATCATGACTTTCAACAGGGTGAGGAAGGAATGAAAATCACTATACCTTAGTGCTAGGGAAATTTAGGTCAACTTACCACCCTTCATTCTATACATGAAGATGATGAGACTGAGGTAGATTAAGGTATTTACTCAGGGTCTCCTATACTTCACTTCAGACCCCGGCAGAAAAGAAAGGAACAAACAAAGAAAAGGAAAGAATGGTCTTCACACTAGACATGACACACTCTTTGAATGTAACAGAAACACACCAGAACAGCAATGAGTTTAGTGGACCAGAAAGGAGATGAAAGGTAGCTGGCAGCATGACAGGGAGAAATCTGGAAGGAGATTTCACAGATGTGCTCACAGATGCAGTCTTTCCGTGTTTTTATTTCAGTAAGTCTAGGTGTGCATAACCCATTCATTTATTCTTTCATATCATTCAACAAATACTATTAAATTCTTATTGTGCTAAGTCCCTAAATAGCTGTCTTTGTGGAACTTCTCTTCTAATGATACCATGTTTCCTCATTCTCTGTGCCTCCAGTGATAAATTTACAGAAATATGGGACTAAGATGGATAGCAGCAGTTAATAAAATCCACACATAAAGTATTAAATTAGATCCTGTTAAAAAAAATTGTATTTACAAGGGGCGCCTGGGTGGCTCAGTCGGTTAAGTGTCATACCTTGATCTCAGCTCAGGTCTTGATCTCAGGGTCATCAGTTCAGTCCCTGCATTGGGCTTGTGCTGGGCATGAAACCTACTTAAAAAAAGAAAAAGTTGCATGTCTCTCTACACATCCATCACAATGGCTAAAAATAAAAAGACTGTAAATATCAAATGTTAGGGTAAGAACATGAAGCAAATGAAACTCTCATACATTGTTGGAGGGAATGCAAAATGGCAACCACTTTGGGAAAAGATCTGACAGTTTCTTTTAGAATTCAACATACACCTTACATGTTATATGTAAGTGGTGAATCACTAGATTCTACACCTGAAATTAATGTTACACAGTATGTTAACTAACTGGAGTTTAAATAAAAACTTGGGGAAAAAATACACCTTACAAACAAAAATTCAAACCTAAATATTTACCCAAGAGAAATAAAAATATATGTCCATTAAAAACTTATATGAAAAACTTATGTAAGTACATTCAAGAGTGTTTATTCATAGCAACCAAAATTTGAGACAATGTAGGTGTTCATACAGAGGAGAATAAACAAACTGTGCTATATTCATGCAATGGATAATACTCAGCAATAAAAAAGTATAAACTATTGATACATACAACATAAATAAATTTCAAAATCATTATTCTGAGCAAAAGACATCTTACAGAAAAGTGTATATATGATGTGATTTCATTTATGTGAAATTCTAAAACAGGCAAAACTCATCTCTGGTAGAAAACATTAGAAGAGTGGTTGCCTCTGGGAAAAAGAATGAGAGAATTTTCTGGAGAGATAGAAATGTTCTAAGCCTTGATAGGTGTTTGGGTTACATAAGCATATACATTTGTCAAAATTCATCAGATAATATACTTAAAATTTGTGCTTTTATTGTATTTTCAAAATTTAAAAATATCTATATATAAATATGGAACTCTGGTTAATATACATATTCTGAAGCACAGTATTTAGAATGAAGTGTCTTATGGTTGGCAGATTAGTTTGAAATGCATCCAAAAATTAAGATGGATTCCTGAATGGTAAAGTGAAGGGATATATGACAAAGTAGGTAGAATAAAATTTCATAGTAGAATCTAGGTGTTCACTATAAAAAAGTGGGTGCTCACTGTAAAATTCTTTCAATTCTTTTGTTTGTTTGAAATTTTTTATAACAAAATGTTTGGAAAGTTTCATATCATGTTTGTTTCACGGAGGAGTTTCTACTTTCACACTAAATGTTTTTTATGGTTTTATGTCAAATTCTCCCTTAGTGTTCTAACTTGGGACAATATATATACAGCCTGTTAGATAGTTCATGTATTAAATCAGCCAGATAGAATCTCCTTGAAAAGATCTATCTGCCTGGAGTGTTAATATTAGAGGTGGACACACTTGACTAATTAAGCTAATCCTAGAAAAATCAATAAGATGCCATCTAATTAAATTACAAATCTTACCTTTGGTTGTGCATGTCTGAGTACATAAGACATGACTGAGAAAAGAATCCAAAAATAAACCTCAAAGCATTAAGGCAGAAAACTTCCAATTAACGTAGCAGACTAATTCGTACACACAAAAAATAGTTCAAGGCTAACTCTTCAGATCTGGAAAATCAATGCCTAAGCTTCACATTTGATTGTTATCTCCTAGCATTCATAAATAAGAAAATTAGAGAAAGTATTTCATGTATTTGTTCCTGCTAACACTGCAGTGACTTTGAAGGAGACAGTAATCCTAACACTTGTAAGGGAGTTGGCCATGTAGGGAGAGAATCTAGTCTCTGTCCCATTCTGTATAGTATTGGGTTCAATATATTTTTTTAATTTAAAAAGACCCACAGGTCCTAGGTCTGTGGCCAAACTAAATCATGTAGTAGGAAATTATAAATTGGAATTTGAAAAGTTAAAATGCAATCCATAAAATTAATTCTGTACTTCTTCAAGGTGGCTCTCTTTGACATCCAGTTCACTGTAATATTAGTAAGTCCAAAAAACTTGCTAGAAAAAAATTGCAGAGTGGTAATATTTTTATTCTCTTGGCACAGTGGTTTTAAACCCTCCCAAAGAGTTAATTATTTTTCTATTCCACCAGGTTAAAAAAAAAAAAAAGCTCATGTCCTTCAAAAGGTATTGAATTTCAAAATGAGTGATTTCTTTCAAGTTCTGTTTTTGAATATTGACTTTAACTGCAGTTTGATTCTTTGTAAACCTCCAACTCCCTGCTGTTTGAAGACCTGAAAACTGTAAACTTTTTCAAAAGAAATGACCACCCTTGCTCAAAGACTAAAACACAATTACCCAAAGTACAAATATTTATGAGGCACACCTAGACAAAAAAAAGAAAAGCCAGACTAGGTCTGAGATTCTGTAGAAAGTACTGTTTTTCTGTGTCTACCCTAGAAACTAGACTTGCTACATGGGACCCACTAAATCCAGTGCCTCCCTACAATAATATATGGAGATGTTGTGTATATACAGCACATTTTTCTTTAAGAATTCAGTGGGAATGTCTGATTCAGACCATGTTATCAGAGCTATATGAATTATACTAAGTAGTATATCTAATCGTGCACAAAGATTACAATAAATATACAATGAGACTATTACCAGCTTTCATTCTCACTTCACTATAGACTCCATGAAACCCTTAGCCAAATGTAGCTAAGTAAATCTTATATGTTCTGTCCTAATCTTTATTATATTCTTTTCTGTTGCCTTGATTCTTGATTGTCTTCCTCTCTGGGCTCCATGATCCCAGTCTCTCCACTTGGCAATTGTTCAAATTAAGTGCAGAATCTAGAATCTTTTTCAAGTGTATTTCTAAACTTGACTATTGTATTAATCAAGTATATTGTTATATTTGATTTTTTTCAATACTAAATTTATAAATAAATTTCCTGTTATACCCAAGAGAAATTTCCCTTTTAAGATTGAGCTCAGTACATCTCTGTCTCTGTCATGGTTTATATAGTCAACAATTTAATAAGATGTAGGTAGAGAAGAGAGAGGAGAACATAGATCTGCTATATTTTCTATCAGTAAAAACAACTGTATCTAAACTATATAAGGCTCTCCAATCTTTATAAATATCTGATCTCACAAATCACTAGTGTGGTACTTTAAAGAAGTCCTCAAATTCTTTGCTGCTTCTGTCATTGTAAGGTGGGTCCAAATATCCCTTCCCTCAACTTCTGGGTTATAAGAAACTGTATAGCTACTGTCTGAGCTACTATGGCTCAGGGTAAACCAGCCACAAGCCCATCTACCCTGACACTACCATGCTATGAGGAAACTCAAGCTTGTCATATTGAGAGGCTGCTTAAAAAGAGGATACCCAGCCATCCTCAGCTATTCCAACCATGCCACCCAGGCTCAGACACATGAGAGAAGAAGACACCTTGGGCATTCCAAAAAGATAATGTGGAGAACAAAGGAACCCATTCAACAGATTCAAGGTCCCAGACATTTGGCCTAAATAAGTCTGCGCAGCTATTCAAGTCACCCCAGTCCACTCAACATGGAGCATTAATGAGCCATCTCTGCTGGGCTTTACACAAATACCAAACCCACAAATTTATGAGCCCTAATAAAATAGTTGTTTTATACCACTAAATTTTGGGGTGATTTATTTTTCAGCAAGAGATAAGCAGAACAGCTAGTAAACACTGTCCTTAGGACTAATTGTTTAGTCATTTCATAATGTTTATTGAGAAGTTTATGTTGGTACACATGGTATTTGCTAATGTTTCCTATAGAAAGAAAATCTTGATTAGGAGGAAATATGTTATAATTTAGTAGTGATCTGTACTCTCAAGCATAGTGATATTTTAAAGTAATAGTAAAAAGCAAAATGGATATGTATTCTTTTCACAGGTACCTGAGATGCTATTACTGGGCCGTTCGAACTTTAATTACCATTGGGGGCCTTCCAGAACCACAAACAACATTTGAAATTGTTTTTCAACTGGTGAATTTTTTTTCTGGAGTTTTTGTGTTCTCCAGCTTAATTGGTCAGGTAAATGGAGATGTGAATGTCTAAATACATAATGCTGCTATTTTTTAAAGGCTAATAAGTCTATAAATTCACAGAAGAAAAATCAAAATCCATCTAGTGCCTTTTTTTTTTTTTACTAACTTTCATCTATTTTAATGAATTGGAGGAGGATGTGAATGAGCCAACATTGCTTTTCAATTTTTAAACCATTAAATCTATCAGAAGACCTGTCCACAATGTGTGTCAGGTCAGACTCCCAGAGAAAGTCAAGTTTCTAAATTGACTTCTTCCTTGGAATTTCCTGAAAAACCTTTAAAATCTCCCTTCTTTAATTAAATTTCAAATATTGTCACAAAATCCCTGGATTAAAATCAACTTCAAAGGTCATTTAAACCAGAGGCTCCCAAATACCATTTAAATCAATTTAATTAATAAGTCATTGGTTCATAAATGTTTATTATGGCATCTCTTTGTCCTTATTCTCAAGGAATCACAGTCTAGTGAGAAAGTAAAACAAACACAAAAAACTACCACAATGTAGTTGGAATTTTCAAGACATAGAGCCCAGTATCTCTGTGCATTCCCAGATTCACAAGGGAAAAAAGGCTGGACAACCTAGCGTTTTTTAGAAGTTATACTTCCTTGGAAGGTACTTCACATGCCATATGTTTAAGAACAAAAACGCCATGTTGAATTTGCATGCTGGGTCGAGATAGACAAATTCACAAAATGACTATTTGACTATTCCCACTAGATAAATTATTCTTTGTAATTCACCACAGTCATGGTGGTATGACTAAATCCCATGCTTTAATAAAATTTAGTAATAAAAGCTATTTTAATAACATTTGAAGCTGACCACAAGTAGTCAAAACTAAAATCCTACATTAGTGAATATCAGGACCTGCTATCCATGGTAAGTACCAGAGGAAAGTTTGAAAGCTCTATTATATTAGTTCAGAGAAGGGAAGTTTCCTGGGATTTTTCCTGGAGAGGAATGTATTTGCAACATCTTAATAAAACAGATAAGATTTAGTCATTACAGACAGATAATCTAATCAATCAGAAATAGTGTGTGAAAGATAGCAATAATATAGAACAAGTATGTTTGATGAAATAGAAGGAGTACCAGAATGACTGGAGTGAAGGATGCTTGTAAATAAGGTTAGAGATGTTCATAAAGAAAAAATATTTTAGGGTTCTGAGTGTTAAAGATGTTGAACTTTATCTTAAAAAGCAATGGGAAGTCAACCATTGGGGAATTCTGAACAAAGGAGAGATTCAGGAAGATGAATTAAAATATAATATGAACTGGAGGAGGTGATACTGTCTTTACAAGTGAGTTTTATTGGGGCACCTGGGTGGGTCAGTCAGTTAAGCATTGGACTCTTAATTTCAGCTCAGGTTGTGATCTCATGCATTCTTGAGATCACGCCCCATGTCAGGCTCTGCACTGACAGCACAAAGTGTGCTTGGCAGTCTCTCTCTCCCTTTCTCTCTGCCCTTCCCCCACTTGCATGCGCTCACTCACTCTGTCAAAATAAACATATTAAAAACTAATAAAAAATAAAAGGAGGTTTTATTATTGTTTAGGTATGGTGAAGCCAACAAATCAAGAGACAATTGGCATTGATAGAATAGTTTGTTAGACAAACAGACTCAAAAGGAAGGATCACAATATGCCAAGGGGTACACATGGGGAAGCACCAGGGTAGGAACAAGTGAAGCGGGGTAAGCAGATTTAGGATTGGCTAGTTTGGATAATTTTAGCAGGTTCTGGGGTGTAGGAGCTCTCTCTAGCTGTCTGGTACTTGGCCCTGGAGTGATTCGGGGGATCAGGTGGATAGTAGCCTGGAATATGAGAGCCCAAAAAGAAGGCTGTTGGGAGTGTAGCCTCTAGATTGATTACTTTGCCTATGAAAAGCCCACTCACAGTGAAGTTGTTTGCTATCTCTAGGAATCAGCTAACTCTGGGTGGGAAATTTAGATTTCAGACCTTGCCCCAGAACTAAGGAATCAAAATCACAATTTTCGTTGTTTATTTCTGCCCTGATCTTTATTACTTCTCTTCTTCTTCTGGGCTTGGGGTTCTCTTGTTGCTCCCCTTCTAGTTCCTTTAGGTTCTCTGTCAGATTTTGAATCTGTGCTTTTTCTAGTTTGTTGAAATAGGCCTGGATTGCAATATACTTTCCTCTAGGACTGCCTCTGCTGCGTCCCAGAGAGTTTGGATTGTTGTACCAGATATCAAAGCATCAAAATACAGAAAACAAAAAAACATGGTTAATACCATGATATATAGGGGTATATAGGGATATGGCATCTCCAGCCTGAACATGGTAACAGAGTGGAGAGAGATTATAAAGGAAACTCTAGAAAATAATTAGGTTTGGTGAGAATACACAAGCAGTTAAAAATTCTAAGTATAGGAGCATCTGGGTGGCTCAGTCAGTTAAATGTCTAAATCTTGATCTTAACACAGGTCTTGAGCTCAGGGTCATGGGTTCAAGCCCTACATTGGGCTCCACACTGAGCATGAAGCCTACTTAAAAAAAAAAACTGTAGGTATAAAATATCATAATCTTAGTGGCTTAATCACTGCATCAATGATTAAAAATGGAAAGCTGGTTTAGAGAGCAATGCAATTAATTGAACTTAAATAGCAAAAATAAAATTATTTCATAACTTCTCATAAAATTCTGTGTGAGGTAGTTACATCCCCTTCAATACTATCTCACTTTTATAGATGAGGCAACTCCAGTTTAAAGAAATTAAGAGGCATCCTTAATTCATACATGTAATTCACATAATGAAATGAAAAAGCCATAAAATATTGATACTAATAGTAAAATCTAACATGTATTTAGCACTTACTGTGCCCAAAGTCAATGTCTACAAGATTAAAAAATTATATTTAGTTTCAGTTCAATTCTCTTGCTCTACAGAATGTGGTCTTTGGACTAGCAGCAGAAGTGTCACTTGGGAAATTTAGATTTCAGACCTTACCCCAGAACTAAGGAATCAAAATCACAATTTTCGTTGTTTATTTCTGCCCTGATCTTTATTATTTCTCTTCTTCTGCTGGGCTTGGGGTTCTCTTGTTGCTCCCCTTCTAGTTCCTTTAGGCGCTCTGTTAGATTTTCCATTTGCGCTTTTTCTAGTTTGTTGAAATAGGCCTGGATTTCAATATACTTTCCTCTTAGGACTGCCTTTGCTGCATCCCAGAGAGTTTGGATTGTTGTATTTTCATTTTCATTTGTTTCCATATATTTTTTAATTTCTTCTCTAATTGATTGACCCAATCATTCTTTAGTAGGGCGGTTTTTAGCCTCCACATTTTTGGAGGTTTTCCAAACTTTTTCCTGGGATTGATTTCAAGTTTCATAGCATTGTGATCCAAAAGTGCGCATGGTATAATCTCAATTCATTTATATTTATGGAGGGCTGCTTTATGCCCCAGTATGTGGTCTATCTTGGAGAACGTGCCATGCGCACTAGAGAAGAAGGTGAGTTTCCTAGCTTCAGGATGTAGAGTTCTAAATATATCTATCAATTCCATCTGTTCCAATGTTATGTGGAAACCAGCTTGACAATAAACTATAAATTTTTTAAAAATTTTTAAAAATTTTTAAAAATCACAATTTTACAAGATTTTCAGGTGATTTATATGCACATGAAAGTTTGAGAAATGTTGCTTTACACACCATACCACATCTGTCTTTATACTGAATTTGGGGTTCCAACAGGAACAGGAAAAAATATCAAGCCACTGAAAAATGTAGTACTAGAGCCTCCCACCCCCTCCTGTCACAAAAAAGTAAGATTGAGACAGG
The DNA here is from genome assembly GCA_028646485.1 of Cryptoprocta ferox. Classification (NCBI taxonomy): domain Eukaryota; kingdom Metazoa; phylum Chordata; class Mammalia; order Carnivora; family Eupleridae; genus Cryptoprocta; species Cryptoprocta ferox. The sequence continues at coordinate 45,825,466 of CM053569.1, forward strand.
AGGTACCTATTTGTGCTTAAACTTTCATAGTGACTAAAAAGTGCTGAGGAAAACAGTTAAAAACAAAAGAGGGACTGGGACAAAATCCCCATTTATTTAAAATTCCCACATATAAGCACATCAAGAACTATACCTGAACCTGATCACATTTTAACTACAATATTCTACTCTCTGATACAACTCATAGAGACTGGCATATTCTTCCCCTAATGTGGAAGATACCATGAAATATAGGTCTTCTTCACCTATGCTACCAAAACCCATCATTGCTGAAGGATGGCACATAAACCATTCATATTACTGTCACTATAAAGTCTGGGCCTTCAACATTGATCAATAATGCTTTTAATTGTCCTTGGCTCCCAATTTAAAACTCTATTAAATCTCCCAACCCAACCCCTAATATCCCAATTCTCACAGCCTTAGGTGACTTGGCAATGTTCTCCATCTGTCAAGAATGGCTTGTAAAAAGGAGATCTAGTAACTGAGGTTGTGGAAGGATATTTGGAATAGTCCCCAAGGGGTAAGTCAGAGACTGAAATATATGTATCCAGTTTGACTATCAGCATAGCTCCTCAGCAGATACTTTTGATAAGAAGAACTTACTGACTCTAAAAATGGAAACTGAGGAAGGCACCACAATAAAAGAGCCATTTGAGGTTAACTTCAAAGAATGAGTAGTTTTTCTCCATAAGCAGAAAAGGCTCAGCTACTAGAATGAATGAGCAGTCTTAAGAATGTAAAAGCAATACCCTGGTTTTCCTCTGTATTATAAACTCCCAGTCAAAGCAAATTTACAACCACTTGCTTTCCTGTATGTGAGAGGAAGAGTCAAGCTATATATCTTTTTTGTGCTGAGACCTTAAAGATCAGCTTTTAACCTAGAGTGGGTTTTTATGGCTGAGTTATAAACATCTAAGAACTAAAACCTGACAGTTCTTTAAGTATTGTCACAGCAGTAGATGATGCTTCAGTAATTTCAGCACATTTCAACTTCTGCTGAATACTGTGCCTTAAGCATGATGAGAGTTGATTTTATCTGTCTAAACAACACAAAGGGAAGTACAGAGGTTGCAATTTCATGATGAATTGAGTCTATATAGCCAGCCACACTGGATAATCTATGAAGGATTCTTTCAAAATGAGACTCACTAAAATGGACTAGACATTCTACCAGGTAATTGCTCAGCTTTCCTTGTATATCCCTTGAATAAGCACAAGCTGTATAATTTTTAAAATATCAACTAACATCTTTGCAGTAATAATACAGGTTTTCAAAGAAGATTGTGTGCAGTCACATACATTATGTGACTAAATCCTCACAAAAACTTTACATGGTAAGATGGGTCCTATTGTTGTCTGTATGGGGTCACAAGGAGGATATGATGTCCCCATTGTTTTATGTGAATGGTTGAAATTAAGACCCAATATCAGTGTGTTAAAAATCAAGTAGTTAGTGCATTAGAATGGAATGTATCTCGTACAAATTCTTAATTCACCTGGGTTTGTAGTAACTCTTTCAGTTACTCTGCCAGGTGTGGAGTGACCATATTTGTGGTTTCAGATGCAAGATGTAATTGGAGCAGCTACAGCCAATCAGAGCAATTTCCGAAACAGCATGGATCATACCATTTCCTACATGAACACTTATTCCATTCCTAAGAGTGTGCAGAATCGGGTTCGGACTTGGTATAAATATACATGGGACTCTCAAAGAATCTTAGGTGAGCAAGGCAAATTACTGATTAAATCCCTGTATAGCAAGTCATATAATGGAAGTTCTACAGAACTTAGAAGCAGAGAATAATTGGACTTGAACAAAAGATTGGAAAACAACTAAATGATCTTCAAAGTGTTAATTTAATACCATGAGATTTTTTTCTTAAATATCCAGACATAACTTACTGGTTATGCAAATCCTGGAAGACCATCCCCCAGCTATTCCTGAGGACATGACAAGTGAGGAAGGGCAGCAAAAGGAGCAGTAACAGGTTTCTTCTTTCTTTCCAACTATAATTACTGCTCCATCACCTTGATTTAGGAGGGAACTAAGTACAAATAACTCTTGGAAACAAGGAGCTATGTTTTTATAGAAAGGATTTTCAGATTTAGAATCAATATTGGAATCAAAATAAGGATATAATGTATCAATTCTTTTTTTCTAAATGGATATAAGAAAACATAAAAATAATCAACTCTCAGAAAGTTGTCCCATACAAGAGACTAAGAATGGGCAGATTTATTTATGGAACATTTTATCAGCCGGAAGGTCTATCATTTAATTCACATACAAACACATCTTTAATGTATACACATTCTTCATTGAGTTAAATAAGCAAATAAATAACAATAATTTAAATTTACTCAGCACATTTCTCTTTTAGATTCCATTCCCAGGTGAACCACCTACCAATTATTCACAATTGAGCAAGTCACTCACAGCCTCTCTGAACTTCAGTTTTTCTGTTTCTTCTTTCTGCAAAGCAGGAATGAGAACACTTACCTTAGGATTGTCATGAGGGTCACATAAGATAGTGACAGAGCTCAGTAAGCTTTCAAATGTCACATGGTACTCATTATTACTTATCATCTCCAGGATGTTAGGGCTGGAATATGCAGAATCAAAAGACAAGAACTGGATCCTTTTTCCATCCAGGGAGTTCACTAGCCATTGTCCCATGATCACTAAACTTCATATCTAAAGTTTCAGTAAACACAATGTTCTGAAACTATTCAGAACAATTATGTCATCAGTAGTTAAAATACTGTACTTTTTTTCTCTCATTAAAGTGATAGTGCTATTGTGATATGTATGTATGTCCAAAGAAGTAATAAAAATATAGAACTTGATGCAGCTGTTTATAAAAAGAGTTGACATTTTGTTAATTTTAAATTTTTTTCTTATACTTTGGTGATCTTTTTTAATTATCCTGCTATGGGTTTATGTTTTTTGTCTTTGCAAAGATGAGTCAGATCTGCTCAGTACACTGCCTGTCACCATGCAGTTAGCCCTCACTGTGGATATGAACTTCAGCATCATCAGCAAAGTCGACTTGTTCAAGGCAAGTGCTTTTATAATTAATAGAAAAACACCATATCAATTTCTCTGTAAAGTCTAAGCTCTTGCTGTATACAGCATTTATTATTTTTATTGTCTTATGTTTTAAGAAAATCAGCAATCTGGAGAATTTATGTGGAGTTAGAGTCAAATAAGCTGGTTTCTCTTCGGCAGATGACTTCTTTAGAAGCCACTGTCTCCTAATTGGGGTCAGAAAAGAGTTTTTCAGGCTCTTCTTGAATTAATTTAAATATAATTAAACTCTAAAGCTTTATATCTTTGCTACTATGCACACCATTTCCCATTTATGAATGTACCTTGGCAATGAGTGACAGCCCAGACCGCAGCTCGGGATTGGTCTGACAATCAGAGAATTATTCCTAACCATGTCTTCTGTTACAAATGCTTTGGATTTAGAGTTTTTAGATGGCCAAATTCAAATTTAGAAGTTTTTTAAAGAAAAAATGCATAACAAAGAAGTTTTTAACTTTTGGAACATCTTTAATTTTACTACCTTCTCCTCTCCTTAATGCAATGTACTGCATGTAAGCTTTTCTCATTAGTATTTCATTCTGTGTGTGGCATCCATTGATTCATCTATTTAATTATCTGTTCATTCTGTTCATTCATCAGATATTTATTAAGTTCCTACTATGTTCCAGGCATCATTTTAGCCACTTTGTTGAAATCAAATACTTGCTACATAGAACTTAAATCCCAAAGAGTAAAATAAAAAATAAATATGAAACATGTTTGGAGGTGATAATTCTATGAACAAAATTAAGCAGACTAAGGAGGATTAGGAAGGTACTTGTCAATAAAGTCTTCTCTGATAAAGTACAATAGAGTATTTAAGCAAAGGACTACAGGAGGCAAGGAAGTGAGCCATGTGGATATTGGCGGAGGGAAAGAAGGAATGTGCAGAAGGGCAATATTACAGGAGAATAGACAAGATGAAGCCCTGAGCCAGTAACATCCTAAAAGGGGGCCAAGGTAGCTGAAGCAAGGGCAGAGTGATGGGAAGCAAGAATAGTCAGAGGATAGTAAAAGAAAGGGAAGTCAAGGCAGAGAGCAAGTTAATAGAGGATCTTGGAAGCTGTAAGATAGACCTTGGATTGTACTGTGAGATGCAAAAACCACTGAAGATCTTAAGCAGAAAATGACCTATTTAAGATCAGTTTGAAGGGATCATCTCTCCTACAATGTGGATAATAGACCATGGAAGCAAATGTGAAAGGCAGGGAGGCCACATAGGGTTTACTGCAACCATCCATAGAAGATATGATAGAGACAGACCCAGAGTAGTAGGAGTAGAATTGTTAGGAAGTGGCCAAATACTGGATATATTCAAAGAAAGAGGCCCAAGCTTTTGTTGATGATTGTGTGAAGGGAGAGAGAGACAGAGAGAGAGAGAGAGAGAGAGGAATCAAAGCTGACTCCATGGATTTAAGCCTGAGGAACAGGAAGAACAAAGATATCATTTGCAAAATAAGAAGTTTTGGAGTAAGTGAAGGGTGAAGGGGGTAGAAACGGACTCTGTTTGGGATGTGTTTGTTTGCGATGGGAGTTAGACCTCCAGATGAAATGTCATGTAGGCACTTTGATAAATAAATCTGAGTTCAGGGGAGATAACCAAACTGGAGTAATAAATTTGGGCATATTAACATATTGATGTATTTCAAGCCATGGGACTGGATGTGATCACCTAGGTTGAAAGCGTATACAGACTAGATAATGTAATCCAGACAGAAACATATGCCTTGAAAATACATAATCAACACCACTGGGGACAAGATGAAGAAGCAGAAGCTGTATGGTAAAATGGTTGGGCAGAATCACTCCCAGTGTTAGGCTCATCCCTGGCTCCATAGGATACTAGAGTTAAGACCATATCCTAGGACTCTTTCCTTGATATATCCTTCTAGATTTCGATCCAGATTTTGGTGAAGATATAAACCATGTGATTTTCAAACTAGCAGATGACACAAAGTAAGAAGGAACAGTTTAAGATGTGTTAGATTACAGGGGCATTTGGGTGGCTCAATCAATTAAGCATCCTATTCAGCACAGGTCATGATTGTGCAGTTCGTGGGTTTGAGCCCCACATCAGGCTTTACGGTGATGATCCAGAGCCTGCTTGGGATTCTCTTTCTCTCCCTCTCTCTCTCTGCCCCTTCAGTGCTCTCTCTCTTTCTCTCAAAATAATAAACTTTAGTAAAATAAAATAAAATGTGCTGGATTACACAACTAAAAATTAACTGAATACTTTGAAACAATGAGCAAGACCAAGATTAACTTCAGCACCATAAAAGTAAAGTTCCAAATTTAGGCTGAAAATTGAAATATTACAAATATAAAAGAGCCATAGCTAGTTTCACATTTTTTTTTACACCTGAGCATTTTTACTGACCTCAAACTCTGTATAAATCAATGGAATTATATATTATAATGCTATAAATTTTAACATAATTTGGTTTTCTTGATTATTTCAACTACATCTGGATTAACCTAAAACATTGCAAATAACCAGTTTTAAGAACTTTTCCAAGGTAGATAAGCCAAGAAGGTAAGAGGTAGGAGGTGAATAGTGAACCAAGAAAATAATGAGATTATCCTCTTATAAATATTATTTGATAATATAAATCAAATCAACAATTGCTTCTAGTGGGGAGCATGGGTGAAGATACTGACTAGGAAGAGGCATAAGGGGACCTTGTGGAGTGAAATTTTTTTGTCTTGCTAAGGAAATTACAGTATGCATTTGTCAAAACTGATCCAACTGTCTCTTAAAATTTTTATATTTCACTTCTTATACATTATTCTTCCATTAAAAAAAGAAGAATGGCCTCAAACAAAAGTGCTTAGTTATAGGATGTTTAGTTATGGAAAAAAATAAATTCAAGAGGAGCAGAAGTTATATATATTAAAGTCGGTTATATGGATAAGGAATGAGACTTATTCTATATTGTCTAGCAAAATAACACTCAACTGTAAACTCCATTTCTAAGCAACAGACCTTTTACAGAATTAAAACCTTTTGGAGGATGAGCTTGGTCCTAATAGTCTTAATACTCACTGGACACAGCAGTTTTAGACACAAAATAGCTGCTTAACAAGGAAGGGAGGGAGAGGTGGTGGAGAGAGAGAAGGGGTATAGGGAGGAGAAGATGCACTGGGGCCAACTCCTGGAGATTATATGAAAGTAGTTTTCTAATTGGAAAGTAATTTCCAGTTTCTAGTGAGACTCCCACAGTGGAAGCTCCAGTGAAGTAGAAGAATCATGGAATGTGTACAAGCAGAGTTTTCCATTCTTCTGTCAGGAAGTCTGGGAGAGAGATTCCTCCATTGGTTAGCAGGTTTAACTAGATAAACGGTTTTCAAACTGTGGATTACAATCCATTGGGTAGATCATGAATTCAGTTAAGGGAGTCACAACCAGCATGTAAAATAGAAGAGAAAATATCAGAGTACTTCACACATAAGTAAGGGTAGGTATTATATTATGAAATTTTTGTTCCTTTTAATTACTTTTAAATGCATACATATAGGGGGTCCTGGGTGGTTCCATCAGTTAAGCATCCAGCTCAGCTCTTGATCTTAGGGTGGTAAGTTCAAGGCCTGCATCTGTGCTGGACGTGGAGCCTACTTAAAAAATAAAATAAAATAGGGGTGCCTGGGTAGCTCAGTCAGTTAAGTGTCTTACTCAATTTCAACTCGAGTCATGATCTCATGGTTCATGGAATCAAGCCCCACATGGGGCTCCTCACTGAGCCTGCTTAAGATTCTCTCTCCCTCTCTCTCTCTCTCAAAACAAATAAACATTTTTAAATAAATTAAAGCACATATAAATATGTGTATACTGGGCTCAATGTAAATATCTGTGTTACTGTAGGGTATGGTCAAAAAAGATATGAAAGCCATGAAGCTAAATTATTTTAATAGTATTTTAAAATGTTCTAAAACTCTCAGGGCGCCTGGGTGGCTCAGTCAGATAAGCCTCCCACTTCAGCTCAGGTCATAATCTCACGGTTCATGAGTGCAAGCCCTACATCGGGCTTTCTACTGTCAGCACAAAGCTCACTTCAGATCCTCTGTCTCCCTCTCTCTCTCTGCCCCTCCCCCCAAAAAATAAATAAACATTTCTTAAATGTTATAAAATTCTGTATACCTTAACAACCAGCTTAATTGAGAATAAGTAACAAAAATTGGCTCTCTTTAAAAAACAAAACAAAACCTTTAAATTATGTACCAATGACTTTTATAGAATTATCTCTAATTTGAGAAGTTATCAGTTTTTAGCCTCAGAGTTTTTTCTTTTGTTTTTACATATATTTTTTTTAAATCTGTAAAATTAGCAACATCTGACTGAGGAAAAAAAGGTTAAATCTTCACATCTTACTAATGATGTATATAAACTTAGATTCATTCTTTCCTGACATTTCCATTAAAAATGCATTTTCTTCCGGAAAGAACCCATTTCTATTTATAATTCTGTTAAATAAAAATTTTTTTTGTTTCTAAAGCTAAATGAAGTAGAAAATGAGTGGGTATGGAATTTTTCTAAAGTTATTTTCATGAAGGCAGTCTTAGTAGTTTATACAAATTTGTTATTTTTCTTAAGGAGAAAATAGGCTGAATGGTAATCCTACACCGTGACTTCATAAATTATACCCAATTGACTCTTGTGTTGCTTCTGTCAGTTACATACATTCGCAGAGTATCACCTATGCTCTCAGGCTGAGTGCACAAGAGAGAAATGGAGAGAACATTTGAAGTATGTGCGCCCAGAAGATGCTTAGGAGTCTACAGAGTGAGAAAATGGAGGCTCCTGGGCAGGAGCCTTCTTATTATCACAAGCATGGGAAATTATAATCTGTTTACAGAATGAGAAGTTACGACCAGAACATAGGGTGATAGCCAAAGGTGAATCTAGAAAGGTCAGTGAAGCCTGGCCATGTAGTATGGGCCCAATCCTCTAAGGAAAGGAAGCTAGAAAGCAGGAAACTGACAGTGTAGATTTCAGTTTTACAAAGACAAAAATGGAACTCCACCGAATAGACAAGAATATCCAAGGATAACAAGAAAGATGACTGTTTTCAACTGTTGAAAACCTCCATATCTTGAATTCTTCCTGAAGGTGAATCTTCCATATCTTTAAAAGACAGGCAAACAGGAAGAGAGAGAAAGAGACAAAGAGAGATATCTGACACCAAGATTGGAGGCTGGCAGGCATGTTTTGTGTCTTTTCAATCTTCAGGATTAGGGGAAATAAAAGGTACTCGAAAATCACTTAACTTACAAAGATTTATTTTAAGATCCCTTAAGGAATACTTTAGGTTGTATCTTGGACCTTCAGTGAAAATTTTCATAAGGAATTTTCTCCATTTTGTAAATTTGACAATGGATACAGATCTAGTAGAATTTGTTTGCAGGGAATGATTCTACGCTAAATAATCTTGCTTCGAGTTTTTTCAAAAGACATCTATCTTCTGCTTTAATTTTATATTATATTCTAATTTTCTTAAAACTGCAAAAAGCACAATTGTGCTTATATTCCTTTCCTTTTAGTCTTATGAAAATTGTTTACATATTAGTGGAACAGTGAGTGTTGTAATGCTTTAGCGAAAGTAATATAATAATGGAGTATCATAAATCATAATATGAACATCATATGAAAATTTTCCATACTGTCTTTGATCCTTCAATCCCATCACTGTCACCATAAACCTTGTTATACTCAGTTCTTTAATGGCCTCTACATTAGTCAGGATATTCCAGAGAAACAGAACCAACAAGATATGCAGAGAGAAAGAGATTTATTTTAAGAAATAAAATAGAATAGAATCATCAGGGTTGGTAAGTTCAAATCCTGCAGGGCAAGCCAGCAGGCTGGAGACCCTCAGAAGAGTTAATGTTGCAGCTCAAGTCCAAAGGCAGTCTGGAAACACAATTCTCTCTTCCTAGGAAAACTTCAGTCTTTTTTTTTTTCCTCTTAAGGCCTTCAGCCGATTGGATAAGCCACACCCACATAATGGAGTGTACCACACTTTACTCAAAATCTAATGATTTAAATATTAATCTCATCTAAAAAATATCTTCACAGTAACATTTGGATTGGTGTTCGACTACATATCTGAGAAGGCCATGGCCTAGCCAAATTGACACATAAAATTAACCATCACAGTCCCCAAGCACTGTCAGAGCTATATGTAATATAATCAAGTCAAAGATAAGAAACCAAGCTTAATGCCAAATTTGAAAATTGATACATGTGTTTTCTCAAAAATAATAATAGCTGCTGTTTATTGAGTTCTGACTGTATACTACACTGTATTATCTGCTTCTTTCAGTTAATTCTCACAGCAAACCTCTAACAAATGTTTTATTCGTATCTCCATTCTACAGAAAGTGCAAACTACTTACCTGACTAAAGCCGTAGATCTCAAAGCAATGGAAGAGGGTTTGAGCACAGGTTTTTCTTACTCCATAGTCTATGAACTTAACCATCTGTGATGCTGTTTTTCAATTCCCCACCAACCTTAGCTGGATAAGTGATAAGATGCTGAGGAACCAGAGAAATTTTTCCTAGGGGCAAAAAAACAATGATAGCTCATGGCCATTCTTCAGCAATTTCACAGAATCAGTATTAGCACATCAGTTTCACACCCAGATACCTAAATTCACACACACTTTCCTACCCTCCCACTAAGAAAAGACCCTAAATCTCATGTGGTTCTTTTTTCTCTCAGTCAAAGCAAAATAGAATGAGAGTAACAGGATTTTACTAAAACTTTGCTTCAATCACTTGTGGTTAATTAGTAAGATTTGCTTCTTCTCCATTGTGTTTTCAGAGTTTCTAAAGAGCTTAGAGATGAATAGTCATATTATAATTTTTTTTTTATTTTTTCACAAAATGACTCTCTTCCCTGCAGATTGCATGTTGTTACAGCCCGAGTTCAAGTATTAAGCTAATAAGGAACAGTTCATTTCTATAAGGTTGGGCAGTTTTCTCTAATTTCTTATGATTTATTATTTTGATTTTGATTTTTGAATATCTTTTATCAAATAAAATGCTAGGGAAATCAGATTTTGTCTCTACTACAAAATTACCATCAATTGGAGAGAATGGAATAAAAGTTCTATTGCACCACCTAATGGTCAGAATTTAAATCTCATCCCTTAGAAAGGAGCTTAACAGTAGGAATTCAGGGATCCAGAGATACCAAAGTGAGAATGTAGGCACCACCAGTCTGTCAAGGAAAGCACAACATTCCTCACTACTTGCTGCTAAAGTAAAACTGCAGAACTGATCCCAAACAGGACACCTCACTGGGATCCATGACTCATTGTGATTATGAGGCAGTTGAAGCCTAGAAAGGCTTTGACTTCAGGGGTAGGAAAGATGCAGGGGAAGAGTTTTCTATGAGAGTGACAGACTGAGTCGGGAACAGAGTGGAAACGACATAATTATTTCTACCAATCACACACGGACAACCCCTCCCCCCCAGTAGTAACCTCCTAAGTAGTTACATCATCACATATTTTCTCTAAAGGGTTTCACATCAGAGCATTGCAGTGAGACTTACTACATTTCATTTGTAATAGCTACATTTTTATGCTGCTGGTATCAATAAGGTGTTGTTGCTATACTTTTTAAAGTATTTTCAACAATGAGATTATGACCCCAATGAACTCCATTCAGCTATATACCCTGAACAGTTACTCTGTCTAAAGTATTAGTGGGGCACTCCAGATATTGCACCCATATAGTCCTTGCTCTCCAGTGACTCCCAGTAAGGTGGGGAAATTCTAAATAATAACACCTTTGGTTGTGCAGTGGTGAAGTGACTCAAAACATATGAAATGCTTATATCAGTTCCTGCCACATAGTAAATTTTATTGTTATTACCATATTACTAACTGAAAAACAAAACTGATTCAACCACACTTGAGTTTCTACACTGGTAAAATCATCTTCTTCATGTGGCCCTGCTTGAACGTAGGAAGATGGATTAGATTTATCCACAGAGTTTCACTCAACTTGTGACTTTCCCACTTTGACTATGTGATACTGAAGCTCCTAGAAAAAATATAATTATTGTCAGTTCTCAAGGAACACTTGATGGACATAACTTTTACAAGTGTTTGCAAATATTGAGCATAGGATTGGGTCCAAAATGGCTTAGAACTCAAAAAGGTATGACATAGTAACTTGCAAATTATTTATCACATTTGACTTTGCTGCTTCCAACAGCTGCCAATCAGTACATGACTCGCATAGTCAATAGCATGGGCAACTGGATTCAGAACTCCCTGCTCTACACATATCACCCATCACTTGCTTAATAGGAATGGAGTTTAAGATGGGACAAAGCATTTCCTTTTATAATAAATACGGCTGAGTTGAGAAAAGTCTTGAAGACTATTGTTTATACTTAAGGATGACTTAAAGTCACAGTGAGTTATAAATTACTGATAATATCTTAAGTTCTATTTCAAAGGACTGAAGCAGGAATAAGCTTAGAACTGGAGAACTCCTACAGGACTGAGAAAATACTCATTCCAAAAATAAATGTTACCAGCTTTTCGATTGTGTTCAGAGTTTGCCATTATTGAAAGAACTTTCTGGCTACAGGAACCACCATCTAATCTATATGTTATGTTTTGAATAAAATAAAAATAGAATTTCTCCCAACTCTATCCATATCTCCAGAATCTTTATTCAAATCTGTGACACACATTTATATAGCATTGAATTTCCCATTGTTGCAAATGGAATAATTTCTAACAACTTCATTTTATACATCAGCCCATGTTTATTTAGTGTTTAGCATGCCCCAAATACTGGCGAGACACTGGGGGTACAAAAGTGAATAATACACAAATCCAGCCTTCAGTTGCTCAGAAGGCAGATTTAAAAGACAACAACACACACACGCTCTGATAATTCTCTTTCTCTGACATCTATTGCATGTGTGACCTTCGGGAAATAGTCAAAAGACTTCCTGAGCCTCCATTCTCTCATCAATAATCAGGAGTAATAACAAGTTAATTAATGCCAGACATCACAGGAAGGTTGAAAGAATAAAACAGGTAAAGATAAGAAAATAGTAAAATTTAATACAAATTTTATGAATATATTGTTAAAGTTGATACTTATACAGGTAATCTCACTTTCTAGAAAAAATAGGACATTTATGAAACAATGACTGTGCACTCACTTTCTGTAAATCAGAAAATTTCCTAATGGCTTCTATAAAAGAAATAGAGCAGCCATTACAAAGAAAGAAAACAGTAGCCCTGGGATGTAATTCTTTTTAACCACACAATAGTGGAGCAAAGTGTATCTCAAGAAAATAATCATTTTCATAGGTGGGGATAATTGTTCTCAGACACATAAACTATAGCAATTTCATAATGCAAACTTCATTCGCTAAGTCTAAGAACATATGAGAAGGACCTAATTCTAAGATCATAGTGGCCCCAAGGCCAGTGGCACCTGTCCATGAAGCAGTTAGGAGACAGAATCCCTTCATTGATAAAACGTAAACTGTAAGTTTTTATTACATACAGCTGCTATGTTCCATTTACATAAATTGATACATATTCTATGCAAATGTGTTAATAAAAATTCATATTTATAACAGTTCAGATGTTTTTCTTTGAGGAAATCCAAACTATCAGCTAAAAGTTATTCATGTAAGCACTTGCACATTTCGACAGAAGAAAGCAATAATTGTTTGCTTATCTATTTTAGAGCTTATCTCCTAGTTTGGTCTAACACTTTCATGGATTGGGTTTCCTTTATTAGTGCTTTCTGCCTGTGAGCTAACCTGAAGGATAGAAGAGAAAAGATGAAATGTGTTCCTCTTCAAAGGACATTCTGTTCCTACAAACAATCTCAGGATGTGTGTTTTACTTTATTTTCATTAAAATTAATAAAAGTCAGGCTGACATCTCATCAGTTCTTCTCCCCAATGCCACTCTCCTCCTCTCCCAGAAGTGGCCATAAGGATAATTTCAAGGGCATCCATCCAATCCTCATTTTTATAGTTTTACTTTATATCTATATAAGCATCAAGGTCTATTTTGTGTAGCTTTTTCATAGCTGGAGTCATATTGAATACATTCTACACCTTTTGTGTGCAGCTCACATTTTTTGTCGAGTTCAATCATATCTATATATACAGAGATCTGATTTATTTATTTTAACCACTCTATGGTAATCCAACTTATGAATCTTCAACATTTTTATCTCTCCACAAATTGGCATTATGTCGTTTCCAATTTTTCGAGTACTGAAAAAAATACTGCCACACACATTTCTGTGCATTTATAGAACAAGAATTATGGTCATAGGAAAACATTTAAAATCAATAACTCCTATGAATATTATTCAGTACAGTTGGGAATTTTCATCAAAGTTCATTCCAGTAGGAATTCTTCAAGGAATGAAAACTTGATTTTGGCCTACAAATTATAATTAGGATTGTAAAAAATAATGCCAAAAATATCAAATTGCACATATGAAAATAAATGTAAGTGGATTTGTTTAGATCTTCTATTTCTGATCATTTATAGTGTTGTTCTTCTCCATGAATATGAGTAATTGAGAATTAGCTCCATTGCAGTTATATTCCAAACATGTTTAAGCTTAGGAACTTGGAAGTATATTACCAATGAATTTTCTCCAAAACATCAAGAACATGAACTTTCTTTAGTGCGAGAGATCCTAAGATGAATCCAAAGTTTGTTTTTGTTATTTTTAAGAGTTCTGAGTGATCAGAACACCAATTTCCACAATGAAATTACTCTGAACCAATGACAGCTTTAAAAGAAATCAGGTATATGAGCCCTATATTTAGATACTTTTTACTAAAAACAAAATAACCACAATATAAAAGAAATTAATATTTGTGACTTGCTTTAGCAAATATGATAACCTATGAGACATAGTAGGAATAAAACAAATATAAACAATTATATACCTTGCACACACACACAAAAATGTAACAGGGTAAGAAAAGGCAAATTTTCCTTTACCTAAAAGAACTCTGTTTTTGCAAATACAAATCATACTCATCTTCAACTGACAATTATGCTATCCGTATGAGCAACTTCTTGATACTTCCCCTCCCTCTTATCCCCACTCCCAGGAAGTTGTAATTGCCCCTCCTCTTAAAAGTTTTATAGATATTTAACTGGAATGTCTTATAACATGATTCACTTCTACCATCAATAACGGCTTTTCTGTTTACTTAAAACATCATCCCAACTAGCTTACTCTCTTTCATCTTTCATAGCTCCAAGGGCATATACAAAGGCTTGCTCATAGCAGCTTTTCATCAATTTTTGTTGGGCTGTATTAAGAAGATATTCCTGTCAGCCTTGGCTTTTTTTTTTCTATCCTGGATAACCAAAAGCTATACTTTCTCACATAAATTTTTAAAATTCTAACTTCAAGTTCATTTGAATGCTCCTCACCAATGGCCACGTGAAGATACTTCAATCATTAATTATTAACTTTCCTTATCATTCAGCAAACCCGAAGTCTAAATTTCAGATGGATCTAGGTCAAGTGTTTGCTACTGAAGTCATTACGGAAAACTGGTGATTGCTAAAAGAATGAGTATCCGATCCACAAATTGGGAGCACGCCCTTTGTGTCTTCTCCTCTGCTACTGATGATGATTAGTTTTCTGCAAAATAATAATTTCCCTAAGGGATGGGGAGGACCAATCACAAAAGGAAAGCAGCTCTGAGAGAAAAATAAATAACAATATTTAGTGGAAGCAGAAGATTCAAAATCACTATGTAAAAACATTTTTGAAGCATCTGTCGATTTTTCTTTGGCTTATCATACAGATAAATTATAATTCTTTTTTAAATGTTTATTTATTTTGAGAAAGAGCACAAGTTGGGGAGAGGGAAAGAGAATCCCAAGCAGGCTCCATGCTGTCAGTGCAAAGCCTGTTGGAGGCTCAGTCTCACAAACTGTGAGATCATAACCTGAGCTGACATCAAGAGTCAGATACTTAAACCGACTGAGCTACCCAGGTGCCCCAATAAATTATAATTATCTGGGCACACTACAAATATAGACATATATCCTAACAAATCAAATCCATCTCTTACACTATTAAAGTAGATATGAATATCATTCACTCAACAGATATTGCTTTCGTATCTATTATGTACAGATACTCTGCCTTTAAGAAGACAAATAAGTTGGTAAAGAAAGACATAGACACCTTGACAGTTAAATAATAATATTCGACAATACTATGAAAGATGTTATAAAAAAGAAAAATTCAGATTTTGATTTTTATCTGTCAATCTTAATACTAATAACCAATTATTATCACTTACATTATCATAATCATTAATAGCTATCATTAATTAATCATTATGTTGTTTTACTTGACTAAAATTTTATCATTATGAAATAGGTACCCACTTAACAGATTAGGACACTAAGGGCATTAGAGGTTCCATAGCAATAGGTAGTGGAGACAGGATTAAGAATATTTATTAATACAGATAATCTTTATTACTATTTATTTTCATGTCATTTTAAAATTACTTGGAATGTTGTCTTTGTAGCTGTGTCTCTAAGAATTATTTTTCTTGTTATTTTTTTCTTTAGGGTTGTGATACACAAATGCTTTTTGACATGTTGCTAAGATTGAAATCCACTGTTTATTTACCTGGTGACTTTGTCTGCAAAAAGGTGAGTGCATGCTATGTTTCAAATGCACAAATAGTAAATAAGTACATTTAAGGGGTTCAAACATAGATCAAGAGCTTAGTTTAAACAGAATTTCAAGGGTGAATTCCATAGTATAGAAATAATTATGATATACAGTTTTGTAAAAGAATAATGTTCTCTCAGAGTTCAAAATGGAACAAGACAATATGGATTTCATTACTTATAGGGTATAACTGTGGGTAGTCTGAAAAGTTGCTTTGTATAAATGTAAATCATCAATTGTCACACCCCATTAATGCCAAATATTTAAAGTGGAGAAAAAAGCTATAAAAGTGAAAGGTGGTTCTGCCCTTTTTATGTCTTCAGCAAGCTATCAGTTACCTCCATTTAGCTCACCCAATTAGCGGATAATTAATGCCACATTCTTTTCAATTTTACTATAATTTTTATGATTACAAAAGTAATACATGCTCATTATTTTTTAAATGCAAAACACATAAAAGCATAAAGACAAAAATTCCACCACCCAGAAATAATCACTATTCCTATATTCCCCTATCTTTTTATACTGATTGATAGATCATTTTTGAAAGCTGCATAATATTACACTCTCTGAATATATTATAATCAGTTTTCAAATGTTTGCTATTATAAATAACTCTACAATGAACATTTTTGCACATCCCTGATTTCTAACTTAAGGGAAGAGAGAAGGAATGCTGACTTTGTATTTTATATCTTGAGAGACTAAATCAGTGGTGAAGTCAATAATCAAAATAAAAAGTAGAAAAAGATGAGCAGGTTAAAGAAATGAGAAATGATCCAAAACCTTGGGAAGTTCACAAGAGAGAGTGAGAAGCACTTATATCATTCCAAAATCATTTATTCAGTGCTGTAGTAGATGTAAGCACAAAGTGTTATAGGACACAGAGTAAGGACACTTGTCCCACTAGGGTACTAGCAAGATTTCCTGGAAAAGATGCTATTTAAGCCAAGTCCTAAAAAATGAATTTACATAAACCAAGAGATAGAACAAATAAGAATTCCAGATAAAAGAAAGAATTATCATGACCTAAGGCAGAAAGAAAGAACCTCTCTACCGAGGAAGTACTGAGAACTATAATAAGTCAAAATTTAGAACACTTTAGTATCATTTATTCAAAAAACTCAATAACTGTTTTTTAGTACTATGAGCCAGGCACTGTGCTGAGTACTGGGTATAATCAGCAGTGAGCAAGAAAAAGATTGTTTGTGTCCTCCAGGGGCTTATGGTCTAGTGCAGGGATATTCAGTTCACAGTGTACGTCAGAATTTCCTGAAATTAGAAGTCTGGGCTCTCTCCACAGCAATTCAGTGGGTCAGAGTGGAGCCCATATATCAATATTTTTTAAAAGTTCCCAGATGATTCTAAAATGCAGCCAAAGTTGAGAATCACTGGTGTGATGGGAAGAAACAAACAGTAAACAAGTGAAATAAAATAAATGTATAATGCCAAAACGTGCTCACTTCAGTGGAGGAGTTAAGATGGCAGAGTAGTAGGGGGTCCTTATGCTTGCCTCATCCCTCAAACACAACTACTTCATTATCAAATCATTCTGAACACCCAGGAAATTGATCTGAGGACTGAGAGAACAAACTGCACAACTAGAGAGAGAGAGGAGGTCACATCGTGGAAGGTAGGAGTTGTGGTGCTATGATTTGGAAGAGAAAACAATTGCAGGTGCTGCAGGGGGGAAGGAGCCCTGATCACAGAGAGGAAGTGAGAGAGAAAGCAACACACAGGGGATTGCACAGGGGAAAAGACCTTCATCAAAACCACTGACTATGAGACGGGCTGATTATCAAAAGTTTTTTACAAGCAGCAGACCTGAAAGTCTAAACTTTTAGAAATCTGCACCATTGCTAGGGTCAAGCCTGGCAGGTGTAGTGGAGTTCCTGTGGAGAAGAAGAGCAGAGGCCTGGGAATGGACAGCATGCTCTGAGGATCCCCAGGGTCACGCTAGAATAGACAGTTCCCCTCCCTGGAGTGCATTTGGGAGAAGCTGTACTGCTTCTCAGAGGACAAAATAGCTGGTGGGTGCCATGGAGTTGCTCCATTCATTAGCATACAAGCAGAGACTCCTGCTGATGATAGCTAACCTGGATGCCAGTTTTACACTTTACCATAAAATCCGAGTCCCTGCACAGTCGTACGACTGCTTTTCTGGGACAAACTGGCACCAGCCAAGGCATGGCGAGACCATCCCCCAGAGGATCAGTGCAGGCCCACACTGCACTAGGTCCCTAAAATTTGTAGTTTTGAAATCCAGCCATGCACCTGTGACAAAACAGGAGCACTGCACTGCCAGGCAGGCATACAGCACGTTCACAGACAGGATGAAGACAGGGATAGGAAAGAAGCCTTGAACTCAAGAAGGAAGATTGTTCACTCTTCTGTGAGGTATGCCTGATGAGCAATGGGCACAAATTCTGCTCTCTGGGGAAGAGACTGGGCTGATGCCATTTTTCACCCCTTCCATCATCACTGACAGACTTCATCATGCAGCCCAGAGCACCCAGTAGAGGCTTAAGCCTCCTAAACCAAGCTCCGTCCCCCTTTGCTCTGCAGTTCCTTTATTTTTAATAAAGAAATTCCTTTATTTTTAATAAAGAAATAAATAAAGAAAAAAAAATTATTTATTTTTATAGAGAGACAGAGAAAGCAAGCAAGGGAGGGACAGAGAGAGGAAGAGAGAGAAATCCCAAGCAAGCTCTGGGCTGTCAATGTGAGCTGGACTCAGAGCTTAAACTCACCAGCCATGAAATCATGACCTGAGCCAAATGCAGGTGCCTTTTTTAATCAGCCAAGGGAGGAGCAACAGCCATCTCCTTACCCCAAAGACCAGCACAACCCCCACCCCTCATCTTCTCCCTCCATGCACGCACCAGCTCTATTGATCATATAGTGCTGCAAAGCTTCAGCTCTAGTGGAAATAGGACCAGGAATAGGCTTTTGTAACACACAAAAGATGGAGACCTAGAGAAAATACCAAGATGGAGGAATTCATTCCAAAAGAAAGAACAAGAAGAGGTCACAGCCAGGGATTATATCTAATCAAAATAGATATAATAACTAATATGCCTGAACAAGAATCTAAACAACAATCATAAGGATACTAGCTGGGCTTGAGAAAAGCATAGAAGAAACCAGAGAGACACTCAATGCAGAGATAAAAGACCCAAAAACTAGTCAGGCAAAAAGAAAAAATGCTATAACCAAGATGAAAAACTGACTGGAGGTAATGACAAGGACAGAAGAAGCAGGGAAATGAATAAGTGATATAGGAACAAATAAGTGATTTCCATTAAATTATGGAAAATAATGTAGCTGAAAAGAAGAGGGAAAGAAAAACATTAGATCATAAATGTAAACTTAGAGAACTCAGCAACTCCATAAAGCATAATAACATTCTCCCATGGGAGTCCCAGAAAAAGAAAAGAGGGAAAAGGGGGCAGAAGGTTTATTTGAGCAAATTATAGCTGAAAACTTCTCTAATCTGGGGAAAGAAATAGACATTCAAATCCAGGAGGCCCAGAGAACTCCTATAAAACCTACAAAAGCTGACCAACACCAAGACATATCTTAGTAAAATTTGCAAAATATAGAGATAAGGAAAGAAACTGAGAGCAACAGGGAAAAGAAATCCCAAACCTACCAGGGAAGACAGATTATGTTTGCAGCAGATCTCTTTACAGAAACTTTGTAGGCCAGAAGGGAGAGGCATGATATATTCAACATACTGAATGGGAAAAATATGCAGACAAGAATACTTTATCCAGCAAGGCTGTCATTCAGAATAGAAGGAGAGAGAAAGAGTTTCCTAGACAAAAACTAAAGGAGTTCATGACCACTAAACCAGCCCTGTAAGAAATATTAAAGGGGACTCTTAAAGTGGGAAAGAAAGAAAAAAAAACTATAAAGACTAGAAAGGAACAGAGAAAATCTCCAGAAACAATGACTTTATAGGTTATACAATGGCACTACATTCATATCTATCAATAATTATACAGGATGAATTAGACATTAAGACAAAGATTGCAACAAGAGATGAAGAAGGGCACTATACCATAATAAAGGGGAAAATCCAACAAGAAGACATAACAATTATAAATATTTATGCCCCCAACTTAAAACACCAAAATATATAAATCAATAAATAACAAACATAAAGAAACTCGTTGATAATAATACAATAATAGTGGGGGACTTTAACACCCACACCTGCAGCAATGGACAGATCATTTAAGCAGAAAATCAACAAGGAACAATGGCTTTGAATGGCACACTGGACCAGATGGATTTAACAGATGTATTCAGAATACTAAAGCAGCAGAATATACATTCTTCTTTGGTGCATATGGAACATTCTCGAGAATAGGTCACATACTGGGGCGCAAATCAGGCTTCAACAAGTACAAAAAGATCGGGATCATACCATGCATATTTTCAGACCACAACACTATGAAACTTGAAGTCAACCACAAGAAAAATTCGGAAAGACCACAAACTCATGGAAGTTGAAGAACATCATACTAAAGAATGAATGAGTTCACCAGGAAACCAAAGTAGAAGTAAAAAAATACATGGAGTCAAATGAAAATGAAAACATGACAGTCCAAAACCTTTGGGATGCAGCAAAGGTAGTGCTAAGAGGGAAATATACTGCAATACAGGCCTACCTCAAAAGCAAGAAATGTCTCAAATGCACAACCTAACCTTACACCTAAAGGAGACAGAAAAGGAATAGCAAATAAAGCCTAAAGCCAGCAGAAGGGAAATAATAAAGGTTAGAACAGAAATAAACAATATAGAAACAAACCAACAAACAAAAACCAGTAGAATAGATCAATGAAACTAAGAGCTCGTTCTTTAAAATAATTAATAAAATTGATAACCCCCTAGCCAGACTTATCAAAAAGAAAAGAGAATGGACCCAAATAAATAAAATCACGAATGATAAAGGAGTAAAATCACAACCACAACACCACAGAAATACAAACAATTAAAGAAATTATCTGAAAAATTATATACCAACAAGTTGGGCAATCTGGAAGAAATTGATAACTTCTTAGAAACATACAAACTACCAAAACTGAAACAGGAAGAGAGAGAAAATTTGAACAGACCTATAACCAGCAAAGAAATTGAATCATTAATCAAAAATCTCCCAACAAACATAAGTCCAGAGCCAGATGGCTTCCCAAGGGAATTGTACCAAACATTGAAAGAAGATTTAATACCTAGTCTTCTCAAACTATTCAAAAAATAAAATAGAAATGGAATGAAAACTTCCAAACTTATTATAAAAGGCCAGCATTTCCTTGATTCCAAAACCAGACAAAGACCCATTAAAAAGGAGAATTATAGGCCAATATCCCAGATGAACATGAATGCAAAAATTCTCATCAAGATACTAGCAAATCAAATCCAACAGTACATTAAAAGAATTAACTATTCACCACAACCAAGTGGGATTTGCTCCTGGGCTGCAGGGGTGGTTCAATATTTGCAAATCAATCAATGTGATATACCACACTAATTAAAAAAAAAAAGGATAAGAACCATGTGATCCTCTCAATATATGCAGAAAAAACATTTGACAAAATACAGCATCCATTCTTGATAGAAACTCTCCACAAAATAGGGATAGAGCAAACATAAAGGCTATATGTGATAGACCTATAGCTAATATCATCCTCAATGGAAAAACTGAGCGCTTTTTCTCTGTGGTCAGGAACAAGACAGGGAACTCTTACCAGTGTTGTTCAACATAGTACTGGAAGTCCTAAGCCTCAACAATCAGCTAACAAATAGAAATAAAATGCGTCCGAATCGACAAGGAAGAAATCAAACTTTCACTATTCACAGATGATATGATACTCTATGTAGAAAACCCAAAAGACTCCACCAAAAAATTGCTAGAACTTATACATGAATTCAGAAAAGTCACAGAATATAAAGCCACTGTACGGAAATCTGTTGGTTTTCTATACACCAATAATGAAGCAGAGAGAAATCAAGCCATAAACCCCACTTACAACTACACAAAAACCATAAGTTACATAAGAATAAACCTAACCAAAGAGGTAAAAGATCTGTACTTTGAAAATTAGAGAAAACGTATTAAAGAAACTGAAGATGACTCAGAAATGGAAAAACATTCCATGCTCATGGATCAGAAGAACAAATATTGTTAAAACGTCGATACTAACCAAAGCAATCTATACATTTAATGCAGTCCCTATCAAAATACCCCCAGCATTTCTCAGAGAGGTAGAACAAACAATCCTAAAATTTGTACAGAACCACAAAAGACCCCAAATAACCAAAGTAATCTTGAAAAACAAAGCTAAAGTCATCACAATTCCAGACTTCAAGCCATATTACAGAGCTGTAGTCATTAAGACAGTATAGTACTGGCACAAAAACAGACACATAAATCAATGGAGCAGAATAGAAAACGCAGACATGCACCCTCAACTATATGATCAACTGGTCTTTGACAAGGCAGAAAAGAATATCCAATGGAAAAAAGACAGTCTCTTCAACAAATAGTGTTAGGAAAATTTGACAGCAACATACAGAAGACTGAAACTGGACCACTTTCTTAAACCATACTCAAAAATAAACTCAAAATGGATGAAAGACCTAAATGTGAGATAGGAAGCTATCGGAATCCTAAAGGACAACACAGGCAGCAAACTTTTTGACATCTGCTATACCAACTTCTTACTAGACACATATATGGAGGCATCTTCTTACTAGACACATATACGGAGGCAAGGGAAACAAAAGCCAAAATGAACTATTGGGATTTCATCAAGGTAAAAAACTGCACAGTGAAGGAAGCAATCAACAAAACTAAAAGGCAGCCTATTGAATGGGAGAAGATATTTGTAAATGACATATCTGATAAAGGGTTAGTATCCAAAATCTATAAAGAACTTATCAAACTCAACACCCAAAAAATAAATAATCCAGTTAAGAAATGGGCATAAGATATGAGTAGACATTTTTCCAAAGAAGACATACAGGTGGCCAACAGACACAAAAACAGATGCTCAACATTGCTCATCATCAGGAAATACAACTCAAAACCATGATGAGATACCACCTCACACCTATCAGAATATCTAAAATTAACAACACAGGAAACAAAAGATGTTGGCAAGGATGTGGAGAAAGGGGAACACTCTTACACTGTTGGTGGGAATCCAAACTGGTACAGCCACTAGGGAAAAACAGTATGGAAGTTCCTCAAAAAGTTTAAAATAGAACTACCCTACAATCTAGCAATTATACTATCATGTATTTACCCAAAGGATAAAAAAATACTGATTCAAAAGTGCACATGCACCCCTATGTTTATAGTGGCATAATCAACAATAGCCAAAGAGCCTACATGTCCATCAACTAATGAATGGATAAAGATGTGGATAAAGATGTAGATAGATAGATAGATAGATAGATAGATAGATGTACACACACACACACACACACACACACACACACACACACAGTGGCATATTACTCAGCCATAAAAAAGAATGAAATCTTGCCATTTGCAATGATGTGGATGGAGCTAAAGTGTATTATGTTAACCAAAATAAGTCAGTCAGAGGAAGACAAGTACCATATGATTTCACTCATTTGTGGAATTTAAGAAACAAAAGAAATGGTCATAGGGAAGGGGAAAAAAAGAGAAGGAAGCAAACCATAAAGATTCAACTATAGAGAAGAAACAGTGTTGATGGAGGGGCAGTGGGTGATAGATGGGCTAACTGAATGATGGGTATTAAGGAGGGCACTTGTGTTGAGCACTGGGTATTATATGTAAGTGATGAATCACTAAATTTTACTCCTGAAACCAATATTACACTATATGTTAATGAACTATAGTTTAAATAAAAATTTGAAAAAAATGTGCTAACTTCTACAAAGGGTAAATAAAATTTGCTAGCGAAGTGTTTAGTGGCAACAGTACTTATTTTAGATTTGGGGGTTGACTAAGAGGGAGGTTGTCCAGTTGTCAAGCATGACTTTTATAAAATATAAAAAGAAATATTTCTTTAGTTAAGGTGGAGAGGACAGCATTTTATTTTATTTTATTTTATTTTATTTTGTGTTAACATTTATTCATTTTTGAGAAGGAGATAGAGTGCGAGTGGGGGAAGGGCTAGAGAGAGAGGGAGACACAGAATCCAAAGCAGGCTCCAGGCTCTGAGCTGTCAGCACAGAGCCAGACAGAGGGCTCGAACCCACGACTAGTGAGATCATGACCTGAGCCAAAGTCGGACGCTTAACTGACTGAGCCACTCAGGTGCCCCGAGGACAGCATTTTAGATGAAGACTTAGAGCCATGAGATAGGACAGAGCTTGTCACATTCACGGAATGGAAGCAAGTGATCAACTGCGATAATGGCGTAAAACAAAGTCAAAAAGACTGTAAGGTACTTCAAGTCATCTGCGTGGGGATACCTAGTGCACAGGTAGAAGTCAGTGTAGTATATGAGAGTGTATAGAACTAGACGTAAATCTTGGGAACTGACACATGGAACCTGACTCCCTTAGAAGCTCAAGAAAGGTAAAAGAAGAAAGCCAAGGCCTGTAACTTTGGAAAACACCAATAATTATGGAGGAGGTCCAATATTAAGGAAGAAAAATCAGAGAAGGAGCAATCAGAGGTAAAAGAGGAAAAATGGAAGAGATACTGTGATATGATAGAAACCAAGAATATGCATTCCCACACCAAGTAGTCCAAGTTAAAAGTAGGCACCTTGGTGATAAGAAATCATTCTCATTGAAATGGGAAATACAAATCACAGCTCAGTTTAAGGACCCCTTTAGGGCAGTGGTACATTTGGTATGACATGGCCTTAATGCACCAAAATGGCCTTTCAATTTGTTCCAATAGCACCAGGGACTGGAAATTGAGATAACTCGTAGAAACTTTAGTACCCGTGCCCCTAAGTGGTGCAAATTTGCTTAACAAAGTGCGAAATGCAGAGTAGATACAGCTTTCTCATTTCTAATTCCTTCCTCACATACATTCATCGCTCAATAATAAAAACAGATCAGTGAACACAAATGAGGGAAAGAAAGGAATAAGTAGGGGAAATAGCAGAAGGGAGAAGACATGAGACTATCTGCCAAATTTCTTTGGTTTTGTTTTTAAAAGAGGAGGATTTGATTCATAGTAATATTGAGAGAGATGAAAAATTGTTGAATTCAGCTTTGTTTTTGCTTATCATTTTCACAAATCATTGTAGGAGACAGGAAAGAAAAAAACTCATTCTATTGGCAGTTGCCTTAATAATTGAAGAAAGTCAGGGTTTAGGACTAAGTTTGCTGACTTGCCTAATCCTCAAGATGACTCCTAAATATATTGAGTGGGTAGCTTGAGCTGTTTCAAAGATTATTTGGGAATTTTCCCAGAATTAATTGTAAGAATTAATTTGAGTGTCAGAATATCCTTAATAGCCTTGAATATATCCTTCTACACAGGAACTCTGAAAACTTGAAGCTCACTAAGTGTTACCTCACTCTACATGAAGCTCTTGCATTTCTACACTTCCTCCAAATTAGCACATAAACCAACCACAAAAGCTTGGTTTGATCTTATTTTGCACATGCTGTCAGACCTTGTTCTCTGAGGAAGGTCTACTTCATTTGAATGCTAATTAAACTTGCTGGAAACGCTTAAATTAGCCTAGAAATATGCAAGAAATCATGGAAGTTTTGGTTCGTTGATTATGCCAGATCTCCTTGGAAAATTATTGAAATGATCATTAAAGAATAATTAAAAGTGCTGAGCTATATTTAAGTGCCCATTATGTACTTCTACCACCAGTCAGTTGTAATAACTGCCTTTGAAAAATCATTCCAGTTCCTTGAGAATTACTTCATGCAAAGAATAAGGAATATGACCCCGTCATAATCATTACTTCCTAGAGTATTTTGTGAAATAGTAATATGCAGACACTTTCCCTTTTTAAAAAATAATTCACAGCTTTTTATTGGTTTTTAAGAGATTGGTGTTGATACTGGATTTATCATATGATCTATCTGTATATATTCTACAGAGTCAGGTGCTGCTAGTTCTAATGCTTTTATCTGCCAGCCTTGTATATTTACTCAAGACTCTTAAATTTTCAAGCTTTTACTATCAATTTTTAAATATCTTTGACCTCACTGGAATTTTGCAGGAATTGAATGAGTTAAGATCTATGAAAATGCTTTGCAATTATAAAGTAGCATGTTCTGATAGAACAAATATAGGTACTAAAATAAGGAGCAATGTAAATATCAGATATTATTATGATTTTTAAAAGTACTATGCAAATGCAACATATTGTTATTAGCATTGATATTATGGAAATAACTGTAATAAGATCCATCTTTATTGGAATTTCTACTTTGATCTAGGTTCGAGAATAAATACATGCTTAATATTCTGCACAATGCAAAATTTAAAAATACTTCTTGCATTGCTCAGTTAGAAGATGCATGTTCTAGGCTTCCTTTTGCTTCTGATTACTGTCATGGAGCTTTGGCTAGTCAAGTGGGCCAATCTGTGCCTTTATTTTTCTTTCTGTACAATGGAAATAATAATGCTTACTCCACCTTCCTCAAAAAAATAATGGTGAGATAAAATGAGAATTTCAATGTCACAGATGTTAACTAAGAGATAGAATCTGAAAACTTTAAATTCTGCCTAACAATTATAATACAAAAACTCTTGGTATTAAAAGACTTCAAAACTCCCTAGAAAATGGTTAAACGATATTTTCCTCATTCGTAAATGAGTGCTTATATCATAAGCCCTATGCGCAGCACTGGAACAAAGTAAACATTGTCTCAACCATCACAGAGCACGAACTATAATCAACATTGTTTAATCCTGAGTTAATTTTAATGTATTCTAATCTTTTCAAAATATGGCTAATAAGAATATTTCATGAATTCAAATAACCCAGTCCCTTCTGGAGCCAAGTAAGTAAATTTGTTGTTTTCATGCTATTATTTTATAGCTCAGGGTGATCAAGACCCAATTCACTAAGACTTATAGGTGCTATTATCCAAATAGTTTGCCTGATAATAGGCAAAGTGGCTTATTTAGAATTTAACAGCTTTTCTTGACCCAATTGCAATTTAGATCTCATGTAAAACATACTTATTCTTTTTGCATCTTGGAGTGAGAAGAGATGTCCAAGGATCCCACAACTACCCATTAGTCTGGTGATGTGCATGATTCAACATAAAGCTTTATTCATGGCTTAAGATTTATTACAGCAAAGCATACAGTGCAGGAACAGGAAGGAAAAGTTATACATAGGCAAAGACTAGAAAAATCAGGTGCAGGCTTCCTAAGTCCTACTTCTGAGAGGGTCATAAGGATTCATTTTTCTCTTCAGCTGTGGACCTAGAGACAAGAACAAAATGTCTCCACTAGGATTCCCATCAGAGTCTTGGGGTCAAAAGTTCTTCAGTGGGGCTAGTCATCTAGCTACATGACTAGCCATGGTTCAGACTCCAAAGTAGGTACCAAATATACATCGTAAATCTTTGCACTTACATTGAACAATGCTGACAGCCTGGTATATATTGTCACACTGCCCCAGGCATACAGAATAAAACTATTAACCAGTGACTATGTAAACATTGCAGGAGTTTAGTTCTCAATGCTTTGAACAAGGGTCATTGCCCTGGCTCCAACAGTCCCCAGAGATAAGCAAGATTGAGTAAAACAACCTGATGCATTAACACTTTCCTTTCAATATGGAATAAGAATAATAGTTTAAAGGTCTCATGTGCTTCAATTACTAAACTCAGACATCAATGCTATAGGCAGAAGAGCAGAGTTGACCTTTGCATGGCTGCAACCCATGCTCTTTTGTTAGACCAAGCACCTTCTTCAAAGCCCAGCAGTGGTCACCAAAGTCAGGATGATTATGCTTACAACCGGTTATTTCCTCTACCCATACCCATTCCTGAAACAATGTGCTGACTGCCCATTGGTGGCATATAGTGCTCACATGTTCGTAAGCAGAACTTTCCTAATAACTTCCTTTCATGGGATATGTCCATTGAACCAATCTCCATAACTACCTCAGGTCTTAAGACAATTACTTTCACATTGATATTTCTTGCTTTCTTTATTTATAATTATTCCTCTAGAAGAGTTATGTTTCTTAATTTGGGGTATACTTGTGAAGAATAAAATTACTACCATTTCCTGTTTATATTTGGCATACAGGGAGAAATTGGCAAGGAAATGTATATCATCAAGCAAGGAGAAGTTCAAGTTCTTGGAGGCTCTGATGGTGCTCAAGTCCTGGTTACTCTGAAAGCTGGAGCAGTGTTTGGAGAAATCAGGTACTTTAAAGACACATCATAAATATTGAAGTCTACCATCTGTCATAGAAGAAGAATCTTAGGTCATAAAATAACTAAGGTTCCTGCTCAAATTTGCCAAACGTTTGATTGTTCTGAGATCCTTGGTAAAATAAGGATTTTCACATTTCTGTTTATCCCGTCTTCCCCTAATG
Source organism: Cryptoprocta ferox (assembly GCA_028646485.1). NCBI lineage: Eukaryota > Metazoa > Chordata > Mammalia > Carnivora > Eupleridae > Cryptoprocta > Cryptoprocta ferox. The sequence goes on from CM053569.1 coordinate 45,853,820, forward strand.
ACCTAGTTCATTCAGCTCTTTAGTCCTAAGACCTAGGTCAGTGCCTGACCTAAAGTAGATGCTCAGTATATGTTGAATGGATATGTGAATGAATGAATGAGTGATGAAAGAAGAGGTTGGGAGAGTTAGTTGTCAAATTGTTGGAAAACATAAATGTAAGGCTAATATAGCAGCTTTGAGTAGGTCAAGGAAGTAAACAACAACCAGATTTTACAGGTCTTTTAGGCAATGGTAAGGAATTCATATTTATTCTAAATATAAATGGATACTAGCACAGGATTTTAGGCAAAAGAATGATCCAGTTTGAATTCTGATTTTAAGCAACCACACCAACAGCTATGTGGAGGAGCAACAGTAGAGGAGCAATAATAAAATAGAGGAAACTAATTGGAAGTCAGTTATGATGGTTCAAGTGAAAGATGATAGAGTCTTAAGCTAGGATTCTGGCTCTTAAGGTGAAGAGAAGAGTGCACTGTCAGGCAGCTAATTATATATCAACTTCAGAATTGAGAAAATTGCAATTGCAAGGTATCAATTATCTTGTCCAGGATAACATAGCTAATAAGTGAAAAGGACAATATTCAAAACTAAGATTTGTGGGTTAGGGTCCAGTGATCTTTCCACCACCCTGCAGAATAAAGATGTTCATCCAAACTCTGATTTCACAGATTCAGATTCTAAGAAGTTGTTTTCAGGGTTCCAGAGAAATGGGTAATTTCAGATGACTTCATGTTAGTGGCGTTACCTTAGAATGTTGAAGTATGTTATTTCTCTGTTGATAGCGTGGCTTCTATTTTTATTTTTTCTCCTTGCTTAAAACAGAGTTCTGCTTTAGGGCAGTGATGAAAACACTTCTTGGAATATCCAAGATTTGAGTTCTTTGCCTATTTTCTATTGCACTGGGAGTCCTTGCAAACGTGATTTAATATTTTAGTGACTTAATAACCACTGTAATCTTAAAGGTCATAAAACATGCAGCAGAAACACTGCAGAAATTAATTAGGTGACCTCTCCCAAGGGTTGAGTACTCCCTAAAGAAGAAAGTCTTATAAATACAAGTATGTTAATTGCTGATATTATCATCACAGGAGGAAATACTCTAGGAATAGAATCCAGGTGCTGCTGAGCTACAATTGAAAAGAATCTTAGATTCTTGACAAGAGCTTCTCAAATAAAGCTCCTATTACCCATTTGGTTTCTAAGGCCAACTTGAAACCAGTGGAACAGACAAGTTCTAAACTTGTTCAATAGTCTGGTTGATTCAAGTGAAAGAGAGCCTTTTTGCCTTGATCCTCCCCTTGGCTACAGTTGAGGAGAAACAGGATGCATCTGGATCTTCCCAGATACCCACAGGCTTCACAGGCCCACAGCTGTCATATGCCCCTGGAGCTCTAGTTATTTATTCCAGTGATGGAGGCATGCCTGCCAAACATGTAGATACTGGAAAGATCTGGTAATCGTGTTTACTACTCAAAAATGCTGTGACCTTTGTTAAAATGAGCTACGTCCAACACTATCATGTAGCTATTTAAAGATGGTTCTTTTTTTCTAAGAAAAAAATAAGAAAGAAAAGAATTGACGGCTTTCAAGGATATTACATATTAATCTAAAAGAGGAAAGCCCTGACTAAAATATAAATTTACAACCTGTTATGAAAAAAACACAGGCCACACTTCCAATTAATATCTGAAGAGTGAAGACACCCCAGTTTTTATAGAGAGACCTAGGGCCTGCCAAGGGATGGCCTTGTAGTTTTGACTCCATTGTTTTCCTTACACATATATTAAGTGCCCAGTCTTATTCACCAAATGTATCTAAACACTTCCTATCCTACTTCTATATCTCACCATTCTTGAAACACATTTGGACTTTTACCATTTGTATTGCTATTGTGATTTCAATAGAATTCCTTACTGGTTTCATATCTGTTTGTAATGTCCTCCTGAAAAATACCTACTCACTCTTCAAGACTCAATTCAAGGGTCACCTTTCTGAAGCCGTCTCTAACCACCTCCAGAACAGCTAGTTGGCCCCTGTTCTGTGCTTCCATAGTATGTTTTTCATGGCTTTAATATAGTAGTTACCACTGATTTATAATTAATTTGAATAGTTGGATCTCCCCAACAGATAAAGCTATTAAAATATAAGAACTAGAACTTTCCATCTCTATGTCACCAGCAACTACATAAAAATAATTCAAGGGGCACCTGGGTGGCTCTCAGTTGGTTAAGTGTCCAACTCCTAATTTCGACTCAGGTCATGATCTTACATTTTGTGGGATCAAGCCCTTCATCGGGTTCTGCACTGACAGCATGGAGCCTGCCTGGGATTCTGTGTCTCCCTCTCTCTCGGCCCCGTCCCCATATGCATGTGCTCACTTGCTCTCTCTCTCTCTCTCTCTCTCTCTCTCTCTCTCAAAATAAACAAAGTTTAAAAAAAAAATACGAGGACTCCTGGGTGGCTCAGTTGGTTAAGCATCTGACTTTGGCTCAGGTCATGATATCACAGTTTGTGAGTTCAAGCCTTGCGTTGGGCTCTGTGCTGACAGCTCAGGGCCTGGAGCCTGCTTCAGATTCTGTGTCTCCCTCTCTCTCTCTCTGCCCCTCCCCCTCTCACACTCTGTCTCTCTCAAAAATAAGTAAATATTAAAAAGATTTTTTAAATATACTAGGCCTATAAAATCACCAAGATGGCAATATAAGTTCTTCCTGACTTTGCTTCCCCTCACAAGAACAGCTAACAACTATTTAAAAACAAGACATCACTGAGAGAATCCTAGATGACAAGGGTGAGTCTGCAACACAGAGACCAAGAGCCTGAATTAGAAGGGTAAGAGAAATGACTTCACAATGACCACATTGCCCCTACCTGAGGCTAGCATAGCACCAGGCAGAGAGGTCTCCCCTGAGCCTCCGGTTCCTCCAGTGTGAAAAGAGAACCCAAGAAGGACAACCATCCCAAGACCCCAAGCATTGTGGGAGCCCATACTCTGATCTTTCACCACAGGGACTGCAGGAGAACTGTGAAAATCTGTGGGTCTCAACCACTAGGAATCTGACTGTGATAGAGAAGATGGAGAGACTTGCTATAGCCAGCAAGTAGATCTTGGCAGACTAAGTTCATACCTCTCGTGCCCAAGTAGTAATCCCAACCAGTGGCTTTGCTCTTCTGCAGAACCAAATCAAGAGTGCACTCTGACCAGGGAACTCAACGAAGTTCAGATCTGTCTGATTCAGATCCTCAAACAAGGACGTTTGCAGACCCTAAAGCCCCATTTGTCCTTGCCCAGGCAAGGAGCTTAATCACAGCTCCACCCACTGTGGAGAGTCTCTGGCCCCATCTGACCAGAAGGGCTAGTGACAACTCCTGGAAGCAGTGTGGACCACTGGCACTCAAGCCAAGAGGTGGGCAGGTGGAGCTGAATGCCCGCAGAAAAGCCGATACCAGACATAGAGCATTCTCATGATATTCACAGGCTGGGGGATTAATTCATAGCCAAGGCTAAGGGTAGCCCCACTCAAGCACAGAGCCTGTTTGGGAAATTTAGAGTAGCTTAGAGTAGTCCCTTCTCCCCCCATTCAGGCAAGGGAGCTAAGACATAGCCCCACCTGCTGTGGAGAGTGTCATCTGGCCCCATCTGGCCATTAAGGGATGGAGACAACTCTTAGAAACTATACTGGCCCAATGGCATTCAAGCCACTCAGTCAATGTAGACAGATATTGCTAATAGTTTACTAACCAAAGCCAGTGGTCCTGTTTGATCAGGGAACTTAGGGTTCAGGTCGGCTTGAGTTAACAAACAGTGAGTTTTACCTGCTTCTAAAGCTTCTTTTCCTGCTATGCCCACATAGGGAATCTAATTCACAACCCTGCTATTGCTGACTACAGCCTTCAGCCTATCCAACTAGGGAACCTAACCAGAGCACACAGGAAGCTACATAGCCCATTCAACTGCCCTACATACAGTAGCACTTGAACTGAGAGTAGAGCCCACAACTTCCCCCATCTACAGAGAAAAACCAGAGGCTTCACCTAACCAAGGAATTCAGTACACACTCTGGTCTGATTCAGGTACCCAAACAACGAGCTGGGTCCCATCCCACTGCCCTGCTACATCAGAGAAGCTAATTTATAGCCCCACCTACTAATGAATATAGTACCTACTGCAGACCATCTAGTAAGCCTGAACAGAGAATCCAGGCAATCATGGAGCCCATCCTACACCTCACTTGGATAAGAAACCAAGCCAGCAGTCCTATCCAACTGTTCTCAGCCAGTGGCACAATCCCCCATTCCTTACTGTTTGAACAGTTGCATCACACAAAAATCGAATGTAATAACAGGACTCACCTGCCCAAGGACATACCTAGCAGACAGACACCCAGAAACTCAAACTGAATTGACTGGTCAAGAACTGTCTTTGCCAAACCAACCTGTGAAGTCTGGAAGTGGAGCCTAGTTATTCAAATGTGCAGACAATAATATAAAAAATCAAGGATCATGAAAAATCAGGTAAATATGACACCCAAAGGGAACTAATAAAGCTAACTGACCTTAAGGAAATAAAGATCCATGAGCTGTTAGACAAAGAATTCAGAATAATCCCCTTAAGGAAGTTCAGTGAACTTCAAGGAAACACAGATAGACATTTGAACAAAATTAGGAATACAATGCACAAGCTATAAATGAGAAGTTCAATAAGGAAACAGAATGATCAAAACAAACAAATACAAATACAGGAGTTGAAAAATGCAACAATTTAACTGAAGAATTCAGTACATAGTTTCAAAAGTTGATTCAACAAACACAGAAGAATCCATGATCTATAGAATAGGACTTTGGAAATTACCCAATCAGAGGAACAAAAAGAAAAAAGAATGAAAAAAGTAAAAAAGGCCTACAGGAATTATGGAACACAATGATGTCTTGATGCTTTAACCCTTTATAATTATACAATGACTTTGTCTCTTACCATTTTTAGCTTAAAGTCTATTTTGTCTGATACAAATCTAGCTACACTAACTCAAAAAGATATCTGCAACCCCATGTTCATAGCAACATTATTTGCAATAGCCAAGACATGTAAATAACTTAAGTATCCATCAATGGATGAATGAATAAAGAAGTTTTGTTCATATATATGAATATTATTCAGCGATTAAAAAAACCCCTGCTATTTGCAACAAAAAGGATGGACCATGAAGGCATTATGCGAAGTGAAATAGGTCAGACAGAAAGAAAAATACCGTATGATCCCAGTTATACATAGAATCTCGAAAGAAAGAAAGAAAGGGAGAAAGAAAGAAAGGGAGAAAGAAAGAAAGGGAGAAAGAAAGAAAGAAAGAAAAAAAGAAAGAAAGAAAGAAAGAAAGGGAGAAAGAAAGAAAGAAAAAAAGAAAGAAAGAAAGAAAAAAAGAAAGAAAGGAAAGAAAGAAAGAAAGAAAAGAAAGAAAGAAAGAAAAAGAAAGAGAAAGAAAGAAAGAAAGAGAAAGAAAGAAAGAAAGAAAGAAAGAGAAAGAAAGAAAGAAAGAGAAATTCATAGAATAGACTTGTGAGGGGTGTCTGGATGGCTCAGTCAGTTAAGTGTCCTATTTGGGCTCTGGTCATGATCTCATGGTTTGTGAGTTTGAGCCCCACATGGGGCTCTTTCTGCTGTCAGCATGGAGCCCGCTTTGGATCCTCTGTCTCCCTCTCTCTGCCCCTCTCCAACTCATTCTCTCTCTCTCTCTCTCTCTCTCTCTCTCTCTCTCTCTCTCTTTCTCTCTCTCCCAAAAAAAAAAAAAAAAAACATTTTAAAAAAAAGAAAGAAAAGACTTGTGATTACCAGAGGCAGAAGGGAGGTGGAGGGGGATTTGGAAGGTGGTCAAAAGGTACAAACTTCCAGTTAAAATAGTTACTAGGGTTGTAATGTAGAGCATGATGACTATAGCCAACACTGCTGTATGATAGATAGGGAAGTTGTGAAGAGAGTAAATCTTAAGAGTTCCCATCATAAGAAAATTTTTTTTCTTTTTTTTCTTTTTCTTTTTATTCTGCAGATGAATGTTAGTTAAACCTAATGTGGTAATCAGTTTATGATATTATGTAAATCAACTCATGCTGTATGCCTTAAAATTATACAGTGATAAGTTAACATGTCAATTGTTTCTCAGTTAACCTGGAATTTTATTTTATTTTATTTTATTTTATTTTATTTTATTTTATTTTATTCTTAAATTCTTTTAATGTTTTATTTATTTTTGAAAGAGAGAGAGAGAGAGAGAGAGAGAGCATGAGCAGGGGAGAGTCAGAGAGAGAGGGAGACACAGAATCTGAAGCAGGCTCCAGGCTCTGAGCTAGCTGTCAGCACAGAGCCCCACGCAGGGCTCGAACCCACAAACCATGAGATCATGACCTGAGCCGAAGTTGGACGCTCAACCGACTGAGCCACCCAGACGCCCCAACCTGGAATTTTAAAATAATAATACAATAATTATTGATTTTCATTGATATCCTGAAAATGTTCAAAAATAATTTGTAGGTGTATTCAGTAATTTTTTAATTAATTAGTTAATTGTGATGTATGAAAACAACAGAAAATTACACCCAGGACCCCCTACAGCATAATGTGAAGTACCTCAATGAAGGCCATGCATGACATGGTAAACAAGAATGGCAAACAAGAAACAATTGCTTCCCTGAAGAGCCTTACAAACCAATGAGACAAGGAAATGAAAGATGCTAGTACCAGGTGATAAAATGTATGGATTGCATCCAATGATGGAATGTACACAGCACTTTATGGAGTACAAAGTCTTCACAAGGACCAATATATCCCTTGGATTTGGCAATTACTTGAGTTTATTTGGGAACTGAAGGAGGACATTTTGGTGCTCCTCAAATGGCACATACAGACAATGATGCATGTACAATGGTCAATCCTGGTAGTCCCTGCTATAGGATACATAAAGGATCATTCACATAATTCCTGTAGTGGCTTGCATGATGGCCCCCACAAAGATGCATCTATGCCCTAAATCCTGGAACCTATGAATGTGACCTTAGTTGGGGGAAGGGGGGGCGGGGAAGGCTCTTTGCAGATATAATCAAGTTAAGGATCTCAATATAAGATCATTCTCAATTATTCGGATGGGCTCTAAATCCAATGGCAAGTGTCCTCACATGAGACAGAAGAGGAGAAGACACACAGAAACAGGGGCAAGAGGGAAAGGGTATCTGAAGACTGAGGCAGAAATTGGAGTTATGCAGCCACAACCAAGGAATTCCTAGAGCCACCAGAAGCTGAGAGTCAAGAAAGGATTCTTCCATAGAGTCTTTGGAGGGATCCCAGCCTTGACAACACCTTGATTTTGGACTTCAGGCCTCCAGAATTGTAAGAGAATGCATCTCTATTGTGGTAAGTCCCTGGTTTTGTGGCAGTTTGTTAAAGCAATCCTAGGAAATAAATACCAAACTCTCTAAATTGTTAACTTTAAATTTTTTTACTGGAAAAAGGGGGGCATGCTTGACACCTCCCTCTACTCACCCTACATGGCCAGTTCACCTCCAAGACCTATCGATCTCATCTCCTTGGTATGTCTCCAATAACTTGCATCTTACCATCTCCATTGCTGGTGCCTTGGTTCAAACCACCTCTCCCTAGACAACTGCAATGGCTTACTCCACATCTTTCACTCCAATACCTCCATCTTCTACAATCCATCCTCCACTTTGCATCCAGAGGGATCTTTTGGAAACACAGATATGGTCATATCCCTGCCCTTCTTATTAAAACAATTTAGTGCTTTTATACTGTTTTTAGGAATAAGAACAAAGTTCTTATCATGGCCTACAAGGTCCTATGGAAGGTAGCCCCTGACCACCTCTCTACTTCACATTGCATCCCACCTCCTGTGCCCTCTTTAATTCAAACTTCAGTTCCCTGAATATGCCACATGCTATACAGCCATGAAGAGTTTTATGCATATGCTGTTACATTTTTCTGGACACTTTCCCACCTCCTTTATTTAATCTCAGCTTCTTTCTGAACTTCCTATATTCTCCATAATAGAGACCTCCCAGTTCTCCTCACTGTATGCCCTGGTCAGGCTATATTCCTTTCTTCTGAACAGTTATCTTTGTAATTATGCCCTTTGTGATTATGCCCTCATTGGTGCATTTATTTCTTTGATGTCTTTCTTCCTCACTGAACTGTAAGCACCAGGACTGCTATGTATGGCTAGCAGTCCACAAGATGTCCAGTGAGGGACCATACTCCACTCCAAAGTCGTGATCCCTGCTATTGCACTCTTCCTCACACATGGATACTCGTTACTTTGCAAATGGGATTATTTTTTCTGGCCAAGCTTTGCACGCATAGGACGTCATGTTCCCAGAGAAGCTACATTTTTCTATATTGCCCTTAGGACAGTGCCTGGCCCACATAGTACCTAATAAATAGTTATTCAATAAATAAGTGAATGTAATTATCTTTCTATCTTTGCAAATGTACTAATACACATCCATTTTTGTCATGAATATGCAATTCAGCCTTGTGCCCTTTTAGTCAGTTTTTATTATGAGGAATAGCACTGCTATGTTTATCTTTATAAAATTACTTTGCTTTTATTTCTTTGAAGTTTATTCCCAAAAGTGAAATAACTGGGTCAAAAGGTAGAAACATTTCTATAACTCTTCTAATATATGGGCAGATTATTTTCCAGAAAAATTGAATCAATTTACAATACAATATGAAATGTATAGCTATTTTTCCCTAGCATCCCTGATGTTACTTTATTATTCTCATTGGTTTTGCATTTTAATAGGTTGTTTTAATTTGCATTTCTCTAAATAGTGCCTGGAAAATAATAGGTCCACAATAAATATTTTCTAAATAAATTAATTTTCTATGGACCTATTTATTTTCATAAGTATGGTCATTTATTTACCGCCTATATTTCTTTCTTTCTTCACTATCCTTTTCTGTCATATATAACAATTATTGAGTAGAATTTAGGCATTGATGCATTCTTATATATTTTAGATAGTGTGGTTTTCATTTAAAATATGTAAATTCTGATGTTTCACCAGTTTTATTGGTCAAATCACCCATTCTGAGGATTCCTTCTTGATATTTACTTTATATCATTGTGAAAAAGCCAAAATATTTGAAAAATAATTTTAAATCTCTTTTTTCCCTATAAACCACATTTGCCTCTTTCTCCTGAACACTCAGTTTTTAAGTTTATTTATTTATTTTGAGAGAGAGAGAGACTGCCCACAAATGGGGGAGGGGCGGGGGGGAGAGAGAGAATCCCAAACAGGCTCCACACTGTCAGTGCTGAAGCTGATACAGGACTCGAACTCACAAACCATGAGATCATGACCTGAGCTGAAGTTGGACACTTAACCAACTGAGCCACTCAGGTGCTAGGGAGACTCCTAGTTCTTTTGGACTATTTTAATTCCATATTCTTACTTTTCATCAGAATCTTTTATCCCTTCCTCCTCCCTCAACCCCTTTCCTAAAGACAGAAAGAGTTAGCTACATTAGGATTATGAGCAGGGATAAGAAATTTTGATAAATTGAGGAAAAAAATCTTCATTTCTATGTTTTTCCTATCTCAAACCTGTAAACACTACCTGTGTTAAAAATACATATTTGTGGGGCACCTAGGTGGCTCGATCGGTTAAGCATCTGACTTTGGCTCAGGTCATGATCTCACAGCTCATGAGTTCAAGCCCTGAGTCCAGCTCTGTGCTGACAGCTCAGATCCTGGAGCCTGCTTCAGATTCTGTGTCTCCCTCTCTCTCTTTCCCTCCGCTGCGTTCTCTCTCTCTCTCTCTCTCAAAAATAAATAAACATTAAAAAATAAAAGAAAATACGTATTTGAATTTTCATTATATCCTTTTATAGATTATCTTTTATTATGTAACACCTTTTTGCTTACAGCCAAAAGCAAACCTCATGTAAGCTTCACAATGTTCCTGTGAACAACTATATTATCAGTACCATTATTTAAAAATGTGTTCAAATATCCTAAGGATGCCTCCTAAAGTAACTTTGTCTAGTGTCTCTAATTCTATGAAAATCAAGGTTCCTTACCACCATTTGGAACAGCAGGGAGTGAGTAAAGATTCTGATAGTCAGACGTTGGCATAGCTTATAATGCCAGCCGATTGGCTTCTTCTCTTATTTTTTCTAATGTCCATGGGCAAATATGTGTCATTAAAATAGTGATGACTTCATTAGCAGCACCAGAGTTGAGGCGTAATGAAAAGGTCTCTTGATTTAAGCCAGCTCTAGGCTTAACATTTGAATTTCAACAATGAAATTCAGTATTTGTTTTTGAATAAGTCACTTCACTGATTCTGGACCTCAGTTTCTATGTCAGCAAGTAGAGGTAAGAACATGCTTCACCAGATTGACATGTTCATCAATATATGTCACTGTTAGCTATTGTGACTTCAAAGAAACCCTTAAACAAGCTACTATTTGTTTGAAACAGTGTTTTCGAGCCAGAGTATCATTGCAGAGTATTATCCTAGGCACTTGAAAGGATGTAAGTAAACAGGGCATGGAATAAAATGTACATGTTATTCTTTCTTTTCTCCCCACATCCTTAGAACTTTTACCTAGATTCTTCATTCTTCATCCACCTTCTCTGAGGCCAGTTCATCTCTATTATCAACACCTGCTGGGGAAGAACAGACTACATGTTTCCTATCTGTGAAATCTAAACTCTCTAACCCTGATGAAAATCCACACATACAGATTTTTCTCAAACTATTTTACAAAGGACAAAAAATTCTAGGTTAACATGTGTTTGCCTTGCAGTAGTTTTATGAATATCAAAGTATCCACAAAGAGCGAGCAGCCTGGGCAGAGGTGACACTAGAACATCCTCTGATATTTGCTCACCTACAAAAATTTTGTTAGAACTTATTTTTAGTGAAGTCATAAAAATGTTCAAGCAACAAAGTGTTTTCCAACAACACTGAAAAGGATAAAAGAGTATCTCAGGAAAAGGCTAAAAAGGTGATCTAACCTCCAAACCTCTAAATATAATCCACTTGGAAATTTGCTTAACAAGAACAGATATTTGAAGTTTTAATCTCTCATTCATCATTGGATGTGATACTCTTTCCATTGACAGTAGTCGACGCTAGTTTTATTTCTATTCTAGGAAATGACTATACATGGGAAAAATGCTTTTAAACTAGAAATATTTTTATTTTAGAAAACATTCTCATTTTTTTATATTTAAAGCATTTGCCATTTTGAATTAAATTTATCTGTTTAAGATATCTGTCTGGGGGATGACTAGGTGGCTCAGTCAGTTAAGCGTCCAACTCTTGATTACATCTGAAGTCATGATCTCACTATGGGATCGAGCTCTGTGCTATCAGAGTGGTGTCTGCTTGGGATTCTCTCTCTCCTCTCTCTGCCTCCTCCCCCACTCACGCACGCTCTCCTTCTCTCTCAAAATAAATAAACATTCAAAAAAAATCTGTCTGGGTTTGCATCCCAACGCCACAACTTATGAGCTGTTGGACTCTGAGGAAGCTGAGATTTCATTTCTTCATCAGTCAAAACAGATTAATAATAATATATAACTATCCATTACATTGGAAAGCATTATATGTATTAATACATAAAAAAGAACTTAGAAAAATACCTGACTCAGAGTAAGCACTCAAAAACACTAGCTAGTAATATTACTATTATTAATATTTGCTAGTCTGACAACCCTCACCCACACTTATCCCACTCCTAGATTATAAACATTTTATGGGTAGATGTTAATCATCTTTATAGCCCCAGAACTTAGTATAGTATCCAGCTCATTATGGAGTATGCTATTTCTACACACTCCTAATTTATCCCTAATTTCTTTTTTTTTCTTTTCAATTCATACAATGAATTCCTTACATTCTCCTGCATGATTCGCCTCCAAGGCATAATGTTCTGTACAATCTCAAACTCATACAAAAACACTATTTATCGAAAGCCCAACTGAGAAAGGCAATGTTTAAGAGGGATTATTTGTTCTCTGTATATTCTGGGTACAACAAAGAGAGAGCAGGATATCTGGAACACATTGCCCTGATGCCCCTCTGCCCCCTACAGAATTATTCATACTGAACTGTACTTTGGAATGACACAGCCTTATTGAGGACCATATCACAGTTTTAGCAAACTTATATTTGCATCTATCATAATATGAAGATGGTGTCCACCATTTTCAAGTGGCCTCTCTAGTAAGCCCTTCAGGAGATATTTTTATCTGTCCTAATGCTAAAAATTCATCCACTTTCATGGTATAAATGACTTAAAAAATTTGAAACACTCTTATAGCAAAGTTTGCATTTTGTATGAATCCCATTTTATGTCTTCATTTTTGTTTTTCTTTTGCTTTTCCATTCAAATTATGCTCAATTTATGCCCCTCTGTGTTCTCCTTATCTGTGTGAGGGCTTTATGGATACACTAACTCTGTTAAAAAGGGCTGTGCAAGCTGTGCACTACACAACTCCAGGGAGCTCCAGTCACAGTCTGTGTATGCAGTGCACAATTTATGATGCCCTATGTGGCAACCCTGGAAAAAAGCTGAGAATGAATGACTGACTAGGGACTATATGAATATTCTACCTCTTTGTGATTTATACATATCACATATATCTGTATTACATATATGTATATTATATGTGCCTAATGTACATATATGTATATGTGTGTACACACATATATGATCTCCATGTTGCAGTTTATTCCTGACATTTATAGAGTTTTGCACATATAGGTCTTCTCATCTTGAATATACATTCTCTCTCTGACATTCACACAACTGAGTTCACTCACTCATCCACACACTAGAACTATGTATAGTACTACTAGTACTATGGTGGTTAATTTTATGTGTCAACTTGACTAGACTAATTTGACTAGACTAAGCTATGCCCAGATAGCTTATAAAACATTACTTCTGGGTGTGTCTGTGAAGGTATTTGGGAAAGAGATCACCCTCACCAATACAGGTGGGATCATCCAATCAGTTGAGGTACTGAATAGAACAAAAAGATGAAGGAAAGGCTAATTTGCTCTCTCTGCTTGAGCTGATACATTCATCTTCTCCTTCCCTTAGATATCTGATATCAACACCCTTGATTCTTGGGCTTTCAGATCCAGACGTGGATTTACACTATGGGCTTCCCCCCTCCTCCCCTTCTCATTGGACTCAGACGGAATTACACCACCACCTTTCCTTATTCTCCAGCTTGCAGATGGCAGATTATAGGACTTCTCAGTCTTCATTAACAATTCCTGTAATAAATCTCCTCTTATATATATCTGTAAATATCCTATTTGTTCTGTTATATTTTTTCTGGAGAACCCTAAGTAATAAAAAGTTATACTTATTATTACTTTTTACAGTTACATACCACAAATTAGGGTTTAAAATTTCTGAGCCAGGAATTTTACCTAATAGCAGTTTCTTCAAAATTAAATATCAGGAGTCTATAAACACCTATTTCTCCCTGAAGATAATCAGATACCTATAGTGGGTAGTAAAAGATGACCTTGTTTCCTAAAAGAGGGATTAAGTAAACTGCTTAGAAATACACGTAATAAATGCTAGTATTATCTGGTTCCAAAGCCTATACTTTCTACAAAGCCTATACTTTCCATGAAACCATTTCCATAATAATTTTTCTTATGCCCTACTTTATCTCACTGCACTGAATACATGATAGGTGCTTAATAGTTACATGATTGGAGTGAAAATCAAAAAGATCCTTAAGTTATTGTCTAAGGTCACAGCACACAGAGGTGGATCTAGAATTAGAATCCATTTCTTTCTTTCCTGGGCCATTGCTCTGTTTGCTATTTTTTGACCTGTGGACACTTATCATTAACCTCAACTATTTGTCCTATAGCACGTGCTGCCAGAAACTCTCTATGGGGTCAGGAATATTTAGGTATCTTCTTACTAAGCTATTTAATGCATGAAACTTTCCATTGGTGGAATGCTAGAGAAGCATTTTGTGGACAGAAGAGGGGAAAAAAGATGCTATTTTAAACGTTGCTGAGAGAGTTTGGGCAAAATCCATCTGGCAAACAGACTATTTCTTCCGTTCAAAAACTCATCAAGCACTCTAAACGTGTAACCTGTAGGCAAGTTTAATTAAAGCTTGAGAAATCTCAAAATAACCTGACATTTAAATATGTTATTTCCGTTCTGCTCTCATTGTCTGACACACAGAGAGACATTCTCAGAACCAAATTAAGCTTCCCAGTGCCATCTAGCCCTGCCGAACTACTGGATTACCCCGTGTGCAGGGTGACAGGAACATGAATGAAATAGGCTCATTCTATCATTGGCCTTCAAATACCAACATCCATTTTATAGAGAGACAGGGAAGAAGATAGATAGGAAATGGGATGAATAGATAGATAGACAGACAGACAGACAAAGGTAAAATTCATTTCTCTTCCTTTAAGAAAAAGGTAAAGGTGGGGACACCTGGGTGGCTCAGTCGGTTAAGCCTCTAACTTCGGCTCAGGTCATGATCTCACGTTCATGGGTTCGAGCCCTGCGATGGGCTCTGTGCTGACAGCTCAGAGCCTGGAGCCTGCTTCAGATTCTGTATCTCCCTGTCTCTCTGCCCTTCCCCCACTCTGTCTCTCTCTGTCTCAAAAATAAATAAATAAATAACATTAAAAAAAGGTAAAGGCAGAGTTTGTCTTGGGGAAAGCCTCAGGAAAGGACTAAAGAAAAAGTGTTTTTTGCCATGGAACAAGAAATTTTAAAAAAAATTTGAAGTTACTGAACAAAATAAGTAGGCACTAACATAGTCAACATTTATGGATTCCAGGTATATACTTTGGGTCTTGAGGGAATAATTCCATTCCTGGATCTAAGTTTAGTGAGTGCAGGTAAGAGTCCCTGTTTGACACCTTAAGATGGCCTAACATTAGGGATTTTTCCTCTTCTTTTTCTGCCTTCTCTGGTTTTAATTGAGCATTTTTCGTGATTTGATTTTCTCCCCTCTCCTAAATATCAATTATACTTCTTTTCAATATACAACTTGCAGTATACAATTTAAACTAATCTAAGTCTCCCATCACAGAACACTACCTGCAGAGCAGGAACCTTAAACAGTATTCCCAATTCTTCTCTACCAGTCCTTAAGACATTAATGTCAGTCATTTCAGTTATCCATATACTATAATCACCTAATGCATTATTATTTCATTATTTAAAGTTATCTTTTGTATCAATTAATAATAAGAAAAACTAAAATTTTAGTTTGATTTTACCTCTATTTATTCCTTCCCTAGTGTCCTTCCACTTTTGATGTAGACCTGAATTTCTAACTATATCATTCTCTTTCTTCCTGCAGAACTTCTTTTTAACATTTTTTGCAGAGTAGGTGAGCTAATGTTGAAGTCCTTCTGCTTTTGGTTTTCTAAGAAAATCTTCATCTCTTTTTCACTTTGGAAGGATAATTTCACAGTACATAGAATTCTAAGTTGCTAATTTTGCTTCTTTCTTTTTTATTATTATTTTTTTTATTTTTTACTGAGATATAATTGGCATTTAATATTGTGTAAGTTTTAGAGATAAAACATATTGGTTTTAAAAATTCATTTCTGTTGCAAAATGGCTACCACTATTGCATTATCTAACGTCTATCATGTCACATAATTATAATTTCTTTGTGGTGAGAACAATTATGATCTAATCTGTTAGGAACTTCAACACTGTATTTCACTCTCCTCTCTTTTTATTTGTATGGCTTCTCATGAAAAGTCTGCTGATTCTTATCCTTGTTCCTCTTATAGGTGTTTTGTGCCAGTCTAAAACCTGTGAATAACCAGTGTTTCGGTTGGACTGACCATTGTGGTTTTTACTAAGATTGTAAGATGCAGGGCATCTCGGTGGCTCAGTCAGTTAAATATCTGACTCTTGATTTCAGCTCGGGTCATGATTTCACAGTGCTCTCTCTCACACACAATAAATTTAAAAAAAACTTCTAAAACTTTTTAAAAAAGGTGCTCCTGGGTGTTTCAGTCAGTTAAGCATCCAACTTTGGCTAAGGTCATGATATCACAGTTCATGAGTTCGAGCCCCGCATGGGGCGCTGTGCTGACAGCTCAGAGCCCAGAGCCTGCTTCAGATTCTACCCCTCCCCCACTCTCACTCTGTCTCTGTCTCTCTAAAAAATAAATAAACATTAAATTTTTTTATTTTTTTATTTTTTAAAGATTGTAAGGGGCACTTGGTGGCTCAGTCGGTTAGGAGTCCAACTTTGGCTCAGGTCATGATCTCATGGTTCCTGGGTCCGAACCCCGCGTGGGGCTCTGTGCCGACAGCTTAGAGCCTGGAGCCTGTTTCGGATTCTGTTTCTGTCTCTCTCTGCCGCTCCCCCATTTGAGCTCTCTCTCTCTCTCTCTCAAAAATAAACATTAAAAAAAGATTGTAAGAAGCTCTTCAACAACAGCCATAAGGAAACTTTGAAAAAATACATATTTATTACTTATAAGACCTGAAAAATTACACAGCACACTTGGGGCCACACAGTGAGGTTGCAGATAGAGAAAGGGAGAGGGCATGGGCCTGGGGTTCTGCTTTTATTGGGGTTGAGAATGGGGGCCTAAGATTTTGTGAGCTCACTAATGGTGAATTTAAAACATAAGAGCAGGAAAATAAACTAAAATGGATGAAAAACGTAAATGTAAGACAGGAAGCCATCGCCATCAAAATCCTAGAGGAGAAAGCAGGCAAAAACCTCTTTGACCTGGGCTGCACCAACTTCTTACTTAACACATCTCCAGAGGCAAGGGAAGCAAAAGCAAAAATGAACTATTGGGACCTAATCAAAATAAAAAGCTTCTGCCCAGCAAAGGAGACAGTCTGCAAAACTAAAAGGCAAGCGACAGAATGGGAGAAGATATTTGTAAATGACATATCAGATAACGGATTAGTATCCAAAATCTACAAAGAATTTACAAAAACTTAACACCCAAAAAACAAATAATCCAGTGAAGAAATGGGCAAAAGACATGAATAGACAATTCTCCAAAGAAGACATCCAGATGGCCAACTGACACATGAAAAAATGCTCAACATCACTCATCATCAGGGAAATACAAATCAGGACCACAGTGAGATAACACCTTACACCTGTCAGAAAGGCTAACATTAACAACACAGGCAACAACAGATGTTGGCAAGGATGCGGAGAAAGAGGATCTTTTTTGCACTGCTGGTGGGAATGAAAACTGGTGCAGCCACTCTGGAAAACAGTATGGAGGTTCCTCAAAAAATTAAAAATAGAACTACCCTACAACCCAGCAACTGCACTACTAGGTATTTATCCAAGGGATACCGGTGTGCTGTTTCAAAGGGGCACATGCACCCCAATGTTTATAGCAGCACTCAACAATAGCCAAAGTATGGAAAAAGCCCAAATATCCATAGAAAGATGAATGGATAAAGAAGAGGTGGTATATATATACAATGGAGTATTACTCGGCAATCAAAAAAAAAAAAAAAGAAATCTTGCCATTTGCAACTAGGTGGATGGAACTATAGGGTATTACGCTAAGCGAAATTAGTCAGAGAAAGACAAATATCATAGGACTTCACTCATATGAGGAATTTAAGATACAAAACAGATGAACATAAGGGAAGGGAAGCAAAAATAATATAAAAACAGGGAGGGGGATAAAGCAGAAGAGACTCTTAAATATAGAGAACAAACAGAGGGTTACTGGAGGGGTGTGGAAGGGGGGATGGGCTAAATGGGTAAGGGGCATTAAGGAGTCTACTCCTGAAATCATTGTTGCACTATATGCTAACTAATTTTTATGTAAATTTTAAAAATAAATAAATTATAAAAAGAAATTAAAAGTTAATTAATTAATTTAAAAAAACATAAGAGCAGGAATTTACAGTGTGGGAAGAGAAAAAAACAAGTGGCCCAATTGTCAGTTATCAAAATTAGCCAAGATCTCTAAAACAAAGGAACCTCAGTGGGAGTAGGCAGTCTGACTCTGTATAGTTGGGTGGCTAGCAATGTGTTTATTTAAGATCCTCATTGAAATAGCAATCAAGCTTAGGTGAATCATTTGCATCACAAAATAAGGAATAAAAGACAACTATCAGGATTTATACTACAATAGGCAGGATGTTTTCCCCCTCTGGCTCTTTTCAAGATTTTGTCTTTATCTTTGGTTTATTACAATTTGAATATGATATGTGTATGAGGTAAGTAGGGTGATATTTATTATTCTAAGTATTCTCTGAGCTTCCTGGATCTGCATTTTGGTGTCTGTTCTTAATTTTGGAAACTTCTTGGCCATAATTACTTCAAGTATTTTTTTCTAATATTAGAGAATGGTGCATGCTTTTATATATATCTTTTGTATATGTATACAAAAAAGATACATATATATTTATACTTTTTTGAAGTTGTCCTACAGTTCTTGATGTTCAGGGAGTGGAGAAGGTTGTTGGGTTTTTTCATTTTTTTTCTCTTTGCATTTTTGTTTGGGAACTTTCTACTGACCTAGCTTCAAGATCATCTATTCTTAGCCCCATGCAGTCCACTAATGAGCCCATCAAAGTCATTCTTCATTTCTGTTACAGTGTTTTTGATTTCTAATATTTCCTTTTGAATTTGTCTTAGAATTTCCATCTCTTCGCTTACATTTCCCTTCCATTCTTAAATGATGCCTAACTTTTCCATTAGATCCCTTAACATATTAATCATAGTCATTTTAATTCTCTGTCTGAGAATTCCAATATCTGTGTCATATCCCACTCTGGTTTCCATGCTTTCTTTGTCTCTTTAGGCTGTGGTTTTCTTGTTTCCTTAGTGTGCTTTATAATTTTTTGTTGGAAGCTGTACATGATGTAATTGGTAATAGGAACTGAGGTAGATAGGTCTTTAGCATGATGTTATATGTTAATCTGATTAGTAGTTGGATTGTGTTTAATATTTGCTGTAGTTCTAAGTGCCAGAGCTACCAAATTTTTCTAAAATGCCCTTGTTTCTATCCCTGCCTTTTGACTTTGGCCTTCCCTAAGTACACCTCCTCAGAGAAAGTCTGCATCCTGTAGCTATAATCCACTGTTACTATACATGAGCCCCATTGGTACAATGATAAGACATGGGGGAGATCTATAATCTTATAATTAAATCTCAGTCTTGTAGTGGATCTGTGTCCCTGAGATGTGACCTTTACAAGTGTTTCTTAGCTTCCCACCCACCTTAGGTAATAAGAAACGAAGGCTAGAGGGGTCTGGGGTGGGAGAAACACTTTTCCTTCCATAAGACTCTGATAGTCTTTTTCCCTAGATAGCAGCCCTTTGTTATAGAGAACAAATGAGCTCTGGGTATATTTTAAGATGATTAATCATCCCCTTCCACTGCCAGAGTCACAAGCAGATCTTTCTTGGCTCTTAACCATGAGAATGTAGTCGAGTTCCTCAAGGATAAACCCATACAGGTATTAATTTCCCCATAATTGTGACCCCCAAGAGTTTCTTGATAGTCCTCCCTCAACCTAGCAGTTTGTACCATTTAAATGTTTGTAGCAGTTTCACCTCCAGGGCTTCTGTTCCAGGTAAGTAGATCTGGCTGTGGCTTTCTGGATTCACCTATCTCTCCAGATTTGGGTGAGAATTTCCCCTGCAACTCAGTTCTCTGATAGATCCAATAAATGTTATTGGTTTCCAATCTGGTCATCTTTTTTTTGTTTTGGAGTAAGAATGAAATTGACAGCTTCTGAAACCTATGTTAGTTTTTTTTATCGATTAACAGGCAGTGGAATGTTCCTTTTTCTGCAACAGTCAGAGGAGCACACATTATCTAATACATATCTTCAGGCATAGGACCCATGCAAGTTCTCATGCATTATTGCCCCCAAAGGCAGGGCTGTGAAAGTATGAATATTTCCATTGCCAAGTTGCTTTCTCTGTCCTTTCTACCCCTAAAGATTGTTTTTTTATTAATGTGAGCCTTCTCTCTCTCTCTCTCTCGCTCTCTCTCTCTCTCTCTCTCTCACACACACACACACACACACACACACAGGATAAAACCACAACTATTTTTTCCTAACTGGTTGACTCCAAAAGATTAAATCTATTGTGTTATCTTTGCAGTGCAGAGCCTGTAGTGCTTTTAAAAAAAAGCATTTAAATGTGTTTTTTCTTGTTTTGTTTTAAATACCAACCTTTATTTTCCAGATTATTGGTGAACGATATAGTTTTTATCCATTTTTTTTATTCATTCATGTGTTCTTTTATTCACCAGCTATTTGTTGGTCACTTCCCAAATACAAAATGCCCGGCTATGTCTCTGAGAGATATAAAGCTCAGAATTCACTGACATTCCAAATGGGAAATTATATGTAAAGGACTATACTACAGAGCAGTTTACAATATTGAGAACCAAGATGATTTGGGAGTTAAGTAGGAGAAGAGATTTGATTTACCAGATGTAACCAGGGCATCATTAAGATTTGATGTCAGATCTATATCAGACAGAGCCCACGCAGAAAACAAAAAGTACACTCAAACAAGGTAATGAAGAAGACTTTAAAAAGGAACTATTGACAAAAGTCAATAGAAGAAAATTAGGAGGAAAAATAAGTGTATCCAACAAGGGATGGTGATGCATCCTGAAGCTAAAAACAGAAAGGAGTTTTTCTACAGCTAGGCCTGACGGGGACAAGGGGAGGACACATTACCAGAATCAAGAAAGAGCTAGGGGAAATCATACTTCCAGAAGATGGCCACATGTCAGGAGCTGTGGATGTTGGTAGAGAACTATAGTTACTGCTAACATAAGCCCTGGCAAGGAATGAACAGTGGAATAGATGCTCCAATACCACACTCCTCTTGTTTTCCAACTTCCAACTGCTATTTCCCATTGGCTGAAATCAATTGCAAGTCAGAAGGCAAACCTCCAGAGATCAGCTTTCTGGGGAGCAGAGAGGATGGGGAAGGATAAAAAGAGTCTGGAGGAGCAAATAGAAGATACCCAGTCCAAAAAGAGTTTGTGCCTCTGGAATCTGGGATGGAGAATCTCATGGAGCACTGATGGCTACAAGTCCTTCATTTGAAATGAGAGGTACAGACAAAATATGTTGAAAACTTGCCACGTCCATCACCACCATACCTTACTTCTTCCACACAATCACCTGAACTCTTACCTTCACCTCTCTGAAACAGTATAAATGGTTAAAATATTTGATATCTATGTTTAAAAATATCTTGGTGAAAAGAGAGTGAAATTGGTGCCAATGATTTACCTTTCTATCTACAGCCTTCTAGCAGCAAAAGGAGGAAACCGTCGAACTGCCAACGTGATAGCCCATGGGTTTGCCAATCTGTTAACTCTGGACAAAAAGACCCTCCAAGAAATTCTAGTGCATTATCCAGATTCTGAAAAGCTCCTCATGAAGAAAGCCAGGTACAACCTTTAAAACCTCATTAGACAAGTGCCTGGTGGTTCAGTAGGTCCAGAATTCGACTCTTAATTTCAGCTCAGTTCATGATCTCATGAGTTCGTGGGATTGAGCCCCATGTCGGGCTCTGCACTGACAGCACAGGACCTGCTTAGGATTCTCTCTCCCTCTCTCTCTGCCCTCCCTACCCCCCACTCAAAATACATAAACTTAAAAAAAAACTCATTAGAGTTGGTTTTACATTGTAATAGCTAGGAGGAGAACTATATTATGCTGGCAGTGATCAACTTTCTCAATGAAATACATTCAACAAACAATTGTTTATGCAGCTATCCATTGAAAACTCCACAGATTAGGAGACATGATAGTGTCTCTGGTAGGTTTTTTCAGAATTCTTACAGTACTTTCTAAAATAGCCTTTTTCTTCTATCCACAGTGTGCTTCTAAATAAGAAGGCTCCAGGCACAGAGGAATCCCCTCCAAGAAAAGGACTTGCCTTTCTCTTCCAACCAAAACAGGAGACACCCAAAATGTTCAAAGCTCTCCTGGGAGGCTCAGGAAAAGCAGGTCTTACAAGACTACTCAAAATGAAGAGAGAACAAGCCATCCAGGTAAAGAGGCAGAATTGAGGGCTGTAATAGACCACTGGACTAAGTATACCCAGACAGGCTCCTAGTTTAATTCCATTTCAAACACTGGGACAGTTTGGATGCATCTAATGTGAATAATTACTACTTTATTTATAGCACTTATTATCTAAACTGTATCCTCATATATCATTACATTTAATCCTCACAGTTTATTATAGATGGTTTTAATATATATGTATACGCAAATACATTCAACTCTCATTATTTGTATATTCTGTATATTTGCAAATCTAGGCGGATTACTGAAATTTCTTTGTAACTCCAAAATCAATACTCCATGTGGCCATTTGCAAACATACATATGTGCAGAGCAGTGAAAAATTTACGTTTCCCAGTGCACATGTCCCCAGCTGAAGTTGAACAAGAAGACACTCTACCTTCTTATTTCAATTCTCACACTGTAAACAAGTGGCCTTTTCATGATCTATTTAACTGCTATGTTTTTCCATTTTTTGATGCATAGTGCTGAAGTTCTGTCTAGTGATCCTAAGCACAAAAATGTTCTGATGTGACTTGCAGAGAAAAGACATGTGTTAGATAATCTTCATTCAAGCATGAGTTATAGTGCTGTTGGCCATGAGTTCAATTTAATGAATCAACAATATATATTAAATAAATGTCCTTAAACAGAAATATGCAATAAACAAGGTTATGTATTGAATTGTTGACAAAAATGTGGCCAGAGGCTCATAGGAACCAAATCCTACATTACTCCTTAGAGCAATGGTTCAGTATTTGCTAATTCTGTGTTTGTGGCAACTTTATAAAAGAAAACTACCAGGAATAATGAGAATCAATTGTTTATATATAAACATACATAATACACCTGTAAATATATAGCACATTTTACCAATGAGCCAGTAAATACTGTCACAAATATTTAATCACTTATATATCACAAATGTTTAAAGCCAGAAATAACTTCACAGATTTTATCCAAGCCCTTCATATTATAGATGAAGAAACTGAGCTCAGTTTATTTGGATAAGTTCATAAAAAGTGACAGAGCAAAAACTATTACTCAGGTATTCACGCTTGTAGGCCTATTACTGAGCTACCTCCCAATTCCTAGAAATGTTAAGATACTCAAAAGTTATTGTTTGTCTGTCTTTATTTTCATATTTCTTTGATTCTTATAATAAGCCTATGGGGAAGATATTGAAAAACAGAACAAGGATTCAAGTTTTCTGAATCTAGTCATGTTATCTCTTAAACTGTAAGAAATGGGTGACTGTGGATCTTTCAGAAAACTGGTAAAGCAAATATTATAAATCAGTCACACTCAAGAAACTAAAACTTCACCTCTTCCTTTTCACAGAGAAGCACTATGGTGAAAATTAGGGATACAGTGTAAACCAAATCAGCATATAAATAATAATCTCTGTAACGGTTCATGAGAACCGTTCTGAGCCTGCTTAGGATTCTCTCCCTCTCCCTCTCTCTACCCTTCCCCTGCTCATGTGCTCATGTGCACTCTCTCTCTCTCTCTCTCTCTCTCAAAATAAATAAAATTTAAAAAAAAATTTAAACAATAGTCTGTGTAAAAGACTTAGACGGTAAAGAAATATATGTCAATGTGTTAAGTAAGTTTCTCAACTTCATATGTGCCATTCATACCTTGTAAGAGCCTCTCTTAAACTGATCCCAAGTATCATCAGTAAAGAGCATAGTATGTTTTTTACTATAAAATTTCTACAGATGATGCTAAGCATAATAGTTTCTAAAACCATACAGCTCAAGCACCCGTGGGACAAATGAGAAGACTGTATGAGGAAAGAGATATGAGTTTCTCCTCAAGGTTCTCCCATGAGTTTATGCAGCAGGAAAACCATACTTTCTATAGTATTTTTATGGCATTTGGTTAATACTTTTTTATTAGAAAATAAATATTTAAAATTTCATCTTCATAAAATAAATAAATACATATTTTTAAAACAAAGAGTCCTAAGCACTAAGTCTAATAATTCAGTGAGCATTAGGACCAATAGGAGGAGAAGTCCTTGTCAGGGACAAAAATGCAGTCCAGAATTACACTGTTAAGTCAAATGTGACAGCTCAGCCTCATTCTTCAGCACATCAGAAAGTTGTCAAATGATAGTAGAATGCAAGGCAGACGTGATTCCCACATTAACTTAATTCAGACAGTCTTTGTGCTGGTGGTGATCCTTAGCCATTGAATATTAATCAAAAGACTCCAATGTCCTTGATTATAATTTCAAAACCAATTCTTTGTAACTGCTTCTTCCAGGACAAAAGTGAAAATTCCAAAGAAGGAGAGGGTAAAGGAAGAGAACATGAAGATAAAGGAAGAGAACCAGTAGAGAAAGCACTGGACAGCTCCAAATGTAGAGCAAATTCTATTACAGCAGAGGAAATGCCCCAGTCGATTGGAAGGGCAGCTTTACCCAGAGGAACTACTCATCAATCACTCATCATCAGCATGGCTCCTTCTGCAGAGGCTGGAGAAGAAGTTCTGATGATTGAAATTAAAGAAAAGGCTAAGCAATAAGTGTTTGATTATCTTTAGATGTAATTTAGCTAATTCCCAAAGAGATTGTGCCCAGGATTGTAGCTTAAATTGACGAGGGGGGAAAGACTTTGCCAGGACCCTTGAGAAACCATAGACAAATCCCTAGCTTAGTTTGTAGGACTTATCTGGGAGTGTGATCTTATGCAGTAGTAATAAGAAGATCATTTCAAAACTATCCCTATTCTGTGTTGTCATTAGCTTTGCACAATTGGTATTTCTCCTAATTTTATGTAGTACGGTTTTTTTTCTTCCATTCTTTCTTGATGATGTTTCTTCCCTCCATTTTTTGATTAGCTTGGTCTTGGCTCTGAAGTGATTCGCTTACCTTTTCTCTTCAATGTGTGTGTGTGTGTGTGTGTGTGTGTGTGTGTGTGTGTGTGTGTTAAAGTCTTGCATGGTACTGTTAGTCTTAATTAAATGTCCTTTGTATGTGAATATTAATTTCTCACTTGGGTATTATGAGCTCTCAATAAAATTTTGAAAATAAAATATTAGGTGAATTCCATTCAAACAAGGATTATGAGTCACTCAAATATCACATCAATCCAGCAGTTGGAATTGAAGGGAAGCAGAGATAATGGAGTCTGTGGAAGTGAAATCTGACTTGGAGAAAATTCTCCTGAAAGGCTATATTGGTCAGTGGTACTAACAAACCCACATGGGAAAATCATATTGTAGCAACATGTTAGGAAAATCATTCCCTTTGCTAAAGAAACAAACTTGAAAATTTTCCCTCATACCAACTTAAAAGGCAGCAATCTACCTAACTCATCTGGCTCCACAGACTCAGACTGGAGGAATCTGATCACCCCTATCTTCAGGTAGGCTGAAGTGACATTTCTCAGAATCTTCCTCAAGCATTTGCTTCAGTAGGTGCCAGATCTAAGCTTCTCGTTTTTTTCA
Source organism: Cryptoprocta ferox (assembly GCA_028646485.1). Taxonomy (NCBI): domain Eukaryota; kingdom Metazoa; phylum Chordata; class Mammalia; order Carnivora; family Eupleridae; genus Cryptoprocta; species Cryptoprocta ferox. The sequence goes on from CM053569.1 coordinate 45,879,362, forward strand.
GCTTTAGTAAAAAGTGATGAGGTTAGGAAGGCAGACTGTACACGTCAGATTGACATATCCCTACAATTTGCAGAACCTACATGTACAGCTGTTTACAAAATCTCCAAGTTAATTAAGTGCACTTTAGGAAGTTGTCCTCATGAATCAGCTAACATTAGCATAATTACTAAAGTCTCATGCTGTGAGGAGACCAAAAAAAGCCAGACTGGTGTCGGAAGTAATAATACATATAGAATTCCATTCTAATAAATGCTATTAGTGTATAACATTAAGTTCTGTATAATAAGGCTATTTCCAAGTCCCAGAGGATGGTCATTGTAACAGCACTTTGCTGAAAGGATTTTAACAAATCATATTGGCCAAAATGCCTACAACATAGATGCATTCAGCAAACCATGTATAAATTGATCACTATAATAAAATGTACCATTTGGTTGAGTCACCATTTTTGAATACAGTGTTAGAGTATCATAAACAAATGGAAAGTTTTACAAAAGGTTGGTTGATGTTTTTTAGGAGTTGAGGGAATGGAGAGAAATTGTTAAATAGCACTTGCTTGATTAATGGGAGTTCATATGTAGAAAGAATGATTAGAAAAAGAAGAAATAAAATGTGGAAATAGGGCTTGAAAAAGCCTAGTAATAGGGAAAAAAACAAAAAAAAATCTTGAATTTGTGAATAATATGTTCTCCTCTTACATCCTACAAAGAATTTAAAATATAACACCTTTGCAATTTATGTTCTTCCCCTGTTGCTTATTTTCCGTCACAAACTATCCTATTTAAATTTATTTATTTATTTATTTATTTATTTATTTTTGAGAGAGAGAAAGATCAGGGGGTTGGGGGGGAGAGAGACACACAGAATCCGAAGCAGGCTCCAGGCTCTAAGCTGTCAGCACAGCCTGACATGGGGCTCAAACATACGAACCATGAGATCTGACCCAGTCAGATGCTTAACCGACTAGGCCACCCCGGTGCCCCAACACTATCCTATTTTAGATAATATCACCTTCATTTTTCCAGTCCCTTAAACTAACATATAAGAGTAATCAGTGGTCCTTCCATTGTTTATATAGTATCACCAAATCCTTTTTCTTCCTTAAAAATTTCTAATTTTCCTTTTTTTAAGTTCCAGTGCTAAAATCTCAGTACATATTTTCTGCTCAATTCAAATAAACATTCACTTTTTACTTACTATCTCTTCTAATCACTTCTAATTCACTGATCTACTTTCTCAATCCTTTTAAGGGAAAAATAAGATCTTTCTAAAATACCACAGATTGGGTAGCTTATACACAACAGAAATTTGTTTCCCATAGTTATGGAGGTTGGGAAGTCCAAGGCCATGGCCCAGCATGCTAAAATGAGGGCCCCCTTACTGGTTCATAGCAGACTCCTTCTCACTGTGTCCTCACAAGGTGGAAGGGGCAAAGGATGCCTCTGGAGCCTCTTTTACAAAGGCACTAATCCCATTCATGAGGGCAAAGCAACTTCCAAAGGCCCCACCTCCTAATACTTTCATCTTTGGGGTTAGAATTTCAACACGTCAGTTTTGGAGGCAGGGGACCCCACTTTCAAATCATAGCAACCGCTTTTGACGGTGTTACTTCTCTACTCAGGGACCTATTAGTCCGTCCTAAATCTTATTTATCCAAATTTAATTACCACTTCCCTTCACTGACACTGGTCTTCCTGGCTTTTCTGGACTACCACCTACCTTTCTTCCTCTGGCATTTGTCCATGCTGCCTGCCACAGTATGGAATGTTGTCTCCCCTCCATTGCTTTCCTCTTCCCTATACAGTAAAACCTTGGATTGCGAGTACAAATAGTACATGATGCCAAACATCACATGATCACAACTGAACCAATTCTTCTCTCTAGAGCACATGCGCACGCTGCAGGATTGTGGAGTGATAGTCTCCCATGCTCGGCTGTTTGGTCTCAGGCCATGGTGTTTAGCAGAAACCAGTGATTTTTTGGAATGTTGGAAGATGCCCACAACTCACACTAGTGTATTTTTTGTCACTTCAAAGCACGTATGGATAGTCCTTTTCTTTTCCATACAAGAGTAAGCTTAGAAATGCCTTGCTTCATTCTGGGTCATTGGATAGGGTCCTTGTTAAAGCTTCACGAAAAGAAGAAGATTCCACTGAGCCAATAGATAGCGGTGATTCCATTAGTGATAGTGGAAGTCATCCTACACAATAACCCTCCTCTCTCTTGTCTCCATCACACCAGCCACGAAAGTTTTCAAAACAAAGTGCAGGTTAATTAGTTTAGTTTTCTTTATATTTTGTATTTTCTTTATTACTTTGTATTATATCACAGTATGGTAATCATTTTTATATGAATATTTTGGGGTTGTGGAATGAATCATCTGAGTTTCCATTATTTCTTATGGGGAAATTCGCTTTGATATACAAGTGCTTTGGATTACAAGCATGTTCCTGGAATGAATTATACTCACAAACCAAGGTTTTACTGTACTTCCAAATGTCTCCCAGTTGCCTCTAGAAACACTAATGATGGTTCTAGTCTCAAGAGATCATCTTTTGCACTTTCAGGAAGTACCACATAGTACAGCACTCCATTGTTCTCTATTTTCTGCTGTAACTATAAGTTAGTTCTGCTTAACTGTAAATTATAACAAGTCAAAGACTAGCTATGGTTTATTTGTATAAAGACAGAAAACCCAGTTTTTTTAAGGGAGAGAGAATATTAATAGGCAAATCATGGAAGCAAAATAATTAGGTAATCAAGATAGAAAAGATGCTTGACTTCACTTGTGCTCAAAGAAATACAAATCAGAATAAAAATGGAGTATTGCTTTATACCCATCAAATTAGAAAGTATTTGAAAGCAGATAATAATGCCAAGTGCTGGCAAGTATATAAATGGGAGCTACCATTCTGGCAGCACACTCAGCAGTACTACTTCCGAGAATATATCCCAAAAAATTATCAGGCACTTGCATCAGAGAAAATTCAAGAGGAAATGCCTTGTGTGTAGTACAAAAGGACTGGTATCTAAACTAGGAAATGGATGGGAGCCTGATTGGCTCAGCCTGTTAAGCATCCAACTTCTACTCACAGTCTGAGAGTCTGGCCCCGCGTCAGGCTCTGTGCTGACAGCTCAGAGCCTGGAGCCTGTTTCAGATTCTGTGTCTCCCTCTCTCTCTGCCCCTCCCCCGCTTGCATTCTGTCTCTCTCTCTCTCAAAAATAAATAAACATTAAAAAATAATAATAATAGTAATAAATAATTAATTAAACTGGGAGATAGATAAAATAAATATGGCATGTGAGAGTGTGGATGTGTTTTAAGATGAAACTCTATCCAGCCATTAGAATAATGAATTCGACTTACGCATAACAACATGGATAGATCTTGTCTTAAAAACAAACAAAAAACTGGTGTGTGTGTGTGTGTGTGTGTGTGTGTGTGTGTGTGTTTTAAGAAAAAAGAATGAGTTCTTTAGTAATACTGTGCATGTGTATTTTTATAAAGTCTATCTGATAAATTTTGTCAGGGACAAACCCATAGTCCAATAAAGCCAAATTAATATGCTGCAACAAGGGAGACCATTGACCAGAGAAAACATGGGTGTCCAACCAAACACAGGAAAGGACAGGATTATTATAAGATGTTGGGGGAAAGTAAAGGTTAGGTAGAGTTTAAATGAAATAATGTTTCAGGAGGCTCAAATTAAAGCAAAACTGTATGTAAAGGGATTAACATCAGACCTGGGCCAACAAGCAGACTCAAGGTCCTGTTCCCTTGGGAACTACTACTACTAAGTTAAAATAAATATAGACTGTTGTTTCCACAAAACTCTTATCTGAAGTTATATGCCTACCTGCTTCTCTGCATTGGAATTACTCAGATCCTTCAGGCAAAAGTAGAATGTTTCAGTCTTATTGATAAGATTTCAAACAGCAAAGTTTCTGGCAATCTTTGGTTTTAGAGAACAAAGTTTCTCAACACCATGTCCTTTTGTTGATTCACAAGAGCAGTGGTTACAGGATTCCAGTTTAAAACATACACAAAACACTATAGGTCTTCAAAAGTATATACATGTCTAAGGAACCATATTAAAAGCATTAGAGATAGTAAATATTGCAGGGATAAGAATAAAAGATGTGAGAAAAAATTATAAGTCAAGAGTATCAGCTAATGAGGGTAGTGTACAGTGAACTGAGAAACATGATTAACTCAATTCTACGCACTTTTAACTTTCAGTGTTGTGTCTTGTAACAAGCTAGCAGAGAATTAAGAACCCCATCAACATCAGGATCTTTTCTTTAGCCTTGGTTACTCCTGAGCCACACAGGTAGCCACTGAAGACACACTCACTACTTCATCTGCTTAACTAGTGCTTGACCTACCAATAAGTCTTTTCTCCTGCATTTAAGCAGGTCTCCACTGACTACTGCAGAGACTACTTATAAGAAAAGGGAGAGATACCAGAGATGTTCATGCACAGAGAAAAGGTCATGTGAGGACACAACGAGAAGACAGCTTTCTACAAGCCAACAAGAGAGGCCTCAGGAGAAACCAACCCTGCAGACATCTTGATCTTGGACTTCCAGGTTCCAGAACTGTGAGAAGACACATTTCTGTTGCTAAATACCCATTCTGTGGTATTCCTGTTATGGCATTCCTAGCAGACTAATACAGTACACAGTTTCATGAACTGTGGTGGGAAATAGCTGTTTGAGAAGTTGAAAAGGACAGTGAAACAGAGATGAGGAGTACATTGAGGAGTATATAATGGATATGCAGGGAACCACTGTAAGGGAAAATAGTGAGTTCCAGCCTTAAATTTTTTTTTTATTTGTAAAAGACATATTTGTTTTTTTTTTTTTTTGGTTTTTTTTAAACTTTATAGTTTATTGTCAGGTTGGTTTCCATATAACACCCAGTGCTCTTCCCCACAAGTGACCTCCACCAAGACCATCACCCCCCATTACCTTTCCCCCTTCCCCTTCCCCCCTCAGTTTGTTTTCAGTATTCAAAATTCTCTCGTGTTTTGTCTCCCTCC
>CM053569.1:45884903-45919741 GCA_028646485.1 Cryptoprocta ferox
CATATAACCAGCCAAGAGGAGAGATAAGAATATGCTACGGGAAATATATCTGGATGGCAGCAGAAAAGAAGGAGAAGCAAAGATAAAAGGAAAGAAAAAAAAAAGACAACTCCTCTGTGCGGATGGGCGTGGTTTGGCGTCAGGTCAGGTCTTGGGGGCTGCTCTCTCCGAGGCCCCGCCTTGGTGGTTGCGGGGAGAAGTATGGCGCCGCTTCAAAGCTTTACCGGAACCAAGCATTGCAAGCCTCCCTTCTGAGTCCCATCTCCCTGTGCCGCGGGCGAGCCAAACTGTATTCTCCAAGCTCCACCTCTTTTCCAAATCCCAGTCCGTGCAGTTCAACACCATCACCGGGGATGAGATGCGTTCCCCCTGGCGGCCGTCCTCCCTGCCCGGCTTGCGCCGCCCTTTTTGCGGAGCCGCCGCCGCCGCCGCCACCGCCGCCGCCGCTGCCGCTTTTCAAGGCGCCTTTCTCGGCGCCGCCGCCTTTATCTGTGCTGCCGCCGCTCCCGGTGCGGCTTGGAGTGGATGCCGCTGCCACTGCGCCCAAGGAAGAACTCGCCGGCCAGATGGGACGGATTTCTCTCCCGGCGCTCGGCAGTTATATATGGGGAGACGGGCAAGTTTTTCCTCCCTTAGAGATGGTTCTAGGTGCGTTTTCCGTCTCTCTTTCTCTTCCCCTGGTCTCTCCGGGGCACAGCGCGCTCTCCCTGTGTTGGGCTCGGGGGCTCCTTCCCCTGCGCCACCGGGACCCGCCCGTCCCCTAATTTCCCAGATCACAGTCACTCACTCAGGCATCTTTGAGGTTGTCTTCTTTCTGGCATCTGTTTCTTCTTTCCCCCACTTGCAAATCCAAGTTTTATCCCTTCAGTCCTTCTCAGTTCAATCCATACAGGTGTGCGCGGATTACAGAGCTTCCTGCTTCTCCGCCATCTTGCCTGCCTCCCCAGCCTTAAATTTTATGAGCTAATTTTTCAGACACATCACACACAAGGAGTTCCTAGCCTGGGGAAGCACAGTAGTTGAAATCTGGATTTGTAACCTCCATAGAAGTTGACAACACTTCTCTTGACAAGTCTTAATAAATTCATTTTTCTTCATAAAGTCCCAGAGTATTATCATCTTCTAGTACCTAACAGAGCCCAGGCCCAGAACTTTTGATAATATAAATTCCATACTTGGTTGAAGTATGTGAAATATGTGAGGGGGAAAGTAGGCATATGGTAAAACATGGATGGGGGAGACATTTTTCTTATGAATTTCAAAAACATTTTTTGATTAAAAAAATTTTAAGGTGCTTTTCTTTTCCAGGTTAGCAAAACTAACAGTGCATGTTCAATGAAGAGTAGCTGAGTGAATGGAATCTTCAAATTAGGTGTGAGATTCCCTCTATCCATGCTGGAGCAAGACCCAGCCCCATGGAGCCTACTTTTATCACTCTCCCAGATCTCAGAGTTACTGCTGAGATATTTGCTGAAAGAGTCTGGCTTTGTAATGAACAGAGCCCTTCAGGTCTTCTTCTTTTTATTTTTATATTTTTTATTTGTTTTTTAAATAGGCTTCATGCCCAGCATGGCGCCCAACATGGAGCTTGAACTCACAACCCTCAGATCAAGACCTGAACTGAGATCAAGAATTGGATCCTTGACTGGCTGAGCTACCCAGGTGCCCCTATTTTTTTTTTTTATTCCAGTATTGTTAATATGTTCTATTAATTTCAGGTGTATTGTAATGTGATTCAACACTTCCATACATTACCTGAGAGCATCACAACAAGTACACTCCTTAATACCCACCACCTATTTCACTCCTCCCTCTCCCACCTCCCCTCTGGTAAACCATCAGTTTGTTCTCTATAGTTAAGAGTCTGGTTTTTTGGTTTGTCTCTTTCTCTCTCTCTTTTTTTTTTCCTTTGCTCATTTGCGTTGTTTCTTAAATTCTACATGTGAGTGAAAGCATATGTTATTTGTCTTTCTCTGACTGACTTTATTTGCTTAGCATAATACTGTCTAGTTCCAATAATTTTGTTGCAAATGGCAACTTTCATTCTTTTTTATGGCTGAATAATATTCATATATATATATTCCAAATCTTTATGCATCTATCGATGGACTCTTGGGATGTTTCCATAATTTGGCTATTGCAGATAGTGCTGCAATAAACATAGTGTGCATGTATCCCTTTGAATTTGCATTTTTGTATTTTTTGGGTACTCAGTAATGTGATTGCTGCATCATAATGTAGTTCTATTTTTATCTTTTTGAGGGAACTCCATACTGTTTTCCAGGGTGACTGCACCAGTTTGCTTTCCCACCAACAGTGCAAGAGAGTTCCTTTTTCTCCACATCCTCACCAACTCTTGCTGTTTCTTGTGTTATTGATTTTAGTCATTCTGACAGGTGTGAGGTGATATCTCATTGTAGTTTTGATTCTCATTTCCCTGATGCTGAGTAATGTTGTGCATCTTTTCACATGTCTCTTGGCCATCTGTATGTCATTGGAGAAATGCCTGTTCATGTCTTCTGCCCAATTTTTAATTGGATTATTTGTTTTCTTGGTGTTGGGTTGTATCAATTCTTTATACATTTTAGATACTGCCCCTTTATCAGATATGTCATTTGAAAATATCTTCTTCCATTCCATAGGTTGCCTTTTAGTTTTATTGATCGTTTCCTTTGCGTGAAGAAGTTTTTTAATTTGATGTAGTCCTAATAGTTTAATTTTACTTTTGTTTCCCTTGCTTCAGGAGACATATCTAGATAAATGTTGCTATGGCCAATGTCAGAGATATTATTGACTGTGCTCTCTTCTAGGATTTTTATGGCTTCAGGTCTTACAATAGGTCATTGATCCATTTTGAGTTTATTTTTGTGTAATGGTGTAAGAAAGTGGTCCAGTTTCATTCTTTTGCATGTAGCTGTACAGTTTTCCCAACACCATTGGTTGAAAAGACTGTCTTTTTCAAAACCATTATATATTCTTTCCTCCTTTGCCAAATATTAATTGACCATATAATTGTGTCTTTATTTATGGGCTATCTACTCTGTTCCATTGATCTATATGTCTATTTTTGTGGCAGTACCATACTGTTTTGATTACTACAGCTTTGTAATATAACTTGAAGTCTAGAATTCTGGTACTTCCAGTTTTTTTTTCCTTTTTCAAGATTGCTTTGGCTATTTGAGGTCTTTTGTGGTTCCATACAAATTTTAGGATTATTTGTTCTAGTTCTCGGGAAAATTATGTTGATATTTTGTTAGGGATTGCATTAAGTCTATTGATTGCCTTGGGTAGTATAGACTTTTTTTTTTAATGGTTATTTATTTTGAGAGAGAGATAGAGAGGGCTTGGTAGGGGAAGAGAGACAGGGAGAGAGGGAATCCCAGGCAAGCTCTACACTGTCAGCACAGAGCCTGACATGGGGCTCAATCTTACAAACCATGAGATCATGACCTCATGATCAAGAGTTGGACGCTTAACTGACTGAGTCACCCAGGTGCCATGGGTAGTATGGACATTTTAACAGTATTTATCCTTCCAACCCATGAACATGAAATGTCTTTCCATTTCTTTGTGTCATCTTCAATTTCTTTCATCAATATTTTATAGTTTTCAGACTACACATCTTTCACCTCCTTGGTTAAGTTTATTCCTAGCTATTTTATTATATTTGGTACAGTTTTAAATGGGATTTTTTTTCTTAATTTCTTTCTCCTGCCTATTATTACTGTAATAATAAGAGTGGATGTCCTTGTCTTATTTCTGATCTTAGAGAGAAAGTTCTCAGTTTTTCCCCATTGAGTATGATGTTCACTGTGGATTCTTCATATATGGTCTTTATTATGTTGAGACATGTTCCCTCTAAACCTACTTTGTTTAGGGCTTTTATCTTGAATAGATGTTGTACTTTGTCAATTTTTTTCTGCATCTATTGAAATGAATTTAGAGTTTCAATCCTTTCTTTTCTTGATGTGATGTATCATTTTGATTGATTTGCAAATATTGAACTACTCTTGTGTCCTGGAAATAATTTCCACCTAATCATGGTGAATAATTTTTGTAATTTTTTATTGTTTATTTATTTTTGAGAGAGAGATAGAGTGTGAGCAGGAGAGGGGCAGAGAGAGAGGGATACACAGAATCCAAAGCAGGCTTCAGGCTCTGAGCTGTCAGCACAAAGCTCTCTACATGGGGCTCGAACTCATGAACCATGAGATCATGACCTGAGCCAAAGTCAGACACTTAACCGACTGAGCCACACAGGCACCCCCCCCCCTTTTTTAAATTTTTTTAAGTGAATAATTTTTGTAATCTATTGTTGGATTTGATTTGTGTTTATTTTGTTGAGGATTTTTCCATTTTTGTCCATGAGAGATATTGGCCTGTAGTCCTCTTTTTGTGTTGTTTTTATCTGGTTTTGGTATCAACGTATTTAGGTATTTGGAAATTTTCCTTTCTCTTCTATTTTCTTGAATAGTTGAGAAGAATAGGTATTAACTCTTCTTTAAATGCTTGGTAGACTTTGCTTGTGAAGCCATCTAGTCTTGAACTTTTGTTTGTTAGGAGTTTTGTTGTTGTGGTTGTGGCTCTTGTTTTCTCATTCAATTTCATTGCTGGTAATTGATCTGCTCAAATTTTCTATTTCTTCCTGCTTCGGTGTAGGTAGGTCAGATGTTTCTAGGAATTTATCCATTTCTTCTAAGTTGTCCAATTTACTGACATATAATTTTTCATAATATTGTCTTACAATCAATTGTGTTTCTGTGGTGTTGGTTGGTTTTTATTTCTCCTGTTTCATTAGTGATTTTGCTTAGTTGAGTCCTCTCTCTCTCTCTCTCTCTCTCACCATTACTTTTGATGAGTCTGGCTGGAGGTTTATCAATTTTGTTGATGTTTTCAAGGAATCAACTCTGAGTTATATATATCTGTTCTATTGTTTTTTTAGTTTCTATATAATGTATTTCTGGTCTAATTATTATTTCCTTTCTTCTGCTGTTTTTGGGTTTTATTCTTTTTCTTTTTCCTTTCGTGTGAGGTTAGGTTGTTTACTTAGATTTTGGATTGTTGTGTTTTTATTTTCATTTGTTTCCATGTAATTTTTTATCTCTGCCTTGATTTCCTGATTGACCCATTCATTGTTTAGTAGCATGTTATTTAACCTTAATGTATTTGTGCTCTTTCCAGATTTTTTTTCTTGTGGTTGATTTCTACTTTCATAACATTGTGGTCAGAAAAGATGGCATGACTTCAATATTTTTGAATTTATTGAGACTTGTTTTGTGTCCTAATATTTGATCTATTCTGGATAATGTCCCATGTGCACTTGAAAAGAATGTATATTATTCTGTTTTAGGATGGAATATTCTGATTGTATCTGTTAAATCTACTTGTCCAATGTTTCATTCAAAGTCACTGTTTCCTTGTTGGTTTTCTGTCAGAATGATCAGTCCATTGATGTAAGTAAGTGGAGTGTTAAAGACTCCTATTATTATATTACTATTGATTAGTTCCTTTGGGTTTGTTATTAACTGTTTTGTGTATTTGGATGCTTCCATGTTTAGAGCATAAATATTTTTAATTGTTATTTTATTGGTTGGATTGTCCCCTTTAGCATTATATAGTGTCTTTTTTTTAATCTCCTTATAGTCTTTTTCTAAACTCTGTTTTGTCCAACGTAAGTATTGCTACCCTAGCTTTCTTTTGACATCCATTTGCATGATCAATGTTTCTCCATCCCCCCATTTTTTTTAATGTTTACTTATTTTTTTAGAGAAAGAGAGTGCATGTGTGTGAGCAGGGGAGACACAGAAAGAGAGAAGAAAAGAGAGAATCCCAAGCAGGTTCTGCACTGTCAGCACAGAAACTGATGCAGAGTTCAATCTCATGAACTGTGAGATCATGACCAGAATGGAAACCAAAAGTTGGATGCTTAGCTGACTGAGCCCACCCATGCACCCCTCCATCCCCTCACTTTCAATCTGTGTATGTGTTTAGGTCTGAAATGAATCCCTTTTAGGCAGCCTATAGATGGGTCTGTTTTTTATTTTGTTTTGTTTTCCACTCTGTCTCCCTATGTCTTTCAGCTGGAGCTTTCAGGACTTTACATCAAATTAATTATTAATAGATATGTATTAACTTCCCTTTTGTTACCTGTTTTGTGGTTGTTTTTGTAATTTTTCTCTGATCCTTTCTTCTTTTGCTCTCTTTCATGGTTTGCTTGCTTTCTTTAGTGATATATTTTATATATAGTTTCTACTTTTCTCTTTATTCTTTGCATATCAATTACTGGCTTTTGATTTGTGATTACCATTATATTTGTGTATAACATCTGCATATAGCAGTCTATATGAAGTTGATGATCACTCAACTGTGAACCCATTCTTTATTCCTGTCCCCCTCATGTTTCAGGTATATGGTGTCATATTTTACATTCTTTTATTTTGTGAATCCCTTGGTTAATTTTTACAGATATACTTATTTTTGCTGCTTTTGTGATTCCTGTTTTTCAACTCTCATTTATGGTCTTTTCTTTCCATTAAAGGAGTCCACTTTAATACTTCTCGTAGGGCTGGCTTAGTGGTCATTAATCCTTCAGTGTTTGCCTGAGAGGCTCTTTATCTTTACTTTTATTTTGAATGATAGCCTTGATGGATAGAGTATTCTTGACTGCATATTTTTCCCTCTCAGCACTTTGAATATATCATACAACTACCTTTTGGCCTGCAAAATTTCTGCTGAAAAATCCCCTGATAGCCTTATGTGGTTTATGTATGCAATTGTCTTCCTTTTCTCTTGCTACTTTAATTTTTCCCCCTTTATTGCTACTTGTTATCTTTTGTGTCTTAGTGTGGACTTCCTTAAGTTGGGTTTGTGGGGAGATCTCTGTGCCTCCTGGATCTGGATATCTGCTTCCTTCTTCAGAATAGGGAATAGGGAAGTTTTCAACTATTATTTCTTCAAATAAATTTTCTGTCCCCTTTTCTCTCACTTCTTCTTCTGGGATCCCTATAATGCAAATACTATTATGTTTGATGGAGTCACTGAGTTCCCTAAGTCTATTCTTAATTTGCATAATTTTTTCTCACTTGCTCAGCTTTATTGCTTTCCATTACTCTGTCTTCCAGATTGCTTTCCAATCCTCTGCCTCTTCTAGCCTGCTAGGTATCCCTTCAGGTATATTTTTAAGTTCACTTATTGTGTTCTTCATCCCTGATTGGTTCTTTTTTATCTCTCTGTTAGAGTCTCACTGATGTGCTCCACTCTTTTCTCAAGTCCTGTAAGTATCTTTATGATCGTTACTTTCTCTATCAAGTATATTATTTATATCAGTTTCACTTAGGTCTCTTGCTGTGATTTTGTCCTATTCTTTTATTTGGGACATATTCCTCTGTCTCCTCATTTTGTCTAACTTTCTGTGTCTGTTGCTGTAGGTGAAGTCAGCTACATCTCCTGTTCTTGAAGGTAATGGCCTTATGAAAAAGAGGTCCTAAATGCCCTGCAGTGGGGTGTCTCCTGTTCCCCAGGGGCTGGCACTTCAGGGTATGTCTCCTATGTGTGTTGCCTAGACTCTGCTGTTGTATACTAACTGGTTTTTCCTTCAGTCCAGTTGTCTTCAGAGGTTCTCTTTGCCCGTTATGGGCAGTGTTTAGTCCTGGCTGGAGTGGGGCACATTTTAATAAGGTACACTCTGGCCTGCTTGGAAAATGAGGCCTGCTGCCACCATCACCTAAACCAAGACCCCACAAAATGCATGGGTTAGAGATATGGTGTGGCAGGGTTTGTGCCAGTCTTCTGGGGGAGTGGACCAGCAATACAAGGAATAAGGTAAGCATGATTGGGATGCAGGGCTTGGTGTAAGCAAGTTCGGTAACAACTGTTGGCACTGTGCTGATACCTGCAGGTGATTTTGTGTTTATATTAGGGGGTGAGGGAAAGAATTGTGCCTGCCATCCCTAGAGGGGTCTCCCTGAGATCCTTTTCTCTTTGGGGCATGCTCTGAGATGAGTAAATAACTCTCCTTCCTGCATGCCCCAGACATATTTTATCTTGCTGCTTCTATGCTGTATCCCTATGGGCTGTTTTTAATACTGTCTCTTTTTTAAAAACAAATTGTAAAGTTTATTTATTTTTGAGAAAGAGAGAAAGAGAGAGAGAGGGGCAGAGAAAGGGGGACAGAAGATCCAAAGCAGGCTCTGTGCTGCCAGCAGAAAGCCCAATGCAGGACTCAAACTCACGAACTGCAAGACCATGATCTGAGCCGAAGTTGGATGCTTAACTGACTGAACCGCCCAGGCACCCCTGTGCTGTCTATTCCTTTGAAGGCAGGATCTCCACTTTTTAACACCCTCCAGGTTCTCCCAGAGCTGAGCCCATTGATTTTTTTTTTTAATTCCAGGCTTTAAGTTCTGCTAGTTGTAAGAACTCATGAAATTTGGCCCCTCTTGCTTTCAAAGCCAGCATTGTATGGATTTGTCTTCCCTGTGCAGGCTCCCTGATGTAATAGTGTTTTCCTTGCCCTCCTCTGTGCCATCAGCTCTCTCACAACTGTGGATGGCCACAGTCCACTTTGTTCTCAAAACATGTCCCAGCCCCTCCTATCTTCTTCAACATAGCCTCTTTTCTACCTTTAGTTGTGGAGTTTGTTCTGCCAGTCTTTGGATAATTTTCTGAGTTATTTGTGCTAATCTAAATGCTATCCTGTTGTACCCATGGGACAGGATGAACTTAGGGCCCTACTCCACCATCTTCCCATCGTCCTGGACCTTCAGGTTTTCTTCTGTATTCTTTTCACTCATCTCAGCAGAGGATTTATAAATTCCCAGAAAGTGCTCATTTGGGTTTTCTTTTTCTAATCCAGATCCCCTCAAGATAGCAGGGCTTATCCTCCAGTTTTCTATACTCAATTTCAAGTCACATTAAGTCTCACTGCTCTTGAAAAAATCTTCCAAGTACTACTGGTGCAGAACAACCACTCAACCTCATCCCTGATATCTCCAAGGGCATGCTGTCTCCTTCGAGCTATCTGCATTCATAATGTAGCCCAGTTTCCACTTGCCATGATGTGGGTTAGCATTGACATCCTTCCCTGGAGGACCTCTCTCCTCCACCCATCTCCTTCCCTAAACAGTACGTTCTCCAACATATACAAACTAAATCTAGCATTAGCTTAAACCAAACATCATTCAGAACACAAAATAGATGCCCTGCTACTATTTTCAGAACACACACTAGGGCATTTGAATGTTTCCCAATTAAAATTCAAATGTTGAATTACAAACAATAAATTACTTTTTTAATTTTATGTGCCCCACCATAGGGTGACTTACTTAATATGAAAAGTTAAAAACCAACTATTTTAAAATGGTATTTTTCTTAATAATAGCTGAGTGAACAAGAAACAATTATCATACACGTACACCCCCCCAAAAAAACAAGAAGTTGAGGCAAATTTTCCCTGAGCTAAGGTTTCATATAGGCTCAAAATACTAATAGGCTATTGGAAAGGATTCACTACACTCCACAGAGACTATTCATATTCATATTCATGCTCACACTCACTGTTTTTATTTAAAGGCAGGGGATATGATGCAGCAAGAGAAAGAGCCCACCCAGGCAAGCATTGAGAGGTCTGGTTGACATCCTATAAACAAACTCCCAGCATCCATAATCACACAAGGATCTGGCCTCATTCTGTTTCAGGATTGAACCATTAATATCTATGCAAAGAATCTAGGCTATAAGAGAGCTCAAAACTGTATTTCCCAATGGGAGTCATAAACCCCTCTAGCTGCATAATGAAGGCAGACTAATCAGGCCACTAGAAAACCTTTAGCAAAGACTAACACCAGGAGTGGGTCAACAGAGTTTAGCCCTTGAAATACTATTTTGTAGATCCCACCACCTTTATCTTAGCCGAAAGTCAAAACCCACACATCCAGGGATCCCCAGAGATAAAGACTGAGCTTTTCCCTACTACTTTTTCTTTCTTCCCCTACCACTACTAACCCACATATCTCTCCTCTCTGGATCCTTGGATCATTTGACTAGTCAACAAGTAGTCTATTGACTAACTAGCTAATTGATGATGCATAGATACATGAAAATTCTTCCCTTACTCTAATGTGGGTCTGACGTCAGTAATCAATTGCCAAAGGTATAGTGCAGAGTGGATTGGTTAAAAGGATGTATCCTGGGGCGCCTGGGTGGCTCAGTCGGTTAAGCATCGTACTTCAGCTCAGGTCATGATCTCATGGTTCGTGGTTTCAAGCCCCACATCAGGCTCTGTGCTGCCAGCTCAGAGCTTGGAGCTTGTCTTTGGATTCTGTGTCTCCCTCTCTCTCTGACCCTCCCAAGCTCACGCTGTCTCTCTCTCTCTCTCAAAAATAAAATAAAACGTTAAAAAATTATTAAAAATAAAATAAAAAAATAAAAGGATGTATCCTGAAAAAATTCCCAGAGAAGGAAGAAGAAAGCAAGGAGTCACTCAGCAGAAGTTCCCCACTTTATAAATAAACATTGCATTGTTAAAGAAGTAACATCTCTTTTTTTAATGTTTTTTAAATTGATTTTTGAGAGACAGCACGAGCAGAGGGGTGGTCAGAGAGAGAGAGGGAGATACAGAATCTGAAGACAGGGTCCAAGCTCTGAGCTAGCTGTCAGCACAGAGCCCGACACACGGCTCAAACCCACGAACCGTGAGATCATGACCTGAGCCGAAGTCAGACGCTTAACCGACTGAGCCACCAGGCCACCCAAGTAACATCTCTTTACACAAGTAAATTTTTTTCTATGGGCTCAAGTGTTTATTCAATAAGCAGTTTCCTCTGATTCCCTGAAGCCATCTTCAAATATTATTTGCTCAAAGCTGATTACAAAAATTACCTGTTATATTACTTCCATCTCTGGTCCTCAAAACTCTGCATGATCTGTAAGCTGTTGATTAGTCTTAAAAATGCCTAGCTCTGCTTTAAATTGCTAGACCATATCAACTTGCTTTTGCTAACCAAAACTAAGTGACTTAAAATAATCATGTAGGTTGCCAATTTGGGCTGGGTTCAGCAGTTGGGTTCTTCTGGTCTTAGCTGGTCTAGTCCATGCTCTATAGTCAGCTGCTGAATTGGCTGGTGGCTGCTGGTCTAGAAGTCTCAGATGGATTGCTTGTGTCATCTATGTATTCTTCTATCCTCCGAAAGGCCAGTCTGGACTTGGAGGCTGCACAGGGTTCCAAGAGAGAGAAGGCAGAAGTGAGCACACTTCTTAAGGTCTAGGCTTAGAACTGGCACTTCTCCTACACTCTATTAGCCAAGTCACAAGACCAGACTAGGTGCAAGGGGCAGAGAAATAAAATCCATCTCTTGGGAGGACTGCAAAGTCACATTGCAAAAGAGGTGGGTACAGAGAGGGGAAGGATTGTGGCCATTTTTGCAATCACCCAGACAGGATATTGCCAGATAAAATACAGGGCATCCAATTAATGAGTTCTATTTTAGTATAGGTATGTCCCATGCCATAGAACCTACCTATACTAAAAAATTATTTATTATTTATATAAAATTCAAATTTAATTTGATGCCTGTATTTTTGTTTGCTATATCTGGCAGTCCTACACACAGACTATGTCAGAAATGAACAAAACCTCTCTTTATCTAAAAGAAAGAACTTTGGTGTGCCTGGTTGGATCATATGGTACAGCATGTGACTCTCAATCTCAGGGTCATGAGTTCAAGCTCCACATTGGGCATGGAGCCCACTTAGAGAGAGAGAGAGACAGAGAGAGAGAGAGGGAGAGAACTTGAAACTACTGTTAAAGTGTACAACTATACCAAATGTTGTATTAGAAGGAGCCAAAAGCTCTACATACAGCCATAGAAAAGGAGTAATTTGTCCCTTCTCCATATTCTAGAAACCATCTTTGGTGCAACACTACTAATAAAAACCCTAAAATAATATATAACAAACTGTTTCATTTCAGTTATGCATTAGATGATAAATTGCTACATAAAACACCAACAAGAGAAGAAAGAGTCTGTACTTTCTGTAATTCTGGCCTATTCTATACTTATAATAATTCTTTTACCTTCCTACAAGGAATTTTTTAAATCTTTGGAAGATATTAATCATTATGCTGTTCTGGAATTCATTGTATCTAATCAAAGCAAAGATACTTGAAATTCACGTTTTAAGTACCTTACCCATACACTATAGTAAAATTTGATGTTTTCCTCCATGAGTTTTTATGACTGGCTGTATTTTTCCTATTATAACTTTTGTGACTAGAAATGACAGTGCAAAGGTCAAATAAATGTGCATCATTAAGCAATACAACCTGACATTTCTAGACAATAACTCCTTCAGATGAGGGAAGGGAAGCCTACCTGAAAGGTCACAGCCCTTCTTACTGTCCCTTTGCAGCCTAGAAATCTCTGCCGTCTGCACACAATGACTTTGCTACAAATTTATGAGGACCCTATCTGCTGGAAACTCTAACTAATATGAAATTCAGCACACAGTGCATGCTAAGGGTTATTAAGCAGGCTTGTGATGCAGTTTCTTGCATCCAGCTTTAAATAAATCAAGCTCTGTTGTTTACGCCAGAATCTTAGACTTAAAAGGGAATTTAGAGATTAGTACTCCAAGGCCCCATTATACAAAACTCAAAACAAAATCTGTGTCCAGGATCACACCACAGAATCCAAGGACAAAGATACCACATTGTTTTTCAAACATGAAGATCATGGACTAACTTGAAAAAGTAGTCAGGTAGTCAGTCTTCTACCTGAAAAAGGACTTTTTCAAATAAACAAGTATATTTCTCAAAATGTCATGGGGCAAAATGATAGTAAAGTCTGCCATGATAGGACCATATTTATGTTCCAAATCTGAAAGGAAAGTTTTACACTTAGCCTGCGCTTCAGAAGGGGACTACCCACAGATTCCACTAAAATAAGAATGTGAATACAGTGTTGGAATTTTGATATCCCATTAGTAAAAATGGGTAAAGAGAAGCAGTTATGAAATGCAAGGGTTATTATAAACACATATTCCTCTCCCTGCACCATCAATGTTCCCAACCCACCCTACTTTCTGACTTCAATCCATAGACAATGTCAGTTTTGTATCTGCAGGCTCTTCTGCTTTCTTTACGTTATGAAACCCCAAGTAACCTTCAAATCTCAGAAGAAATACTAAACCACCTGTGAATCTCTCCAAGATCTCCCTAGTGTCCTGACTTCTCACATTTTCTTATATAAACTAATTTCTTTCCTTACATATGCTCTAACACATATCTTATTGATTCAGGTTTTTTTTGTCCCACGTCTATTAGGGAGCATCTACTAAATGCCAAGTTCTCATCTGGGCTCAGGATAAAGCAATGAATAAAATAACAATAAACACAAACCCCTGATTTCTTGGAACAGACATGACAGTGGGTGAAAAGGACAAGAAACAAAATAACTAAAACTTAAGCAGGGAAGAAGGATAGATGGTACTGGGGAAAGAGGTACAATTTTAAACAGAGTGATCAGCAAAAGCCTCACTGGGTGATACTTGAAGGAGGTGAGGGAGCAAGGCTCACATAGTGACTAGGAAGAGTTCTTCAGGAAGGCGCAATAGCCAGGTGTATGCCAGGCACATTCACGTAAGAGTGAGAAAGCCCATATGGTTGGAACAGAGTGCCCAAGGCAAAGATGACTAGAAAGGAAGTGTAAAGAAGGAGCAGGAGATTTTCAAAAGTTGGCAGGATTAGTAACTTGAAAGTAGTGATGGAGAATAATTGTTGAAGTTGTGGTACTAGAGAAAGTAAGCCCTAAAGTGGGTTGTTATTGGAAAATGGGATCCTCGAGATTAGGAAAGGGTTTGCTATGGATAGTAAGAAGGTCCAGAAAATGACCTTAAGAGTGAGGGCTGAGGTAAGGTGGAGAACAAGATTATTACAAAGAGGAATAGAAGTGATCTAATTTAATGATAAGAGATTCAAAGAGATATAAAGCCAGAGGTTTTAAAGAGGAGAGAAAGATTATCTAAGGCAGAAAGGAGGAACAAAGGCACTTAACCCATCCTCCAAGCCCAATGGTAGATGAGGAAGAGAAAATAACCACTTGAGAGGACTGCAGAGGAAGGGATTCTTCAGAAAAACCACTGATACAAGGGATTATGCTAATGAATGACTCAGCTCCTAAGGGCGGAGTGGGAGGGTTTGGGCAGTGACAGAGAAATGGGGTGTGGTCAGTATATGGATTGTACAGAGCCAGAGGTGGGTTAGAATGAGGAAGTTCATGATCTCAACATCTTGTGAGAACTGGCAGGATCAGTCCTGACAATCTTAGGACAGTGGTGGCGAGTAAGGAGTGCTGGAAGGAGGGGAGAGAGGAACATCTTCCCAGCAGTGTTCAGGGGTCCCTTCTGTACTCATGACTACAGGTGCCTGAAGGCATAAGAAGGGACAGTCTTACTCTAAGCACAAAGGGCTAATTCTTTTTTTTTTTAAATTTCGTTCACTTTACTAATGTTTTTAAATTTTAGCATCATATATTATCTCCTTTTCCATATTAGATTATAAGCTATTTGAAGTTACTAAGAAATTTTACTCATTTTGACATTGCTTGTTGATTGCCAATACTAAGCTACTTAATAAATATGTGCTTAAAAATGAGTGAATACCTCTTACTGGATAGAATAACTGTTTGAAAAAGAGAAATTATTTCCTCCTCAGTCTTCTCTCTGAGAACTCTCTAGAGCTCCGCAATTCCTGATATTCTTCTGAGTCCAGTCACAGAAGACCTGGTGTGTTGAGTCGGTTTGTAAAAAGGCCGAAGATATCATGGCCTCCCTTTCCCTGTCGTAAGAAGTAAAAATTCTGCTTATAATGGTATTTGTCTCACTGATCACTTCTTCTTGGGGAGGAGAGAATCAATAGCCAAGCCAGAGTAAAATTCTCCAAGGACACTGCAAGCTGCTGTGAGTTTTCTGGGGAATGTGGCTAAATATGGCCATGCTTGGTGACAAGTGACAAAGGTCATGGTCTTGCTACAAGGGTTTGACAATCCTGGGGACCTGTGTTGCCATCAGGTGCGAGCCCGCCTCTGAACCACTATGGAATTGATAAGATATGGGCCTAACATGATTTGATGTGGAGTCAGGGTTGTGGCAGAAAAAGCACAGAATTTAGAAACTGACCTAGAATCAAACACTTAGCAAGTGTGTGATCAGAGACCGGAGTTACTTCCATAAGGTGACCGCCACTGACTTCTTCATCAGGGCCTCACGAAGGCAAAGCCATTGACAAGAGGCATCCATCATCTAACCTAAAATCTAAAGCCTTCCAGTTTTTCAAAAACATAATCCTGATCACATCATTCTTTTGCATAAGTTGATTCAGTGGCATCCCAGAACCGTTAGCCTAAGCCTGAACTCCCCTGCATGGCCTTGAGGTCCGTCAGGATGTAAACAGCACCAACCACTCCATTTCATCTCTCCTCCCTCCTACCACTTTCCCTCCCACACTTTATATTCCAGCACACTTTAAGTTCTTTCCATTCCTAAAAGTCTAAACTTGCTGTCGACCTAACCCCATATAAATGCTTTTAACCCTCTTCACCCAGCTAACTTTAGCTGGTCTTGGCTTAAATGGCACATCTTCAGGGAAGTGTTCTTTGCCAGCTGGACAGGTCAAGTCTCCTGCTACAATATGTTACATCATACACTGATCTCGTTTCTGTAATTACTCATTTAATGTTTTCTCTCTCCCCCAGTCCATTATTTCTATGAAGGCAGCAGCTGCAGCCCCTAGGTCACCACTGTATCCCCATGGCCCTGCCCGATGACTGCAGCATAACAGAAGCAATTAAAAAAAAAACAAAAGTAAGGTGGGTATATTGCCCCGCTTAACACAGCTGAGTAAATGTGAGCACCATATTGTTTAGACCATCCAGCTATAAGCTGAGAACCTATCCCTTGCACCCAGAAATGAATCTTCAATGCATTCATTATATTTTAAATGAATAAATCTTATAAAATAATAGAAACCCCCAAACCGCTCAATGTAGTAACACATGAATACAGGCCACCTAAAATACTATATTTACTTTATTTCTAATTTTTCTACTGGTTTCGATAACAATTTAAATGAAATGAAATGTTTTCTACTGGTTTCGATAACAATTTAAATGAAATGTTAAATGAAAACAAGGCACTACTACTGAATCACATCAAGAAATAACTTTATCCAAAGGGAATTCAAATGGAAGATATATCTAACATCAATTCATATATTAGTAACTTACACACTTATTATCAAGTACTATATCATTAAAGGACAAGATAGTCTCTTGCAATCTCAACCAAACCTCTGGCTTCCCTGATGTGTCACTCCCATGACTACCAACTGCACACAGAAAGAGACTAGAAGAAATTTATTGAAGATAGTTTTCTAGGAAATTTATAAAATGAAAAAGGCAAAATATGTCAAATAAAGCATAAACTGCAATGGGGCCCAGAATTTATCCTGGAAAGGGTGCCTAAGGCACTACCAATATGAATAGTTATAAATCCCTGATCTGACTTTGAAATTTTATGATCTTAAAAATTTCAATTCAAAGCACAAGGTGACCTGACATAACTGTGCTAATTGGTATATGTTATTTTCTCAGTACAGGTATATGTGAGAAATAATATGTCTGTCCAGGGCACTGTCACCCCAATATGTGTTTGTAATACAGCTGATCATATGAGGTGTGAAAGTCAACTTGGTTATTTGTTTAATGCATTTTAAGAACTAGTGGCACTGGGATGCATGGTAGCACAATAGGGAAAAGGATTATTTTTATACAAAACAATATTAAATCACCATGTGATGAGGTGAAATGGTGAAATCGTAAGAATTTCACAAAATGATAATTTAGAAACTGTAAATGCTTTTATTCAAAACTGCAAAAAAGGCATCAATTATCCTCATTTGCTGGAATCACAGTTCTAATGAATAATAGCATCTACTGATGAACCTGATTAAGAATGAATTTTAAAAAAGTAATTTAAAAATTGGAATGATTCTGGTTAAAACCATAATATAAAATTATGAAGAACAAATCAATCTGACAGTGGTGACAGAAGTACTGTTATTTGGTTAATGAAAACAGTGAATGCTCACAACCAGTGGTTCCCAAGTGCCCAGTGCTGGTGACTCAGGGCTGCCAGCAGCTGGTTAAGGGGAGTGAGGAGGAGGCCCAGTGAGAGGGGCTCTGGACCTTGCTCTGGACCTAGAGAAGCTCTACTTCTTTCTGTTTTACCATACATTGAGAATGTGTGTATATCACTTTTTTAAGGCTTCAATATGTTTTTTTTTAAAAATCCTGAAAACGACAGCAATATATATATATGCTGTTTCCAAGCACACAAAGAATTGAAATCAGGACATCTGAGACAACAAAGGCTCCAAACTACTAGAAGAATTATCAGTTTTTTTCTCACTTAACTAATACTAAAATGATTTGTCAACTGAGATATGCCATAGAGTAACATATTACTAATTAGGTACCTTCAGGTTAATAGCATGTATGCAGAGGCTAGCTAGCTACGTGGGAAAGCAGGAACTGCTCCTGTGAGTTAGGCAACCACAACAGCACGCAAATCTCCTCTTAGCCTGAGCTTGGCAACATGTGGCTTCTAAGAAGCCAAAGTTCTTCATGGCTGAGAGCTCATCTCCTTTAGACATTTCAGAGAACAAGAGATATGAGCTGCGGTGCAAGTTTCAATAAGAAGGAAAGGCATGTCAGCAAGGCACTGGGTGCATCCACTTAAGGATATATGATAAACACAATTTTTAACATGAAATTGTTAGAGATGATTGGCCAACATATGAATATGCATAGTACTTGGCACACAGGTTACTGAATCTATTCCGGAAATGTCATGTCGGCTAAGTAATATGTTCTAAAAGATTAAAAAAATCAGAAAAAAATATTCTACTCCAAAAAAAAAGCATGTAAAGCCCACCCTATCCTAATGTAGCAGTGGGAATTTTTTTTTTTTTGTTACAACAGGTCTTATGCTTAATACATACATTCTGGACTTAGGAAATAACACATTATTAAAATGAAAATTTGATTTTGATTAATACATAACCACTCTCATGAGTTTAAAAATCAGACTAAAAATGTTACTAAAAAAAGGGAGAAAATGTCTAAATGAATTTGTACAAATGTATAAATCAATGTATGAGATCTTAGCAAGGAAAATATAAAAATTATCTTTTTTTAATAACTAAAGTATTTCATTAGTTAAAAGGAAATGAAATTCTGAATTTCCTCTTATATGTTTGGTCCTTATAGCTTCCATGGACAAAGCAGTCCTAACCAGTTTAGCAAATTCCAATTAAAATACTCTAATAATGTTGAATCTAGGATAACCTATCATCTATGCAGATACAGAATCCTGAATGTTACATACAGTAAATGAAAAGGTCGAATCTGACCATGTTTACAGTATTCCACAATGAAAATAAAAGATCCAGAAAGGCAAATAAAAATGGCTTACTTACATGAGGTTTCTATTACTTGTTGATTGTACATTTTAAGAAGTGAGCATGTGCCTTCCTTTCTCATTCAGTATTATTTATGAAGTCCTAAGCAAAAACATAGTTTTGTAAACTGCAGTGTCTAAACTGCAGCAATCTTGAGGCAAAAGTGAATGTAGTTTTATCCCATGGAAAAGCACTGAATACAGTTATGCGAACAAATTCAATATCATGTAATTTAAGAAGTTCTTGTCATCAGGTATGGACACTGGTTTGTAAAACATATATTGCCTAGAACAAACTATAGCAACCTGTAAATCACATCCCAGCAATTTTCCATTCTTTCTATGGAAATTCAAAAACAGCATTTTCACCATATGAAAGTAAACAACCACAACCACTGAATCAGCTTTTCTCACACGAGTTTCTAATCCTGATCGTCGTGTCACTCCGAGTCACTAGCAATCACAGCATTGATTGAGCAAAGATTAACTTAGCACTTTCCTCCAAAAAAAGTATAAAAAGAATGCTTTAAATAGATATAATCTGTAGAGAACTAGGTTTACATCATAAATGCTGGGGCTCAAAAGCATGTAAAATAACAGATTCATGATTCAGGTGCGAGAGGAATCCATTGCTCCATACAGCACAAAAAAATTCTGCTCCGGCGGCTATGGCTCCTTTCATTTCTTAGCTGGGTTCTTGGGAGGAAGGAGTTTGTATGTGTTGAAGTAGCCCACCACCTGCTGGGGGATCTCCGCCAAGACACACTGAGCAAGCGCTTCTTTTGGAGCCTTATGAAAAAGAAAAATCAAAGTGACTTTATTAGTAACGAAATTTTTACTGGCATTTTGACAGTAAATACAGACTAGGAATACCTCATCACTCAGTAAAAAGCAGTAGTTCCAATTCCTAGGCTTGTATCTTGTCTGAGGAATGGTGTATGAAACATGGAATAAGCTAAGTAACTAATGTTACTTAGGAGTGTTTTATTACCCCCACTAACTAATGTTTATCAAGTCCTTTTTTGGTGCCAGCATTTTGGCATTTGATAATTTTTTTGTTCCTTAATTTTTAAATGTGGGTCTTTCATTTACTTAGTATTAATTTTTTTAAACTTTTTCTTTCGAAATACAGATTCATCGAAAGTTGCAAAAATAACAGAGTGTTCACCCAGTTTCTTCCAAAGGTAATATCTTATATAACTATAGTATAATATCAAAACCAGGAAACTAGCGATGGTTTTGATCATCATTTCACAGACCTTACTCAGATTTTACCAGTTTATTTTACATGTGTTTATTTGCATGTGTGTTTGTATTATTCTATGTAATTTTATCATCTGGGTAGATCTGTATGACTATGACCACAATCTAAATACACAACGGTTTTGGGCACCTGGGTGGTTCAGGTCATGATCTCATGGATTGTGAGTTCAAGTCCCACATCTGGTGAGCTCGAGCCCTGCTTGGGGTGAGCTCCTGCCCTGCTTCGAGTGAATCCCACTTCTCTCCCTCCCTCTGCCCCCTCCCCAGTAGGATTCTCTCTCTCCTTCTCTCCCTGCCCCTCGTTCACTTGCGCCCTCTCTCTCTAAAAAACAAACAAACAAAAAAAGATACACAACAGTTTCATCACCACAAGGATCCCTAACATTACCGCTTTTAATCACCCCCCCTACAATGACACACTGACTGGTGGGAATGTAAAAGAGCATAGTTTCTTTCATAATTAAACACAAAATAATCATACGACCCAGCAACTGCACTTCCGAGTATTCACCCCAGAGAAATAAAAACTTACGTTCACACAAACATCTTGGCACATAATAGACAAAAACTGGAAACAAAGATGTCCTTCAATGGGTGAATGCTTAAACCAGTACACCTACACCATGGAATACTCCTCACCAATCAAAAGAAACACAAGCAACATCAATGCAGAATATTATGCAGAGTGAAAAAAAGCCAATCCCAACGTTTCTATAATATTCTTGAAATGACAAAATTATAGAAATGGAGAACAGATTAGTGGCTGCCAGGGGTTAAGGGGGGGGTGGAGGTGCAAGGGAAGTGGGTGTGGCTCTTAACAGGGCAACAAGAGGGGTCTCGCAGGTGATGGACCTTGGTTGCATCCATGTCTATATTCTCCTGGCTGTGATTCTGTGCTGCAGTTTTACAAGACATTACCACTGGAGTAAACTGGGTAAAACAGGGTCCTGAGAGACTTTCATCAAGTCAGCTTCCAGTTTGGCAAATTCATCATATACTTATACAGAGTTTTTCTGTTGTTACATGTATAGGTAAAGATAACATAGATCTTAAAACATTCACAGCAACACCATTTATGACAATTTATCATGTAGACTGCAAGCAGCATCCAAGTATACAACTTGAAGCAAAACTGCTGAATCTAATCAGCACTCTTCAAACCAAAACTCCACACATCCTCTAACCCCAGACTCCCACTCAACTACTTGGTTACGGATTGGTGAAGGTCTGTGGTCAAACTCCTTAGTGTGTATGAAGGATAAGGAAGGGTGGTACTCACGTTCTGGAACTGTCTGAAAGGCACAAACTGGACGATATCTCGGATGGCTACCTCGCCTGATGGGGAGCGCAGACTTCCACCATCACCATCCAGAAACTCCATGGCACTGAAGTCAGCACCTCCCACTCCAACAATGATGATGGACATAGGAAGCTTGGCAGCATTAACTATAGCTTGTCTCGTCTCATCAAGATCTGTTATCACACCATCAGTAATGATTAAGAGCACAAAATATTGCTGCCAAAAAAGAAAATTATATCTGCTGAGCACAGGTTGAGCTCCCAAACAATAAAAGCAATGGTTAAAAACACCTCCAGCTTGATGAGTCTTTCAGTCTCTTTCTTGGTCATTTTCCTTTCCAGTCTATACCCAGGACACCATCTACATAAGATATTCTAAGACTCTCTAATGACAAGGAAATTTATTTATACAAAAATTGTAGGTTCATTAATAATGCAACAGACCACAAAATACAGTTGGTATAAATATACAGAAGCAAGACATCTAAATGTCAGACATTAAACTTTTAGTGAGCATAGGAATAAACACTTTGATGTAACATAAGTATTAAATATGTTAAAGTATCAATCAAGAGAGTAAGTGGCAACTCTGTTTCTAAAAGGTCAAATATGAAAGAAGTAGAATTGTTTATCAAACTAAGGTGTACTTTTTGAAAAATGGATATTGTTTAGGGGAGGAATCTTTCAATACTGTCATTTCTGATAAACATTTTTAGAGAATGGTAAAATGTTACATAAAGTTGTGACTCCATCTTTTGGATCATTTAAGTCTAGAATGGATGTAAGTTTTAGGCGCTGTGCACTTTATATGAATTATCTTATTTCACTTTTCAAGCAGTTATATGAGGTAGTTATCCCTTCCTTACTTTTGGGTATAAAAAACTACGAAACTAAGAGAGATTTGGTATCAAGACCCAACAGATAATGGTTGTCTAATTCAAATGTTTTTAGGACAGTAATTTTTCATCACCAACTGAAATAGTACATCTCTTCAAGCCTTAATTTGTTAAGTTTACTTTTGGAAAGGTAGGTGTTAGCTTACTTTTGGAAAGGTAGGTGTTAGCCATTTCTTTTTAGGAGAACCTATCTAAGAAAATTAATTCAAATGACAGAGAAAAGACTCATGAGCATAAGGGTTATTTTTTTTGTCTTGCTTTTAATGATCACTAATTTAAAAACAACAGATGTTACTCCCAAACCAAGGACAGCTATATTATTACTTCATGCTCTTTGTATCTTGATGGATCTCAGCACCAAAGGCAACTACCAGCCCATATTCTCCCTGTCCCCTGGCACCACAATGCTTACAGAAGCTGTCTGTTGTTGTGTTGCTGCAGCAGCAAACCTGGCCACATGATTTATGATTGGAGAAAAATTTGTTGGTCCATAGAGTTTTATCTGAGGAAGGCAGGCCCGATATGCCTCTACAATGCCTTGGATTCCTAGACCAAAAAAAAGCAGTATTAAAAATTGTCAAGCACAATTTAATTGTTCATTGGTCACTGCACCTGCTAATTTAATTATAATATATATACATATATAATTATACATATGTATGTATATATGTCTGTCTATATATATATATATATATATATACACACTATATTGCTTTAGTTAAAAATTCTATCTATATTCAAGAGTTCCTTTTCAGGGGCACATGGGTGGCTCAGTTGGTTAAATGTCCAACTTTGGCTCAGGTCATGATCTCACAGTTCATGAGTTCAAGCCCCACATCGGGATCTGTGCTGACAGGTCAGAACCTGGAGCCTGCTTCCGATTCTGTGTATTCCTGTCTCTCTGCTCCTCCCCACTCGCACACATGCTCGCTCTATCTCTCTCTCTCAAAAATAAATATTTAAAATTTTTTTAAAAAAGAGTTCTTCTTCAGCCATATATTATAAAACTTCATAGTTATGCTCCATTGCAAAAACCTAAATACTGCCCTCCTCCAATAAAAGGCATTTATTTTCATCTCAGCCTAATTATTCATTAATCTATAGTAGAACTGTTACATTGCTTAATTTTTGTGTGTTTTAGGAATAAGACTCTAAGGAAAAAAGAATCATGAAAAAGGTTCTGTATCATACAACTGACGATAAGGGGTAAGAAAAGCTATTGATTAAAATGGAAAAACTTTTGCATAGATGGTCAAAGATTCTATGAACTCAGATGGCTATAATCCTAATGTTAATTCTAGTCAAGGGTTTCCTCAATAAAGGTTAAACATGGTATGGTAAACCATACAGTTCTAAAAATTCATTTCCAGCTTATGTATTGCATTTTGCTGCAGAAATACTAATGTGTTTGTTGATACGGTACTGCCCAGGCCTGCTGGGATGTTCCATAGTAGAAGATGGGGCAGGGCCATTTGACTAGCTTTGACCAAGCATGTAAATGGACATGACATTCATGTATAAGTAGATATTTTAAGAACCACTGCCTATTTTCACCAACTATCTTGCTCTTTTCCTTCTGCAAAGGGAGCAGAACATCTCAGTGAAGGTTCTGAGTCCCAGACTGAGAAGAAACACAGAGCAGACAAGCCACATGTAAAGGGATACATAAAGTGAGCAAGAAATAAACTATTGTTATTATAAATTACTGAGATTTGTTATTATAACAGCACAATTTAATGGAAGTTGAATGGCATTCCTGGTAAAAACACGGTTGATGAAGTTTTAATGTGACATACATGCCTGTTGAATCTACCCCTAATATTAGAGTGCCCAGGATGCAGGCACGATACTAGAAATCCTCAAGAAATTCCCCCAGTATACTTGTTGAGATCATTAAGGAAATCTGCCTGAAAAGATTTTAAATGTAAACTAAAACAGGTGTCTTGCTTTCAAAATGTCCAACAGGGGGCGCCTGGGTGGCTCAGTCAGTTAAGCGTCCAACTTTGGCTCAGGTCATGATCTCATGGCTCCTGAGTTCAAGCCCCATGTCCGGTTCTGTCCTGTCGGCTCAGAGCCTGGAGCCTGCTTCCGATTCTGTGTCTCCCTCTCTCTGCCCCTCTCCTGCTCGCACTCTGTCTCTCTCTCTCTCTCAAAAAAAAAGATTAATAAATAATTTTTAAAAATTCTATTTAAAATGTCCAACAGAACAGAAATCAACAAGGAAAAGAAGTATATACTTGATTTAAAAGCTTCACAAGACCAATGCTCTCCTCTTAACATTTAAGAGTTCTAATGAACTACTCTTAGTCACTTTGAATTTAGGAATAAGTCTCATGAACATCTTTTGAGAAAGTGACTAATTCATATATAAAGGTGATTTTACATGCACAAGGTGAAGATGTAACTAGTGGTCTGTCAGTCCAGTACTAACAAAAAAAATATTAACATAGGCCCGCACCAGGATCTTATTGCAATAATACATACTTAGAAAATTTGAGCCCTCACAGCAATAATATTCTCTTTCATTTTTATCATTCCAGCTTGCTTTTCAATCTGAAGATATATAAGCTATTAATTAAATTTCTTCACAAATATCCATTGCCTTCAGTTCCTCCACTAAAATTAAATTATGCCAAAATCCTTCCTTTGCGATAAAGGAACAAGCGAGACCTGTTATTTCTGGGCAACTAAGTTCAACAACTAATTAAGAAAAGGGAATTCAACTCCCTTGCCTTAAAATAAGGTGCGTTTTCTTTTCAGTACAGTATGTCCTCTATAACCAAATGGATTATTTTTTCAGACTATAAACCGAAAGTAGAAGAGCTGTGCTTGGTGGCAGCCCAAAGAGGGGCTCAGTTTACTCAGAGTAAATGAACTTCTAAAATGAATTATCACATGATATATGTCATCCATATTTATTGGCAAGAAATAAAACCTAATTACACCAAATTCCAAAAATTGTTCCAATTTCATCATAAGCACGAAACACAGTTCTTGAAAAGAATTGCTATTCCTAGTTTCAAATGACTAGGGATAAAAAGGTCACAACCGGCCATGCTGAATTAGTATGGAAAATGTGTCCCGGAAAAAAAAAAAAACAAGAAAACCCTAATACAAACTATTCCCAACAAAATGTTCATGCTCTTCTGCTCTATGAATATTGTTCATGAAAACTGAAGATAAGGAAAGAACACCCTCTTCTGTTAGAAATCTAAATATTCTGTAATTGTCAAAAGGACCCTTTGCAGGAAATTAGCTTATTGTCTACAATTTTATGCCTCTGCTCTTATCTCCTTTTCCTCCTCCAAACAGTTCAGACTTGTATCATATTGTGGGACATTTGGCATTTTAGGTAGATTACTCATTGGGGTAAAAAGGAGGAAACACTTGGATATTTGAGATATAAAGAAGAAAATGAAATGAAACAGAAGTTGGTTTTCTGCTGTATAATGCAGAGGAGAGCCACTGTGGGAGCTTAATTCTTTGTTCCGTTGTTAGCCCACTCAGATGTAATCTGAGTAACAAGTAATTTGATGCTGGATATTTTTTCCTTGTAGAGAGCGGCTGCTACTCTGAGAAAAGCTTCACAAATCTGTATATTGGATTACTCGTTTTATTGAAGGTTTGTCTTAAAACCCTATATGTGAAAATAATATGATTACATGTATTGATCTGTTCTCAAGATTGAGAATCTTCTTTTTCTATTGAATCTCTCAAGGTAGAACTTAGCCAACAATCATCTTCATAATAGATTTGCACCATTATTATCTTTACCACTCGAACCACCAACCTGGCATAATTCTTCCACTTTATACAACAGAAAGTTAAACATGTCACGAACAGAAAACGAGGGAGGGAATTTGAATAGTATCGAACCACAAGAAAACAACAAGTAAACACTAGAGAGGCTTTCTGTGTAAAATCTTCATGTTTATTTTTTAGCTTACCATTGCAGTAGGGATTGGATGGATTAAAGTTCATTGGAAATTCATGCGAAACCTGTCAAAAGATGAAAGGACTCATGAGGCCCTGTTTTGTTTCTGTTGGAGGCAAATGTTTAAAATGGGATTTCCTCTCACCTGCCACTGAGGAGGTATCTGAGCTCCAAAACCAAAAGCTGGGAACATTTTATCACTAAAAAGAAAATTTGAAAAAACTGAAAGATCACTTTTTTTTCAAAATAGAAAGTTTTATCTTTGCTCGTAATAAAACCAATAGAGCTTTTTTTTAAAAAAATTCAAAATCTTAGGAAAATATAAAGATTAAACCCATAATAGCCACTAGAGAACCAATGTTAATATTTGGCAATGATCATTCTAAGTATTTTTCTGTGTAACAAGGGAGAACAATGTCTCTACATATTTATAAAATTGTAGTTTATATTCATATTTTATAACATACTCTTTTCTACTTAAATACTATATATCATTTTGCTGAATAAATATGTAGATAAATCCATAAAGCCCTACAAACCACAAATTCATTCACTTATAACAAACTCATTTGGCAGCACAACCTGACCTCAACTGATATGAGGTTATTTATAGCTTTTATTTATACCACTGAATATGAATATTCATACATTTGGCCACGGAAACATAGTGCAAATATCACATATAAAATTCTCACATTTCTGTAGCAAAATGTATGAATATTTGGTCCCAATGGTGTAGGGTTAAGGGATTATGGACTTGAATATATAACATCATGTGAATGGCTACTAAGTATTACACTGAATGGATATTCTTTGCAACCGATAAACATCCAATGTTTTGTTCTTATAAAACACTGTAGTGAACATACTAATTTTTCTGCTGGGATATTCTTTTTATATTAATTCTTAATCGTTCTTTTTGCATTTATAATAGAACCTCAATTATACACATCAGGAGATTTTTCCTGGTTTATAGTCTGCCTTTAACTTTGTTTAAAATATATTTCCTTTTACAGTTTTCAATATTAATGAACGTGAACAAATAAAATATCTTTTGCGACTTCTGACTCTGCTGCC
Organism: Cryptoprocta ferox; assembly: GCA_028646485.1. Taxonomy (NCBI): domain Eukaryota; kingdom Metazoa; phylum Chordata; class Mammalia; order Carnivora; family Eupleridae; genus Cryptoprocta; species Cryptoprocta ferox. The sequence continues at coordinate 45,911,886 of CM053569.1, forward strand.
TTATTTAAAGGCCTTCCTCAGTGCAAGATTATAAACAATTCACACATATTTTCCCCTAGAACGTTTGTTTTTGATATTAAACTTCTAATTCATCTGGAAAGTGTTTTGGAATAAAATATGAAACAGAAACTGCTACTCTCCACCTGTATCCATTTTCCTCCTTCTTAATAGTGGAACACCCGAACTAAAGACCACACTAGCTCTGCTCCAGCTTCTCTGGGCTACATGAGGCCAGTTGGTTGCTAGATTCTTATCAAGGAAATATGAGTACAAGTGGTCTGCCAGCTACTTCTGAATCATGCCCCTAGGAGGGAATGGACATGTATTCTCAGTTCCCTTTTTCTCCTCCCACTAACTAGACAAGATGAGAAGCAAAGAACTGCCTTGGATCCAGGGGTGGAATCTATGACTTGACAATGGCAGAACTGCCCTGTCACTCCTGTACTGCTTACCTCTATAGTTGCAACACGAAAGAAAAGTAAACACCTATTTTGGTAAATGTACGATGTTTGGTAAATGTACGATGTCCATTTCAGCAGTTTGTCTATACTCTATACAAAATATTATGCTAACAGGGGCACCTGGCTGCCTCAGTCAGTTGAGCATGTGACTCTTGAACTCAGGATTGTGAGTTCAAGCCCCATGTTGGGTGTAGAGATTACCTAAAATAAAATCTGGGGCTCCTGGGTGGCTTAGCCGGTTAAACATCTGACTTCAGCTCAGGCCATGATGTCATGGTTTGTGGGTTCGAGCCCTGTGTTGGGCTCTGTGCTGACAGCTTGGAACCTGGAGCCTGCTTCAGATTCTGTGTCTCCCTCTCTCTCTGCCCCTCCCCTGCTCCCGCTCTCTCTCTCTCTCTCAAATAAAATAAACATTAAAATAAAATAAAACAAAACAAAATTAAAAATAAAATAAAATAAAATCTTAAAAAAAATAGTATCCTAACATATATAGGTATGAGTTAGGAATCCAAATTCAGTTCTTGTCTAGTTTAGCAACTGTAACAACCCCTTTCCCTAAAATGTCATCTCTATCACATATTAAGTTCAAGTACACCCTATGGTTCATTTTAAAACTTCTTGCTTTGTTCCACTGGTCATGTATTAGTTCTGTAATATTAATATATATATATATATATATATATTTTTTTTACAGTTTATTTAGTTTGAGAGAAAGAGATCATGCATGTGGTGGGGAGGGGCAAAGAGAAAAGGAGAGAGAATTTCAAGCAGGCTCCAGGCTGTCTGCACAGAGTGGGGCTCGATCCCACGAACCATGATCATGACCTGAGCCAAAGTCAGATGCTTAACCAACTGATCTACCCAGGTGCCCCTAATTAATAAAGCTTTAAAATAAGTTTTAATATCTGCTTAAACAAACTCCCCTTCTTTTTTTTTTTCCTGGAAAATTTCTTGGCTATTCTGATTCATTTTTCCCTGTAGAAAATTTTAAAAATCATTTTATCAGGGTTCCATTGCAATTTTGATTAGAACTGATTAATTCTGGGAGAAATTTTATATCTTACATCACCATGACATCTGCCTATCTCGAATCATGGTATATTTCTCCATGTAAACAAGTTTCCTTCTTTGTCCCTCAGTACAATTTTGTAGTTTTCCCTCACTAAAGATACTAGAACTCTTTACTAAATTCATTCTTATTTTTATTGCATTATGAATTATGATCTTGTATCTGCTATAATTTCTTCAATTGGTTATTGCTGGCTAGTGAGAAATTACTGATTTTTTAATTTTACATTGTATCTGACCACCTTTCTGAACTCTCACTGCTTTCTAGTATTTTTTTTTTACTTGATTCTCCTAGGTTTTAAATTCATTCCTTACAGGTTTGGTAGAATTTATGTATGAAACTGTCTTGACCTGGTTCCCTTGTGAGGAGTGGCTCTTTGATTGGCTATTCCATTCCTTCCATGGTTCCTGGTCTATTCAGGCTTCTTGCCTCTTTGAGTCAACTTTGCTAATTTAAAGCTTTTCCCCCAAATCTTCCTTTAATCCAGATGTTCCAATGTAATACATTTTATAGAATATTAACTTATAATTGTTAGTTTTTTTTCTGAATCTATGCTTATAATCTCTGTCTTATTACTAATATTCTAGTGCATGTTGTTGGCAAGATTTGCCTGTTTTGTTGAACTTGTAAAGAATCGTCTCTTCATTTAATTTATTTATTTAGTGGGGTTTTTTAAACTTTCCAAGTCCCTACTTTTGGTGCCTAGAGGACATACAGCAAAGTACATAATACAGTCTGGAGTGCATGTCTCTGGAGCAGACAGCCCAGACTCAATTCTGTTTCTGCCAGTTACCAGTTGAGTCACCCTGGACAAGTTACTTAACTCCCTATATGTAAATTTTCTCATCTCTACAATGCAGATGATAATGGATGATGATAGTACATATGTCACCGCAAATTATGAGGATTAGATGAGCATCACATAGAAACTACATTAAATTGTGCCTGACACATGATGGCTCATACACGGATAGAATCTGCTATTACTGTCATATCTTTATTTTTTCTTCCTATTCTTTAATTTTATTTTGTTGACACTCTAGTTCATTTATATTCAGGTTTTTTTTAAAAAAATAAAAGCATATGAAGCCAGAGATTTTCCTCTATTAAGACAGGACCATGTATAGTCTTGTTTCCCTTTATTTCTAGATAGTCTGTTACTATAGTTTGATTTCCTCTTTCATCTAAGAACTACTTAAGATTTTTTTTATTTATATGGTAAATTCTATTTAGTTATCCTTTTGTTATTAACTTCCAGATGGCAGTCTGAGAAAGAAACCCTATAAATTTTTTATTCTTTATATAAACCCCATTATAATTGTGTTGCCTTATAAGTTTTATTATAGGAGCGCCTTGGTGGCTCAGTCAATTAAGCCTCCGACTCTTGATTTCAGCTCGAGCTGTGATCTTGTGGTTCGTGAGTTCAAGCCTCACATGAGGCTCCATACTGACAGTGCTATGGGGCTCCATGCTGACAGTGTGGAGCCTGCTTGGGATTCTCTGTCTCGCCCTCTCTCTCTGTCCCTCCCCCATTTGTGCTCTTTCTCTCTCTCAAAATAAATAAAAACTTTAATTTTTTAAAAAATTATTTCTATTTTCAGTTGAAATACTTTCATACTCTTTTATCAAATATCTCCATGATTATATTTTCATTTTGGATTATATAACAAAGTATTCTATAAAATAATTTTTTATTACATTTAATGAGTTTTGCCTTAAATTCTACTAGGTTGATATTGGAATTGCCACCTTTGCTTTATATTAGTTTGCATTTCTCTGAAAAGCTTACCTCTTTAAATGTCATAACAGATTAATGAAAATCTCCATCAATATGTGTAAGGGCTTTTATCATAATAGGCAAAGACAAGTGAAAATTTATACTGTGCTCTAAGAGATCTAGAACAAAAATTTATTAGTGCAGATTTTTTTTCTATTGTTTGGTAAACCTTTAAGAGGACCTATTTAATCTATTACAAAGCTATACATTGAGAATCTATTCAAAATATTTTACAGCAATTAGGTCAAGTTATCTTTTGGCACTTGTTCAAAGTTGCCATTAAGAAAATAATTTGACAGTCACTGACAAGAAATAGACAATGTTAGTAAATAGTGTCTATGAATGTTTACAAAATGTGTCATCCGAACTTCAATCACACATGTAACTTATCCCTAATGAGTAAACCCCAAGGAAACTAGATCAAAGAAACAAGCTTGTGGGCTCTAGTCAGCTGTTAAATAAACAAGCTATACATAGTACATTATAACTGATCACAGCCAGAGATCAGAGGTCAAAAGTAAACACTAAGACATTCACAAAGAGAAAACTAGAAAAGACAACAGGAAAGAAATTTTAGGGAGAAAGCTACCCCTACCGTCCCCCTTCCCCTGCCCCCCGGTCAACCCTAGCAGTCTTATTACCAACAACTATATCCAAGTACTAGCAGATGAAACAGAAACTGCCCCATCTGGGGAGTTATGAAAACAAATATTTTAGTCATACTCACGCATCATAATCTTGAATGACGAGTCCCACAGACCAGATAGCAGTCAAATACTCATTAACACCATTGGGGCTAATGTAATGAAGGGAGTCAGGAGACCTTGGGTCACCATTTGAGCCAGTAAAGTCCACTCCCACCTGCCAAATAACAATCGCAGCCCTTACTAAGGAGAAGGCTACACTTGATGTCCAGGAGACGAAACAAACATTCATCCCAGAGCCTACTGCTGCCATTTTCTAACAAATGCCTGGGCCTACCAGTTTTTCCACAATTAAACAAAGCTTCAGCATAAAACAACCTGCTATTCTTACTATTTTCTAGATGCCTCAAATCCATGGCTTTAGACATAGGGCTTATTTTTGTATGTTGACTAATGCTTTCTATAATTTTAAATTGCTTTATGACATATTTGCTTTCCAGCAGAAGGAACAGATCTGATCAACAAAGTTGAAAGATTCTGGATGAACTTATTAGACAACCTGTCTGAGGAGATCATACTAAACAGCTTGTATAAATTTCATCACTAAGTCAGTTTTATAGGGAAAGAAAGAACACTGCAAAATGGTAGGAAAAAGTAATATGTTACACTACTTTTGAAAATGTCAGTGTTACTTACAGTAAAATTCAGCTGACATCCTCCCATGATATAGTCAAGGAATGTGCATTCCACTGTAATCTAAAAACAAATAGCAAACTGTTAAAATTAAAACTCTTTTACTATACAAGAACTACAAAGAGCTCTCTGGCATATATTTTTAACAGTTTAGAAGCTGAACAAAACACGATATAAGCACATGGAAACCACCCCGGCATTTGAGTTTAAGGTACTGCTGCCCCTATTTGTCATGAATTTGTTTTACTTTGAGATAATGAAAGCAATGTTAAGATTAGAATATTCATTATTCTAATCATTAAGTGATTCTTAAAACCAAATCACTTTAGGTTTTAAGAAACTGGCAATGAGTCTAATATGTTGAGAGCTTTTGCATAATAACTGAATTTAAAAAAAAAACCCTTTGTTTGTTGTAAGAAATCTCTTGAATTTTCCCCACTGTTTACAATATCTCAGCTTGAAATTATGACCAGGGTAAATGCCCTGGGTCAGGTCGTTTCCGCTAATGCTCTGAGAAAATATCATGATGCTTCATATTTCTTAAAATAAGGAAAAAACTTTAATATTCTTTGTCTCTTGCTAAAAAGTGGTCAAACCTTGGAAGCAAAGTTATTTGAAAGATTTCTTTACTATTTCCTATTCTCTTCTTTTCCCTAAGGGTGTCCAGAGGCTCACTGATTTTCAATTGCCCAAAATTCAATTCATATTTCTTAAGATAAGAAAAAAACTTTAATATTCTTTGTCTGTTTGTTTAATATATATCACATTGGAAAAAGAACTTGAAATGTGATCTCATTATACTTACTATAAATGGTCAATATCAACTAACCTCACAATGTTTCACACTGATAACACCTGAATTCTTGTAGCTTTTCTTCTTTTGCCTCTTTTTTTCATTTATGCATTCAAATTCCACCTGTAGGAAGAAAAGACAAAATGTTATTTCTTTCTAGCAATACTAAAAATGCCAATGTGGGGCACCTGGGTGGCTCAGTTGGTTAAGCGTCTGACTCTTGGTTTTGGCTCAGGTCATGATCTCACAGTTCTTGAGTTCAAGCCCCACTCTGGGCTCTGTGCTAACAGTTCAGAGTCTGCTTGGGATTCTCTGTCTCCCTCTCTGTCCCTCCCCCAGTCGTGCTATATGTGTCTCTCTCCAAGACAAACAAACAAAAACTATTTTAAAAATGCCAATGTGAATTTAAGTGAATGGCTTTTTTCTCTTGGAATCAAAACACCTACTAATGTAGGTCTATTGCCAAATACAACTTTGAAACAATTAGATTATAGATTAAGTATGTGACATATTTATCACTGAAATTTCCAAAAGGCATTTCTAAAACTGTACACCTTTTAATATAGTTCCTAGTATAGATTTTGCCTCTGTAGATAATTTCCTTGCAAATGCTCCAAGTAATATTCTTTATTTTTTACAATAAGGGAAATGAAATTTTACTCCTAGCTGTTACTTTCACAAAGAACAAAAATATGCTGCTTAGAAAAGAAGAGAAAAACCTACCATTAGAAAATAGAAATATATGGAGCTCAACCATATGGGAAAATATGCAAAGATCATCTCTTTCCACTGGGAATACCTTTAGGAATAGATCTAATATCTTACATCTTCTCCTCAGTATAATTCTTTTCCCCAAACAGAAGGATCTTCTTTTCCACCTCCTAGCCACCTATCCATCTATAAGTTTTGGCTCAAGCTGCCCTCCTCTATAACATCGACTACTATTCTAGTCTTCTATATCCACCCATCTCCTTAAACTTCCACAACCATATAAAATTTGTTTTATTTTGTGTTATTTTTGTGTTATTCTCAATTGTTTCATTTCAATAATTTTGTTTCATACCTAGGATATAATCACCTCCAATATATAACCTTCAAATTTTCTCTACCTTGCCTAGTAATAACAGAGATACTCGATGAATAGTTGATGAGTCACCTTTTCTGGTTAATCAAAAGAAATCTATGTACTTTAGAAAGAGTTATTGCTAATTTTCTAAGAATCAAACATTAAAAGGTACATTTGATATAATGATACAAAAAAGATTATGTTAAGCATATTCCTTGATAGTTCAGGATCCTGCCAGAGTCTCAGTCATCATCATAAATATTAACTATTGAATATTTGAGATGTGGAAAAGCCCAAAAGAGAATTCTCGCTGGTTAAAGGTCATATTACTTTATTTATTCACACTTCTACAGAGTGTGTTCCAAGTGGCAGGCACTGTTCTAGGCACTGAAAAGACAGATGGTAAGATATGGCCCTGCCTTTGAAGAACGAGAGTGGGTAAACCTTGCCACTACAGCAACATTAAAAGCCACATTCCGTTATGGAGGAGGGAAGGATCAAGATAGCCGGATTTAAGAAAACTTCACATGATCCATAAAGTATTACAGAGTTGGTTGTTCATTCATTATTAGGTCATTTGCTGCTTCTGGAGGGTAGTGACAAACAACAATCCAGATCACTCCTCATATTTAGTTCTTTTAGGTAGCTGCTTTATTTGAAGTGTTCAGATTTTTGGCATTTTCCATTAGTTCTGCTTAAAAGAAATTCTTTAAATAGGATATCTACACCTGAATTTTGCTGTTTTAATTCAAAAATTCTTTGCACTTAAACCATTAGGTATGATTTTATTTTTTTTAAGTTTATTTATTTTAAGAGAGAGAGTATGCGAGCATGTGAGTGGGGGGAGGGACAGAGAGAGAGGGAGAGATAGAATCCCAAGCAGGCTCCATGCTTGGTGCTCAGTCTCATGAACCGTGACATCATGACCTGAGCCGAATTCAAGAATTATATGCTTAATTGACTGAGCTACCCAGGAGCCCCTAAACCATTATGAATGAATTTAAAAGCCTTTCATACTACACACAAGCATTTTTGTATAGGCCACTGTGACCACAGAGTAGGGACAGGGCTATAGATCTCTATGTGACCTACTAAAATTTCTAGTCTCATTATGTTTGTTGATGCTGGCGAGTATGCGGAGAAATGGGCACCCTCCTACATTGTTGGTGGGAATGTAAACTGGTATAGCCGCTGTGGAAAATGGTGTGGAGGTTCCTCAAAAAACTACCAATAGAACTCCCCTATGACCCAGCAATAGCACTGCTGGGGATTTATCCAAGGGATACAGAAGTATTGATGCATAGGGGCACATGTACCCCAATGTTCATAGCAGCACTTTCAACAATACCCAAA
>CM053569.1:45920241-45972531 GCA_028646485.1 Cryptoprocta ferox
GCTGAAGAGGGAGGGGGAAAGGGGAAGGGGGATGATGGGCATGGAGGGGGGCACTTGTGGGGAAGAACACTGGGTGTTATATGGAAACCAACTTGGCAATAAACTATTAAAAAATAATAATAATGAATAAATAATAAATAAAATATTCCTCTCTGAAAAATACACTACTTTCCTAAAGTATAAGTATTTTATGGGGCTATAATCATTAACCAATATTTTATTAATGAAAGTATATGAAAAATGTTTTAGAATAAAAAGAAAATCAGATTTTAAAAATATAATTTATGTAAACATTAGAAAAAAAATAAAAAAATAAAACTCATTTCTCCTCATTACTTAAACCAAATGGCTCATAAGTGTTATTTATTTATTTAGTAGTTACGTTTTGATCTAAAACTATCAGTATCTTCTCTTAGATCACCTCACTTACATGACTAGGTAAAAAAGACCTCATCTAACCATAACCTCTTATGTATTTTCAAAATCAAAGGCTATATACACGAACATTAACCAGATAGTAAACAATTCATATTATTCTATTTTAAGTAAGCTATAAAGAGAATTAATAGCTTATCTCATTCAAACTAGAAAGGAAATAAGATGGGAGCAATTGCTAAGTTTTACTTATAAAATGCTCTGTAATAGTTTTTAGCCACTTCGGCTTTAGAGACAGAAAAATTTCAGAAGCACTCTTAGCAGTATGTTGGGATGCTAAATAATATACTGAATGTAGTTAAGGCACATGAATGATCTTAACAAAATTAGTGCTTAAATTAACATAATTTGAAATACCATAATTTCCTTTTATCCTTCCCTTTAGTGAAGACAAGTCAGAGAGAAGAATGAGAGGCATATTATAAAAGCCTATCCAAAAGGAACATAAATGTACATAAATCAAGCCCAGGTATTTATCTAGTGTTGCAGAACTTAATTATTATGACCAATGAAATGCCAACTGCTTTAAAACTAGGGATTCTTAATCAAACCACATATGTTGTCTGAAGCCAAAGGACACCAAACCTCTAAATATAAATGTGAACTTACACTCCAAGTATGAATTTTGGATCATCCAATTACTACACAAATAAAATCCACAGATTTCAGAGCATTTTATAATACAGAATAAAAACATGGCAAACTTTCCTATGCCAAGGGAAAAAATGAAATAATAAATACATGGCCAAACCATAAAGTACATTCAAATGACAAAGATGCAACTTACAGGTGTGTGTCTGGAGGCTTCTTTCAGTTTTGTCATGGTGGTTTGAAATGTTCCAATGAGATCATGTGACCCATCATTATCATAATCATAGCACTCTACCTAGAATTAAGTATAATAAAAATATATAAAAATAAACATAATTTTGTTTAGAAAGATTGGCTGCAATAATTGGGACTTATCAAGAAGTGCCCTTTTAATTCAAATAAATGAAAATGTTTAATATGCAGTTCTACTTAGAGAAGTAGGAAGTAACTTCCTGGAGGAGTAATACTGAAACACTTTCAAACCTCAGCCAGCCTTGGAATGGGGCTGTAGGATAGATCATAGGCAGACAAAAAATACAAACACTATTTAAATTCCACATGAAGCAATTTCCATCCAGTTCATCTATCATGTTCTATAAAGGAGCTGATAAACCAAAATGAAATTACATCTTCTTTCTCATCCACTTCTTTACCTTGTTATCACTATACAATGATTAAAAGCCATCATCTGCAGGAAGAAAGGAAGTCAGTATCCCAGACAGCTAAAAATTGTTAATTAAATCCTAGATGATTTACAAATATGGAAAATGTATTTCATTAGCTGCAATCTGTTAAGGCTAGGTTTGTATTCAGAGTTAGACATAATGAAGTCAGATCTGCATCCTTCTGAGAATCACAACTCTCACAATAAAAAAGAAAATTCACGGGAAAGGGTACTTGATCCACTCAGGAACTATCTATCCCAGGTCATATTAACTCTAATTCCATGTAAGACAGGATGAATTCTAGTCTTATCTATGGCTCTTGTCAAATGCAAGCAGAAGAGAGCTGAGAGTATATTTGTTTATATTTTTGTTTTTGTTTTTAAGTAGGCTCCACACCCAGCACAGAGCCCAATGTGGTGCTTGAGCTCACAACCCTGAGATAAGACCTGAGCTGATATCAAGAGTGTGATGCTCAACTGAATGAGCCACCCAGGCACCCCAAGAGCTGAAAGCATTTGACTGCATGTAGTTTTGTGCCAAGTTGACAGAGTAACCAGAGGGTAACTATTCACAAGAATACCTGATTATTCATTGTTATGAAACAATTAAGGTGGTGTGAACTGTTAGCAAGAGGAAGTGTTCATTGGATAACTGTGATCATTGGATAACTAACATTTTTATAGTGCTTTATAATTTCAGAAAAGATTATCTCATTTCTGCAAACATTTATTATATGCATTGCACACATTCTCTACTTAGGCTTGTGAAGTAGGCAAAGGAATTAAATAGTCTTAGAAGATGATATGTTTTATTTGGTAACCACTATAGGTAAAGCTGTGCTAAGGGCACTTTTGAATTCTTCAAGAGCCTATGATTTAAAATAAAAACCTGTAAAGAGGCGATTTGCCAAGAGAGCACCCTTTACAAAGTTATATTAATTGCCAAGCTAAAATGCCTAGGTTTATATATGTTCACCCAGCAAAATGATTTACTTTGTTCTCAGTTCTGTGAGAAGCAAACTGAGTGCCTATAACAGAGTCTTCCATTCCTTACTAATATTTTCATTAGTATTCAGGAAGACTAAAACTCAATCAATAAAGACAAGGTCTAGAATTGCAATTTTGAGTAATAGTAAAGGGTTTTTATTTTTAGAAACACTTTGGTCCTGGGCCAATTATGACAGTTTGATTCTTGCCTTATATATTTGATATTTAATTTTTAAACCAAAGCCTTTTATCTGACTCTTCAAAGTTTCAGGGGAAAAGAAAATTAATGATCTTACTAATTTTTTTTCTAGAGAAAGTAAAATTGAGATGAAGCCAAAAACACTCAATATTTTCATGATTTTACTTTTTAATGAATTTTTTATAATTATGGAAAATAGAACTGGACATTTTATTTTAAAGTAAACTCTATACGCAATGTAGGACTTGAACTCACCACCCTGTGATCAAGAGCAGAATGCTCTGTGGACTGAGCCAGCCAGGTGCCCCAGAACTTTGCATTTTAGATTTGCATTCAGCAAACTCCAATATATACATGAGACAAGATCAAGCTTTAATAAGGCCAACTTTATTTTTAAAAAGCGTAAGAACACCTAAAACTCTTCATATGTTTAGACTGCCTGAATGTAAAATTCAGGGAATGTAAAAATATTTTTAAACTATAATTTCTGATAGCTCACTATATTATAGGAAATAGGACAGCTCACTAAATATATAGGAAAAACTCACCGTTGCTCCACTGTAGGCAAATATTTGGCACTAACGAAAGATGTGACATTTATAATCCTGGCATATGTTTAGATACAGTTTGAGGTATATGATATAATAATTTGTGCCATTTAATTTCTCTTCTCAAAAATTCAAAAACTAGTACTATTGGCTGTTTTAAACAAAAGTATCACCAATGCTTGTGAAATTGAAATATATGCATATATACATATGCACATATGTATATATGTAAAAAAATGCACACACAAACTACGTTCACTAAGGCATTCTCATATTAGGCAAGGTGACAGCATGCATGATTATTTCTTCTATTCATTTGATCTTATGAAAACAATAATACATGCTGTAGTGATAACAATGGCAAGTTCACACAGCAAATTACCAATGATTCTGACTCTACTCTGTGCTCTAAAACTCTTTGTTACACCTCTAAACAGTTTCCAAACACCACAAGAATCACAGATGTATGACTTTGTGATATTGCAAAGAAATATAGAACTAAAGAGACAAAGACAGTCATGATATGGCAAACCAAGCTGTATATATTTAAAACAAACTGAGAAACTTTTAAGAACAGAAGACATTCATCAGACAAAGCTCATAAAATCAATTTACTTACTATAATAAATTAGCCCTGTAAGCATGCCACTGTGTGCAAAAAAAAGTTTAAAAACATCGTTTCATTGTTAACATATTATTACAAGCAATCAGTTATGTTTTAGGCATTTTCCCCCCAGCCTTTCCTGTTTCTCAGAGCTAATAAAGTATCAACTTACTATTATTTTTTTAAATTTTTTATTCTTTATTTGTTTTTGAGAGAGAGAGAGAGAGAGAGACAGAGCATGAGCAGGGGAGGGGCAGAGAGAGAGAGTGAGACACAGAATCCAAAGCAGGCTCTGAGCTGTCAGCACAGAGTCCGACACGGGGCTTCAACTCACAGACTGCAAAAGAATGACCTGAGCCAAAGTTGAATGCTCAACTGACTGAGCCACCCAGGCACCCCTCAGCTTACTATTTTTAATGTGAAAAGCAAAAGTTTAGTATAAGAGAAAGTAATTTTTAAAACTACTGTTCTATTTATTTTTTACCTAAATTTTCACTGCTGTTTGAAATACAACATAAATCATACTTATATTGATTTTTTTAATGTTTATTTATTTATTTTGAGGGGGGAAGGGCACAGAGAAAGGAAGAGAGAGAGTCCCAAGCAGGCTCTATACTCTCAGCACAGAGCCCAATGTGGGGATCGACCTCATCAACTGTGAGATCATGACCTGAGGTGAAATCAAGAGTCGGCCACTTAACCAACTGAGCCACCCACGCACCCCTATATTGATCTCTGAAGTTCTCTGCCAGCTGAGGACAAATTTTAACAGAGCCAAGGAATGAAACCGTTTTCAATGTAACAGTATCTGCTCTATGTATAATGGTTTATAAAACTTCTACTTTCATTAATTTAATCCTTCCTTTTTTGGTAATATAGACATTATTTTCTGTATTATATAAGTGAAGAAGTCAGATGACCTCCCCAAGATCCCTTATCTGGTTGAAGGCCTAACTTAAGACTTGGACTATAGCCTAACACAAAATCCAGTGTTTCAAGCTATCACCTTTCCTGTTTTTACCGTATCTATTACCAAAGAAAAAAGAAAACAAAAACACCCACTTCAGTTTGTTGACATCTAAATCCAAGAAGAGGTGCAATCTTATGTAAAGAGATTCTAGGGGCGCCTGGTTGGCTCAGTCGGTTAAGCATCTGACTCTGGCTCAGGTCATGATCTCAAAGCTCATGAGTTAGAGCCCCACATCAGGCTCCGTGCTGACAGCTCAGAGTCTAGAACCTGCTTTGGATTCTGTGTCTCCTTCTCTCTGCCCCTTCCCACCTCAGGCTCAGTCTCTCTCTGTCTCTCAAAAATAAATAAAACATTAAAAAAAGAGAGAGACTCTAGTAAAATGTGTCTTAAAAATAATAAATATTTTCTAATAAATGGCTATAAGTTAAACCATTAAAAAAATTATTAGTCACTTGCTGCTACTTCCTGTACCCACCCTGCTCTCCTAACACTTTATACTAAAGCCATCTAAAAGTTTTCAATGAATAATATCTTGCTCTGAAAGTAAGCAATGGAAAATGCCACCATTATTCTCCTCTGCTGCTGAGGGTAGGAGGAAGCTTTGGATTTTTAGTTAAAGTAACATCAGCTTTTATCTGCAAGGGCCATACCAAAGGGAAAGACTGCAGTTAAAGGTTTCTACTTGCAGAGCAAAGGAATCTTATTAAAAACAGGAAAGATTTAAATTGGACATTTTTAAAAATGAATAGTAAAATAAAAACCACAAAGTTTGATTAAGCATTAGGTCAACGTATCAGTCAAATATATCTACCCCTTTGAACTGACTATTTACTTACCAGAGACATTTCTATTTTAGTATTCCTAAATACAAATACATTTCAATCCTCACAGGTACCTATTACATCATTTACTTTTATAAAATACTATCTAATCTATTAGTTTCATGAAAGATGTGAGTATGTGTATTAAATAACATCCATATGACTTCAAATTACCTTGATAGTTTTGTCCATATCTCCATAGCACAGGGAGTTAAGAGAGATTTTAAAAGGCTTCCAAACAGGATTCAAGTTATTTTTAATAACCTATAAAATGAAGATTCAAAGAATAGTTAGAAAAATATGCAGTTCATTAACTTTTTACCTTCCTAGATTTTTGCTATACTTTCACAATCATCCTTCACCTCTTCAACCAGTCAACTTTTTCAATGAAAAACTAGCTAGGACAATATTATACAACTGTTATAAGAAAAATGTGACAGATACATTCTGAGAAAAGAAAAAGCTACTTGGAAAATATATTTTACCCATTACAAGGTACATTTAGCAACTATAGATTGTTGATTTTGCTGGAAACCAGGGTATTCATTGCAGGACACAGAAGTTTCAAATTTGGAAAAGAAAGGATGAGAAAGAATCTTTCTGGGTTGGACTTGAAAACATAGTTTAAATTCATGATTTAAAATTTTTATAAATATACATACACATAATAAACAGATATATACAAATACACATTTCCTAGCTATATCCATTGAAAAGACCTAAATGCAATGACATCCCAGTAGCAATGAGTACATCTAGCACTACTCTCTTAAAGGAACTGTGTTCCTCAAGAGGAATAGCTCATTCTAGACCTGGGACAGGGTGAGCACAAGGTGACCTGAGAATATACTTTAATATAAAGTAAGAGAATGCAAGGTGCCTGGCTGGCTCAGTCAGAAGAACATAAGACTCTTGATCTTGGGGTCATGAGCTTGAGCCCCACATTGGTGTAGAGACTACTAAAAAAAATAAATGAATAAACTTAAAAAATAAATAAACATAAATATGGGGCACCTGGGTAGCTCAGTAGGTTAGGCCTCCAACTTCAGCTCAAGTCATGATCTCACAGTTCTTGAGTTCAAGCCCCGTGTCAGGCTGTGCTGACAGCTCAGAGCCTAGAGCCTGCTTCAGATTCTGTGTCTCCCTCTCTCTCTGCTCCTCCCCTGCTCATGCTCTGTCTCTCTCTCTCAAAAATAAACATTACAAAAACATTTTGGGGGTGTCTGGGTGGCTCAGTCGGTTAATCATCAACTTCTGCTCAGGTCATGATCCCACGGCTTGTGGGTTCAAGCCCCGAGTCGGGCTCTGTGCTGACAACTCAGAGCCTGGAGCCTGCTTTGGATTCTGTGTCTCCCTCTCTCTCTGCCCCTCCCCCTCCCCCACTCTCGCTTGCTCTCTCTCTCTCTCTCTCTCAAAATAAATAAACATAATAAAAAGAATTTTTTTAGGGGTGCCTAGGTGGCTCAGTCAGTTAAGTGTCTGACTTTGGCTCAGGTCATGATCTCATGGTTCATGAGTTTGAGCCCCACATCAGGCTTTGTGCTGACAACTCAGAGCCTGGAGCCTGCTTCAGATTCTGTGTCTCCCTCTCTCTCTGCCCCTCCCTTGCTCACACTCTGTCTCTCTCTCTCTCTCTCTCTCAAACAAAATACACATTAAAAAATTTTTAAAAAATTTTTAATTAAAAAAATAAACATAAATAAATAAATAATGCTTAAAGACTGATGGGGTCATGTTAAAAGAACCCAGGAGCCTTTTAACATCACTCTCCCTGGTCAAATTTGGATTAACCTGAAATGCAAAAATAATGACGATAATGAATTATAACACAACAAATACACTGTTATAAAAGTCATGAGTCTTTGATGATACTAAAAATAAAAAAGGATGTGAGACAGGAGAGATGAAAGAAGGGAATCTGCTATTATATGTAAAGGGATGAAAGATTTAAGGGAAAAAATCACTATTTTATAACCCCTAATATAAAAACTGATTCAGGTATGGATTATCATTGGACAGGTGATAGGCTAAAGAACAATTTATTCATTCAGTCTCAAAATATACCACAGATCACTTACGGGACTTTATCATCGTAAGATCTGGTGGTCATCAGCTTAACCAAGTAGAAATGTTGGCAACATCAATACTGGACAGCCTGATACTTTGGGTCCTTGATGATGCAGAGCAAGATATACACATAATGTTCTTGATGGAAATGTTTGATTTGGATACAATTGTAAGGAAACAGAAGACCCAGAATGTTGGACATATTGGCCTTGATTATTCAGGAGATTCAATGGTATGAAGATATAAGGCAGAGAGGGCGAAGAATCTTATATACTGGGAACATAAGAACCCAATGCAAAATGTGAACCTTGAATTGATCCTGAACAAAACTATATGCACAATGTATACACACACACACACACACACACATACATACATGTGTGTGTATATGTGTATATGTGTGTGTATCTATAACATGTGTGGAACAACTGGGAAAATGTGAAGTTAAATGATATACTGGGTGATATTATAAATCAATATTAATTCTCTCAGATGTAATTGTGTAGGAGAATGCCCTTGTTCTTGAGAAATACCTGCTGAAGTATTAAGATGAAGAGTCATGATGTCTGAAGCCTACATTAGGACAGTTTTGCAAATGGGAAGTATATGTGTGCATGTCTGTGTGTGTGTATATATGTGTGTGTGTGTGAATGAGAGAGAAAGAACATACATGCAGATATGACCAGTTGGTAAATGTAGGTGAAGGATATACAGGTATACATTTTAGTGCTTTTTACAGGGTCTTAAATATTTAAAAATAAAAATTTTACTAATAATTCAGCATAGTAGCACCTCCTCATGAAAAGAAAAAAAAATGAATATGTTGATCTTGTATCTCTAGCTATATATGTCTGAACTCAGGTTGGTATTTTTATAAATAACATTTTTTTAAAATTTAGATTAACTATAATTCCAACCTCAACTCTACTTTTTTGAATTCAGATATTCACCTCTGTTCGATGAACCATTAGCCAGTTTCCATCAGATGTCTGCTTGTGGAATTCCAGGTATGGATCTGACTTTCCAAATAGATCCTGCATTTAAAAAAAAAAATCAATTCTTCTCCTCTGAAACCATGTAAAACCATACTTTATACATGTTACATGTTAGCACTATCTAAAGTCTAACTCCATAGTACAGATATATGCAACACAGTACAGTAGTAAATACAAATCCGATCACCTTCCTCATATACTTATAAACTTGTTGATGTCTACAAGGGGAACTATTAAGGCATTTGTGATAAATGCTCATAATCCTACAGATCACAACTTCACTTCTCAAAAAACTTGAGAACATTGCTATAAAATAGGACCCATAATCAATAAAATATGTTTTGGGTTTGTTTTCATTATTAACAGTGTTCATTTGCATAGCACTGAATAGTTTTATATTCCCCAACGTTAGTCATACTGACTCTATGAAGGACAGAGCAGTTATCAGCAATAAAACGGATTCGGACAGGTTAAATGACTTTGCCAAGATCACACATCTAATTTAATTGATGGATCTGAGTCTTGACTTTATATTTTATCCTTCTATGTCCAATACTCTTTCCCCAATTCCACACATTTCTTTACATACATAAGGAAGTGGAGGTAAATATGTGGAGTGCATAATAGAATTATTTCAAGAGTACAAAGTACATCTTCTTTTTCCTCTGTAATTCCCCACAGCACCTGTATAATGCTGCAGCACACTGAGTGTTCAAAAACACCCTTATTGCCATCCTCAACACAACACATGCGCGCACACACACACACACACACACACACAGATAAAATTCTGGAAGAATGACCAAATCACTTACAGAGGTCAAACTTAAGCAGTGAGATTATAAATGATTTTGTTTTCTTATTTTTGTTCGTTTTCATTTTGAAATTTCCATACTCCTTAGAATATATTACTATTATTTGTCAAAATGAAAGGACACCTGTTAACTCCACAGTAATATATGCAGTTATGTCCCTGAACTGAAGATTTTCTGAGTCCTAAATTAACCTCAGTCTTAAATTAAGAACTAAGATAATGTTACTTCCCTCCTCAGCAGTTCAATGTCAAGCAACAACATATTTGGTACAGTCGAAAATATAAACACATGGGTGCCTGGCTGGCTTAGATGAAAGAATATTTGACTCTTGACCTTGGGGTTATGAGTTTGAGCCCCATGTTGGGTGAGAATACTTAAATAAATAAACTTTTTAAATAATATGGATAAATAAACACAAAGGCTATGCAGAACTTTTAAAATTTAACCTTATCGCTAAGAAGAATCTTAAGAATCAGGGGCGACTGTGTGGCTCAGTCATTTAAGCATCTAACTCTTGGTTTTGGCTCAGGTCATGGTCTCAAGGTTTGTGGGATCAAGCCCTGCATCGGGCTCCATGCTGACAGCATGGCGCCTGGTTGGGATCCTCTCTCTCTTCCCCTCCTCTGCTTGCCTGTATGCATATTCTCTCCCTCTCTCAAAATAAATAAACTCTAAAAAAGAAATCAGTGTAACCACTGATTTTATAACAGCAGCATTTTATAATAGCAACACTTTAGAGAAGTTAACTTTCTAAAACCACATTAAGGTACTCTGTCTGACCTATCTTAGAAATAAGCCTATGAGAAGGGCAGAATATCATTATTACTATTTTGAAGGTTAGACAACAAACCTTGTTTAAAAGTTCATGAAGTTGTCAGTAGTAGAACTAAAATAAGAATTCTGAGTTCCTGACTCAAC
This sequence comes from Cryptoprocta ferox, assembly GCA_028646485.1. NCBI lineage: Eukaryota > Metazoa > Chordata > Mammalia > Carnivora > Eupleridae > Cryptoprocta > Cryptoprocta ferox. The sequence goes on from CM053569.1 coordinate 45,930,856, forward strand.
CTCCAGAACATGTTAAGTGATGAGAGCAAGGTGAAGGAAGTGTGTATATGTACATAATATATATACACATATATATGTATGACAGTATATATGTATGTATGCTACAGTTATGCAAGGCCTGGGAGTAGGGAATATAAATACAGATCCATACATATATGCATGTACATATCTATCTATATAGACATATCAATATACACACACATATACATATGTGTATACACAGAAACATAAATATAAATAAATATACACATACACAAAAAATCCTAGATTTTTTAGAAAATTAGAAAATTAAATCATAAAGCAAATTTAAGAAAATTATTACCTACAGGGACAAAAAAAGAAAAAAGAGTGGACGGGGAAAGACGCTAAATTTCTTGACTATACCTAATAATATAGATTTGGCTTTGGAACCATATAAATCTTTTACATAATTATAAAACAAAGTTAAACTTTTAAAAATTGAAAATAATCCCTAAATTTCATAATTTGTTTAATGTTTATTTATTTTTGAGAGAGAGAAACACACACACACAGAGTATGAGCAGGGGAGGGGCAGAGAGAGAGAGGAGACACAGAATCTGAAGCAGGCTCCAGGCTCTGAGCTGTCAGCACAGAGCCTGATGTGGGGCTTGAACTCAGGAACTGTGAGATCATGACCTGGGCCGAAGGTGGCCACTTAACCGACTGAGCCACCAGGAGCCCCAAAAATAAGCCCTAAATTTCAAAAGCAAAAGTCAATTATGTGTCATTGTGGTAGAATAATAACTAAAAGATTTATTTAAAACAAAAGAATTTGAATATACAACCCACGTAGAATGTATAACCCTAAAAACAAAAAGAACTTCAAAGAGGGGTGCCTGGCTGGCTCAGATAGTAGAGCATGCAGTTCTCGATATCAGGGTTGTGAGTTCAAACTTCACATTGGGTATAGATATTATATATATCAAACAATCAATCAATCAATAAAACTTTAAAAAGGAATTTCACAGGGCACCTGGATGGCTCAGTCAGTTAAACGTCCACCTTCACTCAGGTCGTGATCTCATGGTTCGTGGGTTCAAGCCCTGCATCGGGCTCTGTGCTGACATCTCAGAGCCTGGAGCCTGCTTCCTCTCTCTCTCTGCCCCTCCCCCAATCATGCTCTGTCTCTCTCTCTCTCAAAAATAAATAAACATTAAAAAAAATTTTTTTAAAGAATTTCAAAGAAAGCTCAAACTGTTTCCAATAAAAATATTGTTAAATATAATGTGGATATTTTTATTCTGAAACTATTAGATATTATAAAAGACAAAACAGATAAACAATTATGTTAACATCCATAGGAAATGAGGTTTTCAGCATAAAAGAAGGGAGGTGTAAATACAGAGTTAAAGAAGTAAAGCCCTGTAATTCTGTATCTGAACTGGAAATAGTTATATAAATTTGTGATTCAGTTTTTCTTTAAAAAAAAAAAGTCTTTCCTCTGTCTACTAAAAAGCCTTAGAAACAATAAGTGGCAATAATCAACAATAAGCACCCCTAGCACCAGACTGGTCTCTAAATACAATTTCCACTAAAACAAAATAAGGCCCCTTTTAATCTGCCAGTCTGCAGCAGATATTAGATAAAATAAGCCTGGAAATCTTGTCATGCCACAGAGCAAGGAAGCTATCCAAAGATTCCTAGAGATGTGCCAAATGACTTCAGGAAGAAATTTAAAGAGGTTCCCAAAGGCCAAAGTTAAAATAATTTAAGCATCAATAGAAGTTCACTGACAAAGAGCTCATAGAAATACTAAAAATAAAAAACAACAAACAAAAACACCCTCATTTTCACATTTAGAGGATTATAGAGAATAAACTTATTCTGTGAAATTGTATATACCAGGGGTGGGGGGAAATTAAACATTTTAATTTGCTTCCTGTACAGTAATACCTCAGAATAAATAAATACCCAATTTGGGTAAGAATACTTTTCTCTATGGAACTATCCTCATTAATAAATGAAGAAGCAACAATAGAGTGAGAATCTCACTATGTAAAGGACTTCTAATAAAATAATATAACTAGGTAGTACAGTTATCATCAATGTTCACTAACATCCCAAAAAGACAGAACTCAATAATTTGAGTGTCGTGATGTAATCACGTGCCACCACCTATGAAACTGCCTTACCAAAATACCATCAAAATACCATCAGATCATTCCTCTAGATTCAATTACCAGTTTACAGAAAGCAGGAAATAAAGGTGGAGAGAAGAACATGTTAAATGACACCACAAGTATTTAATCAGCTATATGCAGAATGTTAAAACATCTATAGGACAAAGGAGTTGGTTTCTTTATTGAATAAATTGCATGATGGATGGATGGATGGGATGAAGGGAGAAAATGGGGAATAACAGAAGGAGGGAGGGAGAGATGAATAAAAGAAAGGGGGGAATGTATGGATTAAAATAGACTTAAAGCATACCAATCAATTATAATGTAAAAAGAATCTTTGGAGATACATCAAAATATTTACAAATGAAATGATATGATGTCTGGAATGAGAGAAGAGAGGAGTGGAGATAAAACAAAATTGGTCATGAGTTAGAAGTGTTGAAGATGGATGATGGGGACATACAGGTTTTTGAAAATGTTATTCTCTTTTTGTATGTTTAATTTTTTCCAAAATGAAAATAGTCCCTGGCTACTAGTCTGTTTACAAACTGAATTGTAAGGTAAATGCAAATGATAAAAAATATTGATTGGATTATGTAATTAGGTATAAAAATCACTCAAAGAATTATGCTAATTCATGCTGTATACTAAGTTGTTGTGTTATTATGTACTGGTACTTCATTTAGAAAAGACACTGACTTTTAGACGCAAAGAGGAAAATCCATAATTAATAGAGCATAAAATTTTTCCTTCTTTCCCTAAGGTAATCTAACAACACTCTCTCGAATATCTTTCACAATAATATTAACGCTTTCATTAACTCTTCTTTTAAGCTATACAAACCCTTTGATACCATCTAAAGGAAAGAGGTTAAGGAAAATGGATTTGATACCATCTAAAGGAAAGAGGTTAAGGTTAAACATACATTGAAAAGCAGAATTTGGAAGTAACTAAATACTCTAAGTGATGTCCAGATAATGGAGTTCATAATACAAATTGCATTATTACTTTTTTCAAAAAGGAATCAATGCGAGGCAAAACACGATCTCCTTGTGGAAATGTGCATCAACTCCTCACCTTATTGTCCAGTTTTCTTGCCTCCATTTCAAACAAGACCACTCTGTTATCCTTTATTTCTTCAGCTGAAATCTATGAGTAGATTTTAGAAGGTAAGTGAAAGACAATATATTTTAGGGGTTCTGATAAACTTAGGAAGTACTGATTTATTCTGTTATTTGATAGTAGATACAATACTAATATAATGAAGCTTTAAGTCTTTGATAAGAAAATAGTAACATTCAGAAAATTTATTATTATTTATTTCATGTGTGTAAAATAAATATTTCCCCAAAATATTCCAGATCTGCATTATGCAACTTCCTTTTCAAATGTTGTTGCCCAAACTGGATCTTCCACATTCCAGTGAAAAATCAAAGCCCTGAAAGACGGCATAACTGTACTGAAAGCTCTCCTAAAGTATGAGTAAATCATACCTAGAGAACACTTCAAAATGAACTATCAGATCAACAATTTATACCCGATGAAACTGAAAAACTTGTTCCATTTAAAAAAAAATAAATTCCAGGCTATCATGACCCCAAGGGCAATAAAGCTAACTACTGTAATGCTCTCTATCCCACAGAAGTCAACAGCCCAAAGCCACTTAACATTCTTATGTCTCAGAAAATTTAAACCAGAGCAACAGTTGCTTGGGGAAATGTACTTGATAATGACAATAACCCTCACACATGGCTTGCTCAGGGAGCCAGCCTTCCATTCTCATAGCTAAAGTTAGAAGCTATTGCTCCAGGCAGTGATAACCTGGACAGAAAATCTAGAAGATAGTGATATTATTCTATTATTTAGAGGTACTTATTTAAAGTGTGAAATTATATAATTTGAAATCTAAAACAGTATAAAATATATACTCATTTGCCTAGGACCAATAATCAGCAATGGAAAAATCTGAGGGGAAGGATGGGTTGCAGAGTGCAACCACAAAAAAGATGGTTAAGAGTTGAGAGGTTCAACGGGAATGGCATAATATAAGATCCATTTGAAATAAAATCCATTATGCAAAGTTTTGGTCCTATTAAGGGAACTATGTTTGCTTGTAGAGGATCAAATTGATCCATTCAGATGATTAAGGTGTTTCTCTCTAGCTTGGGAATTTATACTTCCATGGGGGAGAAGCAAGTATCACCATGGTGCACCTGATTCCATGGGCGACTTAAAAGACTCAAAGAAGGAATTCCCACACTGCATTTTTCTCCTCCTTTTTTGACCCAATACATTTCCCATTTGTGATCATTATAAGGCAAGTCTGATGAAGGGCAACATTCAAGATCAGGTGATAAAAGCATGGCTATAGAGTATTTATCTGATATGTACAGTTTCAGCATGTCCTAATATGCTAAATGTTTTCAGGCAAAAGACAAATATCTTATTGTTACCGTAATGCTCCCTTTCCCCGCAGGTTTGCCATTTTTAAGCACCAGTGGTCGAGTTAGCTTCTTACTAGAAACAATCTGTTAAAATTGGAAAGTGATACAAAGAACAGTTTCACTTCAACATGTAAATTTTTAAGCTGAATGGTTTGAAAGAAGAGTTAAGTAAAGAGTTGACTTACAGCCATTACAAAGGAAAACATTAGGTCAATTCCTTAAAGATTGAAAGATTATAAAACACATCTATTTATTTAAAGCCCACTGGAAAAGATTTCCACAGAGCCAATCCTGACAGATACAATCTTCCCAACCACTAGTTTCTTTACCAGCTACTTCAAAGTTTAACTTCTTCCCTCAAATGGAAAATGAGGGCCAGATTCTCTTCACGTACACTACTAATCACTGAGCTGAAAACCCTGGAGGTAAGAGGTAGGCCTCAGAACACTCAAAAATGGTATTCAATTTTTCAGCTGACACATAACTTCAATATATAATTCCCACAAAATATCTTTTTGATAAGAAAACCATAAAAGACTCTTAAATACAGGAATAAACTTAGGGTTGCTGGAGGACGCAGCAACCTGCAGGTTGAATGGGTGATGGGCATTAAGGGAGGCACTTTTCAGGATGAGCACTGGGGGTCATATGTAAGAGATGAATCACTGGGTTCTACTCCTGAAGCCAAGGCTACACTGTATGTTAACTAACTTGAATATAAATTTTTAAAAAAAGGAATTAAAATTGAAAAAAACATGTATCATTTTGATTAAAATAATATAGTAGACCTAGGTACTCTCAAACAGATACATCTCTCAAATTCATCATAATGTCAGCTATAATGTGATTTTTTTTCCAAAAAATAAATACTTCTTTAATTTTCTCTTTGATACTATTCATTAAAGTTTTAGAAAATCGACCAGCTTCGTATTGTCCTTGAAACACAGGAAATACCAAGATCCACAAACAATTCAACACTGAAAAATAAATAAATCTAAGCAATAAATGTCACCCACTGGAAAACAATTACTCAGTTTTCCCAGTAATTGTTTTCCAGTTTTTCCAGTAAGGTACCTGAGACCTTTCCAGCTGTATTACAAATGGTCATGATCTCTCCTTAGAAATCAGACTCTCACAGCTAGGAGCTAAATGGTGACCCCAGATACACCTGTACCCTGATCAAACCTGTCATACCTAGAAAGACAGATAATTAAGCAACTACAATACAATGTGTATTGTATTGTAGTTGCTTAATGTGGTGGATGTTAAGACAGAAGCAGTAAGAGTACCAGGTGAGCATAGGGTTGCACTCCAAACTACTTAAGGGGGTCAGAGGATGCTTACTAGGGAAGGAAGGCTTACCCTGATGTACCTAATGTTCAGGAAGAGCAAGCCAGGTAAAGGATGGTGTTGGTGTTGGGTCGTTGGGGATCTAGAGGGACCAGTCACGTTAGTTAGAACATCAGAGAAGTTGAGGTTACTTTGAAAACGTTTATGACTTAAACATAAGAACAAAATTGTACTGAAATCTATAAATAGTAAATCTATAAATAGTACACAAAGCAGCTAGAGCAATGGTATTACTTACTGAAATGTCAAATGAAACATGTCTAAAAAAATTTTTTTAAAAGGGAAAGAAACACCCCTAACTCAAAAGAATTAATGAGCTTTACCAAAAACACACAGTCCCTGCCCCTATGAAAAATAAGATAAATTATATAATGTTCAAACTAAACATACTTATATATACGAACCACATCTTTAAAGTGATTATATGTTTTTCAACCCTAAAAATTAAACTAATGAGCACTTATCAAAAATGCCCAATTCTCTGTTAAAATTTAGACACAAGACAGTGAAGCAGCTAATTATACTCACTTGTCCAAGGGTACATTCAAATTCTCCTAAGAAGTCATCATCACTCAGCACAACAGTTTTGTTGTCGATGTCATAAATCCCAAATTTCAATTTCTGAACCACTTCAAAGTAGTAATCAATAATAAATGTCTTGGAAAATGTGGGATTCAAGCAGTTCTTAATCCTTTCTGTGCGATCAACCTATACTCATCCCCAAAACAAAAAGTTCATCAGGTCAAAATGCACTCACATTTTAGCATCTTCATGTCCTATAGGTATCTAGATATAGGCATAATGGAGAGGCAAAGGAAGTTTCTATACGTAGATGGAAAACTCCACAAAGACAAACTTGCCCAGAAAAACTGCATTAACCAATTGTTAATTTTAAATTGTTATTATTTTAACAATTCAAATAAGCACTTCACATTATCAAAAGAGCAATTCAGATTGCTTTTCATATACAGAATTTAACATTACCTCATACCACTGTTGACCACTTGTATTCAAAAATAACACACATAAGGGGTCCGACTTTGACCCTACATCCATATCCAAAAGATTAGCACAGGAAATATTCAGTTCCACCTTTGTAACGCATTGGGCAGCCATCTCTTGAGCTGTGAGAAAACCAAGGAAATGAGAAAGCCAATGAAATGGTGCCTTTAAGAAGTACAAGCATTCTCAACAAAATAGGGGAATTCTTAGGACAAACTGTCAGAATAGGATCACAGAATAACTTGGTAGAATATGACTATTAATACATGCTCCTTGGCAATTCAGATGCCTATTAGCTCATCCAAGTGATGTTGCTTTAGTCAGATTCTCTTGCTGGGATGAAACTAATTTACTGTATGACAATAAAATGCAGCTTTTAAGATGGCCAACAAAACATATTAATCTTTTCACTTTATTTGAAGTTTTACCATTCATAAAAAGTCCAAGTATAATCTTGATCCTTCACTTAAAGGTAAACATGGTACTCAGCTGAAACACAAAATGGATTAAACCTTTACTTTTATTTGTTTATTTAACAAGATACTGAGTGAGATATTTTATTTTCAAAGAATTTCAGGGGCACGTGGCCAGCGCATTTGGTGGAACGTGCGACCCTTGATCTCAGGGTTGTGGGTTCAAGCCCCATGCTGGGTGTAGAAATTGCTTAAAAATAAAATCTTTTTTTTTTTTTTAAAGAATTTCATCTAAGACTCAAACTTGGAGAACAAAAGACCCCAAGAACCCCCTCCACTCCTCACCCCATCCCCATACATTGTACAGCAGTTGTTCTCAATCTTCGCTGCTTATTAGAATAACCTGGGGAGTTTTCAAAGCTACTGATGCTGGAGTCCCACAGAAAGAGATTTAACTGGCTTAGGGCAACCTGGGCATCAGCTTCTTGGATGATTCTAATGTGTAGGCAAGGTTGGCAAATCCACTCTTCCATAGACAGCATCCAGCAAACAGGCATGGCTCACGTTTCCTCAAGACTTGCTGAGGAATACCACAGTTAGCCTAACTTTCACAAACCCCTCCTCACTCCAACCTCCAATCAATATATGAAGATAACTGGGGAACAGGGTGGAATACTTGGGAGCTGGCCTTGAGAGGTGATGAGATGCTGAGGTTGAGATGCCTTCCTCTCTGAACCAGGGAAAGAAAGGAACGGCAAGCGTCCCTAAGAAAAGGAAACAGGCATTGTATTCCTTGGCTGAAAGTCCACTTACTTAGCCAGCCATCTAAGAGTGCAGTGCAGGTTGATGGCAGTAGGACAGGTTTTGGAGGCAGGACAGTAACTCCTGCCCTAGAGCTGCTGGTGATATCTTTAGAAGATGGTGTATTTAATGCCTTTGACCTCCACTTTGAGATGAGCTGAAATTCTGGGACAACAGGAACAAATCCACTCATCATCCTGTTATATTTAAACAGGAAATCTGTGCTATACAAAATGCTTAAACAGGTCTAAAATGATAAGGATTACTATGAGAAGACCCCTTCGTTAATGTCAAAAACAACTCATGTCTCATGGAAACTCATTAATTACTCTAACAGACTCTCTCAAAATCATAGGAATCCTCAATGTGTGTCAAAAATCAAAACCAGTATTTAGTATTCCCAAATTAAAGAAGAATGAGAATGAGGTAGGTTTCATACTCTTACTAGCTAGGAATTCCTTTTAAAAGCAATGCTGTATGTGTGTACCTTCACTTGGAAGAGAATTATTCCTTAATAAGAAACAAAATTCACATATTCCCCATTCGCTTACTAAATACCCACCCAGGTACTTTGTAAAACTAAAACCACTATAAAGTCAGATTTCTTTTTTTTTTTTTTGCCACTGTTTACATGTGTCAAAATTATTAACTGCCAAAATACACAGCGCTGACACTATGTACCAAAGACATCAAAATCAAGGAAAAATGACTGAAGCAGACAGAGGGTTAACAATATCAAGGGTGTGGGTGAGATTTCATTCCCTGGGCTTTGAAGGATTCCTTTAGGTAAAGAGGGAAACAGCACAGAGGTAGAAAAGAACCAAAACATTAGAAAGCATAGTGAGGACACCTCACCGTGTGTCACAGATGTGAGCATCCACGTTGCAGGAAACCAAGCTGGACAGGTGGGGGTGGGGGCAAGTTTAGGGTGTCCTGAGACCCAGGCGGAAGGATTCAGGGGATGGGCAAGAAGGTGCTACTAATAGTTCTCACACTAGGGATGACAGGATGAAATGGCTTCTTTTAAAATGTCATTTGTGTCAAATCTCTTCTAATTCTACAGTGTCTTAGAATTTAGAACATGATACCCATAAGGTCTTTATATCTAGCAATACCCAGATACAGAATTCACCAAAATTAGCAGGTCTCCACACCATCTAATTCAGAAGATTAGCTTTTTCCTTTCGGAAGTACACACAATATTAAAGGGCATTTGCAATAATAGCGTGAATACAATCATCATTTCATTCCACGTTGATTTATGACCAAAAAAAAGTGCTCAAAACATAGTAAGAGGCAAGAAGAAACTGGTAGGAAAAGAAAGATACCACAAAACACAGAAGCACAGAGACAATGGTCCAGTTACTTTGAACTTATCCACATCCATTAAGTCTCTGCATATTGACACTGGGGCCTCATCCTCAATCTCTTCTTCCTTGGATTCTCCATCCTTGACTTTTCCTCTTCTCTTCCAACCTCTCATCCTCCTCCCATCCAAGAAACGGTGAGCATCCCTTCAGGCTCTGTCACCTCCTGATGTCATGTCTACCTTTACTTCTTCTTTTCCCTCTCGAGGCTTCAGGCATCCGCTTGGCATACAGCACTCCCCAAACCTACATCCTTCACCCTCTTCCCTATACACAATTACCTTTTCCCTATTCTACATCTACTGTATTCAGCCCAGAAGACCCTTGACTTGTCCCTTCCTCTTCATTCCCCCGTAGGACAGGCTCTGGAATCAGACAGCTGAGTTCTCATCTGGATCCCACCAGTGACTTTATGTGTGATCTTAGGCAAGAGCCTTAACCTTAGTATAACTTCTCGGTTTCTTCATCTGCAAAATGTAAGTAATAACTGTCCCTTCCTCATATAGTTGTTGTGAGGACTGAATGAATGACTATATTTAAACAGTGCCTATTACATAGTAAGTGTTCAAAAGTTGTTTATTATTATTATTAAATTATTATTATTATTTTAGACCTACCTGGCCCCAGGTTCTGATCTCCTCCAATGTATCCCATGTTTTATATTTTTTTTACTATTCTATTCTATGATGATTTCCCTAATTATTCCAACCTCCACCAAGTCCCTCATTTGAATTCCTGCTGCACTAATAGTAACAGATAACTACAGTATACGAACAAGATCAAATTTGGAGTAATGCATACCTGGGCTGAATCCTGCATCTGGTAATATCTGCATCACCTCATATAAATTACTTAAAGTTTTTGAGCCTAGATTTCCTCATTAGTGAAAATGGAGATACCCCAAGGAAACTTATAAATCTGGAATATGCCAGCCATCTTGCTTTTTATACCTAACATAGAATCTATGAAATAAATATTAGTTGTATAATTGCTTTCCTTTTGCATAAGGTAGTTTAGAGTCTTGCAAATTGTATGTCAGCAGTACCCAGGATAATGCAGTACCCTGTGGACAGACTTAGAATGAGCAAGGATTTCTAGAACTTTTGAAGAACATGTAGAGTAACCAGAAAGCCCTCAAATTTCCAAGGATGGGGAGACAGAAAACACAGACTGTATCTCTGTGTGAAGTCAGTCTCACAGCAGAGACACAATACAGCGGAGGAGTATTATTTTTTCCCCTAACAATGCTCATACAAGAGCTACAGAAACAACATGCCAGACACACCTGATTATTTAGTAAATTGTTGACAGTTACATTACTTACATTGCTGCTGGGACACAAATTTCCTCTATTAGCAGCATTCCCCCATGAAAATGACTCTGAATGCAGCCTCATTTTTAACTAGAAACTCATTATGGCTGAATGACAAATGGAAGAAACTCCATAAACAATCAGGTCTGGAACCTTGTTAATAGCAACATTCATGAAGATGCTCTTTTCATTTCCTTTCTATGTCATTATCCAGCACATGATATACAATTTTAAAGAGCAATAAGATATTCTTTTATGATGGAAGAAAATGAAGCAAATGTTTTGTTCCCTTTGAGGATGGAAAATAGGAGATTTGGCTGGAATAAGTGACCAGGCAGAAGAATGAGTGTACAACTAACAAGTGATTCTTTGTATTTTACTACCCAAAAAAGCAGGATGATAGAAAAGACAGAAAGAGCCCCTAGAAGTGGACAATAGCTTCTCTACTATACACAGTCTTTACCGGAGAATCGTTTGGTTTCTAAAATGCAAATAACCCCCAAAATACTAAACCTACCAACCATTCTCTTGGTCACCCTAACTTTCCTGAATCAACAGTATAGAACAGACAGTTCAAAGGAATTAAAAATTAAGACGTAATCATTGACGTTGGGCCAGATGTGTGTGATTTAAGGCATACGTTAACCACTATGCCCTACCTGAAAATCCTTGGCTTATGTGCTTTCTCTTTTCCCAGCTTCCCTTAGAAGCACTGCTCAGATACACTCAGCGAAGCAGATTCTGCCTCGTACAACATCAACTCTCTCAACTCTGAAGGTGTAGAACCTTCTCTATACCCATGGTTACAACTATTCTAGGTCTCCTGTAGTTCTACCTGCCTACTTAAAGGTCTCCAGACAGACAGTCCCATTGCCATCTCTATCATATCATGATTTTATCACTTCTGATTTTTGTTTTAAGTTTATTTATTTATTTCGAAAGAGAGAGAGAGTGCACGTGAGGGAGGGACAAAGAGAGGGGGAGACAGAGAATCCCGAGCAGGTTCCACACTATCAGCATGAAGCCCGACACGGGACTCAATCCCATGAACCATGGGATCATGACCTGAGCTGAAACCAAGAGTCAGATGCTTAACCAACTTAGCCACCCAGGCACTCCTCACTTCTAATTTTTTTTTTTTTTTTAATCATTACTGGCTATCCAGGGCCTGCCCTAGTTCAGTTAGCTACACCTGGAATTCATGGCTTTGTCTACATCTGCCCCCAGCCTGCCCGTCTAAGTTCTTCGAGATCCATTTCAAATGACACTTTCTTCATAAAGCTGTTGCTGATATCCACCTAAAGTAGTTATGTACTGACACTGTTTTCTTCCACTATTGTTACTTGTACGCATTGCTCATCACCCTTTTTATCTACTGTGAGCTGCAGACAGTGACCCGTGTTTTACTGCTTCCTCTTCATCCTGCACCAGGATGTCTGGCACAGGTTTTTCATGGCAGAAATAGCTGTAGCTTTGGAGTCAGTATGCTTGGTTCAAATTTCCTTCCCCTCAATTATTTGAATGTGTCAGCTTTACCAAATTATGTCTGAACCTCAATTCCCGCATCTATAAAGTGAGGATAAGAAAACTACCTGACAATTTTGGTTTGGAGGACACTCAGCATTTTTAAATTCTATGAATGGTAGCAATTATTTTATTAACTATTCAAATATTTAATTGACTGTCTAAGCATCAGTGGCTTATTATTTAATATTGACATAAAGCACCTTTCTCATCCTTGTTTATAAAAAACTTTTTTTTTAAATGTTTTTTTATTTATTTTTGAGAGAGAGGGGGAGACACAGAATCTAAAGACAGGCTCCAGGCTCTGAGCTAGCTGTCAGCACAGAGCCTGACGTGGGGCTCGAACCCACGAACCGCGAGATCATGACCTGAGCCGAAGCGGGATGCTTAAACAACTGAGCCATCCAGGCGGCTCTATAAAAAACTTCTTAAGTGCTCCTGGGTGGCTCAGTCAGTTAAGAATCAGACTCTTGATTTTTGGCTCAGGTCATGATCTCATGGTTTGTAAGTTTGAGCCCTACATCGGGCTCTGTGCTGACAGAGCAGAGCCTGCTTGGGATTCTCTCTCCTCCCGTTCTCAAAATAAATAAATACTTTTAAGAAATAAAGCTTAAAAAAATAACTTCTTAGAAGAATAGTAAAAGAATGTCTGGGATTTATACAAAATTAATTTGCCAAGCAATCAGCTTTTATTAAAAATAAGTATTAATTTTCTTAAATCCCCTCAGAAGAGTTTGTTTACCTGAACAACTGTATAGTTGGTGTATGGGGGAGAGGGGACAGAGCCAGTGACAGTGAATCATTATTTGTCCTGTAAGAGAAGTCAGTGTCTACCCACCAATGTCTTTAGTAAACTTCACTCTTTAGCTACCAAATGAGAGGCTGGGACCGTTACAAACTTCTCAAAGGTTCCTTCTGATTCTAATGCCATGCTTCACTAAATGCTCTCCATAGTTCATTGTGAATGACCTACAGTGAAAGCAAGCAAGGGTAACCTTGGAGCAGCTGGAACGGAGCCCAGCAACATCAGCAGTGCACACCCCCGGCAGCACTTCTCCAATTGTGTAGCTCAGAACAGTTGTAAGTGTCCCTCTCAACCCCCACCCCCAAAAATGGGAGAAGGGTAATATGGCAGTAAACCTAAGAGCTGCTACACTACTTGAAGGTCCTAGGTCAAATCCACAAGTGTTTACATTAAGAGGTTATTGTGCACCCACTATCATGTTAAGGACAGTCGGGACTTGATGCAGCAAAAGAAGACCTTGGAGCTCACTATAATCATACTGGGGAGATCCATTCATCCAACAATTATTTACTGAATATCTTCTATGTGTTCTAAATGGGGTAAGGAAAGAACACAATGCAAAAGTAAATGACCAGCTATCTATGTATACACAGAAATAATACACAACATAAACCTCCGTGGTGCAGACAGTGAGCAATCAAAGTGCCCTCGGAGCTGGAGAAGAAATCGAGAGATTTCTACTTCTACCGAGAATTAAAACTATATTCCATTACAAAAGAATTTGTATTCATGTTGCTACTTGCTACTGGATTTTGGAGAGACAGTGGGAGAGGAGAGGATGGAAAGAGTTAAAAAATACACACAGCTGGATAAATTCTAGTTTTTGCTTTCTACAAAATTTTCAAAACGCTTCCAAAAAATATATTCTGAACTTTTACCAAAAAAAAATAATAAACCCAGGTAAATTGGACAGGACAAGGATTACTACTACATGGCAAGAGGTCAATACATCATAGCTAGGACTATAATATCTGGATTGCCCCAGAATATGTTAATAATATTCAGCACATTGTTAACTTTCAAAACAACACACAGAGTCTATTAGAAAAAAAAAATTTCCCCAAAAGTTTAAATTACTTGCCTAAGGTAAACAAGCTGGTAAGTAGCAAGGCCAGGATAAGATCCCAGATTTGTTTGCCTTCATGGCAGATGCCCTGGGAGTACTAAAGCCTGCAATTAATCATTACTTAGTATAACAGCAACAGTCTCTAATTAATTTCCCAATAACTTTTCAGTTAGTATATCAAATGCAAATATTCAATCTGACACAAATTAATGAACATAATCTAAAAATTAGAAGATTAATATTTAGCCTACAACTATGATTATCTTTCTTAAACAAAGACAACCGGAATAAACAATAACGGCCAAATAGTGGAAGAACCGGAATGGTTTGCATTTACATCACAGTATATCCTCCTCTTCCAGACAGCCCATTACGTTGTGAATTACTTAAGGCAAAGAAAGCATTTGCTTCCTGCTCGAGTCTCCGCAGACACAGATCTACATGGGGGACAGAGAATCTCAGTGTTTTCTGAATTAATGCAGCAACATTAATTCCCAGGAATATACTATACTGAATATCCAGTGAAAAATGTGCCTTAAAGGAATTGTACACTAAGCTTGCCCTGTATTTATTAAGAAAGTGATGCCCACATTTGTTTTTAAACCCTGCAATGGAATACTAGAAATGGGGATAGAGAATTAGAATTAGGTCAAGCACTAAAGCACATAAACAGAGAAAAGGGCATGTTTTCTTTTCAATGTGAAAAAGAGACCAACAGGAGGGTCACTGGATCAGGAGTTGGATAAAGCAGAGTGTCGTTTTGTGTCAGTCACACCACTGTGTACAAGAGCTGGAACTTCTCTAGGCTCAGGTTTTTCAAGTGTTAATTCTAAGAGTTGAGCCAATCACTTTCAGTAACTTCTAAAGCCTCTTATAGTTAATGTTCTATGACTAATTTAATTATAGTGAATACAGGACTTGTTGAGGAAGTGGTACTAAGGCATAGAAAAATAAAAAAGTAGAAAATAGAAGAAAAATTATCAGATCCATAAAGGAAAATGGAAGGAAAAGAATCAAAATTCAGCTTCCATCTCCCACTACCAAAAAAGCTATATCTGAAAAAAAACTTTATTTAGATACTTTTCCCACCAGTTAGGTACCTTTTCTTGGAATTGTTATTAAATTCCCTGTTCCCCAATAACTTGAAAAAGTAGTACATATCAACAAAACACAGGGCCCAATCTATTAGGTACATGCAACATAATAAGGAAGTGAGTTTTACTACCATCCACGGAATCTCACATTATTAAACTCCCAGCTCGTATCACTACAGCAAAAGCAATCAGCTTTTAACCAACATTTTTTTAAAATGAATTTCCAGATTCTTGAATTATCCTGAATAAAATCCAGATAGCAATACAATCGCTGATACCTGAGCATGCAGAAATGGAGAAAGATATAAAATATAAGTGTTCACACCTTATCACTCTTAGTTTAAACACAGAAAGTATGTGCAGTTTTAACCCTGTCCTTATTGCTAAAAAGTGAGCGATTAGCTAAGGCTCCTTTCTTGATTCCTCTAGAAAATTCCTAAGATTATATTGATCTGTTCTATGATTCAGAGCAGGCCACAGAGTTTACTTCACATGTGGTTATGCTGCTTTACTACTCCCTTGGCTACTTTATATACGTTTTGGAAATGTCACTGATTATATTGTCAAGCCTATCAAATGACCAGTTCATAGTAGGTGCACTGAGTGAGGTGTTAATAAAAGTAAGAAGCAATTACAACATCTCAATATTGCCTCACTTTATAAAACATGCATCTTGGCAAAGTTAATTACAAAGTAAGCATTTACGAAGTGAATCATCTTTTACCAAAAATTGCATTGATAAAAATCAGAACTACATCCCCTAGCAGAAAATTCCAGGATGCTCAGTTGAAAAATGTTAAAATTATAAGGGTTCAGTGAAGCCTCTGGCCAGCTGTGGAGCAGCTTGGATTTTATGTAAAGGCACATCTGACACCAATGCCCCTTGGTGTTCAGAGAGCTTCAAAAACTCCCCACCTAATGCAATCTCCTAGGTGTTGGGCCAGCCATCAGAACTTCTCACTTGTCCCTATTATCCAACTATGCCCAACTCTAAAACAGGCTTTCTAAAACTCAGCTTCCATCCTTCTCTTCTTAGCTGGGCACATACATTTAATTGGGCAAGACAGGCATTTCACATTTTGTCACTATGTGCTCCTTTCTAGTTCATGGTGAACAATGACATGACAATTTTTTTTTTAACTCCAATCAGCCCATAACTTTTTTGTTTATTTATTTATTTCTAAGGGGCGAAGCAGAGAGACAGAGAGAGAGACAGACAGACAGACAGACTCCGAAGCAGGCTCCAGGCTCAGAGCTATCAGCCCCGAGCCCCACGTGGGGCTCAAACCCATGAACTGTGAGATCATGGCCTGACCCAAAGTCGGATGCTTAACCACTGAGCCACCCAGGTGCCCCAATGACATGACAATTCTTTCAGTTTAAAATTGGAACAACTACAACTACTTCCTTCTCAAGATTTAAGTTTTATGTTGAGCAGGGGCAACTGGCTGGCTCAGTCAGTAGAGCACATGACTGGATTTCAGGTTGCGAGTTCGAGCCCCGTGTTGGGTATAGAGATCACTTAAAAATAAAATCTTTAAAACAAGGAAGGGGGGTGCCTGGGTGGCTCAGTTGGTTAAGCATCCGACTTCATGATCTCGCAGTTTGTGGGGTGGAGCCCCGCAGTGGGCTCTATGCTGACAGCTCAGAGCCTGGAGCCTACTTTGGATTCTGTGTCTCCCTCTCTCTGCCCCTCTGACTCTAGCGCTCTGTCTCTGTCTCTATCTCTGTCTCTTTCTCAAATATGAATAAACATTAAAAAAAAAAAAAGTAAAAGTTTGTATGTTGAGCAAGGATTGTTGAAATGTTTATACATTTCCTGATTACAAGAATTTTCGTTTATGGTTACTTAGCACATACATTGCAGCTTTGTTTTACCTTTCTGGCAAGCACCTTTCTGTTTCCCAACCACAAACAGTTTAATAATACTATTCACTCACTAAATACATATTTATAGAGCACCTACTGTGTGTCAGGTATTGTTCTAAGATGTTGGGAGAACAATGAACAAAACAAATATCCTGCCTTGATGAGGTTACACTATAGGGAGACAGACAATAAAAAAAGATAAGTAAACAGGGAGCCTGGCTGGATGAATCAGTAGAGCATGGGACTCTTGACCTCAGGGTCATGAGTTCAAGCCCCATGTTGAGCGTGGAACCTACTTTAAAAAAAAGGGGGGGGGGCGCCTGGGTGGCTCAGTCGGTTGAACGTCCAGCTTCGGTTCAGGTCATGATCTCACAGTTTGTGGGTCTGAGCCCCGCATCGGGCTTGTGCTGACAGCTAGCTCAGAGCCTGGAGCCTGCTTCGGATTCTGTATCTCCCTCTCTCTCTGACCCTCCCCTGTTCATGCTGTCTCTCTCTCTCTCAAAAATAAATAAAACATTAGAAAAAAAATAAAAAATAAATTAAAAAAAAAAAAGGTAAGTAATCAACCTAATGGAATTATATAAGTCTTAAATGGTAAATGCCCAAGATGGGGAAACCAGTCTCTTTTGAACAACATATAGCATGTGATATTTGATGCACAGAGAAGAGTGTATATAACATATGTGTGAGTTATAAAGTACAAATAAACATCTGTAAAACCACCATCCAACTTAGAATCTTTGAATATCTATATCAAGGGTTAGTAAACTTTTTCAGTAAAGGAACAAATAATAATATTTTAGTTGCAGCTGGTCAAGAGGTCGTTCATGATCTCTATTCCAACTACTCACTCTGCCCTGGGACAATGAAAGTGGCCACAGACTGAATGGGCATAGCCATGTTCCAATAAACCTTTATTTATAAAAACAAGCAGTGGGCTGGATTTGGCCCACAGGCTGGAGTTTGCTGACCCTTGATCTAGGTCAAAGAATCTGAAGTGCTGGAATCACAGACTCTTAGAACATTGGAATCACAGGCTATTTGACTCAAGGGATCCTACAGTATTAGTCACAGACTACTTGAAACACGGGATTCTAGAATGTCACACTAGAACCTCCGAATATTAGAAGTATAGAGCTCCAGTTGTTAGATGTTAGCATTCTATAGATGGTCTAGCCACTAATCAAGGAGTTCTAGCCCTCAGTTGACTAGTATGGTAGGCTGAGCATTTGAAATGTGGTGCCTCTGAGACCGTGTGAATAAAATACACATTAGATTCCAAAGGCTGGTATGAGAAAGAAATGTGAGATCTCTCAATAACTTTTTAGACTAATCACATATTAAAATGATAGCTTAAATATATTTGGTTAAATAAAATATATCACTAAAATAAAAAACAAAGATAAGTAAAACATATAGTATGCTAGATAGTAGTAAGTGCTAAAGAAGAATTAAGCAGGGAAGGGGAGAAAAAAGTATTTGAGAACACAATCAGGAAATACTTGCTTTGATTTCTGCTTCATTTTAAAACATCCTCACCCCTAAACAGATGAAAATGTGACCAGTAAGTTTCGCTTTACAGTTCCAGATAGCTATTTTAACACGTACTACCACTGTAGAGTCTAAAGGCATGGTAAACTAAGACTCAGGAAACTGAAGTAGCCTGATGGCAACACATATTATAACTACGCTGTGCTTTCGTAATTTTCGCAGGAATCAGACATAATACATTCACTTGGTAAGAGGACATTTCAAAAAGATTTGCTAAAATGAGTATGTAGTATTTCCTTCTATCTTTCATAGGGAAACTGTATTAATAACTATCCATCTAATTTATATTGGTATATCTGACATCACACTGATTTTAATGTTTTTTTAATATGATTGCAAAAAAATACAATTGCACACTGATAAGCTGTCGTATACTAAAGAATAAACAGCGTCTCCAAAAGAATCCCAATATTCCTTCACTAGCTTATTCAAATTTAAGCTAGCATAATCAACTTAAATGTAGTTATCATAATCTTACCAAATGTATATATAATGTCTGGTTTTGATTATCATTTCAGAAACAAATACTGTAGTTAAATAAAATCTATGATACTTTTAGGTGTTCATTTAAACCTCCTTCCTGGCCAATCTTTCAACAAATGTTCAACCAAATATCCTCCTTGTTTGTTGGACTTTAATGAGACTAGCAATCCTTATAACATAAGTGAACATGAAGGAAAAACATTGGTGAGAAGAAAGCTAACCTATAGCGTAAAAGTAATAGTGGGCACATTAAAGGAATGTCCAAGTTTGGACTCCTCAAACTTGTTGAGTACCACCAATGATGGTGTCATTCATCCTTGCTAAAAGATCCACCTCAGAGATTATGGTTTTGATGATCAGTGGTGGCTCATTATAGATCTTTGAAGGTCAAAATGTTATTTAGTCATATATCCAACACTAACTTTCTCAGTTTTGCTGACAGGGATTCTTTCTAACGTAATAAGTTACTGACTAAAAACAATTTCGAAAAAGGAGGAAAAAAAAAACTCTATAGTAGGAAAAAAAAAACATAGCAATAGTATGGAAAAAGAAAGAGGACAAGGAAAACTATGTCTAAAACCATACCAAGCATTGATAGGAGCTAGGATACAGTATGAACAGGGTACCTGAATAGATGTGCAAAGGAAATATTTAGGATCTCAGTGATAGCATTGCAAAGGATACATTAAAAATTTGAAAATGCATAATACTTAAGTTGCCTTAATTTATGTGGAAATCAAGACCATTGTCTATAAAGTGTTTACAGTTATAGGTGAAATTGAGAGGTGTCCAGTCATTAAGCAACCCTTAAAAGACAAAGAATCCTTTGGTTTCCCTGGTCCTAAAAACACCTCTCCTCGCTCCATTCTTCCAAGGCTAGATCTAAAAAAAGAAACCCTACTAGAGAACTGTACACTTCATTGGGAGGTTTGTGCCAGGCACCTCTCAGTCTGGGGAATGCTGAAATTCAGCTCGTCCTCACATCCAGAGAGTCTCCTCATAGTCCAGTCCCCAAAACTTGCCTCTTTGAATTTTTTCAGACCAGAGTGAGATGGATTTTTCCAAAACATCAGCCAAAAGGAACGGTCTTTGAGGAAAATCTGAGAAAGGCAAAAAAAGTGGGCACCAGATACCACAGATTAATCTATGGGTTTCACTATAATTGCCATCATATATGTCATCTGTTTTCAGTTCTCCTTTCTTGTCCTTTCTTGTTTCTCTCTACCTATGCTCTAGGCCTACACAAGTTTTGTTTGGCTCTGGAGGGTAGCACTCAGAACTGAAGTTTACTGACCCCAATTAATGAGGACAGGAAGATGTGTGTGGCTGTTTACCACTATGTGCCAGGCACTTTGTTAAGTGTATTACAAATATGATCTTATTTGTAACCCACATAAAAACCCTACGACAGGATGTATTTCATCTCTATTTCACAAATGCAGAAACAGGCCCTAAAAGGTAAAGTAACCTGCCCAAGGTCACGCTGGTAACACAAAGCACAGATTTGAAATCCAGGTATTTGTCTTATCCCAAGAAGCAATGTTCTTTACATTAAGCCATAAACCTGTGCTCTGAAATCATACAGACCTGAATTCCAACCCTTACGCTACCATTTAGCACTCACGTAATTTGGCGATTGATTTAATCTAAGTTCCGAGTGTGAAACAGAATGACAATTCCACTTAAATTTGTGGATGTGAGCATTAAATGAACTAACATATATAAAAATTGTCTAGCACAGTGTTTGTGGGACACTGTAACCAATAATCGCTATACTTAATCCCGCATTCCTTCTCTTTGATTCTCTCTGATTTATAGAGGCAGACAAAGAAAGATAACACCAAGGGTAAGCAAAAATAGTGGATCATCATCCAATCGCAGCGTTAATGGTCGGTATGCTAGGTCTCCCTGCAGTTCTGGCGCTACAAAACGAATACAACTGCACCTCTTGCACGCCCCTGGTTTGTAGTGAGCCCAAAACACAAGAAAGAATAACGTAGGAGCCAGCGCCGGAACAGGAGCTATTAGGTACTCCTCACAACCTCCTGCTTTACTCCGAAATCAAGAGTTACCTTTTCCCACCCGACCTAGCAGCTTCTCCTGGAATCCGAAGCGGCTCTGACGCGTGCCCTGTTCCTCTTGGGCATTCGATTCAGAGCGCGGAACCGTGACCCAGCCCCTCTCCCCAACTGGGCGCTGCGGATTTTTCGAAGCGTGTCACCCGCCCCTGGGCCGAAGACCCAACACTACCCCCTGCGAGAGGATGGCGATCCTAGGCACCGCCTGCCCAGGTGCACGAACGCCGGGCCCAAGAGGCTCCTCGCGGCCGAGGGCTGAGCCCCGAACACTGGCTTCTCCGGTAGGCGCTAACCAGCGCCGGGCCTCTCCAGGCCGCAGACATTGCATGCTGAGGCTCGAGAGTCCTCTGCGCGCCGCGGCCGATTCCCGGCCGCGCAGAGCCCTGGGTGCACCTCCAGCGCTAGGGCCGTGCGGGCCCTGCCGCGCGGAGCCTGCGGGCCCCGATTCTCCACGCCCGCGCTCTCTTCCTCCCAGAGGGGATCTGTGGATTGCTGAGGCCCCGCTACACCAGTCCCGATGCGGAAAGAGACCCACACTCACATCCCGCTCTCAGTAGTGGAAATCAGGTAGGGGTGGAGACCAGGCAGCCAGAGTCCACAAGGCAGCCGGGGCGCGGGGATTCACAGGAACCTGGGGCCGACTAGGCGGAGGGGCGGGGCGGGGCAGGATGGGGTGGAGCTAAAGCGCGGCCCCGCCCACCACGGCCACGGTCTGCACCTAGTGGGTAGGCTAATGCTTAGGCTCTTTTTCTTTCTATTTATAATTCATTTTATCGGACAGTCTAGAAAAATTTATTATAACTAATTAGAAAATTAAGTTTACTAGAAAGTGTACTCTACAGAGAGTGTAACAATCCTATGTTTTTATTTTTTCCACTGTCTGGCTAGTCAGTGGTGTCACTAAGCAGTACTTTTTAAGACAGTTTCAGAATGGTATAAGACGTTTTTATGCCAGTGAGAGCAAGTGAAGAGGCACTCTGGTGGATCCATGTGATGAATTCTGACACATTTTCTGGCCTGTTTCTTCTTGCTCCCACCTGGGCTCTAATCTGATTCCTGGGTGTTTCTACAAGGATCTCCTGCCCCGAGGGTGAATAGAATTAGCCATCCTACTTCCTTTTGGAAAAAAGGAAAAGCAGGTACAGAATACACATATATCTATGTGGCAAGGCCTTGACAAAGCTGAAACTAAACCTAAAGTGCATATGAGGCTAAATGGTACCTACTGTTTAACATTCAAGCTTCTTGGGCCTTTGAGTAGAGGCTGACTTTCTTGGGAGGTCACAGACATGCTCTTGAGATCGAAGACTCCATGTATTTTTCAAATCATTTTGCTCTTGACCTAAACTGTTATTTATTATAGGACATTGTTTAGGAGTCGGTATAACATACACTTAATTAATGTATTTGTATGTCTATGTGTAAACATATTGTTTATCTGTAGAAGTAACTTACTTACCAAAAACCCCAACCTGACTTTAGGCATTAAAATGAGTTGCTTGGTGCACCAAAGTCAATTTCAAAAGTATAAAAGAATTAAACTACTTGAGAAAATGCATACCACTATCTGAACCAGGAAAATCATCATGAAAGTAGTGAAATACAAGCTCCTAACCATTCTTATTTAGAGCACTTTCAATGTGCACACTACCTGAGTCATTTTACATCCAAATTTCATTTAATTCTCACAGTTTTGTGATGTGTTTAGTGCCGTTAACCCCATTTCACAAATGAGAAAGATGATTGAGTAACTTGAAATTTGGTACCTGAGTAATTGGCCCACTTGCCTAAAATCACAGATTCTGAGTAAACTAATTCACAGTCCTGCTTGACCGTTACTTGCAAGTAAACAAACTACTATGGAAAATATTGCTACATTTGACTACTTGAAATTTAGAACTTCTGCACAAGGAAAACAGGGACAAAATCAATAGGCAAATACATCTGAAAAAATACTTACCACAAATCTGACAGTCAAAGGAAGGGTTAATATCTTAAGTATAAATTGATTTTTAAAAATAGAAAAATGGGCAAATGTTTCAATTTTTTAAATTTCAGAAGACATGGAATATGAAACAAATGAAGAAATATAGACTTTCCTAAGTTAAAAAAAACTACTTTTAATCCAAAAATGCAAACAGAACACTTCTAAATAATTATATCAGTGCAAGTAAAGATTCATTCATTTATTTACTGAATATCTTCTGGATGCTTACTATGCGCCAAGCATTGTTCTAAACTTGTGATAAAATAGTGAAGCCAACAGAAGCCTCTATCCTAGAGGGAGAACAAATAATAAGTTATTAAAAACAAATGAGAGATAATTTCAGCTAGTCATAAGCAGCATGAGGAAAGTAATACAGGTTTATGGGATAGGGAGGGGCTTGGGGATAATAGGAGCTTTTTTTCCCCCCAAGATTTTATTTTTATGTAATATCTATACCCAACATGAGGATTGAACTTACAGCCTTGAGATCAAGAGTCACATGCTCTACTGACAGAGCCAGCTAGGTGCCCATAATGGGAGCTTCTTTAGACTGGGGATGAGGGAAAGTCTCTCTAAGGTAGTGATATTTAATTGAGACCTGAAAAATAAGAAAGAGCCAGTCATGCAAAGGTCTGAAATCAGGGAAATGACGGGCAGAGACAGAAAGAGACAGCAAATTGCAGGGACAGTAACAAGGCCTTTGTGGTTGGACAGTGGGGAGAAGAAAGAGAAGTACTTAATTTTGTTTTTACTGAAGTTGTAAAAACAACTTTTTGTTTTATTTTTGATTCTGATTTTAAACTTAAGTGAAGGTCCTCAGACACTACCAATTTAATTGCAAGTTTCAAAATTTCAAGAATACATAGTATCCATACCTAACCTTCCTTATTTTGTCTCCATTAAAATAAGAAAAGGGTAGAGACAAGGGAATAGTTTTGTACTTTCAGTACTCAATACACAATCTCTCATTTAAATACATAGTGCCATAGCTATTCAATGTGTTTATTCATTCTCTCCAAACTATAGTCTGAATTCTATTCTACTTTTGCTCTTGTTCTTGTATTCAATGTGTATTTATGTATCAGCAATAACAAGATTCTAGAAACAAAGAACAAATAAGTATGGGACTCAACACCAGGTAGATATTATTTAAAGGATGTTAAAAGAATGAGATATTCATTCATTCTCCTACGTGTTCTTCTGTATCACTGTCTGTTCTCCTTATCTCTTTTGCATTTTGATCCTCATATTCCTAGTTTTTACACTGGAGTGCCCTAGGCTTAGTTCTTGAACTTTCCTTTTTTCTATCTTCACTCACATCCTTAGTTACCTCATCTAGTATTACAGCTTTGAAATCCATCTATATTCTGAAGGCTACCAAACTTTCAAACCCTGAAATTCCATATTCCAATTCCCTACTCTATACTTGGATGTCATATTAGTTATCTACTGCTCTATAACTAACAGTTATACCAAATTCAATACCAAAACTAAACAGTCATTTATTATCTGCCATAGTTTGTGGTTCAGAAAGTGAGGAGTGGCTTAGCTGGGCAAGTCTTGCTTATTATCTCTCATGATGCTGCAGTCAGGTATCAGGCAGGGTTGCAGTCCTCTTACAGGGCTGGAGGATCAACTTCCAAGGTGGCTTACTCACATAAGCAATAATGCTCTTTGTGGGTGGGGGGCCTTAGTTCCTCTCCATGTGGGTCTCTCAAGAGGGCTGGCTGAGTACCCTAATGGCATGGCTGCTGGCTTCCCCCAGGACAAACAATCCAAGAAATCAATGCAGAAACTCAATGACTTTTATGACTTAGCCTCAGAAGTCACAGACCATCACTTTTGCAGTATTCTATTGGTCAGACACACCGGTCTGGATTTAATGCGGGACAAGATTCCACAAAGGAGTAAATCCAGGAGGTAAGGATCATTGAGGACCATGTTGGAGGCTGGCCAACACAGATGTCTAATAAGCTTTTCCAATCTTAATCTACAAATAAAACTTCCTAATATTCCTCCCCAAAGTTGTCTTTCCACAGTCTTCTCTGTCTTACATAATGGCAAGACATTCTTCCAGTTGTTTGGGCCAACTCTTGGAGTCATCTTTGACTCCTCTCATACCCCATTGACATCTGGTTTGGTCTGTCAGCTAATCCTGTTAACCTTCAAAATATATCCAGATTCTAACCACTCATATCTTCTAGCCTACTCCAAGCCACCACTATTTCTTTCCAGATTATTGTAATACCCTAGTAACTGTTTCCCTACTTGCTCCCTTTAGTCTATTTTCAAAACAGAAGGATCTAATTAAAATGTAAATTAAATTATGATACTTGGTCTCCAGCTCCTTTCTGACCTTATCTCTTAATACACTCCTCCTTGCTCACTCTATTCTAACTAGAATGAACTTAGTGTTCATGGAAAATGTCACCTGCCTTTCCAGTTCCGGCCTTTGCACTTTCATTTTTCTCTACTTGAAATGCTGTGCCCCCAGGAATCTTCATGAATTACTCCTTCTTCCTTGGATCTTTATTCAAATGTCTCCTTCAGTGAGGCTTTCTGTCACCACCACCCTGCTTAAAAAAGTGGAATACCTACACAGAAATATACACTATACCCTTTCATGTTTTATCTTCTTTGTTAGCATTTATCATCTAGTACATCTTTTACTTATTTATTTTGCTTATTGTATTTTCCCAACTAAAATATATACTCCACGAGGAATTGTTCATTCACATCTAGAAGAGTACGAGGCATATTACAGATATGTAACACATACTTTTTGAATGAATGAAGAAACTGTGCCAGGTCCTGAAATAGGCAAAAATCAGAGATGTCACTGAGTTTACAGTATAGTGAAGGCACACATTACCAATTGTTATCAACTTGACCTCCAAAATATATTCTAGATTAACAATCACAAATATACATGTGAAATTACAAAATGAGTTTAGACCCATGAAGGGAATGAAAGTATAGCAGGAGGAATCAAGAAAAGTTTTTCTAAGGAAGGGACATTTGGGCTGAGTGCTAAAAGACGAATAGAGGGTTACCTCGCTGGCTCAATCGGTAGATTTGTGACTCTTGATCTCAGAGTTGTGAGTTTGAACTCCATGTTGAGTGTAGAGATTACTTAAAAATAAAATCTTTTTTTAAAAAGAAAGATGAATAAAAATTAGCTGGGTAAAAAACAATGGAGTGGGGCTGGAGCAAGGAGGAGAGTACCAAAGTAGTGGAATGGGAAGGAATCCTGACAGAGAATATCATGTAGGGAGGTCTGAGGCTCACTGCAGGAAAGAAAAGACAGTGTGCCTGGAGCCAAGAGAGAACTATTACAGACTTAAGGAAACTAAAGAAACATAATAGTTAAAGCAACACATAAATACATAATCAGGATTTGATCCTGATTTGGGGAAAAAATGGTTGCTATCAAGGACAGTAGTAAAATTTGGATATTAAATAATAGTACTCAATTTCAATTTCCTGAATTTGATCATTGTACTGGGACTAAATAAGAGAATGTTTCTAAGCATGAAGAGTCATGATTATCTGCAATCTACACTCAAATGATTTAACAACAGAAAATAATAATAGGAATATAATATGTATAATATATATAATACATGTAAAGAAAGATAAAGCAAATGTGAAAAAATATTAACAATGGCTGGATCTAAGTGAAAAAAGAAATGGGAGTTCCTACAATATTTATAAGGATCTAAGTTTTTCCAAAAAATTTTTAATTAAAATTTCCTGCTGGGGCACCTGGGTGGCTCAGTCAGTTAAGCGTCGGACTTTGGCCTAGGTCACGATCTCACGGTTCATGGGTTTGAGCCCTGTGTCAGGCTCTGTGCTGACAGCTTGGAGCCTGGAGCCTGCTTGGGTTTCTGTGCCTCCCTCTCTCTCTCTGCCCCTCCCCCACTCACAGTCTGTCTCTCGCTCTCTCAGAAATGAATAAACTTTAAAAAATGAAATAAAATAAAATAAAATAAAATAAAAATAAAATTTCACTCTGGCTGGGCAGCCTGGCTGGCTCAGTCAGTAGAGCATATGACACTTGATCTTAGGGTTATAATTTGACCCCCACGTTGGGTGTAGAGATTACTCTAAAATAAAACTTTAAACAAAACTTCACTCTGGCTAAGATACCAGAAACGCGATTTCAGGATTATCATGGCACCCAGTTATATGAACATATTATCTATCTAAGGTAGCTACCAGTAAAAATATGTAAACATGTTTCCCTCTGGAAAAAAATACTAGGGATCAAAAAAAGTTAAGAAGAGTCTCTCTATATTTTTTAAAATATACTTTAAAAACAAAGAAAATAAAAATATTACTGATGCAATCCTAAAGAAAGGCTCATTTAATGGGAAGTGGTGGAGGGAGCAATCGTATAGAGGGAGGATTGGCCTTGGAATTTAAAAACATGGATTCCAGTCTTCCAATATACCTACTAGCTATGTATCTTTGGTTAATAGATCTCTTTGAGCTACAGTCCCCTTGTTAATTTGGCATACCCATTATTTCATAAGGTAGTTGGGAAGACCAAATTAACTAAGTACGTGTTATTTCACTATGTAATATATAGGTACTATATCAGTTCAACCTAATTTTATTTATTTTTATTTATTTTGTTTTTTTAAGATTATTTATTTTGAGAGAGAGAGAGACAGAGAGAGGGAGAGAGAAAAATCTCAAACAGCTTCTGTGCTGTCAGCCCTCTGAGCACCCCACAGGGGCTTGATCTCACCAACTGTGAGATCGTGACCTGAGTGGAAATTAAGAGTGGGATGCTCAACTAACTCATCCACCCAAGTGCCCTGTTTGCAACCTAATTTTAAAAAAACTATGACTATCTTCCCGTATGGCCCATAAAAAATGTTCATGTAATCCAGATAGTAGGTACTCCATTTGCAGCTTGTGTTTTCACCCACATCATTCCCAAACTAGGATTCAAAACCTCTTCATTGCTTCCAAAAGCATTCTGCTCTGGTGAGAGGTATCCAATTTACCAAATATTCTGAGGGGAACCCAGGGGTTTTGTACCACACATTCCACAGTAAACAAGGGCATCAACTTTCTGTCAGGAGGCCTCTCCTCCCTGTCTTTTCTACTAAGACCAGCTTGGGCTTCACATTCTTTATCTTCTCTTACAGAAGTAAGAGAAGAACTCCCCCTCCAATCTCTCAATCTCTTCCTTTCCTTTCTTTATGTGGATTAATTCTTCCAAGCATTTATTTCCAAAATGGAAATACCACCATTACCAGGATTCTCCCTATCTTTGAAGGCTGCAGAGAATTATAATTAACAAAATTTTTCATCTTGCTTACTTAAATTCTCGGGTCTATCTGAGAACTTTCAATTTTGCTCTGTTGATTAATCCTGTGCCAAAGCGTTGACAGACCACCCCCCTCCCCCACCCACTCCCACAGGGAAAGAACTGAAACGAGACTGTACCCAGAAGGGAACAATCCTCCTCCCCAAGTCCACTCGTGCGCAGGCGCGGAAGGGCCGCTAAGTCCCACCCAACCCTGTATTTCGCACCCCGAGACTCTGCGAGCCGGAAGGCGTGTAGCGGAAGAGGTGCCGGCCCGGAAGCGGGAACACACGGGTTTCTTGGGAAGGAATTGAGCGCTTTTAGCTCTAACGCGCTCCATAGCGGCCTAAGAGGGTAAAGGGTCAGGTCTGTGAGTTGCAGGTCATGGCGCTGGCCGCACGACTCTGGCGCTTTCTCCCTTTGGCACACGCCACTGTCCGGGAACCCTGGCTCTTAACAGGTGTTGGTGGCGGCTGGGGACGGAGGTGTACTTGGCGACTCTGCGGCTCTGAGGTACTCCCACTGCCCTGACTCCCGCTCCCCCCCACTACTTGCTGGGCTCCAGGAGCCCCTTCTTCAGACGGGCGTCCCCGCGCCACCTTGGGGAATGTAGTGAACTGAGGTAGGAACTCAGGGCCAGGTGTTCTGGAGCTCTCCAGGTGACTGCGACAGACCGGTACTATTTCGCAGCCTACTTTCCTCTCTGAATACGGGGGGTTGGGAGTGGGTGGGAGGTGGTATGAGACCCCCTTACCCCTTCTCCAGAGACTCTGTTTTCTACTCGAGTTTCCTCTAAGAAAGCAGAGAACTTAAGGGGGAAGAAACCTTGACCGCTGTGAAAATACTTACTTTTGGAGATGCACTACAGCTCCATCAGTCTCCCAAGGCGCTCAGTCTCCCAGACTTTGAAGTTTGTGGTGTGATTTTAAAAAATTATTGCGACTCAGAAGCAGAGATTTTATACTATTTAAGATTTAAAGTTTTTTTTTTTAATTTGAGCTGTTTTATCTGCAAAATATTAAGAAAAGATGTTGGATTGTCGTCCCAGTTTTGGCTTTTCTGTTATTAGACTGTTCGTGGGCTTTGGTTTATCAGTCTGTGAAAGGGGACTGGAGGGTGAGAGTGGGCGATCCTATACTTGATACATATTATTTTAGATGTTTAATTATTTTGAACTCTAAAATACACATTTTTTTTTTAAAAAAAAGTTTATTTACTTATTGGAGGGAGTGAGAGCAGGAGCAGGGGAAGGACAGAGAGAGTTGGAGAATTCCAAGCTCTGGATTGTCAGTGCAGAGCGGGATGTGGGGCTCAATCTCAGGAACCGTGAGATCATGACCCACCTGAAAACAAGAAGTCAGATGCTTCATTGACCTAGCTGCCGAGGTGCCCCATTTTTCAATTTTTTGATTAACCTCCATGCTACTCCTGTCCCTGCACCAATTTACATTCCCACTACCAATGCACAAGGGTTCCCTTTTCTCCACATCCTTACCAACGCTTGTTTTTTCTTGTCTTTTTGACAGTACCACTCTAACAGGTGGTATCTGATTGTGGTTTTGATTTGTATTTCTCTAATGAGTACCTTTTCATGTACCTGTTGGCTATTGGTATGTCTTTGAAAAAATGTCTCTTCTGGTACTCTGCCCAATTTTTAAAATTGTTTTGGCTGTTGAATTTGAGAGTTCTTTATATATTTTGGATGTTAGCTCTTTATCAGATATGTGATGTGCAATTTTATTTTTTAAGTTCTTAGGTTGCGTTTATATTTTTCTGATAGTTTCCTGTGCACAGACTTTTTAGTTTGATGGAATCTAGCTTGTTTATTTTTGCTTTTGGTGTCAAATCTAAAAAGTCATTGCCAAGACCAATGTCAAGGAGCTTACCCCCTATGTTTTCTTCTAGGAGTACATGGTTTAAATCTGATGTTCAAGTTTTTAGTCCACTAAACTCAAGTTTAGTCCATTTGAGTAAAAAATTATACACACATAATTTTTGTGTATGCTGTAATAGGGTGAGCCAGTTTTATTCTCTTTCATGTGGTTGTCCAGTTTTCTGAACACCACTTACTGAAGAGACTATTGATTCTCATGGTATATTCTTGGCTCCTATATTTTAAATCTGTTGGCCTGCATATACATGGGTTTATTTCTGAACTCCCAGTAGTGCAATTGCTGGATCATAGGGTAATTCTATTTAAAAAAAATTTTTTTGAGGAACCACAGCTCCTGGGTGGTTCAGTTGGCTAAGCATACAACTCTTGATCTCAGGTCAGATCTTGATCTCAGGTTGTAAGTTCAAGCCCCATATTGGGCTCTGTGCTGGGCATGAAGCCTACTTAAAATTTTTGAGGAACCTCCATACCGTTTTTCACGGTGGCTGCACCAGTTTGCATACCCACTAACAATGCAAGAGAGTTCCTTTTTCTCCACATCCTTGTCAACATTTGTTGTTTCTTGCATTTTTTTTTTAGCCGTTCTGACAGGCGTGAGGTGATATCAATGTGATATTGATTTGCATTTCCCTGATGCTGAGTGATATTGATTGTCCTTTTATGTGTCTGTTGGGTTCTGTATGTATTCTTTGGAGAAATGTCTTTTCATAGCTTCTTTCCATTTTTAAGTTGGATTATTTGTTTTTTGGGTGTTGAGTTGTAGAAGTTCTTTATATATTTTGGATACTAACCCTTTTTATCAGATATGCCATTTGTAAATATCTTCTCCCAGTCAGATTGTCTTTGAGTTTTGATGGTTTCCTTTCCTGTGCAGAAGTTTTTTTATTTTAATGCAGTCTCAATAGCTTATTTTTGCTTGTTTCCTTTGCCTCGGGAGACATTAAGAAAAATGATGTGGGGCCTCTGCCTGGTTCAGTCTGTAGACCTTCAACTCTTGATCTCAGGGTTGTGAGTTCAATCCCCACATTGGGCATGGAGCTTGCTTAAAAACAAATAAATACAGTATTAAAAAAAAGAAAAATGTTTTTATAGCTGATGTTAGGGAAATTACTGCCTGTGCTCTTTTCTAGGATTTCTATGGTTTCAGGTCCCCTATTTAGGTCCTTAATCCATTTGGAGTTTATTTTTGTGTATGGTGTAAAATAGTGATCTCGTTTCATTCTTTTGCATGTTGCTATCCAGTTTTCCCAACACCATTGTTGAAGAGACTGTCTTTTTTCCATTTCGTATTCTTGCCTCCTTTGTCAAAGATGAATTGACCATATAAATGTGGATTTATTTCTGGGATCTCTATTTGTTCCATTGACCTATCTGTCCGTTTATCAGCAATTACTGTACTGTCTTGATTACTACAGCTTTATAATATAACTTGAAATCTGGAGTTGTGATACCTCCAGTTTTGTTTTTCTTTTTCATGATTGCTTTGGCTATCCAGGGTCTTTTATGGTTCCATACAAATTTTAGGATTGTTTTTTCCAGTTTTGGGGAAAATCCTGTTGACATTTTTGTTAGGGATTGCATTAAATCTGTAGCTTGCTTGGCTTAGTATGGACATTTTAACAATATTTGTTTTTCTTTTTTTTTTAATTTTTATGTCTTTGTTTTATTTTGACAGAGAGAGAGAGACAGGGTGTGAGATGGGAGGGGCAGAGAGAGAGAGAGGGAGACACAGAATCTGAAGCAGGCTCCAGGCTTTGAGCTGCTTTGAGCTGTCAGCCCATAGCCCAACGCGGGGCTCGAACCAATGGACTGTGAGATTATGACCTGAGCTGAAGTCGGATGCCTAACCAACTGAGCCACCTCGGCGCCCCACAGTATTTGTTTTTCTAATCCATGCGCATGGATTGTCTTTTCATTTGTTCGTGTTGTCTTCAGTTTCTTTCATCAGTGTTTTATAGTTTTCAGAGTACCTAGAGTTTTCTTTTACCTCCTTGGTTAAATTCATTTCTAGGTATTTTATTCTTTTGGGTGCAATTGTAAATGGGACTGTTTTCTTAATTTCTTTTCTGCTTCATTATTAGTGTATAGAAATACAATGGATTTCTGTACATTGATTTTGTATATTGCAATACTGCAATAACTGAGTTCATTTATCAGTTCTGGTAGCTTTTTGTTGGCAGCTTTAGGGTTTTTTTTGTTTGTTTGGTTTTTTTTTTTCCTGTATTTAGTATCATGTCATCCGAAAAGAGTGAAAGTTTTACTTCTTCCTTACCAGTCTGGATATCTTTTATTCCTTTTTCTTGTCTGATTGCTATGACTAGGACTTCCAGTACTATGTTGAATGAAAGTGGTGAGAGTGGACATCCTTGTCTTCTTTCTAACTTTAGGGGAAAAGCTCTCAATTTTTCTCCATTGAGTAATGATGTTAGCTGTGAGTTTTTCATTATATGGCCTTTATTATATTAAGGCATATTCCTACTAAACCTACTTTATGGAGGGTTTTTATCATGGATGGAAATTGTATTTTGTGAAATTTTTTTTTTTTTTTTTTTGCATCTGATCATTGTTGAAATGATCATTTGGTTTTCCTCCTTTCTCTTTCTGATATAATGTATCAAACTGGATGATTTGCAGATATTGAACCATCCTTGCATCTTGGGAATAAATTTCACTAGATTGTGGTGAGGTTTTTTTTTCATGTATTTTTGGATTCAAATTGCTGATGTTTTGTTGAGGATATTTGCATCTGTGTTCACCAGAGATATTTAGCCTGGATTTTTCTTTTGTCATAGCTGGTTTTGGTATCCGGGTAATAATGCTGGCCTCATAGAATGAATTTGGAAGTTTTTCTTTCTCTTGTACTTTTTGGAAAAGTTTGAGAAGAATAGATACTAACTCTTTTCTGAATATTGGGTAGAATTCACCTATGAAACCATCTGGTCTTGGGCTTTTGTTTGTTTGGCATTTTTTGATTAGTGATTCAATTTGATTGCTGGTCATTGGTCTGTTCAAATTTTCTGTTTATGGAGTTTTGGGAGACTATTTTCATTTCTTCTGGGTTGTCTAGTTTGTGGGCATATGATTTTTCTTAATATTCTCTTAAAGTCCTTTATTTCTAAGGCATTAGTTCTCTTTCACTTATGATTTTTTTAAAAACATTTTTTTAATGTTTATTTATTTTTGAGAGAGACAGAGCGCAGTGGGATAGGAACAGAGAGAGAGGGAGACACAGAATCCAAAGCAGGCTCCAGGCTCTGAGCTGTCAGCACAGAGCCCTTTGTGGGGCTTGAACTCATGAACCATGAGATCATGACTTGAGCAGAAGACAGATGTTCAATTGACTGAGCCATGCAGGTGCCCCTGTTTTAGCTTTTCAAAATGCCTGCTGCTTATTTCACTGATTTCTTCTGTTATCTTTTAGTCTCTATTTCATTTATTTCTCCTCTGATTTTTGTTATTTCTTTTACTAACTTTCAGCGTTTTTTTAAGCTCCTTGAGATGTAAAATTAGGTTATATATTAGGAGGTTTTTTGTTGTTGTTTTGTTTTTTTTAATGTAGGCATAGATTGCTCTGAACTTTCCTTTTAGATCTGTTTTTGCTGCATCCCATAAATTTTGATATGTTGTATCTCCACTTGCACTTGCCTCAGTATTTTTGTATTTTTCTTTTGATGTCTTCTTTGACCTATTGGTTGTTCAGTGGCATGATGTTTAATCTCCACATATACGTGAATTTTCCAGTTTTCTTCTTGTAATTTATTTCTAGTTTTATACCATTATGCTTGGAAAAGATGCCTGATATGGTTTCAGTTTTCTTAAGTTTATTAAGACTTATTTTGTAGCCTAACATATGATCTATCCTCAATAATGTTCCATTGAGAAGAATATATATTCAGTTGCTTTGAGATGGAATGTTCTGCATATGTTAAGTCTATCTGGTCTAATATGTTGCTGATATTTTTTAATTGTTTTTCTGTCTGCGTGATCTATCCACTGATGAAAGTGGAGATTGAAGTCCCTTACTATTGCTATATTGCTATTTCTCCCTTTAGGTCTGTTAATATTTGGTTTATATATTTAGGTGGATGAATATTTACAAGTATTCTATCTTCTTATTGGATTGAGCCCTTTATTATTATGTAATGACTTTGTCTCTTAGTATACTCTTTGTCTTAAAGTCTACTTTACTTCATGTAAGTGTAGCCACCCCAGCTTTCTTTTAGTTCGCATTTGCATGGAATATCTTTTTCTACCCTCCACTTTCAGTTTGTGTTCTTAAAGCTGAAGTGTGCCTCTTGTAGACAGCAGCATATAGTAGTCTGTTTTTAAAAAAATTTTTTAATGTTTATTTGTTTTTGAGAGAGCAAGAGAGAGACAGAGCATGAGTGGGGGGAGGGGCAGAGAGAGAAAGGGAGACACAGAATCTGAAGCAGGCTTCAGTCTGAAGTTTCAGCACAGAGCCCAATGCAGGCCTTGAACTCACGAACCGTGAGATCATAACCTGAGCCAAAGTCAGATGCTTAACCAACTGAACCACCCAGGTATCCCTTGTTTTTTTGTTTTTTTTTTTTCTTATCCATTCATCTATTGTCTTTGATTGGAGAATTTGGTCTATTAACATTTAAAATAATTATTGTTGAGTATGAATTTACTATTGCTATTTTGTTTGTAGTTTTCTGGCTGTTTTGTAATCCCTTTGTTGCTTTCTTCTCTTGCACTCAGGCTTTGTGATTAATGATTTTTTGGTAGTGGTATGCCTAGAATACTTTCTTTTGTGTGTGTTTATTGGTTTTTGCTTTATAGTTACCATGAGCTTTAAGAGTTATAATAGCTGTCTTATTCTGACAGTGCTGAGATACACCAAGCAGGAAGCAGGAACAGAGGAGAGGAGTGGGGAGGGTAGTGAGTTGGGCAGGGGACAGCCCCTGGCTGGCTGCTAGAAGATCGTGGCAGGAGGAAGTCCCAAGTGTCACTTCAGTTCAACCCAAGGAGCAGGTGCCTGGGATCTGAGCGCCTTGATTAACAGTAATGGCTGGAGTGCATTTTACAAGCTATAAGTTACAGGAGAGTTGGCCAGAAAGGACAACAATCATGTCGCCACTCTGTCCTCACTCCTGGTCCTTGGGGACCCTCACATTGCTCTGCACTGGAAAGTGGCGGAGAACTCCAGAATGAAAAGCAAGCAAGGTGTTGTTTCAGCATTGAGCAGTGGGATGGAGGATCATGAAAACATGTGCATTCCCCTGGACCTTTCCTCTGCTGGTGCAGGCAAGAGAAGGCAAAGGGGGAACCTGCTCAAGAATCTGTTCAGAGTCTTTGTGATTGGCTGTATGAGCACTGATACAATGCCCATCCTTCAGAGCAAGGAAAAGCATTGTGTTCTAGCAAACACACCTGTCTACACTGTATGTTTGTAACTGATATATCATTACCTGCTGCAGGCTCCTCATTGATGTGCTGAGAAAAGATGGCAAAGATCCAAATCAGTTCACAGTTTTCTGCCATGGGGCCAGGATTTCTGAAGTGAGTTTTGTGGAGTCAGCAATGTGCATCAAAAACTTCATACCAGCTCTAGAGGAGAGCTCATTTCATTCCTGTACAGCTGGACCAAACCCAGCCCCAGGGAGGCCACTGTTCCCCAAGCCATCATCCCCAGGATCAATATTGGCTCACCCATCAATGATTTGTCATAACATTTGTGAAAACTGTTTGAAAAAAGGTTAAGCTCTAAGTTTTGTCTAGAGCACCATCTTTGCAGCCCATTTGAATTGCAACATCCTTCATTTGCCAAAGGGACACATGTAAATCCAGACAAAGTACATATATACAGAGTGGTCTTTTCAACACTCCTCTCCCTACTGCACTGGACCTCAACTAGGATTTTAGTGGATTTCAGCTCTAGTGGATGTTGCATTCAAATGGGCTGCAAATATGGTGCTTTAGACAAAACTTCGAGCTTAACCCTTTTTGAAACAGTTTTCACAAATGTTATGATTTCTGGGTTAATGGGAAAAGATAAACTGCAGTATTTTACACACACACACACACACATATATATGTATGTGTATGTATTCTAATTTATTTTGAGAGAGAGCACATATGTGCATGCCTGTAAGTAAGGGAAGAACAGAGAGAGGGAAAGAGAGACTCCAAGCAGGATCTGCACTGTCAGCACAGAGCCCGATGCAGGGCACAATCTTAGGAACCATGAGATCATGACCTGAACCAAAATCAAGAGTCAGATGCTTAACTAACTGAGCTGCCCAGGTGTCCCTATTTTATATATTTTTTAAATTAATATTTGCACATGGGATTGCTGAAATGAAACTTCTTGTTAGTGAGATGTCTTCAATGGAAGTTAATTCCAAGAACTATAAACTCGAAGCTACTATAGAAACAGAGGATTTTTTAAAAAATGTTGGTTGGTAGATTATTCATAACATAAGATGGTTCCCAAAATCACGTGATTTTATTTTTCTCTTTCTTTCTCCTTCCCTTTCTGTTTTTTCAGACTGCAATACTTAGAGAACCTATAGCATCTCAGTTTCATGTGGAAAAGGATGCCCACATATTATCTAATAAATTTTCAGGTTTTTTTCAAATAAGTATGAATCTTGATTGATGCCTTTTTTCTATGACAGAATGAAGTATTTTCCTAAAAAAAGTTATAACAGTCTGTTTGAAGTTGAGAGCCACTTAAGTCAGATTGTATTCTAAAGCCTTCTTAAAGTTTATATATTTAAGTAATCTCTATATCCAATGTGGGGCTCAAACTCATGACCCTGAGATCAGGAGTCACATGCTTCTCTGATTGAGCCAGCCAGGTGCCCCTAGAATGTATTCTGAAGTTTTATATTTTTACACTCCCGTACATGTTTTGTGTTTTCAGTGTCATGTCATGATTTATTTTTCATTTTGAGTATTCCTCAACAGATTATTGAATTTACAATTATTTTTACTTTCACATTTCAACCTTCTTACTAGCTTTATGAGTGATTAACCCATTACCTTTGCAACATTTGATTATTCTGCATATTACTATGTTTGCCTTTACTAATGAGATTTATACAGTTGATCTTTGAACAACATGGGGGTTATGGAGAGCAACCCCCTCCCCCCATGCAGATGATATCTGTGTATAACTTTGATTCTACAAAAAATTAATTACTACCAGCTTACAAGGAAGCCTTAATAAATAAGGAGTTTACATATTTTATATGTTGAATTGGAGGCAAGATGACGGAGAAATAGGGAGCTCTGTACTTCCTGCCTGCATCTCTCCAACAAAGAAGGGCTGAAGCCAAAGGACACTGAACCACAAGAGTCTGGGAGGAAAAGAGTCAGAGCCCACTAAGAAGACAGCCGCATAGGGCTACCCCAGGAAACAAGCCAAAGTACACATGGTGGAGAGTCCCAAATATCACTATGAGTAGGGAAATAAAATAACCAAAGGCACAAGAGAGACCAGGGGACACGGTTAAAAGAACACTACGGACAGACTGTGGACAGTCAATGAGCCTCCTTTAATATAGCAGAATTCGCAGGTGCAGAGTGCATAACAAACTTTTAAAACTGACAAGAGGGGCACCTGGGTGGCTCAGTCGGTTAAGCATCTGACATTGGCTCCGGTCATGAACTCATGGTTCATGGGTTCGAGCCCCATGTCGGGCTCTGTGCGGAAAGCTAGCTTAGAGCCTGGAGCCTGTCTTTGGATTGTGTATCTCCTTCTCTCTGACCCTCCCCTGCTCACACTGTCTGTCTGTCTGTCTCTCTCTCAAAAATAAATAAAACATTTAAAAAAATTTAAAAACTGACAAGAGACAGGAAGCTAGCCAAAATGACTAAAAGGAACTCTAAAGAAATTTGAGAAAGAAATGGCAGCTAGAGAATTGCTCAAAACAGATATAAGCAGGATAACTGACCAAGAATATAGAACAATAATCATAAAATTAATCGCTGGGCTTGAAAAAGGCATAGAAGACAGCAGAGACGCTATTGTTACAGAG
Organism: Cryptoprocta ferox; assembly: GCA_028646485.1. Classification (NCBI taxonomy): domain Eukaryota; kingdom Metazoa; phylum Chordata; class Mammalia; order Carnivora; family Eupleridae; genus Cryptoprocta; species Cryptoprocta ferox. Next base: position 45,969,363 of record CM053569.1, read on the forward strand.
ATTATATACCTTAATAGTTGTGATGAATTAAAAAATGCTATGAATTAGGTGCATAATAAAATGGAGGCAGCCACTGCACAGATTGAAGAGGCAGAGAGGAGAATAGGTGAATTAGAAGACATAATTATAGAAAAAGAGGAAACTGAGAAAAAGAGAGATAAATTGATCCAGGAGCAGGAAGGGAGAATTCGAGAACTGAGTGATGCAATCAAACAGAACAATATCCGTATCATAGGAATTCCTGAAGAAGAAGAAGAGAGAAAAAGGGGCGGAAGGGGTACTTGAACAAATTATACCTGAGAACTTCCCCAATCTGGGGAAGGAAACAGACATTGAAATCCAAGAGGAACAGAGAACTCCCCTCAGACGCAACTTGAATTGATCTTCTGCATGACATATCATAGTGAAACTGGCAAAATATAAGGATAAAGAGAGAATCGTGAAAGCAGCTAGGGATAAAAGGGCCGTAACATACAAAGGGAGACCTAGAGTAGTTGCAGACCTATCCACTGAAACTTGGCAGGCCAGAAAGGAATGGCAGGAAGTCTTCAATGTAATGAACAGAAAAAATATGCAGACAAGAATCTATCCAGCAAACCAGTCATTCAGAATAGAAGGAGAGAAAAAGGTTTTCCCAAATAAACAAAAATTGAAAGAATTCATCACCATTAAACCAGACCTACAAGAAATCATAAGGGGGACTCTATGAGGGAAATGTGGCAAGAAACACAAGGTACCAGAGATACCACTACAAGCATGAATTCTACAGAGAGCACAATGAGTCCAAACCCACATTGTTCAATAATAACACTGAATGTAAGTGAACTAAATGCTCCAATCAAAAGACACAGGTAGCAGAATGGATAAAAAAAACAAGATCCATCTATTTGCTGTCTTCAAGAGACTCATTTTAGACCTGAAGACACCTTCAGATTGAAAGGGGATGGATAAATATCTGTCATGTGACTGGAAGTCAAAAGTAAGCCTGAGTAGCCATACTTATATTGGACAAACTGGACTTTAAAGGCAATAACAAGAGATGAAGAAGGGCATTATGTAATAATTACAGGGTCTATCCATGAGGAAGGACTAACAATTATAGACATCTACGCACTGAATTCAGAAGCATCCAAATACATAAAACAATGAATCACAAACAGAAACAGTCTTATTGATAAGACTGTACTAATTGCAGGGGACTTTACTACTCCACTTGGAGCAATGGATAGATCAACTAGACAGAAAATCACTGAAGAAACAGTGGACCTGAATGACACATTGGACCAGATGGATTTGATAGATATTTTTAGAACTCTACATCTTGAGGCTATAGAATTCACTTTCTTCTCAAGTGCACATGGCACATTCTCCAAGATCACATAGTGGGTCATAAGGCAGCCCTCAATAAATATAAAAGAATTGAGATGATACCATGCACATTTTCAGATCACAATGCTATGAAACTTGAAATCAATCACAGAAAAAATCTGGAAAACCTCCTAAAACATGGAAGTTAAAGAACACCCTACCAAAGGTCGAACGGGCCAATCAGGCAATTAGAGAAGAAATTAAAAAATATATGGAAACAAATCAAAATGAAAATACAACAATCCAAACTCTTTGCGATGCAGCAAAGGCAGTCCTAAGAGGAAAGTACATTGCACTCCAGGCCTATTTCAAAAAACTAGAAAAAGCGCAAATACAAAATCTAAGAGCACACCTAAAGGAACTAGAAGCAGAGCAGCAAGAACAGCTCAAACCCAGCAGAAGAAGAGAAATAATAACGATCAGGGCCGAAATAAACAATATAGAATAAAAAAAACAACAACAGTTGAACAGATCAATGAAACTGAGAGTTGGTTTTTTGAAAAAATAAACAAAACTGATAAACCTCTAGGCAGGCTTCTCAAAAAGAAAGGAGAGAGCACCCAAATAGACAAAATCACAAATGAAAATGGATCTATTACAACCCATCCCTCAGAAATACAAGCAATTATCAGGAAATAACGATGAAAAATTATATGCAAACAAACTGGACAATCTAGAAGAAATGGACAAAATCCTAAATACACATGCACTACCAGAACTCAAACGGGAAGAGATAAAAAATCTGAACAGACCCATAACTAGACAGGAATTGAATCAGTTATCAAATATCTCCCAACAAATAAGAGCCCGGGGCCAGATGGCTTCCCTGGAGAATTCTACCAGGCATTTAAAGCAGAGTTAATACCCATTCTTCTCAAGCTATTCCAAAAAATAGAAATGGAAGGAAAACTTCCGGACTCATTCTACGAAGCCAGCATCACTTTGATTCCCAAACAAAACAGAGACCCTGCCAAAAAGAACTACAGGCCAATATCCTTGATGAATACGGCTGCAAAAATCCTCAACAGGATACTAGCAAATCGAATGCAACAGCATATAAAAAGAATTATCCACCATGATCAAGTGGGATTCATTCCTGGATTATAGGCCTGGTTCAGTATTCGCCAGTCAACATGATACATCACATTAACAAAAGATAAAAACCATTTGATCCTGTCAAATAATGCAGAAAAAGCATTTGACAAAATACACCATGCTTTCTTAATAAAGGCCCTCGAGCAAGTCGGGATAGAAGGAACTTACTTAAACATCATGAGAGCCATTTAGGAGAAGCCCACAGCTAACATCATCTTCAATGAGGAAAAACTGAGAGCTTTCCATTGAGATCAGGAACATGACACGGATGTCCACTCTCACCACTGTTGTTTAACATAGTGCTGGAAGTCCTAACATCAGCAACCAGACAACAAAGGAAATCAAAAGCATCAGAATTGGCAAAGATGAAGTCAAACTTTCATTTTTCGCAGATAACATGATATTCTACATGAGAAAGCTTACAGACTCCACCAGAAGCCTACTAAAACTGATCCATGAATTCAGCAAAGTCACAGGGTACAAAATCCACGTACAGAAATCGGTTGCATTTTTATACACCAATAATGAAGCAACAGAGAAATCAAGAAACTGATCCTTTCACAATTGCACCAAAAACCATAAAATACGTAGGAATAAACCTAACCAAAGATGTAAAAGATCTGTATGATGAAAACTATAGAAAACTTAGGAAGGAAATTAAGAAGACCCAAAGAAATGGAGAAACATTCCATGCTCATGGATCAGA
>CM053569.1:45973031-45994461 GCA_028646485.1 Cryptoprocta ferox
GAATAAATATTGTTAAAATGTCATTATTACCCAAAGCAATCTACACATTCAATGCAATCCCAATCAAAATTGCACCAGCATTCTTCTCAAAGCTAGAACAAACTCTCCTAAAATTTGTATGGAACTACAGAAGACCCTGAATAGTCAAAGCAATACTGAAGAAGAAAACTGAAACGGGAAGGAGCACAATCCCAGACTTTAGCCTCTACTACAAAGCTCTCATCATCAAGACAGAATGGTATTGGCACAAAAACAGGCACATAGACCAATGGAATAGAATAGAGAACCCAGAATTGGGCCCACAAATGTATGGCCAATTAATCTTTGACAAAGCAGGAAAGAGTATCCAATGGAAAAAAGACAGCCTCTTTAGCAGATGGTGCTGGGAGAACTGGACAGCAACATGCAGAAGAAGGAAACTCGACTACTTTCTTACACAATACACAAAAACTCAAAATGAATGAAGGACCTGAATGTGAGTCAGAAAACTATCAAAACCCTAGAGGAGAAAGCAGGAAACAACCTCCTTGACCTCAACCGCAGCAATTTCCTACTTGACACATCCCCAAAGGCAAGGGAATCAAGCGCAAAAATGAACTATTGGGACCTCATCAAGATAAAAAGCTTCTGTACTGCAAAGGAAACAATCAATAAAACTAAAAGGCAACCGACAGAATGGGAAACTATAGTTGCAAATGGCATATCGGATAAAGGACTACTATCCAAAATCTACAAGGAACTCACCAAACTCCACACCCGAAAAACAAATAATCCAGTGAAGAAATGGGCAGAAGACATGAATAGACACTTCTCCAAAGAGGACATCCAGATGACCAACAGACACATGAAACGATGCTCAGCGTCACTCATCATCAGGGAAATACAAATCAAAACCACACTGAGATACCACCTCAAGCCAGTCAGAGTGGCTGAAATGAACAAATCAAGAGACTATAGATGCTGGTGAGGATGTGGAAAAATGGGCACCCTACCCTCTTACATTGTTGGTAGGAATGTAAACTCGTGCAGCCGCTCTGGAAAACAGTGTGGAGGTTCCTCAAAAAATTAACAATAGAACTCCCCCAACCCAGCAATAGCACTGCTAAGAATTTACCCAAGGGATACAGGAGTGCTGATGCATAGGGGCACATGTACCCCAGTATTCATAGCAGGACTTTCAATAATAGCCAAATCACGGAAAGAGCCTAAATGTTTATCACCTGATGAATGGATCAAGAAAATGTGGTTTATATATACAATGGAATACTACATGGCAAGGAGAAAGAATGAAATCTGGCCATTTGTAGCAATGTGGATGGAACTCGAGGGTGTCATTGTAAGCGAAATATGTCAGGCAGAGAAGGACAGATACCATGTGTTTTCACTTTTAAGTGGAACAGGAGAAATTTAACAGAGGACCATGGGGGAGGGGAAGGGAAAAACATAGTTGGGAGAGGAAGGGACGCAAACCATGAGAGAGTCTTGAATATTGAGAACAAACTGAGGGCTGATGGGGGTAGGGGAGAGGGGAATGGGGGTGATGAGCATGGAGGAGGGCACTTGGGATGAGCACTGGGTGTTATATGGAAACCAACTTGACAATAAGCTATAAAAGAAAAAACAAAACATTCTATATGTTATTTGTTATAAATTTTATAACGTTTTTGTATTTTTATAATAAAGTAAGGACAAAAGAGAATGTTATTGAGAAATTTATAAAGATGAGAAAATGCATTTACAGTACCATACTGTAAAAAAAAAAAAATCTTGGTGTAAATGGACCCATACAATTCAAACATTTTTGTTCAAATCTTGTTGTTCAAGAGTTAATTGTATTCTCATATTTTCCTGTTACTAATTAGCACTTTTCTTTCAGGTTAAAGAAGACTCCTTAAGATTGCCTGTAAAGCTGGTCTTATGGTGAAGACTTACTTTGGTTTTGCTTGTCTGAAAAACTCTTTATTTTTCCTTTAATTATGAAGGACAAATTTCTTTGGTAGCATATTCTTGATTGGTATTTTTTTCTTCTATCACTGAATATGTGCCATTTCCTTGTAATTTGTGAAGTTTCTTCTGAAATACATGTTCATTCTTGTGTAAAGGTTTTTTTTTTTGTATGTAATAAGTTGCTTTTCTTTTGCCACTTTTAAGATACTTTAATAATATGTCTTGGTGTGAGTGTCTTTGGGCTCATCTTATTTGTAACTCTGTGCTCTCTTTATCTGGATATCGGTTTTCTTCCCCAGGCTAGTGAAATTTTCAGCCTTTTCTTTCTTCAAATAAGTTTTCTTCCTCTTTCTCTTTCTCTTCTCCTGGGACACTTGTAATATGAATGTTGGTCTGCTTGATATTGTCTCATTGGTCCCTTACGCTGTCTTCACTCTTTTTCATTCCTTTATACTGCACTGATTGGATGAATTCCACTGCCCTGTCTTCGAGTTCATGGATAATTTCTTTCACTCCATCTAGTGTGCTGTTGAATCCATCAGTTATATTTTTCAGTGCAGTTCTTGTTTTCTTCAGCTCTGTGACTTCTCTTTGGTACTTTCCTGTATTTTATGTCTCTTTTTCAAAATTGTTTTTTCATTCTTATTAGCTTGGTAGGCACTTTTATGACCATTAATTTGGAATCTTTATCAGGTAATTCACATATTTCTGTTTTGTTAAGGTCTTTTTCTGGGATTTGACTTTGTTCTTTTGTTTCTAACATAATTCTTCTGTTTTTTTTTTCTCCTTTGACTCTCTGTGATTTTTATGGATTAGCTAAAACGGTCATCTCTTCCATTTTTGAAGGAATGGCTTCTGTAGGAGAAGCCATTCTAGCTTTATTTAATCCAGCCCTAGCTCTTGACTGTCTCTCAAACCTTTGTGATTATCCAGGCAGCTTTATTTTTACTGGCTCCCAGTAGGTGAGGTTGTGCCAAGACCTGTCACTCTCCTAAGGATCTCAGTCAGTAAGTAGAGTCAAAGGGATTGGAAGCCAGACTCTAGGGCAGTAGCTTTTAAAGTATGCAAATATCCCTTTTTTTGGGGGGGAAGTCTGGGAGTTGGCTTTTTGTCTGCTCCCTTTGTATTGAGCCCTGGGGTGATAGCTAGTTAAAGCTGTTTCTTTGTTTGCTACTTTCCATTGAACCCCTGAGCACAAGCCTTTCTGACCCCCCAGAGCCAGGTTGTCAGGGTGTGTAGGGGGCCTAGTGGGCTATATTTGTTTCCTCTGTGTTTCAGCTGAAAAAACCTGTGAGCCAGATGCCTACACAAGCTGCTTTCTTCAAGACAGTGACAGTCTGGGGTGGGACAGAGAGAGAATGTGAAAATGGTGCCTACCAACCAGCCTCACTAATCTCTGTGGTTGGCCCCAAGATATGTGTTTAATTAGAAGCCTGTTACTCAGGCCACAGCTATAAAGATATGTCAGTAGGCCTCTTTAACAGAACACCTGGGGATGTGTTTTGGTTTGCTGTGCCCTGGTGGTGGTGGTGGTGGTGGTGTTGGGGTGGGGGTGGGGATTGGGGAAAGCTGTTAAGAACTGTTTTAGTATTTGTTAAAATCCTATTATGCTTGGTAATGTAAGTCCTGTTGGCCACTAGAGTCAGGCAGTCGAGGGGCATCTCTTGAGTAGAAGCTGCAAAAAAAGCTGGGGTACTAGAAGTGTACATATCTTTTTCAGTTGATCCCAGTGATCTGGAGCACAGCAGAGGGAGAGCACGACGATTGTGCCTATCCTCCAAGGACTCTGGAGGAAATTGTTGTAGGCTCCTAGATATGTGTTAAATTAAATGCTTGCCCTTCAGGCTGAAGTTTTAAGATATAGAAGTAAGCCTTTTTCACAGAAAGTGTGGGCACTTCTCAATTAGTTGCATTTGTTCTAGGTTCTGGGGTGAGCGAATTTGCACAAACGCTCTAAGAACAATTGGTTCCCTATGTGTAGTCTTGTAGGTCTCATGGACGTGAGCTCCATTCTAAGCTAGGTATTTGGAGGCTTCTCTCTTGGGTACAGTTCTTAAAAGTTGGGGTACCTGATGTGGTTTTCAGATTCTGCTCTTCAGGGAGAAGCTTGGGATTGTGAGTTCCCTTCTGGTTGTGAGTTAGCATACCATAGATGGCATTTACAGCAAGATTTTATTTCAGCCTCTCCTCATTTTCATATGGATTTTTTTTTTTCATTTGTGTAATGTGAAGGAATCACTCAGCTAGTTTTTGGGTTTCTTCCAGAGGAAATAGTTTGGCTTGTAGCTGTAGATTTGATGTGTCTGTGAGAGGATATGTGTTCAGGATCCTCCTACATTGCCATCTTGAACCAGGTCCATTGGGGACTGTTTTAGAGGCTGCCTACCACACCAGATTCAGAAACCCTTGTAAATGATGTTAAGTATTTCTGATTTTATTCTAAAATTTTTAATGTTTATTTATTTATTTATTGAGAGAGACAGAGACAGAGTGTGAATGGGGGAGGGGCAGAGAGAGAAGGAGACACAGAATTCGAAGCAGGCTCTAGGCTCCGAGCTGTCAACACAGAGACCTATGTGGGGCTCAAACTCACGAACTGGGAGATCATGGCCCGAGCCAAAGTTGGACACTCAACCGACTGAGTCACCCAGGTTCCCCTAGTTTTTTCTAGAGGTTATAGGAACCCATAAAAAAGTTTCAAACAGGGAAATTATTTGATCAGAAATTTGTTCAAAAAATAACTTTGTCTATGGTCAAGAATGGATAGGTTAGAGTGTATGCTGTAGACCAGATAAATGATCATTGCTATAGCACAGGTGAGAAATGTAGTAGTTTGAACTTTAGTGGTAGCCATGGAAATGGAAATAAGTGGATGCATTCAAAGTACATTAAGGATGGGAACTTAGTGGACCTAAAAATAGCTTTGCTATGGAAGTTGAAAGGAAGGAGTCAAGTTAGATCCTCAAGTTTCTGGCTAGAACAACAGGATAGATGGTGATGCTATTTGCTGGAATAGGAGGACAGAAGCAATTTGGAGGGGTAAAGAGAGAGATGAGATGTTTTGGGTTAATTAACATGACTGTCATGAACTAGCTAAGTTGACATATAAAATAGACAGTAGTTTGGTAGGTCTGGGGTTTACCTTCTGAGGTTTGAACTGGAGATACAGGTTCAGGAGACTTTAGCATATAGTTGTAAATGATGACATGGTAAAGGCTGAAAGTACTTTTATAGTAAGACTCGAAGAAGGCCTAGTACATACTATGGAGAAATTCCAACATTTAAGAGGAGGAGGAGCTGACACTAAATTAGGAAGAAAACCAGGTGATGGTAGGGACACATTCCTTTCTATCTAGTGATGAGTTTGTATTTTTGAATTCCTTCTAGCTTGAACTTAGTATAATCAATGTTGAAGAAAAGACATATCTAAGATAGCTTGCTTCTTTGGTTTAATAAATAGTTTTTGAGAATTTATTCTATGAAAGGCATTGTACAGAGTATTGGAGGTGCAAAGTAAAATTGCACATTGTAACTTGTCTCAGATAGTCCCACAAGTTGTTAGTGTCTTTAGGGGAACACAGAGTCCTGATACTTTTAATTGATTTTTTTTAGTTCCAGAAACATGATTTTTTTTTATTTTTTTATTTTTTTTATTTTTGAGAGACAGAGAGAGACAGCGCGAGCAGGGGAGGGTCAGAGAGAGAGGGAGCCACAGAATCTGAAGACAGGCTCCAGGCTCTGAGTTGTCAGCACAGAGCCCGATGCGGGGCTCGAACCCACAAACCGTGAGATCATGACCTGAGCCGAAGCCGGACACTTAACCGACTGAGCCACCCAGGCGCCCCCAGAAACATGATTTTTATCTATTTTCTCACAGATTAGCAGAGAGCTGCTTCACATTAACCAAACTAGTAAAAGAGTCTCAACTGGTAAACTGTCACTTCATTGATTTACAGTAAGAATATAAATATCAGCTGCCCAACACTGCATTTTCTTTATTTATTGAGCATGATATCAGCAAGGAGGTTGAACACTATAAATGTATAGTTCTCTCAAGTTATAATAGTCTGTGCAAACTTTTCTACCATGTGATAAATCTGCTGTAAAAATAGGGAACTAGGAGACTTACCGATGAGATCTTTGTCTTTTCCTTCTTTCTCTAAGTATCACCACCACCATACACACCCACTCCCCGTACCCTCTGTCCCTAACCCCATCTTGCTTCTTCTTCGTAAATATGAATAAACTCAGAAAATTAAATGTTAAAACTGTAACTTTGTCAAATTCAGTTTTTCTTTTTTGCTGTTGATTTGTTTTGAATCCAGTTATGTGCAGTATCTTGAATTTCATGCTCAAAAAAGTAAACAAGGCACTCAGCAAATTGGAATATGTTAGATTTCTCATTCCTGTCCTAGATCCCTATGAGAAGTTAAAATATGGGTCAGATGTGAGTCATAAGAGAGAGTCTAGAATGGCTACAGGGTTTTTTTGTTGGCTTGTTTTTTTTTTTTAACCTAAACATCTGGAAGAATAGAGTTTCCATTTACCCTGAAAAGGGAAGTTGTAAGGTGGATAAAGTTAAAGGAAGCAGTAGCTGTTTTAGCTAATAAATGTGAGATGCCTGTTTTACTTCATGTGGAGATAGATGTTGATTAAGCTGCTGGATACATGATTCTGAAATTCAGGGGAGTCATCCAGACTTCATATGTTTGTGTGTTTTTAACACGTTGATGGTATTTAAAGACATGAGATCACCAAAATGAAATAGAGAAAAGGTCTGGGACTAAGCCCAAAACATTCCTGGCCAGTGAGGAACCAACCAAAGTAAAGGAGCAGTTATTGAAACTAGAGACAGTTAATGAAAGTAGTATTCCAGAAGCCATGTGAAAAGTGTTTCAAGAGTGAGAGAACACAGCAAGTACTGCAGAAAGGAGCTGCATAGATTAGAAAGACCCATGAAGAAATCAGGGGTGGTGGTGGTTGTGGTGGATATTTCCATTATCTTGATTGGGGTGTTGGTGATGGTTTTATATAGGTTTATATGCATGCTTTAATAAATTGCACATGTTAAGTTTGTGCGATTTATTTTATGTCAATTATGTCTCAATAAAGCTGTCTTAAAAAATAGCCATTCATGACTTAAAGAAAAAAAAAAAGAAATGATTAGCTGTGAAATACTGTTGATAGGTCAAGGAGGCTGAGAATTCAGAATTGACCATAGGAAATAGCTACATCCTTGTTTACCATCAGTGAGGTTGTGGGGATAAAAGTGATTTGTGTGAGTTCAAGAGTGAATGGGAAGAGAGGACGTGGAGACAGAGTACAGGCAACTTTTTTTATAAAATATTTATTTATTTTGAGACAGTGCACTCACTGGTGTACGCAAGTGGGGAATGGGGCAGAGAGAGGGAAGACAGAGAATCCAAGCAGGTGCCTGACATGGGGCTCCATCCCATGAACTGTGAGATCTTGTCCTAGCCGAAATCGAGTTGGATGCTTACCTGACTAAGCTACCCAGGCACTCTGAGTACAGAAAACTTTTTAAAACTTGCTATAAAGAGAAGTTAGAAATGAGACTAAAAAGAGAAGTGAATTTAAGAAGAAGCTTTTAGTTTTTAAAAGAAAACTACAACTTACAATGGTAGTATAGCTTGGTTCATACCAGTTATATGAACTGGGGGGATGAATCAACAGAAAGGGAAAAAATACTATTTATGTGAAAGAGAAGAGAACTCTTGTCGGAAAGAATTGGTGGAGTGATAGCATTTACTCCTCCTTTACTATAGGTTTTGAGAATTCTAGCCATAATTATGAAAATTAATTTATAAATATGACTGAATATGCCCTTTATTTTATTCATCTTTATTTAAAAGCTATGGGCTTTATGGATCATTTATGAAGATATCTTTAAAACCCTTTTACATTTTTTATGTGTAATCACCATATTTGATAATTTTCATCTTGTCTGTTAAGATTGGTACTAATATGTTAGCATCTTATATTTTATTTCATACAGTTACAATATCCATGCCTCCTCAAATAAAATGTAAATCTGCGATGTCTGGGTGGCTCATTTGGTTGAGCATCTGACTTTGGCACAGGTCACGAACTCACGGTTCATGAGTTCAAGCCCTGTGTCAGGCTCTATGCTGACGGCTCAGAGCCTGGAGCCTGCTTCAGATTCTGTGTCTCCCTCTCTCTGCTCCTTCGCTGCTTGCACTTGTCTCTATCTATCCCCCAAAAAATAAACATTTAAAAAAATTTTTTAAAAATGAAATGTAGATCTTATAATCCAGCACTTACCAGCATGACTGTGATTATTAGATAAGTTAGTATCGTTAGCCTTAGCCATTGTTAGGAATCTTTTCTTAAAAGAATATGCTCTCCCTGTAAGGTAACTCTGTGAAATAGTTTCACTGAAGAATTTGATGAAGTAAATTTTGAGCTTCCAATATTCTTTTTCTTTTAAGTTTATTTATTTATTTTGACGGAGAGAGAGAGAAAGGGACAGGGAAGAGCCAGAGACAGAGAATCCAAGCAAGCCCTGCACTGTCAGTGCAGAGCCCAATGCAGGCCTCAAACTCCAGGAACTGCGCCAGACCATGACCAGACCCAGAATCAAGAGTTGGACGCTTAACCAACTGAGCCACCCAGGCATCCCTGAACTTCCAATATTCTTAGGATTGATTGCTTTGGGGGGTAGGAGAAAATTGATGTGATTTTTTTCAATTGATGTAAGTTTTGCTTGGAGTAGCTGTTCCTGCAAATTCTATGTTTGATAACTCTAACCATTTGTATCCATAGGTGATGGGAAACCTAGGAGCTTTCAAAAGAAGCCTTTTATTCTCAGCCTTTTCGTATTTGGGTTTTGAAGCATATCAAGTATTTTCCCAGGCTGCTGTGGTTCATGCCACAGCCAAAGGTAAGCCTAAGTTAAACATGTGGACTAATTAGCGTTATTTATGTTTGTTATATTTTGTTAATGACTTAGAGTTATTTTTGAATAGGTAATGAAACTAACATTGTTAGAGGCTATATTATTTTCTGCTTTGCTCTACTCGTCAGTGAGTCTGATAATATATATGTGTGTATGTATATATATATGTGTGTGTGTGTATCTGTGTTTTATCTGTGTGAATATGTATATATGTCTGTGTATATATAATTTCTTCTAGCAACTAGAGTTCCTTCAGTGAGAAATACTGTTAATACTTTGTAGTTTTACGGGACCCTTAAGGCAAGAATGTTTTTTACATTTTTAAAAGGTTGAGGTGGGGCGCCTGGGTGGCCCAGTCAGTTAAGCGTCCAGCTTCAGCTCAGGTCATGATCTCACGGTTCGTGGGTTCAAGCCCCACATCGGGCTCTGTGCTGACAGCTAGCTCAGAGCCTGGAGCCTGCTTCAGATTCTGTATCTCCCTCTCTCTCTGACCCTCCCCTGCTCGCGCTGTCTCTCTCTGTCTCTCAAAAATAAATTAAAAAAAAAAAAACATAAAAAAAATAAAAGATTGAGGGATTTGGCAGGGAGGGATATATATATCACAGAGACTATATTTGGCCTTTATGACACAATGATTTTTTTTTTTGTTTCCTTAATTCCAAGGTATTAACACTGTTCTCAGTATAGTTAAGAAAGGCCCAATTTGAGATAGAAGTATCTTATTTACAAACAATGCAATTTGGTACTAAATATCAAGTAACTGATAGAAAAGTAGAAAAATTCTATCAAATTTGTTATTTGGCATTCTATAGATAAGTAAACATATATCAAGGCTTGCAAAAAAAAGACGCCATATTTAAAAAATTAAATATAATTAAACCAGTTGTATATTAGAGCCATAATTTCAGTATATTAGAAAAAACTTTTTTAAATACATATTTTTGAGAGAGAGTGAGAGAGAGGGAGTGGAGGAGGGGCAGAGAGAAAGGGAGACAGAGAATCCGAAGTTGGTCGGGGCTGACAACAGAGAGTTCGGCACAGGACTCAAACTCAGGAACCATGAAACTGTGACCTAAGCCGAAGTTGGACACTTAACTGACTGAGCCACCCATGTGCCCTAGAAAAAAAACTTTTAATTTATGGGTTAAATTTTTTGATTTTTATAGTCCCCACCTTTAATCATCAAGAAGGTGACTGGGGAAGGAAGCAGAGATTTTATTTTGAATAGATATTCTTATTAAAGTTGTGATAGATGAAGAATTTGAGAATATTAGCCAAAAACTACTAGTTATTTATTGATTTCATTTGCCCATGACTATTCTTATCTTTATAAGAGCAAATAATTGAGAACGGCTATGTTTTTGTTTTATCTTTTCCTTTTTTTAATGTATAATTTTTATGAAGGAAAAAGTAGAGGACTTGATTCCCTAGACTTTTTACCCTAACCTCAATTCTCACAGAACCTTGTAAAGTCGTTATTATGTATTGTAAAGTGTATTACGATATGGTAATTTTTTAAAACTTATCCTTGAGGTGTTACAGTTTTAAGATTTTTCTGTGTGTGTGTGTGTTCATATTCCATTATAGTATTTTTTTTAAGTGAACTCTCTGCCCAAGGTGGGCTTGAACTCAGGACCCGGATTTCATGAGTTGCATTCTTTACTGACTTGAGCCAGCCAGGCTCCACCCATTATAGTATTAACTTTTGAAAAGAAGCTCAAAGTTTAACTTCTTCAAAGTCAAAGTGTCAGAGCAGAAATGAGAACTTTAATCAATTTTTTTTCATCTGTCACACTTAGTTTCAGTGTGCTTCAGCACCATTTCCTTACAGAAAATGAGTGCAAAGTTGTAGTGTTTCCCTGAACTACAAAATATGGCACTTTGAAAGGCAAAGCTGAAATTAATTTTAGCTTTAATGGTAATAGCCCCTTTTTCAAAGGTGTTTTATTTAAAATTACTGCGTATTCAGTAGATTAAAAAGAACATTTTAATTAACGTGTGGACAGCTTGTGAGGGTTCCAAGAACTTGGTGTGGTCTTGCGCAGCCACAGTAGTGAGCTGGTGGGGTGGGTGTGGGGGAGGAGAGTTGGGGGTATAGTGCATTAAACCTTAAACTGTTTCTTAACTTTGCTCCTCAAAGAACTCTGATGTGGCTTTTTTCCATTCTCAACTTCTTGAATGAAACATCATGAGCTGGGCTGGGGGAGTCTTGTGGGCAAGCCAGCGACCAGGCACCATAGGAGTGAATTTCTTTTGCCTAGGGATGGCTCTGTGTCCTTGCCAGGTGGCATGCGTCCCCTTGAGAGACAGCTAGTCCTTCAGTCCCATCTCTAAGATGGTAACTGTCAGGTGTGAACTTACTAAGAAATGCACTTCGGAGGAGACAGTTCATGACAATAAGATCTCCATTATAGGAACTGGATCAGTTGGCATGGCCTGTGCCAGGCTTGAGTGATGAAATTGCCTTTGTGGATGAAGGGTGAGAGAGTGGATCTTTAGCATGGCAGCTCTTCCATGAAAATGCCAAATATATTTTCCAACAAAGATTACCTTGTCAGTGCAGACTCCAATCTAGTGATTATCACAGCAGATGCATGCCCAGGAATAGGAGAAACATGACTTGATGGTAGTCGAGAAATGTGTCCTTCTTTAAAATCATGATTTCCTAGTGTAGTCCCCAGTGCAAAATGGTAGTGGTTTCCAATCCAGTGGATATCTTAACTTACATAGCTTGGAAGTTGAGTGCATTTCCCCAAAACTGTGTTATTGGAAGTGGCTGTATCTGGATACTGCCTGTTTCTCTTTCTTTCTTGGGCAAAGGCTTTGGTATCCACTCCAAAAGTTGTCATGAATGGATCCTTGGAGAACATGGAGACTTAAGTGTACCTGTTTGGAGTGGAGTTAACATTGCTGGTATCCCCTTGAAGGATCTGAATTCAGAAATAGGAATGGATAAAGATTCTGAGCACTGGGAAGATGTCCACAAAGAAGTGATAATCTGTGGTTCTGAGATGTTTAAAATGAAAGGTTATACTAATTGGGCTGTTGGCCTATCTGTAGTTGACTTAACGGAAAGCATTTTGAAGAATCTTAGGAGAGTGCATCCAGTTTCCACCATAACTAAGGGCCTCTATGGAATAAATGAAGAGGTATTCCTTTGTGTTCTTTGTATCCTGGGAGAGAATAGTATTGCAAACTTTCTAAAACGAAAGCTGACCTCTGAAGAGGAGGTCTGTTTGAGAAAGACTGCAGAAAAGCTTTAGGAAATACAGAAGGAGATCAAGGTTTAAAGTTGTTTAAAGCTACCCTTATGAAGTTAGTGAAGGAGAGATAGTAGTTATAGGATTGTATATCAAACTTTTGAATAAATTTGAATTCATATGTGTGTATATATAGTAGTTGCTATATGGTATTTGTGTTTAACGTGTTATAGAAGTTCTGGTTCTTTTCATCCAATATATACCAATTCTTTCATTCTGGTAGGCTTATATATTTGTTCATTTATGTGGTGTTTTAAAAAAAGTTATAACTTCCTCTACAAATATAAAAATAAAAGTATTTACAAACAAAAATAGCTCTGTTAGTTCCAATCCTAACACCAAATACACCCTTGATTTGATCTTGAAAAAATTTTTTAATATTCTAAGGTGTAACTTATTCTGAAATCTAAATGTATTGTCTTTATTAAAGATTTTAATGAAAGCTGCCTTATATTTTAGAATCCTTCCTGTATTTTCAAGCATATTTTGAGCACTTAGAAAGTTAATACAAAAAATGGAGTATGGATATTTATTTAGCCTACTTTGATTTTCTTTAGCTTTGTTTTCTTAAATAAAATGTCACTTTATAATTAGTTGATTGGCATGTTCATTATAATTTGTGAGACAAGACCATAGCCCTTGGGGGGGAAAATCAATTATTGATAAAATATAGAGATCAGATTTTCTTTTAACTTGGAAAATGATCCATGTTTCATTAAAGCCTTAATTTTATCACTCCTTACAAGTTTTACTCTGTCATATATCTGTCTCCCATTTGGTGTACTGTGATCTTTATAGTTTTTAGGAAATGGTCTTTAGAGAATTCTGCTCATCAATACTGCTTAATTCTCTTTAGAGCTGCTTCACCCTCATTGAAGCCAATTAAAAACTTTTTTCCTCATCAGTATACTGGGATAAGATCCTATTCTGAAGTGAGATGTTTTTAGAAATTAAGGGCATATGTATTTTTTGACATTTCATTTGGATGGGATTGTGGGACTCATTTTTAAAATGATAACATCTATATTTACCCCAAGATAGTGCAAATATCCACTTGATGCAGCCGTAATTGAAGAACTCCAGTAGAAAGTTTTTCATTATTTCCTTAAAATAGACGACAAAATGTAAAGCTCTTAAAGATATGCTAATACTGTCACAGTACTCGTGTGTGTGTGTGTGTGTGTGTTTGAAAGTTCACTTGTAAAATGCCTAAAAGATAATTATAAGTGGCCCATTATTAAATAAAGATTCTTCATATAATCACTTCAGTAGTCTCTTTTCATATACTTGTATTGATTCCTCTTTGATGAGTCTACAGAACTGAGGTCAGTGCTCCTTCATCTGTACTCCTTTGTACTACAGCAGGGCATCTTTAAAGGCACTGCTTCCGGGACTGCTTAGACCCAGTATTGTTGATGTGAAAAATTTGCCTTAAATTTTGATGATGATGTTGCTACTTAGAGCCTTCTAGCCCTAGAAAAATCCTAGAGTATCTGAAAAAATCTAGGTACTCATTTTCTACTTTGTAAGTTTTATAAGGAGAAACTTCCAGAAATAGAGCTGTTTTGCTTGCTTAAAGGAGTAGAGGTTTTGTCCAGATACCTGGTTAAGAGTACACTTACCAAGAAAAACCAGAAAAATAAAGTTTACTAACTTAGGTCACATCAGTGACATTTTTTTAAATTCTAAGAATTATGATCATGTGCATATTCGTTTTAGGCTAAATTTAAGATTTCATTGTACAGCTGAATTAATATCTTAGTTCATCCTGCGATATTCATTATTAAGTTGAAAAGCAATTTACTTTAAAAGTTTACTCCATTTTATAGAATATGGTCTCTTTATATCAGTAACATAGCTTATTTTTAAATATTTTCAGGAAAAGTACAGAGCATTAAACAAGTAAAAAAAAACAAAACAAAACTACAGCTGACTTGCAGATATGAGTGGTCTACAATATGCTCCCACCCTAGTGCCTATGTGAGACTATAGTATCAGAGTAAGTGCATTTTTTTCTTGTAAATTGCACACTGTATGATTTTAGAAACTTCTGTTTGAAGAATTAAGAAAACATGTGTAATAAAGAAATAGGAAATCATTGACTTATTAAGAATAGTACACAAAAAAAGATTTAAATTATTAAAAAATTTATTTTTATTTAATTTACCATTTACTTTTTTGAGAGACAGAGCATGAACAGGGGAGGGCAGAGAGAGAGGGAGGCACAGAATCCAAAGCAGGCTCCAGACTCTGAGCTGGATTTAAATTATTTTAAATTGTTAACTTTATTTCTACATTTTTCTTCTAATTGTGTGGACAATGAGATGAAGCATTCCTAGATAATGTTAAGGATAGTAATCTCTATCAGTCTTCTCAGAAAGTCTGAGAAAAATCAGTGGATAGAATTAGGTATAGCTTTGCTATTTACACATCTCATGTATACATTCAAATATGCCAGATCAGTATATTTAATATTGTGTTTAATATTTAAGTTTTGTGTGACAGCAGCTGTAACAAATTACCAAAGATTTAGTAACCTAAAACAACATAAATTTATTATCTTACAATTCTTTAATTCAAAAGTCCCCAAAATGGGTCCCACTAGATTAAAATCAAGGAGTTGGCAGGGCTGTAATCCTTTCTGGAGGCTTTAGGGGAGAATTCTTGTTTTCAGCTTCTGGAGGCTTCTCATATTCCTTTACTGAACACCCTTTCCTTCACCCTTTCCTTCATGTTCCAAGCCAGCAATCATTTCACTCTGGCCTTGTTATCTTTGTTATACCTCATCTGACTTTCTTCTTCTGCCTTCCTCTTCCACTTTTAAGGACTCTTGGGAGTATATTGGGTCCCTGGCTAATCCAAGATCATTTCCTGTTTTAAGGTTAGCTGATTAGTAGCCTTAATTCTAGTTACAAACTTAATTCCCCTTTGCCATGAGACCTATACATTTTTACAAGTTCTCGTGATTAAGATGTAGACCATTTTGGGGCCATTATTCTGCCTACCACAAATATCAACTAAGAATGCTAAGATTACTACTTTTTAAGAATCTTTGGGTTGTTGGGGGTGCCTGGCTGGCTCAGTTGGTAGGGCACACAACTCTTGAGCTTGGGGTTGTGAATTTGAGCCCCAGGTTGGGTGTAGGGATTAGTTAAAAAAAATCTTTGGGTTGTTATAACCCAAATTTGGACAGTCAGCCACTGATAAAAATACACAATAAAAATGAAGCAAACTTAAGAAAATTAACCAGCCATTGAATGTTGAATTATAGAACCCAACCAGATTGAGATAGGATTAAAGAAGAATTTGCTAATTCATTTAATTTTTCTTAAGCTAGTTATAAGTACACCATGATATTAACTTAGTAAAAAATGTTTTACATAGTTGGGTCAAATTCAGGAAATCTTAATTTTTTAAAAATTAAATTTGACTTCAAATACATTCTTATCAATTAAAGCATAATAAGGTAAATAATAAACTTAACTGAACATATTGAAATGTTGGCTTATCTGTAGGACTAAGTATTACTGTACCCTTATAGAAGACAGTTCAGTATGTTGTTCCTTACTAATAATTGGAATATCCTGAAATTCAAACTTACTGTTTTTTTCAGGAACTAATCAACTTTTTTTAGAGCATCACACTGTCTATAAGGCTTATGTTTTGTAGTAATGCATAAACTGGTTAATGAATTGGTTGGTGCATAGTGCCATGAGGTAAGTTTCAGATTCTCTGTGTAGTTAAATTTATGTAAGTTTTTGATGACAAATTTGACTTTTTCTGTAACAGCATCTGTGTAAGTTAGAGCATAAAGAGAGTCTAGTGAAACAGTGTGGTGCAGTTCATTCAAATTAATAATTTTGAGTACTGGAAGTGGGTATTACATCATCATTTTCAACAATGGATGGTATTTAGCGACAGCAACAGAGAGTTTGTGTGTGTAGAGGGTAAGGGTACCATAAATTCCTTGCAGGAAATTGCATTTAAAAAAATATATTTAGTCAGTTCCACAATAAGTTTTCTAATGTGTTTATTTTCTCTGGTTTCAATAAACACTGGGATAGCTTCATTTACTTATTCCTACTACAGTTACATCTAGATTCTTCAGAATTTCCGATCCTTCTTTATAGGTGATTTCTATATCTAATTTCTTTTTCTTATATATGAAAATGTTTATGTTTCTTAGAATTATTGCTATCTGGCTTGGGAAGACCTACTTTATTGTGTCTTTTTCATTTTTAGCCTTCAGAGTTGAAGAAATTCTTGAACAAGCAGACTATCTATATGAGAGTGGAGAAACAGAAAAACTTTATCAGTTGCTGACTCAATACAAGGAAAGGTAGGCAGTATATGATAGGCTTGGGTTTGCAGTTTCCTCAATTTTTTTATTTAACAATTAAAATGATTCTTGGTGCTTGACATTTTTAGAATTTTTTAAAAGTTTTTACTGCAAAATAATGTTTCTTATTGTTTATAGTATAATGTTTCTTTCAGTAAATGATTCACAAGTGCTATGTATCTCATTGATTTAGTAAAGGTGATTCTCCCTTAGTTATTCTAGTAGAATGTTGAAGTATTTTTTACGTTTGTTATTTTGCTTTGGATCATATGAGGTAGTTGTTGAATATATGGTTATCTCATCTATCTATATTATATATTTCTCATTTTTTAAGTTAATTTTTTACTGGTATAAGATAAAAATGAATTAGAATGGTCATATGCCACCATTGAATAGTATCTGTGTGTCACTTAAAATTTTTTTTTAATATTTATTTCTGAGAGGGAAAGAGACAAAGTGCAAGCAGGGTAGGGCAGAGAGAGAAGGAGACACAGAATCTGAAGCAGGCTCCAGGCTCTGAGCTGTCAGCACAGAGCCCATCGTGGGGCTTGAACTCATGAACTGTGAGATCATGACCAGAGCCGAAGTCGGATGTCTAATGACTGAGCCACCCAGGCACCCCTGTGTATCACTTGAGAAGCAGTTTTTTAGAGAAACTAAAAATACTTCCTTTTTCTATCTTAAGTATTAGGTTACATGTTTAGTCCAGAGTATCATTCTATAGTCAGTTTTTGGGAGGATTCAGGTGGAAGGAGATTCTACCCTATTAAATAGGTTAAATAAGGCTAAAATGGCATTTCCAGACCATGTGTCTACTTAATCTTCTAAGTTAAAAATAGTCATTTTCAGCTACCTTAGATTCCCAAGACAGTTTTCTCACCATGACCCATCATTTTTACTTCCTAAATGTCTATAGGATCCATTTTTTCTTCTCCACATTCCCCTTAGTTACTTATAGGGGCTGGCTTGGTATTTTATAGTCATATCAGTAATTACTTGAAAAGTAAGCTATAAGATAGTTACTCCATATTTGTTTAATTATAGATATACTGTTGCTACCTTTAGTTTCAAATTTTTATGTGAATACCATTATTTTAAGTTTATTTATTTATTTTGAGAGAGTAAGTAAGAGAGAACACGAGCAGGGGAGGAGCAGAGAGAGAGGAAAAGAGAGAATCCCAAGCAGACTCTGTGCTGTCAGTGCAGATCACCATGATCCCATGGTGAGATCATGACCTGAGCTGAAATCAAGAGCCCGATGCGCAACCAACTGAGCCACACAGGCCCCCCAAGTGAATACCATTTTTTGTTCTTCAAGGGGTCTAGTGCCCTTACTTGAAATATTCCATGCATCATGGAATGGATGACACACTCAAACCTAAGATTTATTTTGAGATTTTGTTATATTCAATCCTTCATTTATTAACACATATTTATCATATACCTGTTGTGTGCCAGGTCCTGAATTGTGGTCTAGGGATATAGCAGTTTTGTTTTTTAAAGCATGACGCTGTCTATAAAATTTATATATTTTCTGGTACTATGTGAACCAGTTAGTTGTCTGAGCGACCAGTGCACTCAAGCCTTAATTTATATGTTGAATTTGTAGTGCAGGTGTTTAGAGAATTAAAATACAAAGATCTTTTCTAAGGAAGTTACTATTTTAGATATTATAAGAAAGTTAATATGTATAGTATTGGGTATTTTGTAGGAAATTTTAGCAAGTAAAAGTTTTTGTGTGAAAGAATATAGCATTATGAATAATGACTTTTGATACTGCTAAATCTTCACTGATGTGTAAGACCATCATATGTATTCATTAGTGGTGTGACCTTTAACAATTTTTAAATTTGAGCTAAACTGGTTATTTTATATTTATTTCAAATTAGTGAAGATGCGGAGTTACTGTGGCGTTTGGCACGGGCATCACGTGATATAGCTCAGCTTAGTGGAACCTCAGAAGAGGAGAAAAAGCTCTTGGTCTATGAAGCCCTAGAGTATGCAAAAAGAGCACTAGAAAAAAATGAACGCAGTTTTGCAGCTCATAAGGTGAGGTGCTTAATGTAATAAAACTGTTACCATCTACTGAGAGGTACATTAGTCTATACTTAACCTATTATTCCTAATTTACATAGGAAAGAAAATTTCTCTATTTTAAAGAAGTAGGGAAGAGATTTATTTTTATAACATTTTTTCAAAAAGATGTTTTTTTCTGTGCATTCATGAAAATTTATTCTAACTTTATTAGTGTCTTGATAAATTAGTTTTGTGAATGCTTAGTTTCCTGAATTACCTATATCTTTATTCCTAGTAGTATAAGCACTTGACAATTGTTTACTCATTTTCTTCACATATTTCTGTTTTATGTAGAGGTGAGAGTAGAGCAGTTGGACAGCTGAGACCTAGTATAACTTTCATATGTAACTCCGCTACTCTCTAAATTTCCTAATTGGTTTAGAGTAATGTTTTTTAATGGACACTGTAGGGAGACATGGGGACATTATTCGTATTTTGGATTAGGACATCATGTTATCATGTTGGACTGTCCTCAGTAGACCCTGCCCCCAAGTCGTTGTGACAACCAAATTTCATCTCCTCCATTTCTAAATGCTCCCTAAGGATTCCTTAAATTTGTTGAGATTTGTTTATGGCCGAATATGGTCCACCTTTGTAAAGTTTCTTTGTGCACATGAAAAGAATGCTTATTCAGTTTCTTGTTGGAACTTTTTTATAAATTCAGGTGAAGTTGGTTGATAGTGTTGTTCGAGTCTTCTGTATCCTTACTGATACTCTGTCTGCCTGCTCTATAAATTATTGAGAGAAGGATGTTGAAATGTCCAAGTATAATGGTAGGTTTGTTTCTTTGCAGGTTTTTTTTTTTTACATTAAAAAAAATTTTTTTAGAGCATGAACAGGGGAAGAGGGGCAGGGAGAGAGCAAGAATGAGAGAGAGAAAGGATGAGAGAGAGAAAATAGAGTGAGAGAGAGAATGAGAGAGAGAGAGAATGAGAATGAGAGAGAGGATGAGAGAATGAGAGAGAGAGAGAGAATGAGAATGAGAGAGAGAGAGAGAGAGAGAGAGAGAGAGAGAGAGAGAATGAGAATGAATCCTAAGCAGGCTCCATGCTTAGCATACACCCCAATGATTAACTTGATCCCATAACTCTGGGATCATGATCTGCGCCGATATCAAGAGTCGGACACTCAACCAACTGAGCTACCTAGCTGCCCCTTTTTGCAGTTTATTAATTTTTGCAGCATGTATTTTAAAGTGCTGTTGTTAGGAATATAAGCATCTAGAATTGATTATATTTTCTTGATGCATTGACTTCTATCATTATAAAATGATCCCCTTTATCTTTGAAATAACTCCTGGGTTTTTTGTTTGTTTTTTTTCTTTTTCTTTTGGTTTTATAGTCTATTTTGTCTGATATTAACATAGCAACTCTTATTTTGTTTTTATTAATGTTAGCATGTTACATCCTTTTCTGTCCTTTTACTTAACTGATTGTGTCCTTATATTTAACATATACTTGTAAACAGGTGATGTCTTTTATTTTTACTTCTGTATTTTGCATTATATAAAATTCATCATTGTAATACATACAGTGCTATGAATTTTTAGCATTTTCACTGTGTTATGCAATCATCATCACTGTCTAATTCCAGAATATTTTTGTTACTTCCAAAAGAAACCCTATACCTATTACCAGTTAATCCCAATTCTCCACTGCTCCTGTCCCCTGGCCAAGCACTAATCTAGTTTCTATCTCTGTGAGTTTGCTTGTTCTAGACATTTCATATAAATGGAATCATACAATATGTGTTCTTTTTGGGTCTGGCTTCTTTCCCTAAGCATAATATTTTCAAGGTTTATCAATACTGAGTATGTGACAGTACTTCATTTTTTTATGACTAAGACTCTGTTGTTTGGGTATACCAGTTTTGTTTCTCCATCACCATGAACATTTAGGTTGTTTCCACTTTTTTGCTATTATAAATAATAGTACTGTAAACAATTGTGTACTGGTTTTTGTGTGAACATCTGCTTTCACTATTTTTTCTTATATTGAGGTAAATTCACACAACATAAAATTAACCATTTTAAAGCCCTCAGTGTAGTGACATTTAATACATTTACAGTGTGGTGTAACCATTACCTCTGTGTAGTTCCAGAACATTTTTATCACCCCAGAAGGAAACCCTGGACCCATTAAGTAGTCACTCTCTGTTTACTCTTATTCCCAGCCCTTCGCAACCACTAATCTGCTTTCTGTCCCTATGGCTTTACCTACTCAGGATATTTCCTAGAAGTGGTATCATAGAGTACGGGGTTGTTTGTGTCTGACATCTTTCACTTACAATGTTTTTGAGGTCCATCCACATTGTAACATGTATTGGTACTTTATTCCTTTTAATGGATGAATAATATTCCATTGTATGGATATATACCACATTTTGTTTACCCATTGATTAGTTGATGGATATTTGGATTATTTCCACATTTTTGGCTATTTATAGTAAAACTATCAACATTCATGTACAAGCATTTGTTTAAATACCTGTTTACAGTTCTTTTGAGTATATATGTAAGAATGGACTTGCTGGGTCATTGGTCATTCTATGTAATTCTTTTTGAGGAACTGTCAAATTGTTCTTCAAGGTAGCTCTACCATTTTACATGGCTGATAGCCATGTGTAAGAGTGTTCCAGTTGCTTTACAACCTTGCTAACTCTCATAATTATCCATTAAATAAATTAACAATTACTGGTGTGAAGTGGTATCTTATGGTTTTGATTTGCATTTTCCTAATGAGTAATGATGTTGAACATCTTCTCATGTGCTTATTCAACATTTGTATATCTTTGGAGAAATGTTTATTCAAATTCTTTGTCCATTCTTAAACTGGGTTTGTCTTTTTATTGTTGAGGGGAGTTTTTTGTTTG
>CM053569.1:45994961-46218277 GCA_028646485.1 Cryptoprocta ferox
CTAGCTTTGAGAAGAATGCTGGTGCAATTTTGATTGGGATTGCATTGAATGTGTAGATTGCTTTGGGTAATAATGACATTTTAACAATATTTATTCGTCTGATCCATGAGCATGGAATGTTTCTCCATTTCTTTGGGTCTTCTTAATTTCCTTCCTAAGTTTTCTATAGTTTTCATCATACAGATCTTTTACATCTTTGCTTAGGTTTATTCCTAGGTATTTTATGGTTTTTGGTGCAATTGTGAAAGGATCAGTTTCTTGATTTCTCTGTTGCTTCATTATTGGTGTATAAAAATGCAACCGATTTCTGTACGTGGATTTTGTACCCTGTGACTTCGCTGAATTCATGGATCAGTTCTAGTAGGCTTCTGGCGGAGGCTGTCGGGTTTTCCATGTAGAGTATCATGTCATCCGTGAAAAGGGAAAGTTTGACTTCATCTTTGCCAATTCTGATGCCTTTGATTTCCTTTTGTTGTCTGGTTTCTGATGCTAGGACTTCCAGCACTATGTTAAACAACAGTGGTGAGAGTAGACATCCCTGTCGTTTTCCTGATCTCAGGGGGAAAGCTCTCAGTTTTTCCCCATGGAGGATGATATTAGCTGTGGGGTTCTCCTAAATGGCTCCTATGATGTTTAAGTAAGTTCTTTCTATCCCGACTTACTCGAGGGCCTTTATTAAGAAAGCATGGTGTATTTTGTCAAATGCTTTTTCTGCATTATTCGACAGGATCAAATGGTTTTTATCTTGTCTTTTGTTAATGTGATGTATCACATTGATTGACTGGCAAATACTGAACCAGCCCTATAACCCAGGAATGAATCCCACTTGATCATGGTGGATAATTATTTTTATATGCTGTTGAATTCGATTTGCTAGTATCTTGTTGAGGACTTTTGCAGCCGTATTCATCAAGGATATTGGCCTGTAGTTCTCTTTTTTGGCTGGGTCTCTGTCTCATATGGGAATCAAAGTGATGCTGGCTTCGTAGAATGAGTCCGGAAATTTTCCTTCCATTTCTATTTTTTGGAATAGCTTGAGAAGAATGGGTATTAACTCTGCTTTAAAGGTCTGGTAGAATTCCCCTGGGAAGCCATCTGGCCCTGGGCTCTTATTTGTTGGGAGATTTTTGATAACTGATTCAATTTCTTCACTGGTTATGGGTCTGTTCAGATTTTTTGTCTCTTCCCGTTTGAGTTTTGGTAGTGCATGTGTGTTTAGGATTTTGTTCATTTCTTCTAGGTTGTCCAGTTTGTTTGCATATAATTTTTCATAGTATTCCCTGATTAATTGCTTGTATTTCTGAGGGATGGATTGTAATAGATCCATTTTCATTCGTGATTTTGTCTGTTTGGGTGCTCTCTCCTTTCTTTTTGAGAAGCCTGCCTAGAGGTTTATCAGTTTTATTTTTTCAAAAAACCAACTCTTGGTTTCATTCATCTGTTCCCCTGTTTTTTTGGATTCTATATTGTTTATTTCGGCCCTGATCTTTATTATTTCTCTTCTACTGCTGGGTTTGGGGTGCTCTTGCTGCTCTGCTTCTAGTTCCTTTAGGTGTGCTGTTAGATTTTGTATTTGCGCTTTTTCTGGTTTTTTGAAATAGGCCTGGAGTGCAATGTACTTTCCTCTTAGGACTGCCTTTGCTGCATCCCAAACAGTTTGTGTTGTTGTATATTCATTTTCATTTGTTTCCATATATTTTTTAATTTCCTCTCTAATTGTCTGGCCCAATCGTTCTTTAGTAGAGTGGTCTAAACTCCATATTTTTGGAGGTGTTCCAGACTTTTTCCTGTGATTGATTTCAAGTTTCATAGCATTGTGATCCGAAAGTGTGCATGGTATGATCTCAATTATTTTATATTTCTGCTTTATGACCCAGTATGTGGTCTATCTTGGAGAATGTACCATGTGCACCTGAGAAGAAAGTGAATTCCATAGCCTCAGGATGTAGAGTTCTAAATATATCTGTCAAATCCATCTGTTCCAATGTGTCGTTCAGGTCCACTCTTTCCTTAGTGATTTTCTGTCTATTTGGTCTATCCATTGCTGTAAGTAGAGTATTAAAGTCCCCTGCAATTAGCATATTCTTATCAATAAGATTGTTTCTGTTTGTGATTAACTGTTTTATGTATTTGGGTGCTCCCGTATTCAGCGCATAGACATTTATAATTGTTAGCTCTTCCTGACAGATAGATCCTGTGATTATATAATGCCCTTCTTCCTCTCTTGTTACTGCCTTTAAAGTCCAGATTGTACGATAAAGTATGGCTACTCCAGCTTTCTTTTGACTTCCAGTTGCATGATAGATATTTCTCCATCTCCTTACTTTGTATCTGAAGGTGTCCTCAGGTCTAAAATGAGTCTCTTGTAGACAGCAAATAGATGGGTTTTGTTTTTTTAATCCATTCTGCTACCCTATGTCTTTTGATTGAAGCATTCAGTCCATTTACATTCAGTGTTATTATTGAAAAATACGGGTTTAGAGTCATTGTGTTCTCTGTAGGGTTTATGCCTGTAGTGGTGTCTCTGGTACCTTGTGTTCCTTGCAACATTTCCCTCATAGAGGGCTGGTTGTAGCCTTGTAGGGCTGGTTTAGTGGTGATGAGTTCTTTCAGTTTTTATTTGGGAAAACCTTTATCTCTCGTCTATTCTGAGTGACAGGCTTGCTGGATAGAGGATTCTTGGCTGCATATTTGTTCTGTTCATCACATTGAAGATTTCCTGCCATTCCTTTCTGGCCTGCCAAGTTTCAGTTGATAGGTCTGTAACCACTCTGATATGTTTCCCTTTGTATTTAGGGCCCCTTTATTACTAGCTGCTTTCAGAATTCTCTCCTTATCCTTATATTTTGCCAGTTTCACTCTGATATGTCCTGCAGATGGTTGATTCAAGTTACGTCCTAGGGGAGTTCTCTGTGTCTCTTGGATTTCAGTGTCTGTTTCTTTCCCCAGACTGGGGAAGTTCTTGGCCATAATTTGTTCATGTACCCCTTCAGCACCTTTTTCGTTTTATTCTTCTCCTGGAATTCCTATGATACAGATATTGTTCTGTTTGATTGTATCACTCAGGTCTCGAATTCTCCTTTACTGCTCCTGGGTCAATTTATCTCTCTTTTTCTCGGCTTCCTCTTTTTCTATAATTGTGTCTTCTAATTCACCTGTTCTCCTCTCTGCCTCTTCAATCTGTGTAGTGACCGCCTCCATTTTATTATGTACCTCTTTTATAGCATTTTTCAATCCGTCACAACTATTTTTAAGGCCCATAGTCTTTGTAGCAATAGTTTCTTTGATGTCTTCCATCCCTTTTTCAAGCCCAGCGATTAATTTTATGACAGTTGTTCTAAATTCTTGCTCAGTTATGTTGCTTATATCTGTTTTGAGCAATTCTGTAGCTGTGACTTCTTCCTGGAATCTCCTTAGAGGAGAGTTCTTCTGTTTCGTCATTTTGGCTAGCTTTCTGTCTCTTGTCAGTTTTAAAAGCTTGTTATGCACTCTGCACCTGTGAGTATTGCTATATTAAAGGAGGCTCATTGACTGTCCAAGGCTTGTCCGTTTAGGAAGTGTTCTTTTGATGGTGTCCCTTGGTCTCTCTTGTTTTGCCTTTGGTTATTTTATTTCCCTACTTGTAGTGATAATTGGGACTCTCCACCATGTGTACTTTGGCTTGTTTCTTGAGGTAGCCCTGAAAAGGAAAAGAGACAGACAAACACACAGGGAAGCAAACACACAGCAAGTCAAACAAACAAGGAAACCAGAAGGGAAAAAAAGGGGGGGGGGGACAAAAACAACAAGAGACAAAGGGTAGTCTAAAAGCATAAAACCAGAAATCCCAATTACAAATAAAGAGCATGGTGTAGGCAGTGCTGATGGAAGAGCATATACAAAGAGAAAAGTGACAGGGGTCGGGAGGAAGCAAAATTGAACATTGACCAGGCAGAGAGACTAAAACACTTAGTTCGTATAGAGAAAGAGGAGAATATGGTGGGAGGCGAGGAGGAAAAAAACGAAGATAGTGTTACCCAAAGAAACTATATAATCTGATTATTCCAGAGAGAGAGAAAGGAAAGTAGCAATGGAGGTGTAGAATATGCATCAAGAGAATGGATTAAATGTGACTGTTTAAGCAAACCAATGACCAGAGTGCCCAGTCCAACAGAGGGTAGAGATAAGAATGAGATAAGGGGAAATATATCTGAATAGCAAGAATTGATCTAGAGTTAATCATGGCAATGCATCATTGTTGGTCTTGCCTGTACTCTGGTGGGGGGGGGGGAGGAGGCAGCTCTCCAGCGCGGATGGGCGTGGCTTGGTGTAGGCAGGTCTCATCTCCACTGAGGTCCCCAGGGCTGCTCTCTGAGGCCCCACCTTGGTGGTTGTGGGGAGAAAAATGGCAGCGACCCAGTCCCTTCTGGAACCAAGCATTGCGACTCAACTCTTTTGAGTCTGATCTCCCTGCGCTGCAGGCGTAGCCAAGGTGGGCAGAGTTGTATTTCCCAAGCCCCGCCTC
Organism: Cryptoprocta ferox; assembly: GCA_028646485.1. Lineage (NCBI taxonomy): Eukaryota > Metazoa > Chordata > Mammalia > Carnivora > Eupleridae > Cryptoprocta > Cryptoprocta ferox. Next base: position 45,999,466 of record CM053569.1, read on the forward strand.
GTTTCCAGATCTTAGTCCGAGGACTTTAATGATACTGCTCAAAATGTACTCCCGCAGACCGGGCAGCTTCCTAGTAGGGGGAGTAGGGGAGCAGTTTATCCTGGCACCGCCTGGGATCGGGGCACCTAGCGCAAGGAAAGCACCACAGCTAGAGAAAGGGTCTCTCTCCAAACGCCCTGCGGTTACAGATAGGATGATAGGATCCCTCTCCTTCCCGGGCCTAGGTTTTTCTCTTCCCCAGAGACAGTTTATAGCAGTTTCAGCTGCTCTTTCTCTTCTCCTCTTCTCTCCGTGACTCTCTGCGGAGGGGGCTCCCTCCTCTCTGTGCCTGCGGGTCCTAGCCTGTTTTTATCTTCCCCAGTTCGCAATCATGCACCTATGAGGCTGTCTTCTTAGTGGACTTTGTCTCTTTTCTTCCCAGACTCTTGCGGTTCAGTGTCTCATGGCTTCAGTTCTTCCTGATTTGAGAGATGTGGGGGGGGGCTCCCTACTTCTCCGCCATCTTGCTGCTTCTCCTTATACTATATATTTAGAGTTATTCTCTTAATGGTTATCCTGAGGAATACCATTAATATCTAATTTATAATAACCAAGTTCAGATTGGATGTCAACTTAATTTCAATACTATACCAGCTTTGCTCTTAGATATCTCTGCTCCAACCCCTGTGTTGTGACACAGTCAGCTAGCATTTTGATCATGGACTTCTCAGCATCCAGAAATGATGAGTAGTAACATTTCTGTTGTTTTAGCTGCCCACTCTAGTGTTTTGTTCTAGCAGGACAAACAGATTAATGCATGTGTCCATGGTTTCTGATTTGGTTGTTAATCTTATTAAGGACCCTTTGTACATGACAAGTCACTTCCTTCCTGTTTTCAAGATCATCTCTTTGTTTTTATCTTTGACAGTTTGATTCTGCTGTTTCTGGTTGTAGATCTCTTAAATTTATCTTATTTGGGGTTTTTGTTTTCATCAAGGTAGAGAAGCCTTTGGCATTTAAGTTTTTAAAAATTCATTCTACTCCCTTCTCTCCTCCTTTCTCCTACTGGGACTCCTCTTCTGTTTATTTTGGTAGACATGTGGGTGTTTCACAGGCCTCTGAGGCTGTGTTCATTTTTCTTCCTTCTTTTTACTTTGTTTCTTATAGAGTATAATCTTAATTGACCTGATATCTCAAATTAGCTGATTCTTTCTTCTGTCCACATCCACTGTTGAGCCCTTAATTCAATGTTGTGTATTTTTTATTTCATGTATTGTACTTTTCACCTCCATAGTATCTATTTGGTTCCATTTTATAATTTCTGTCTCTTTATTGACAATTATCTATTTGTTTAGACATTGTTCTAAATATACTTTAGTTCTTTAGACATAATTTCCTTGTTGAACATACATAAAGCCTAGGAAACCCAACATCTGGGCTTCTTGAGTTTCCTTTAATTTTTTCCTCCTCTACGTGGGTTATACAGTCTTATGTTTTGCATGCCCTGTAATTTTTTTCTTGGAAACTGGACATGTTAACTATTATAAAATGGTAAATCTGGAAATCAGAGTCTCTCCTTTCCCAGAATTTGTTGTTGCTGCTTTTAGTATTTGTTGTTGTTTTTTATTTAAGATTTTATTTTTAAGTAATCTCTATACTCAACATGGGGCTCAAGTTCACAATCCCAAAATCAAGGGTCACATGCTGTACTGACTGAACCAACCAGGTGCTCGTGTTGTTTTTCTTGACCAAATTCTGTTCTGTAAAGTCTGTATTCTTTGTCATATGTAGCAACAGAAGTCTCTGTTCTCTTAGTTTAGTGGTCACCTAATAATTGGGCAGACATTTTATAAAATATCTGGAGTCAAAATGTTTTCTAGTCTTGGTCCTGGGGCTCTCTGTTTATGTTGGGACATACCCTTAGCCCTTAGCTGGGCAGTTTGAAAACTGTGCCTTGGCTTTCACTTTCAGTGAAGAGCCTTAAGCTTAGGGCCTTCTCAGATCTTTCCTAAGCATGCACTCATAAAAAAAAGACATGTGTGTCTTTTCTGGATTTTCAGGGATATGTTGGAATTTTTGTTTTGTTTTTGTTTTGTTTTTGGCTGTGGTGTTATTGCATAAGCAAAATGCTTTGCCATTTAATTAAATAACAAGATAATTCACATTTTACTATGCTTTCAAAGCATGACACTTGAAGTCCATTTTATCTTCCTTTGACCTATGCATTGGTAGTAAAAATAAAGTGTCATGGTATGGCAGTATATGTGGCACTCCAAATGCTGTCACGTTATAACCCTATCACTGTGATTTGCTTTTGAGCAGCAGGAAGAATCATTTAAAATATCACATATGATCTCATCACAATTCAACTATGCCATTGTTGAGCAAAGGCAGCCAGTCAGTGCGTAAGTGAAGAGCATGACCGTGTTCTAGTAAAGCTTTGTTTGTGAGCACTGAAATTTGAATTCAACATAATTTTCATATGTCATGAAATATTCTTTTGGCTTTTCTTTATTGAACCTTTTAAGAGCCCTTAGGGACATCTCTTTCCCTAGCCTTTCCTCCCAAGCTTTTCATTAGTTTCTTTGCTGGAGACAGCAGCAGTATAAGATTTTAGTCTATAAATGTTTTCAGCAAATGCCCCTCCCCTCATCCACCCCCCCTATCCCCACCCCCAGAGACAGTTTTATCACTAGGGCCTTTTCAGGTTAGGTGAAATATGTATAAGGCCAGTCTTCCAGGGAGCCACCAAACAGGTCAGAACAAATGATTACAATTCTCCATGAATGAGTTCTGTTGTGTTCCCTCTGGTATCAGGCATGGCAGGCTATTTTACAGCTCCTGCTGAGATTGGGAGTGTGGTAGGGGACCAGAGTAAGATAAAACAGCACAAAGTTCATTGTTCTCACTAGGAATAATCTGATACTTTGAATAAGCATTCCCAGGTCACTGCAAGCTTCAGGTTAATTTTAGAGTTCCAAAAAAGAGTTGATTTTGATAGTTGTTGCTCATTTTTTTTTCAGTGCTTTTATGTAGAAGCAGAATTTAGAGTTCTTTACTTTGCCTTTTTCACTTATGTCGCTCTCAGTCTTTCTTAATTTTAATCCAATTTGGCAGTGTGGTTTTCATTTGGAGTTTTGGACCATTTACATTTAATGTGATTAATGATATTTTGGGGTTTAAATTTCCTATCTTTCTATTCCATCTGTTCATCTTCTTTTTCTGCCTTCTTTTGTAGTGATCATTTTTTGGATTCCGTTTTATTTATTTCATTGACTTAATGGCTATAACTCTGTGACATGTTTTAATGGTTGGTTTAAGGTTTATACTATACATCTTTAACTTATAGTCCACATCAAGTGATATAACATTTCATGTGTTAATAACTGCTCTTTGTGCTATTATTGTGATACATTCTTAACATATGTTAAAAGTCTCAAGATACTGCCAGTCTAATCAGGGAAGAATGTTTAGGATTAATCCATAAGCTCACGTTTGCTTTGTATATAGAATATAGTGAGATACATAAGAGAAGGTATTTTTATCCAGAGTCCTGATAATGTGGGAGAAGATCAGAACAGCAAATTTGAAACCCTGTATAATGCCTCTAGTCACTTAGATTTGGGCAACTGGGTAACTCAGTGGAGATTACGTGAGCATAGCCTATAGAGGGTGTGTGTGTGCGTGCGAGCACATGTATGTGTGCATCTACACGTATGTTGTGTTTTAAGTTACACTTTTTAATTTTCAATAAACTTACCAAGATTTTGGCAGATAATAGATTTATTTTTATTTTTAATTTTTTTTAATGTTTTATTTATTTTTGAGAGAGAGAGAGAGCATGAACAGGGGAGGGTCAGAGAGAGAGGGAGATACAGAATCTGAAGATGGAGAGAGAGAGAGAGATACAGAATCTGAAGATGGAGAGAGAGAGAGAGAGAGCATGAACAGCATCTTCAGAACAGAATCTGAAGATGGTCTCCAGGCTCTGAGCTAGCTGTCAGCACAGACAGAGCCCGACATGGGGCTCGAACCCACGAACCTGAGCCAAAGTCAGACACTTAACCGACTGAGCGACCCAGGCGCCCCTGGCAGAGAATAGATTTAAACAGAAGTTAGTTTTGGTTAAAATATTTGTGGTTGTAACTCTTAAAAGCCCACAGAAATAAGCTCAAACAAAAATGGGGGGGTGTTTTTTATTAGAAACTACTGTTTTTCACAGAACCCAAAGGCAGGGTGCTTTTGGTTCAGGAAAAACTGGCACGATTGCTCTGAGGTTTGTCTTTTCTCTTTGCTGTTACCTGCAGATCTTTTTCTCTGCAGGCTTTTTTTCCTCATTCTAAGTCTTGTGACTTTCTACAGCACTTGAATTTATGAAGCTTGGATATTTTGGATTTAGTTCTTAGGGATAAAACTCAGATTGTCTCAGTTTGGGTCTGTTGTCCCATTTGTAGCTATGGGGGCAACATCACAATTGACAAATGTGGCTCTTATTACTAGAACAGTGCAGATGTGGGAGAAGAGGCAGCTTGTGGAAAAGAGGATGAGAAAATAAAATGATAGTTATTCAGCTGCAAATTTTTAAAAAAATTATTCTCCAGTTATAAACATGAATCATTACGTCCTCACTGTATTGAAAACTTCCTTAGACTCTATATTCTTTACCTTGTATTATAGTTTCTATAAACATGTCCTGTCCTTGAGTTCCTTAAGGTCCATGTCTACTTTCCTTTGTATATGACAGTATATTTTATTCAGTTTTTATGCTCACTAAATTTTTTGTTGAATGAGAATGACTATTGAGGAATAAATATTCAGTTTTATATTGTATTAAGTGGAATATTAGTGGAGTGTTATTATTCTTACACTTTTTTTCTTCTATTTTTAGTGGTATGCAATCTGTATTAGTGATGTTGGAGATTATGAAGGCATCAAGGCTAAAATTGCAAATGCTTACATTATCAAGGAGCATTTTGAGGTACTGATAAATTTTAAGTCATTACTTTTTTAATAAATTTCTGTTTTACTTATCTATTGCTGTATAGCAAACCACCTAAAACTTAAAGCCCTAAAGCAGTGATAGCTTATTTCTCAACATTCTGTGGGTTTATTCTGTAGTGGTGTTTTGCTCTGTTTGGTGTAGCTGAGGTCATTTAGACAGCTGTGTTCACCTCTGTCTTCAGCTGGGACAGGAATGCTCAAGATAGCCTATTAAGTAACTGTTTATTTCCACTTTTCTTTATATTTAGTCTAGCCCAAGCTTCTTTACAGCATGGTAACTGGCTTCTAAGAATGAGCATTCCAAGGTAAAATTCTAGTGTGCAAACTTTTATCAGGCTTCTGTTTTGTATCACACTTGGTAAAGTCCTGTGGACCTAAACAAGTCATGTGGCCAAGACAAGAGTTTGTGGGAGGGAGCTATACAAGATCCTGAATACCCAGAGGTGTGGTCTAGTTTAACTATCTAACACAATTGACAAACCCCTCCCAATAGAATAGTACTGTAAACAGTATTATCTCTGTGTGTGTATTTTGTGTTTTAATATTTCCAGTTACTTATTTTATAGGAAGCTCTTTAGATGTCAGATGTTCTCTAGGAGTTTGTATTGCATGATGGGCGTAAACACTACTTCATTGTCCTAAACAAAACTAAACAAAAATCTCCCAAAAAACTGACCCTAAAAAACCAGCATATTTATTTCTCTTTTGATATTTTAGACCACTGCAAAAATACAAAGGAAGAGAATATGGTGAAAAACTTACATGGGGAGAATATTAGATAAGCTGTTGAATAGCCTTTCTGAATTTTATAGTTTTAGTCTCAATTCCTATAATGGGTAGTAGAAAAGAACATTGGGCTAAGAGGAGACCTAGCTTTCTATTCAGGCATCAATAGTGTGTGTGTGTGTGTGTGTGTGTGTGTGTGTGTGTGTGTGTGTATGTGTGTGTACCTCTCTCTATATATATACCCATTTAATAATATGCAACATTTTTCACATTTTAAGAACAGAATGGGAAAAGATAGTTGCAAATGACATATCGGATAAAGGGCTAGTATCCAAAATCTACAAGGAACTCACCAAACTCCACACCCGAAAAACAAATAATCCAGTGAAGAAATGGGCAGAAGACATGAATAGACCTTCTCCAAAGAGAACATCCAGATGGCCAACAGATACATGAAATGATGCTCAGCGTCACTCATCATCAGGGAAACACAAATCAAAACCACACTGAGATACCACCTCACGCTGGTCAGAGTGGCTAAAATGAACAAATCAAGATACTATAGATGCTGGCGAGGATGTGGAGAAGTGGGCACCCTCCTACACTGTTGATGGGAATGTAAACTGGTGCAGCCACTCTGGAAAACAGTGTGGAGGTTTATCAAAAAATTAACAATAGAACTCCCCTATGACCCAGCAACAGCACTGCTAGGGATTTACCCAAGGGATACAGGAGTGTTGATGCATAGGGGCACATGTACCCCAGTGTTCACAGTGGCACTTTCAACAATAGCCAAATCATGGAAAGAGCCTAAATGTCCATCAACTGATGAATGGATCAAGAAGATGTGGTTAATCTATACAATGGCATACTACATGGCAATGAGAAAGAATGAAATTTGGCCATTCGTGGCAACATGGATGGACCTCGAGGGTGTCATGCTAAGCGAAATAAGTCAGGCAGAGAAGGACAGATACCATATGTTTTCACTCATAAGTCTAACAGGAGAAACTTAACAGAGGACCATGGGGAGGGGAAGGGGGAAAAAAGAGGGAGAGGGAGGGGGGGCAAATCATGAGAGACTGTTGAATACTGAGAACAAACTGAGGGCTGAAGGGGGAGGGGGAAAGGGGAAAGGAGGTGGTGGACATGGAGGGCACTTGTGGGAATGAGCACTAAGTGTATGGAAACCAACTTGACAAACTATAAAAAAATCTGATTATAAAAAAAATAAAAACTTTGAAATCAGATTACATTATATAATCAATGGTATCTTATAATTGGCAGTGCTTTTTTTCTTTTTAGTGGTACATATAATAATGATGCATAGTAACTTTCATGGTATCTTAGATTCAATTAAATGCCATAATTTGCTCAGCAGCATTAAATAAATTGCCTAAATTATTCTGTGCTATAGGATGTAGAAATATGTGACAAATAACTTCAATATGAAAAATGAAAAATTGCAGAAAATTATATTAATGGAAACAGAAAAGGCTATATTTTTTTAAAAACAAATGCTTTGCAAGTTTCATACGTGTATGTGTTAAGTATATTTTAAAAAATGATGTTTAGTATTTACATACTAAAAAGATCATCTATACTATTATTTCTAATTCCATTATTATATCTAAAGCCATAAGGAATTACTATCTTTGGATGGTTGTTGTTTTAAAGATTTTATTTTAAGCAATCTCTACACCCATTGTGGGGCTTGAACTCACAACCCCCAACATCAAGAGTCGCATGCTCCACTGACTGAGACAACCAAGCAACTCTATCTTTGGATGGTTTTTGAAAACACTTACACTAATGGCAGGAAAAATTATAAAAGAAAGAGTTTACTTGAGGAGTAGTCCCTCTCAACCGCTCCCATAAGAAAATTAAATTCCCCTAGGTATGTTATTCTCTCAGTTCTGTAAAACAGCAAACTCAGGCATGGCAGGAAGAGAGAACTTGTCAGAGTCAAAAAGGTAGAAGTCATTGAGCTGTGATTTGAACCCTGGCAGTCTGGCTTCAGAGTTCACATTGGTAACCAGTTACAAATATTTTAAAATATGTATCTCACAATTACTAACTGAAAGTGAAAATGTGGGTTTACAGAAAAGCATAAGATAGAAGGTCTCAATTTTTTAAAAACGGTCTTTTATTTTTAATAGGATTAACATTAATCTGAGATGGTCTTAGTGACTTTCAAAATAGTTGAAAAAAGGAGGAATAGTTTGGTTAAAGTTCTGTAGTTTATGCTTTACATTAATTTACATAGGACTTTCACATAGTAAATAGAAATTAGGGAAACTTTTTCAGTGTATTTTACATTGCATATAATTATTTACTAATAAATTCTGTGACTAAATAGCATTTTTCCTTTGTTAAGGATAAATGGGGAGGTTGAATAAAATATATACAGGAAGAGGCTTTGTAAAATTATGTACTTTTTTCTTATTTTAGGAAAGAATGCTATTTAATCCAGTATTCATATAGAACTTGCCAAAAAGAACTTCCTTATTTATTTTTCTTCTAATCTAGAAGAAACATTGAGATTGATTTTCAAAATGAGATTGATTTACAGATTTCGTATTTTTTCCCATATTGATAAATCCTCTCAGGATTTATTGCCAAACTTTATAAAACAGAAACTTTAATAGAAGTCATTAACAGTGTATTGAAATGAATTTAACTAAATTAAAGAATCAAGAGGGAAAAAGCTGATATTGATTATCCTAGAAGGATTGAAATGCAGGGTTGCCGAAAATTTTTTTTTTTTAAATCATGGCTTTATGTTTGCTGAAACACAAGCATTATTTGTGTTTAGAACATAGATATGATTTACCTTCTTCTTTCTTGTTAGAAAGCAATTGAACTGAACCCAAAAGATGCTACCTCCATTCACCTTATGGGTATTTGGTAAGAGAATTTCTTAAGTAAATATTTCACTGGTATTTAGTATGATCTTATCTTGTAGTATATGAAACAAGATGTAAAATATTTAAAAGTATTTGACATTTATGAGCATTTAATGAACTAGCAGTTGTGATGTATTATTAGAAAATACTATATTTGATTGTAATCATGTTAACCATTGTTACTCAGATCATTTAGAAGCAAATATTAAGATGAAAAGGCATTAAAATTTGTTAGACTTTGAAATTCCCTTACTTAGGAAAGATTATTCTTATTTACCAGGCCAAGTGAAATTGGATTAATCTAATTATATATAGCAATACAGTGTGATGCCCTAAGAGGGTCTTTGCATCTTCAAGGCGTATAAAATACAGTCTGATTCACCTGAACAACAATATAATTGTGACTTTCAGTATATTTCCATTTATCCAACGTATAACATTATTTTGCTGGTATGAGCATACACCAGTCTGTTTAAATACTTGTTGATTTAAGAATTTTTTTGAGACAGGTTTGCCATGTTTTCTTTGGGTTGTAGTCTGCAGATCTGAATATTTTATTATCTTCTTTTTGGTGTAAACTAATGATAATGGAGACAGTCACTAAGTAAGATGCTAGAGAGTAAACATGAATGAGATACAAGTCTACCTCAAGGAGTTCAGACAATAGAGATATAGCACTTTTTTCCCTACTTCTATCAGAAAGTTGTCAAGATCTCTGGATGTTAATCATTTGCCTCACTCTTTTAAATAGGCAGACTTAAGTTGTTTTTTGCCATTGTTATTTATGCATATCATGTTTGGTTTTGTCATTTTTTTTATTTAAAAATTTTTTTAATGTTTTATTTTTGAGAGAGTCAGAGCGTGAGCAGGGGAGGGGCAGAGAGAGAGGGGGACACAGAATCCATAACAGGCTCCAGGCTCTGAGCTGTCAGCACAGATCCCGATGCGGGACTCGAACCCATGGACTGCAAGATCATGACCTGAGCCACTGAGCCACCCAAATGCCCCATGGTTTTGTCATTTTTTTAAACTTCTCTGAGTTAGTCTTTCTTATGCAAAAAATAGGGGTAATAATCCAAACTCATTTAGTACTTGTAAGGAGTGGATGAGAGATAATCACCTAGCACCTCGAAGTGAGCACTTAGTGATGAATGATATATACTATCATTACTAGTACTATTGCTTACTATTTATATTAATAACAAAATATACCCTAATTGATGGATCAATATAAATCAGTCTCTGGGTAATGTAGTAGGAATATTAACCTACTGAATATTATGTAAAGTACAAATTGTTTAAACGTACAACAGGAGAAGATACGTTTTATGTTAAGATGCTTAGTTTTCTTAAAAAAAAGGTGCATTTCAGATGTATATATGTTATTTTATTTCTCTGTAGGTGTTATACATTTGCTGAAATGCCTTGGTATCAAAGAAGAATTGCTAAAATGCTGTTTGCAACTCCTCCTATTTCAACCTATGAGGAGGTAGTGTGCTGTCCTTTGTTAAGTTTAGTACTGATTTCTTAACTGCAGTGCCATTCTACAGTGTCCAGATCTGGAGCTCTGATCAGTGAGGCATTTGAGCACGTTTAACCATCCAATGCAACTATCTTATCACAAAGGCATAATACTTAGAATCTGTGACTGGTGAGTGTTTTTTTTTCTTTAGGTGAGTTCCTAAAGAACTCCTAACCTGATGACTCTGATACATTGTTAGCTATAATAGCTCATGGCTAAAATTTTCATTATTTTCTGCTTGAAATCTATACCATATAAAAGTCATAAAATAGAACAAGAAATTCAACAACTGTTGCTCAGCATGTTTTAGGTACATGTTCTACACACTACCAGTCATTTACCTGGAGAAGAAAGCAGTGTATTTGTATAGATAATTACAACTTTTTTTAAAAAGTGGGGTCGAATGGTTCATACTCTTATATATCAAGGCCTTTTGCTTTCTTGTTAAAAATAAAATTTGAAAGGGATTTCTGGGCAAACATTTGAGTTAACATCACTAAAATTTTCAGAGTAAGGAGATAAGACCACTGAAAAAGCTTCCATAGTACCTGTACCATATCAGGGAGCTATTTTTTTCTTCTGGGAAGTTATACTGTAGAATTTGATGTAAAAATGTTTAGTTGAATAATTAGAACGTAGTTGGGAAATAGTTATTAAAAAGAATGTATTCTAAGAAAATACTGTCAGCTCTACTATAACAAATCAGTTATGTTTCTAAGAAATCAATTAATACATTATAAAAAGTTGAAGTGGAACAAAAAGAACTAAGAGTTTCAGACTCACAATAGCATTTTATGTTGGAATTTCAGTTATAAAGGACTTTTAAAATTTTATTGGTACAACCTGTATACCACTGAGTAAATTTAGCTTTTGATTGTATCAAGTTTTTACTCGTAGTGACTATTATGATTTAAGAGAGAAAGATCAGAATAGCTCAGTTGCATATGATAATGTTTATTCCTTTCTGCACTTGATGCTGGGTTAGTACAAGTTCTGAATAGCAATCACGTTATTACTAGAAGTGGTCCATATACTGTAATCTGTGCTCTGATGATTCAATAATAATATGTTCAGTTTTACTATGTTAACTGTCAATGATTTGAACTTTAAGATGTTTTACTTCCTGACTTTTGAAAAATATTTTTTTTAATATTGATTTTGTTATAATCCTTTTCATTATGTTTGGATTGTGTTTTTAACAGGCCTTAGGCTACTTTCACAGGGCAGAGCAAGGTAATGTTTTTAATTTCTCATACTAATACAGTTAAAGTATGAATGCTTTATATGTAACATAAATTTTTATTATCATTTTTTAGTGTTTATTTTTGAGAGAGAGTGAGTATGAGCCAGGGAGGAGCAGAGAGAGGGAGACACAGAATCCGAAGCAGGCTCCAGGCTCTGAGCTGTCAGCACAGAGCCTGCTGTGGGGCTCAAACTCATGAACAGTGAGATCATGACCTGAGTCAAAGTTGGAACTTAACCGACTGAGCCACCCAAGCACCTCTATAGTAGAACTTTTTAAAATAAAATGTTACTTATTCTGATATACTTCTCTTTGCACTAGACATAATCAAAATTATTTTTAGTCTTTATTCAGTAAAGATCACCAGAGTAAGAAGTAGGTTGCTACTGAATTTAGAGCTGCAGTTCTGGAATGGTCCTTTATTTGATGTAATTCAACCTTCCTTTTGAGAGGAGGCGTTGACATGTTAACTGTCTTATTCAAGATTATACACCTGATTAGGAACATCTATTTTTTATTTATTTAAATGCTTAAAAATTTTTTGAGACATAATTGACATATTACATTATATTAGTTTCAGTTGTATAGCATAAGGATTCAGTATTTGTTGTAAATGATTACAGTAAGTCAAGTTAATGACTGTCACATTACAAAAACATTAAAATTTTTTCTAAGATATACTCTCAGCAACTTTCAAATAGCACTCAAATAGGAAGTCTGATTTTTAAACCAGGCCAGTTATTGTTTTGTTGCAGATATTGTCTTCTTTTGTGAAGCATTTCATTTCACTCTTGCTTTGAATAAATGGCCAGCCCTACAAAACTAACACCATCCCATCCTAAGTGCTTCCTTTTTAATACGAATAGAGCAAACTAGAAAAGTAAAGGACATAAGCGTATGTTACTAAGTACACCAAAAAGACCACTGCAATTTTATTTCTATAAAATTTAATCATATTGAAGACTGTATTAGAGAGCCTACTTATATGGACTTGTTCAAATGCTTTTATGATAACAAAGCATTTAAAAAAAGCATTTCTCTTAAAGAATTAAGTCTGAATGTTAAACTGGGTCAGTAATATATTCTGATAGGTTCTGTTATGGTCTTCCACTGATAACCTGCTATGGTGTTAGTTCTATAGATCATGAATATGAACTTGGTAATAAAATTTTCTCAGAGGGATTCAGAAGCATAATTGCCAAGTAAAATTAGGGCCTTAGAAGACTAAGGGTTTGGGGTGTTGAGAAAAAAACAGGGTCATGTCTTGTAGAGCTAAAACAATCCTCAATAATTACAGTCATCCTCCAGGTTTTACTCTACAGGTCAGTTCTCCTGAGCAGCCTTTCTTTATGGACTTATCTGGTTTAGAAGCTCCTCCCAGGCTATATTACCTGTTACTCCTCCCATCGGATAGTAGACACTGAATGAATGATACTTAAGTAGTATTTTTCTGATAGGAATAGTTGAACAAAAGAGAATTCCAGTTAGCCTAATCTTTTATTGACCACACAAATTTATTATTGGAGTTTAGACTGAAAAAATTAAGCCTTTAAAAGAGCAATATGATGTCAACTGATATAAATTTTTCTTTCTTCTGTACAGTGGATCCAAACTTCTACAGCAAAAATTTGCTTCTTTTAGGAAAGACATATTTGAAGTTACACAACAAAAAGCTTGCTGCCTTCTGGCTAATGAAAGCCAAGGACTATCCGGCACACACAGAGGAGGATAAACAGGTAACACATCTCCAATAAATTGAGGCAGATAGGTTTCTATTGAGGCACTATTAAACGTGAATTAAGAACTTCTTTAAAAATATAATTTGTCTAAATGCATATTGTTGAAAACGAGTGTTCATTTCAAATGTGAATTCATTTACATTTCCATTAATTTCTGTATGCAAATGTTTAGTTACTATTAACAGATGTTATGAGTTACTTGCTGCCTTATTCCTGTTTGACATACATGACAGATCAAATAAGATTTCTAAAACAAAAGGCAAGGGATATGTATTAATGTGGAAAAGTCTTATCCAGTCACTGTTAAATTTTAATTTTACAATGTGCCATCCTGGTTTTTGGGAACTTGTAGAAACAAACCATAGCCCACTTTATGAACTTGGATTTCACAAGTTGATATCTATGCTGTGCTGTTTATTTATAACATATATTTTTCCATTTTAGATACAGACAGAAGCTGCTCAGTTGCTTACAGGTTTCAATGACAAGAAATGAGAATTTGTCAGAGAAGAAAGCACATCTAAGAAACATTGCCTTTTCATCACATTACAAAGATAATACATAAATAATATATAAACCATAAATGTGTTCTATGGCTGTTTTTCTCAGTTTCTTTAATGAGACTATTTAACAAAGTAAATACACAAAATCCTAAGTTTCTTCACAGGTAACAAGGCAAAAGAAATAATTGCCGCAAGAGTGGTAACGACATCTCCCTGGCTCAGAGGCAGAGATATTGTGCACTTAGGACACCAGCAATACAAAGTGGTATAAGACTTCTAAGGGAGGATGGATCACATCAGACTGGGAGATCAAGAAAAGAAAGTTTTAAGAGGTGGCATGGGGGAGTGCATTGTCAAGTTGGACCGATGCAAAGTTGAGATCTTGCAGAGAAGGTACAATGAAAATTAGGAGGTTAGGATGTTGAGGGTTCTTGGTATAAAGTAGTTAAATGATGGCTCTTGGAACCAACTTCTCTAAGGAAAAAACTCAAGTCAGGAGAGGACGAAAAATGGGAGTGGTTTCTTTTTTTAATGTGACATAGCCTTACAAGTGGAGGACTGATTTTTGTCACTAGACGAAACCCAAATTCTGTTCCCTAATGCAGTTCCCTAAAGAACACAGAACTCAAGGTTGAAACAGAAATGAAGATGTTTTAAATAGGCAGGTCAGTACAACTTGAGGCTGGGGTGCCACCACTGCAGAACTGTTTTATAAAAAGGATGATCTTGAATGTTACTTAGGTAAATCAAGAGTATATGTGTAGGTGGGTTTTCCCCCAAAGGTTTTGGGAATTGTACTGTTACAGTGAACTCTGGGTTTGGACTGTTTCTGTGTTATCCTGGGTACAACCAGGATATATGTGTATGTTTGAACCTGAAAACTTCATCTCCAGTTGCTAATCTTTTGCTATATTTTACTTATTTTTGTATGTATTCATATATTTATATATATTTCTAAAGTTAGTTGTAGACAACATATTTCATCCCTAGATATTTCAGCATGCGTTGTCTCAGAATAAGGACATCCTTTAAACAAAAACCCATTATCACAACAAAAGGTTAACAGTACTTCTTTTAACATCTAACATACAGCTGTATTCAGATTTTCTTAAATGTCCCAGAATGCCTTACACTTTTAAAAAAGCAGAATCTAATCAGTCATACATTGCATTTGATTTTCTGCCTTAGTTTTTAAAAATCTAGAACAGTTCTCCCATTTTTTTTTCTTCACATCATTCATTGACATTTTGAAGAGGCCAGTCATCTTCGATGGTCCCTTATTCAAGATTTGCCTTAGCACTTTGACAATCACTTTTCCATCTTTTTTTCAGCGATTTTAATTATATGTAAGATCTTTGCCTAATTGTTTATACCTGATTTTTTTTACTTCTTTGTTTCATTTTCTTGGCTGTTTGAATTTTTGTCTTCCACGTTCCTTATTCCTTCCATGTTGTTTTCTTCCTCTGATACATTCCTTCTCAGATGTTTGTCTTTTTCTTCCATTTTTTTCCATGATTCCAGTCAGCAGGCATTTCACATTTTCATGTAGTTTGTCCAGTTCTGAGTTTTTGAATTTCTAATTTGGACTTTTTTGGTATCTATAGTTACTTATATTTAACTCCTATCAGTATAGTATGTTAAAGAATTCTTTGTTTTGAGCATTTTCATCTGAATTTTCTTATTAGAGGGACTTTCAAAATTTTCTGAAGGTGTGATGTGTGTGTAGTTACCAGCTATACCAAGTAATCAAATGGGAAGTGAGGGGTTTTGATTTGTTCAAGGATAACTTCTGTTAAGTAGTTTTTGTGAAATGAGAAATCTTTCAGTAATAAAGCCTTTCGGGGGGGGGGTTCTGATATTTAATAGCGCTATTAAAAAGTTTTTTTTTTGCTTTGAAATCATTATAGATTCATAGAAAGTTGGAGGGGAAAGGCACAGCGGTCCCAGAGGTAACATAGAACTATAGTACAATATCAAAACCAGGAAATTGGTATAGCCCACAGACCTGATTCAGATTTTGCTTCTAAATGCTCTCACCTCTGTAGGTGTGTTCTATGTAATTATGTCACATGTAGACTTTAAGCTGACACTACAATCAGGCTATGGAACTGTTCCACCAAATCACAAAAAACTCTAGTGCTGTCCTTTTATGATGATACCTATCCACCTTCCCTACCACCATCCCTAATCCTGGCAACCACTCATCTGTCCTTCATAATTTTGTCATTTCAAGAATGTCATAAAATGGAATCATAGCATATGTGGCCTTTTGAGAACTGGCTTTTTTCATTTGACCTAATTCCTTTGAGATCCACCTAAACCTAGTCAGTAGTTTATTCCTTTGTATCGTTGATTATATTTCACCGTATTTAGTGTACCTGTTTATTTAACCATTCACTGAAGGGCATTTGGCTGTTTCCAATCTTTGGCTCCTATGAACATTAGGTACAAGTTATATCCATACCCAGGAGTGCGGCTGCTGGGTCCTAATTTATTATCTTCCTTCTAATAATAAGGGATAAGCTCCCTTCTCCAAGATGTGGTACAGTTCCTAAGATTCTGATTGTGTGCACTTCGTCTCTACCTTTTGACTTCCCAGGAGTCTGATTCACCAGGCTTTGCAGTGGTTCTTGGCATTTCCTCACCCACAGTGAGACCTACTACTTCTTTTGGGGAAAAACCCTAGGACCCCATTTATTCTTTCCTGTGCAGTCCCCACTTTACTGTTCTTGTGTGTGTTCCAGACGTGATTGCTAGTTTGAGATGCTTATTTCCCCACACACATGTGAACAGATCTATTAGAGACATGGGTTATGTGTGGTTATAATTACCTCTGCTTGTGGATATGTTACTTTCCTTTTGAGAATGAGAATAAATCTGGATTTGAAAAGTGGCTACTCTATTAAAAAAAATCTGAAAGCTCTGTTAACTTGTTAGCAAAATTTTCCCGTTTAATCATAGACTATGGACTTCGTAAAAATGACTTCTTTCAGATGCACGTTCTTATCTATAAGCATCACTACAACAAAGAAAAAAACACAACAACCTTATGGAGTTGTGAGGAAGAGAACATGTAAAGGATTTACTTTATCAGTAAATATTTTTAAATGGTATTTTCTGAGTTCTTGGCTGAAATTAGGGAGAGAAATTTTGGAATTTAGGAGATCCCACTTTTTGATGTATATGTTTTTGGTACATTATTTGGGAGGGTATTTTTTTTGCTTTCATGTGGCCTTCACCATACAACTTATTTTGGACTGTGTGCCTGGGCATTGTTGGAAGAACAAATAGGAGGAGGGGTGGATTACTTTGGCAAGGGCCATGAAACTATTTTAATGAATGCCCTGTTCTGGTCCATTGTACTGCCCTCTGAGAGCAGTGAACAGTGTCTTATCCTGTGACTGAGGAGAATACACTCGGTACAAAGGAACCTTCGTAAGCTGCTCTGATAAGGCTTTTCCCTTGAGACAGACCAAATCCCCAGTTAATACCTTAAATTTGGCTTTTAAGTTCAACAGATTAAGAAAACTTGGGAGTGTTCTAAGACCTCTGTTTTCTCATCTACATATTTCAACCAGACGATTTTTTTACTTCTGCAGGTCCACCAGGGGATCTTCTTAGGTTAAACCACTCAGACTCAAAGTCTACAAAAGGCTTCATTTGGCACAAGTTTACTCGGAAGGCTAATAGGATAGGAACCACAGCCAGCCAGCAGGTCGAGGTCAGGACTCCTTACATTTCAGAAAACGACCTTACAGCAGCAGTCTGTGTAGCAGAGCATCCATACAACTCCAAGAACTATCATCTCCCCCGGTGACAGCTCAGGGACCTCATAAGGGACATGCAGTTGTTGGTTTCTCTGGGAAATCCAAAGGTATGTTTTCCTATCAAGTATCTGGAGGTTTCCCTGAGTCCAGATGCAACTTACTATCAGGGGTCATTTTTAACAAAAGCAAAATTGCCTAATTGTACTTTGACACATACCACCTTATCCAGTTTTGAAGATAGGAGGTGGGTGGATAACTGAAGACTGCAAGGCATAAAAGGTTTATTAACTCTTTGAGCTTTAACTGCCTAGGAAGTACTAAAAACAAAATACACCTGTAGCTGCATTCCTTGGAAGATAGCTAATCTGGTTGATGAAACTGTTATGCCTGTGATCCATTCATTGGGCTCAGTTTGGTGGTGCTGGTAAGTGTTGCTGAAATAACAATATGAATCTGTCTCTGAGCCTCACTGTTTTTGCCTGTTTTCTTCATTTCAGGCATAGTGAGCCTGTCTAGGGCAGCACAGGACCAGGATGGGAAGGCAGGGGAGAAGGTGAGAGGTGACCTACATCTTTGGTTTCTCTCACTGCCACTGAGAATATAAATCAAGACGTAATGAATCCTGCCTCTAGGCCTGGATTTATGTAATTGGGTATGAAAGGTAGAAGGCCCTAATCAGTTCTCCCAAATAGCTTTCTTCACAAAGCTGGTTTGGTCTTTGTGGGTTCTGTGTAGCCTCATCTGATAAAATTTCTTACCTGAAGCGAGGAGAGGGGATCAGCACCCTGAAAGCCTCCTGTCTTCAGCTGAATCTGCTAAATTGTATTCTCACATACCTCCAGTGACTGATGTGCGAGAACTTGTCAGGGCAAAATTCATTCAGCAGTGGTGCTTTCTTTCTATGGTATAATTTAGCTCTTTTGAAGACTGGTCACCCTCTGTCACATAATGTCATATACATTAGTATTTGTTTTTAATTCTTTATGCTTCAAAAATAGCCAGTGTCAGATTAGGATTTGGGAAAGGAGTCTATTCAACATAGTGGATCACTGCCTTTATTTCATCTTTACTATGAACTTTGAAGTGCAGAACACAATCTAGTATGTAGAAAAATAAAATTTTGGCCAAACAAAAACTGTTGAGGGAAATTAAATTGTATACTAGTATTTTCTGTATGTACTTAACGGTTAAATATGTTTCACATAACATTGTAAGATGTCAGTTCCATGGTTATAAAAAACTTACACTGCATATTGAAATGATACAAATGGAAATTAAAATTTGTCTTAATAAGGAAGCCCAGTTTGCTACAATGGCATTAATCATTCACATCAGATTTTAATTTGTTATACATCTTTGTAGTTCAGCAAATGCCCTTAATAATGAAAAATTAAAAAGTCATTAGGACAAAAATAATGATCTGTGTAAAAAGGGGTGGGGAACCAAAAGATTTTTTAATATGCTTATATAATTCAGATCATAAAATTTTCATGAATTTAAGAGGAATGAAGATATTCGAACACTAATAGAAAATAGACTTATCTGAGTGTTCAAATGCTTATACAACTCTTCAGTCCATCCAGTTTTATAAAACCAAAACTTTGAACACAAAAGCAAAAATGTTCACATTACCTTATTATATGTTCCTAAATATCAAACCGCATCAATTTAGTATGAATTAAATTTAAAGAACATCACAGATTTAAAAACAAAAGTACATAAGTACCTGATTCTTTTTAACTCCACAAATCCCAAAGTAAACATGTAAACAAACCTCTTTGCTGCTTAATGAATTCTTTCCGATCTCTAGGATAAACTTACATTTAAGTTAGGGTTTCATTCATTAATTTGTATTAGTGATACAGCAAAAAGTGAAAATTTTCAACTATTGTATTTATTTAAAACAAATTGACAGGTTCAAATGCCTGTCTTCAGAAAAGCCAGCAGCATTTTTTAACATACTCAAAGTAAGATTTGGCCTAAGCCCTTAATACCTTCCTGAACAGCCATGCAACTAAACACCCTCAGGAGGTGTTAAGTAAGGGAGATCATGAAGCAATTTGTACTTTTTCCTCTGGATAACAGAAACAAGGTAAAGCAAATCCAGATTATTTTTGAATGAATGGCTGTCATGTTTAATATACCCAGAGCTCTATAAAACTAGAGCTATCATATATGCTTATATAGATACATACTTATTTTTAATAAAGTCTCTTGATTGCTTCAAAATTTAAGGATGATCTTTTTCCTAATCAATCACTTCAAGGAAACAATAAATAAAGTAGAAAAGGATGAACTGTTTTGCATATTTCTGTGGAAGAACGGAAAACATTTATACTTTGAGAGGTTCAGAAAATTCACTGTACAGAATGAACAGCTTATATACACTATCTGTGCAATTTTTCTCGGCTGGGGTATTTAAATGCAAGAGCTCCTCCAAGACAAGAAGCCACATTCATTCTTGTCCAAATCCCTCTGTCTCTTCTATTGCAAAAAGAAGTTTTTCCTTTAGTTGTTCATAACTCTTATATGGTGGTAGATCCAAGCGATTAAAACTGAACAAAAACAAAAACAGAAGTGTTTTCGGTAAAACAAACTCTGAAAAGATTTCCAATACAGTATTTTTTAAAGCAAAGCACATTTGACAAACTAACTGGATTGAGGAGATCTAAAAATTTACTACTATATTAACATATACAGGTTTCTTATTCATAAAAATATTTTAACATTTCCCAGAAAAACTGGCATTACAAGTTGTCACAAGTCCCTCTAACTTCTCTTGGGTTTCTAAAAGTCCATTTCTTTCATTCACTTGCTGGTTATTAACGATCGATTATATAGCAGATATTTTGTCCAGGAGCTGGTGATAGAATGATGAAAAACTAATTTCACCATTTTATCCTCTTTGCATGTACCTTCTCTCCCCCAGACCCCCGTCTTCATGTTTCATCTTTCAAATATAGCCTATGTCAAATTCTTTCTCTTTACTGAATCTCTAGATCTCTTCCATCCAGATCGTTTCTGTTGCAACCGTATTCTTATATATCTATACTTCCCCAACATCTCTTATATGGACCATCAAAATTCCCTGCCTACTGTGATCTTGCATCCATTTTTTTCTGACTTCTCCACAACCCATCTAGCTTTACTATATCACTGCCAGAGGTACTTTCCTAAAAAAGACATGCCAGTTTAAAAACCCTTTGTTGTGCTTGCTTCTCCAGCACATGTTCTAAAATTGGAACTATACAGGTTAGCATGACCCCTGCACAAAAATGACAACAGAAATTCACGAAGCCTTCTGTTAAAAAACAAAAACTCTTGTTTTTCTAATTACTGTGGATTGAAGGTATGGGGGAAGCTCCAAAGCTGTTTGGTATAGCCCCCCCCCCCCATCGATTTATTTAATGTTGTCCCAACATATCACATGCTTTTCTGTCTTACAACACGCTCTTATGGCTCTCCCATGATCGGGGATACCCTTGTCTCCACTTGAAAATATTAATTCACTAAGAATCAGTCCAAATGCTACAACTTCCTCCAAT
Source organism: Cryptoprocta ferox (assembly GCA_028646485.1). Lineage (NCBI taxonomy): Eukaryota > Metazoa > Chordata > Mammalia > Carnivora > Eupleridae > Cryptoprocta > Cryptoprocta ferox. The sequence goes on from CM053569.1 coordinate 46,020,397, forward strand.
TCTCCTTGAGTATCTGATACAGACTTAATAATTCTCCTCTCCATAAGCTCTTTTAATTTTGTTTTAGCATTTATTTCACTCTGTATGACTGACTAGTTTCTTCCATTACATTCTAAAACCCATGAGGAGCAGTCATCCCTTCTAACACCGATCCATTTCATTTAGGAAATGGTGAGTTGATCTACATAAGAAAGTAGATTACTTGAAAACATCCAAAACAGGGTTCTATTTTAAGACATCAGCCAAAGGACCGAGACACACCAAAATCTATTCATCTTAATAAGAGTATTTACTATATGGATATCAGAATACTTTTTTAGTGTAGCTTTTTAATTCCAGCTGAGTCAAATTTGATACTTCTACTTAACCTATAAAAAGGGAAGACCCTCCTAATACCTTTGCAATGGAGTGAGGGAACAGTACCCCGTTGGCTTTCTATACCAGTGTATACAGCCCCTGCTCTGAAAATGGCCACCTCAATAAACAAAGCACTGGAGAGAACAGCAGAACTCATTCTGAGAATTATCAAGACTACTTCCACCATAGATCACAGCAGTGTTTACCTTCGTCACTACTAAAAACTCTAGTGTCTCTGGATCATCTATGTTAATCCAAATTCTCATCCCAATACTGATAACTGTATTCCACCGATATGAATTAAATCCCCACCTTTCCCCTGTCTTCCACCTCAGATCTTCCATTCCTCTGAACTTATGTTTTATGATTTGCGGTTTTCTACAGTCTTAATAACTCCCTTCTTGCCTTAACCAAAAATTCAGCTAGTCTGAAACATACCATTTCCCTGCAGCCAATCAATAACTTCCCTCCTGTGAAGAACATACAATCTAGCTATGCAACCTTCTTTCTGAACTTTTGGCTATCCTCTGTTGTCCTCTTGGTCATATATTCCTTTCATTCACTGAAAGCTCTGGTACCTGGTTCATGGTCGTCCTCTCTCTCACTTGATGATATCCAACACCCATGCATGACCTCCCAGTTCTCATCTTCAGTGACCTGTTCCTCTCTTCATTTACTGACTGTAGGATAACGTACCTTGAACCTTGTCATTATCAGCAGGAAATTTCAAATTTAAAGTCCAATTTTTTTTTTTTTAAAGTGCACAAGCACAAGGTGTGGGGGGCAGAGAAAGGGAGAGAATCTCAAGCTGACTCCATGCTCAGCACAGCCTCAGGCGGGGCTCGATCCCATGACTGAGATCATAACCTGAGCCAAAATCAAGAGTTGGATGCTCAACTGACTGAGCCACCCAGGCACCCTCAAAAACTCTGTCTTTCCAGCTTCCTTCAATTAAACTGCTAACCTATTACTTTCTCACCATCCTAGCCTGTGCAGACTCTTCCTGTCCTTATTTTGTACTTAATCCATAGCCCACCCTTATAACCCACTACCTTGCAAATACTTTTAAATCCGTGTCTCTCCCCCTTTTGAACTTACTAATCAAAACTCAAACTAAATGAATTCAGCCATCTAGTTTTTCACTCCTTGGAACTTAACAGCTGAAAATTACTGGAGAGGAGAATCCTACAACTAGACAGATTGGTGTCATTTTAGATCCAAGTGGGCAATCCAATATCGCACATCATTCTCAGCCATATTTCTCTAGTAAATACTTGTGTACTCTGACAACTCTCATTCCTTCAGTTTTTTTTACTTTCTTCATTCTTAGTGACCTCACTTTATACTTTGAGTAAACCGAAACCAACAGTGATAATTAGTTTACATCCAACATTTGTTCCTTTCCTATTATTCCAATAAAGGAAGTATTCCTGTTTTTATCAAAGGCTAATTCCTTAACTACCATTGTACTCAGCATCTCAATTCTTTTCATCTTTCTTAAAGAATTATCTCCTTTGGTTCTAAACTCTCCCCTACCTCAACAATCCATCCTTTACTGGATTGGATCTGGATTAATCTTAGGCTGGTGACCTCAAGTTTTTTTGGTTATGGTCCTTTTCATACTTTAAAATATTGAGAATCCCAGTGACCTCTGTTGATGTAAATTGTATTTATTGATAAAAATGACTATTTTCAAAAAAAAATAGTAAAAAGAGTGACCCTGTTTTATATTTATACAATTCTTGATGTCTAGCTTAATAAGAGACATCTGGTTTCTGATATTTATGTGTGTATTTATTTTATTGCACTATATTAAGTACAGTATATGAAAATTTGCCCCCACACAAGTATGTAGTTAGAAAACAGATGTACTCCAGTTTTTTCAGGTAATTGTGGCTATTATTCTTAGCTATTGTACTAAATAAATTTGACCAGATTGCACATAATATGGGTTCTAAATTATATCAAAGAACGTTTTCTACTCTGTTATGTAAACCCATTGGTTTATCTTGTAGTCTGAATGGCTCTTTTTACCCATGCATGATTTTGTAACATCATGCATTGGTCGTCTGCAAATAGTGATTCACCAAGTTATAAAGTATTTCCAAATGTTGACACATTTAATTATATGATAGAAAAAAATCTCATTTTTAATAACACCACCAATCTTATCAGAAAGTCTTGGAAAGCTTTCAGGCCATGATGGTATATACAAGTTTTCCCAAATTCTAATTTTTGCCTAAAACCTCAACTTTTATCATTGCCAACAAATGCTGTCGGTTGTTTTCCTTGAAGTGATAAGCTTACTACTTCATTACTTTTCAAGAAAATGTCTGCCAAATACACAAGTCTGAATAAAGAGTTTGTCAGTCATTCTTTCAAATAAAAAGTGTTCCATCAAAAAGAGTAAGCTGGTTCAGCTTTCAACTTAACTGCCAAAGAGCCTCCCCTCAAGGCAACCACAATTCTCTGGTGTGAATAGAAGTGCTTTATGCAGGCTTCCCATTTCATCATACAGAATATTAGAGATATATACTTAAGCATCAAGAATATATCTATATGTAAATTAATGTATATATATTATTGCTTCATAAAGAACAATCTTGAAAGAGACTTTTTTTTGTGCTTTTTACTTTAAACTGCAGGGGTGTGATGGTGAACAATGGAGACAGCATTTTGGTGCCACAGCCCTGATTCGTGCTGAGGCACCAGCAGTTTTATCCACCATTGCATCTGCACCATAAATGCAAGTGTCAAAACAATAAAAAGGCAAATAACTGCTTAGTAGGAAAATAGTTCTGACCTCCTGAAAGAACCATGTACCTCCTAAGCTATCATCATCTTTTGCCTGGATGTCTACAACAGTTCTGTTAACTAATCTCCTTGCATTTGGTCTTGAATCCAATTCCTCTGTTGCCAGAGTGATTTTTCCTGAATCTCATTAGCTGCTATTTAAAACACTTCAAAGTTTTATCATTGCCATTAGACTGAAATCCAAGTGCCTTACAATAGCCGACAAGGCTCTACGTAATTTAGCCCTGCCTAAATTTCCAAATTCTTTTTATCCCTGTCTCCCCTCATTCACTAAGTTCCAATCACACCAGTCATCTTTCATTTCCTTGAAAAATGATTTCTTACTTCAAGGTCTTTGGAAATGCCCCTGTACAAAGAATGCGTGTCTTCAGTGAATTCTTTCCACAGCATGCTATTTATCCAACTTGAACATTATCCTTTCTGAGAATCTCCCTGACCACACAATCTAGAAGAGGTTCCCTCTAGTTGTTGTTTTCTACAGCATCCCCTTTATTTTCTTTGTAGGACATTCCTAATATTCAAATAGTTTGCTTATTTGTCATTTGTGCTCCCTCCCCCAGTGGAGTGCAAAACTTCATAAAAGGCAGGGAGCACTTCAGTCGTATATTATACACAGTGGTTATTCTAAATAACTGGTGAATCACTGGATACATTTCTCAGTATATTAACCAAACAAATCATTTCAAAGTGTTCAGTTACAGAATGCCGTATTAATCAGTATGTTCTAAAATTTGAAATTCTGGCTATGTTAATGGATAAGCACTAATACTGGGTCTTATGTATTAAAAAAAAAAAAAGATTCTCTGGCTTTCACCTTTCAATTTAGGATTCTTGAACTTACCAAGTGTGGCTTCTTGGTAACCAGGTGTCTTTGCCAACTTTTTCAATGCAAAATTTTTGAGGCCCATTACTTCCTAAATCAAGAAAATAAGACAAAATTTATCTGGTCCTTTAAACTTTTTGGTTTTGACAACTAGTTAAATGACAGAACATGTCACATAATCATGACTGCTACAGAGTACAATGTAAATCGCTTCTTCCTAGAGAAGCTTCTTATTGCTGCAGAAATCGAGCAACAGGAATTAAATCCGTGGAAAAAGACGTAGCTCTAAAGAATTTTGCTCCCTTCACAATCACCCTAAAGAGCAAAGCAATGGCCAACCAGACTATGTAAGCAGACTTTCATTTCTGGCTTGCAAATGTACTTGATATTAACCATTAAGTAGTCTTCCAGTAGATACCCTACAGAGAGCACACAAGAATAATCCTTAGATTTAAGTCTACTGTATATCTAAAGGCCATTATTATCACAAGATTATCTATAGTGAAACCACTGTAAAATTGCATTTACCCATGAGCTCAGCAAATCCTCCTAGAGGTAAACGGCAGGTTCCAGTGACAAACTGTAATAGTCGCATTCTTACTTCATTGTCTGTCTCTTTCACAAACTGTGTAACAAAATCAAATTTATTTTAATATAAATTATCTTGAGTAATTAAAATAGTAGACACTTAAATTATTCTTAAATTTCTTCAATAATTTACTAAGGCTCGACATATGTTTATAAATATACTATCAATCTTACTTCAGTTAATCCTCACAAGTACACCATTGGTTGGCCATCAGTATTATTACATCCATCATACAGAAAGGAAATGGGAGGCTTTAAAGGTCAAACCACTAAAAGGTAACCAAGACAGATGTTGTTTGGCTACAATATTACAGCTATCACCTAGTTAGGGCTTGTGCCATATCCTTTTTGTGCGTTTAGCCTTTACAACAGTCGCCATTCTCAATAGTTTGATGTACTGTCTCCCACTAGATACTATTTTCTCAACCCTGGATTCTTCATACTTGAAAACTACAAGGATGCATCCTATTAAAAATATTTAGTTCATGTACTAACTTTTCAAAGAGGGACATAAACGTGTAATATGGTAGAATACTGATTTTTTAAAAATATTTTAATGTTTATTTTTGAGAAAGAGAGAGAGACAGAGCATGAGCGGGGAGGGCAGAGAGAAAGGAAGACTCAGAATCCGAAACAGGCTCCAGGCTCTGAGCCATCAGCACAGAGCCCAATGTGGGACCTGACCTCATGAACTGGGAGATCATGACCGGAGCTGACGCTTAACCGAATGAGCCACCCAGGCACCCCTAATTTGAATTGGTCTAATTATCTTGTTAATAGAAGGCAAGTGAACTTCTGGAGCAGTCTGAGAGTAGAAATGTATCTTAAAAATAAAATTTATAAAAAAATAAACAAAAATATACTTTACCTAAGGATAAGACAAAAAGTGCTAATACTGACCAAAAACACTTCTGCGTATAACTGTGTTGAGGTACACATTTCATCAAGACACAGGAAACAGCTTATCACCAGGTCTGGCATAAACCAACACTTTCCCTAAAACAAACTCAATTTGGAAAACATATTCTTGGATTTATAGAACCCTAAGCTCAAGCTCCTCGGGTATACAGATACAAATGTCCAAAGGCAAAGTCTGGGAACATGAAGGAATACGGAAGCTAGTAAAAAGACTAAAAAGGAAGATTGCAGATACCTGCGTACATTCTGAATGTGATGCAATTCAGATATTCTAGGCTTGAAAATGGATTTATTGTAAGCTCTATGCCCAACATGGGGCTTGAACTCCTTACCATGAGGATCAAGAATCACATGCTCTACGACTGAGCGAGCCAGGTGCCCCTTGTTTATTTTTCATAAATGGTAATAGATACAAACAGCACCCAGTATAGAACTGAAAGGTAGTAAAAGGTACAGCATCAAGAGCAGCTTTCACACCTTGCTGCCAGTTCTCTCTACCTTTTCAGAGACAGTATATTCATATACAGTTGACCCTTGAACAATGCAGGGGTTAGAGGTGCTGATCCCCCATGTAGTTTAAATTTTGGGAAAATCCACATTCAAATTTTGATTCCCCAAAACTTAACAGCCTATTGTTGACCAGAAGCCTTACTGATAAGTAATCAATTAACACATGTTTTTGTATATATATCATAAACTATATTTTTATAATAAAAGAAGCTACAGAAACATTTACAATACTGTGCTGTAAAACATCTGCATAGAAGCAGACTGGCACAGTTTAAACCATTTATTGTTCAAGGATCAGCTGTACCAACATATACTCTAACTATATACAATATAAATTTTCCTTTTAGCCAAACAGCATATTATACACAGGTTCCTTTTCCCTTCAAAACTGTACTGAAACATATTTTCCAATATTTTTGTTAATTTGCTTTAAAAGAAGTAAAAGAATGATGGGGCGCCTGGGTGGCTCAGTCAGTTGAGCGTCCGACTTCAGCTCAGGTCATGATCTCACGGTCTGTGGGTTCAAGCCCTGTCGAGCTCTGTGGCGACAGCTCAGAGCCTGGAGCCTGCTACGGATTCTGTGTCTCCCTCTCTCCCTAACCCCACTGCTTGCACTCTGTCTCTCAAAAATAAACAAACATAAACTAAAAATTTTTATTTATTTAGTCCCCTCCCAACGGACATTTAGGTGTTTCAGGTTTCTGTTAGTGTACCAATAATGGTGCAATAAATATCTAGCATGTGCCATTTTGCATATGTTGAAGTATATAAGATAAATTTTTTTTTTAATTTATTTTTGAGAGAGAGAGAGAGAGAGACAGCGTGAGCAGGGTACGGGCAGAGAGAGAGGGAGACAGAATCCGAAGACAGGCTCCAGGCTCTGAGCTAGCTGTCAGCACAGAGCCCGACGTGGGGCTCAAACCCACCAACCATGAGATCATGACCTGAGCTGAAGTCGGACACTTAACCGATTGAGCCACCCAGGCGCCCGCCCCTAAGATAAATTTCTAGAAATGCCTACACTTCTTTAAAGTGTTAATAAATAAATAGATGACACATATCCTCACAAAAAGATTCCACTTCTGGAAAATCCAATACAAAATCCCAGGCTTAGTTTTCACTTAAAAGTGAAAGTTAAGCATCGGTATACTAAAAGTTCAGTTACTAAATTGCACAAATGAGTCTCAATTAGAAGATTCATGTGAAGAATTTCCCTGGCCCAAAGATTTTAAATTCTCAAACACACAAAATGCAAAATGTAATAAAATGTGTATCAATATTAGTATTGCAGCACTTGGATGAGACCACCCTATTGTAGTTTAAGCTGAAACACCAACAAAACAAAGGGACTCAAGGGAGGGAAAGAGAAAAGAAAAGGAAGTCATTCTTGGACATTATCCTCTGGACTATTCTGATTCCCTAGCATATTATCACCTTCACAGAAATTATGTATCAGTATTGACTTTCTCATTAAAAAACCCATATTTCCTTATTTACTTCCAGAACTAAGTAGATTTTTTAGAATACTTTGGTACTGCTAGGGGGAAAATGCTATTATCTACAAGTATTACCATTAAACTATTACTTAAAGAAGATTCTGTCATTCATTCTCCCATTTAGGAAGACAATCAAAATAAGCAACGGAAACTCCTTTAACAAGAGTTCACATTATTCACTTCTGATTTAGAATTTAAAGACTAAAAACCATGCCCAATGGCAGGTTCAATTTTAAAAATGAACTGTGTTTTTAAACTACTGTTTCAGGATACAACATTTTCTTTGAACACTGTTTCAAAAAGATAAAAGCAAATACCTGCCAAAACCAAATGATTTGCTTGCTGTTTCTTGTATAATGTCGATATACAGTATTTCTCTGCCAATCTGCCAAGTCAACCTCCTGCATGCCACACAACATAACCTGGGAAATGAACACAGTAGCAGGTCACAGTACAGATTTAGTGGAGAGTAACTATAGGACTGAAATTTGCTAATGAACACCTGTTGTACATGGCCTAATTATGTGAGCAGCTGCATGCATCACAACTAATGATCACAGCAAATCCAAGAAAATTTGTAGCAATTTAGGATGAGGATTCTTTGGTACTTTATCTTTTCCATGTTTATTGAACTCAAACTGAAACATTTAGAGTTACCATTCTTCAAGAAAGACATAGCTATGCTAGAAGAATCTCTTACTAAAAATGTATCCCAAATTAGGTGTCCAAATTGTTAAGCTTCGGACATAAATTTCTGGTTCTTTTTTCTTCTTAATCTATGCTATCTTCTCTATTTAGAGTTAAAAATATACTAATTCCTGTTATTAATTTTTCCAGGCTTTGGGAATAAAATATTCTATATGAAATTTTCAAAAGCCCAGTATATTACATATGGGATGAAAGCTATTTTTGGCATAATGAATTAGTCTAATACTTACTTTGCTTGTCCTAAGTTAACTTTGAGCTATAATGTATATGCTATAAAACTTATGTATTTTAAGTATAGTTAGATGAGTTTTGACAGATATATATACCTATGTAACCACCACCACAATCAAGATGTAGAATATTCCCATTATGTCTCTTTTTGCAGAGAAAAACATCCTTGTCTTTGGCTCTACGTAATCAATGATTTCATCACAGGTTAAATTTCTGAGAATGTCACACACATACACATACACACACAGCACACAACCAACACTCTTCTGCTGTCTCTACCCCGCCTCCACCTGTCAATACCATGTTTATGAGAGTCACATTCATTATATGACTATACAACAATTTGCTTATACTTTCATTTCTTAATGGTCATTTAGGTTACTTCAAATTTTGGGCTTTGATGAATAAAGTTGTGATGAACATCTATGGAAAAATCTTTGTACAAATATATATTTTATTGCACTTGAATAAATACCTAAGAGTGGACCTGCCAGGGCATAAGAGGCTGATACAGATGTTTAACATTGTAAGAAACTACCAACACTATCCCAAAGTGGCATTTCATTTATAGTTTTAATTTACACTTCCCTAATAATAAGTTATATTTCATGTGTTTACTTGCCATCATAGCTTCTTTTGTGAAGTGGGTCTTTGCCTATTCTAGAAAATTTTTTTTACGGAGTTGTAAGAGTTAATATATATATGTGTGTGTGTATATGTATGTATATGATATACATAATTATATACATACATTATATATACACACACATATATACACACATACATTATACACACACACACACATATATATATATACATACATAAACACACTCCCATTTGCTTTATAGTATCTTCTGAAGAGCAGAAGTTTTACTTTTGATGAAGTCTTTATCCTTTTTGTGTATGTGTGCTTTATTGTTTTGTATTCTTCTGAAGAAACTTCTGCCCATACTAAGATCACTCTGTGTTTTCTCTTTAGCTTTCATATTTACTTTTACGATTTCACCTTTTTTCACGGACTAACGTAGGAGTCAATGTTAACTTTCTTCTATATGGACATCTAGTTGATCCAGCATCATTTGTTTAAAAGACTTTCTCTTTTCCCACTGAAAAATAGTAGCACTTCTGTTAAAAATCAATTCACAATATATGTGTTGGTTTATTTCTGGACTCTCTAGTGTTCCACAGATCTATTTGTGTATCCTTTCAAAAGTACCACACTACTGTAATGACTATGGCTTAATAATAATTTTTGAAATCAGACAGTGAACATCTTCCAAGTTTGTTCTTTTTCAGAATTGTTTCAGCTTATCTAGAACTTTTGCATTTCTTTGTATTTTTAAAATCAGTTTGTCAATTTCTACAAAAAATTCTTCCGGATGTTGATTGGGATTGTGTTGAATATACAGATCAGTCTGGAGAGAACTGACATTTTATAATATTGAGTCTTCCAATTGGACACAACATGACGTAGCTTTCCATCTATTAAAGTAATCTTTTTCTTTCTTAAAAAAAAATGTTTATTGGGGTAACTGGGTGGCTCAGTTGGTTAAGCATCTGACTTTGGCTCAGGTCATGATCATGTAGTTCATGAAGTTTGAGCCCCACGTCAGGCTCTGGACTGGCAGATCAGAGCCTGGAGCCTGCTTTGGATTCTGTGTCTCCCTCTCTCTCTGCCCCTCTCCTAGTCATGCGCTATCTCGCTCTCAAAAATAAACATTAAAAACAATTTTTAAGTTTATTTATGTTGAGAGAGAGAGAGGGAGACACAGAATCCCAAGCAGACTCTGCACTGTCAGCACAGAACCCCATATGGGGCTTCATCTCATGAACCATGAGATCATGACCTGAGCTGAAATCAAGACTCAGGCACTTAACTGACAGAGCCATCCAGGTGCCCCGAATCATCTTTAATTTTTCTGAGCAATGTCTTATGTTTTTAGTATAGAGGTCTTACATGCCTTTGGTTACATTTACTTTTTTGATGCTTTAGTAAATAAAACTTTAAAATTTTAATTTCCAAGCATTTGTTGCTGGTCCATAGAAGATATATACTTGATTTTTTAATTATTGGCCTTCTACAGTCTTGTTAAATTCATTGTTATTTCTCCTGGTTTTTTTTTTTGGTAGGTACCTTAGGAGTTTCTAAGTTGACAATCATGTTCTCATCCATGGATAAAGGCCATTTTACTTCTTTCCAGTCTTTATGCTTTTTACTTCTACCTCTGCCTTACTTCACTGGCTGGGCCAGTGGGGAATATCTGGTACAACGGGTAAGAGTAAGGATGAGGGTTTTACTGCTGTTCCTAATCTTGATATGAAATATTCAAGGTACCACCATGCACAGTGATGTCAGGGTTTATCTTATTCGTTGATGCTCTTTAACAAACTGAGACAATGGCCGCCTATTCCTAGTGTGATGAGAGTTTTTATTAAGAATGACTGTTACATCTTCTTAGTTCAAACACTGTAGCTTGTAAAGGGGCAGGATTATGAATAATCATTATTTTGAATAATGGTATACATGCCCATTATTGTGGTACTATTCATGGTTAAGAGAGAGAATGAATGGAAGTAAAAGAACAATAAAAATCAAGATAAAGCACAAATAACAACAAAAAAGATCTGTATTTTCTCACAGTCTGTACCACGAACTAAAGGCAAATCAGTAACAATAAGAGATTTAGTCCCCTATATGTAAAAGGAAATTATCACATGGCCAGACTATTTCACAGGGCTATGCGTGAGACAGCTGTATCTACCAAGGGCTATATCAAAGTATGCGTCTCTTCATATCCTTTCAGGTCTACTGTCTTAGTTTCATCTCTGCTCTAATGTTGGACTCTGGCTTTAACATCTCTCTTTCACTAGGTGTGCCTCCAAAGTAGGAGCTTTTTTTTTTAAATTAATTTTTTAAAATTTAAATTCACATTAAATGTATAGTATAATAATGATTTTAGGAATAGAATTTAGTGATTCATCACTTATATATAACACCCAGTGCTCATCCCAACAAATGCCCTCCTTAATGCCCATCACCCATTTAACCGATCACCCCCGCCCAGCACCCCACCAGCAATCCTCAATTTGTTCTCTATATTTAAGAGTCTCTAATGGTTTGTCTCCTTTTCTGTTTTTATCTTATTTTTGCTCCCCTTCCCCCTATGTTCATCTGTTTTGTTTCTTAAATTCCATATATGAGTGAAATCATATTTGTCTTTCTCTTGACTTACTTTGCTTAGCATAATACATTCTAGTTCCATCAACATTGTTGCAAATGGCAATATTTCATTCTTTTTCATCACCAAGTAATATTCCATTGTATAGATAGATATGCCAAATCTTCTTTATCCATTCATCAGTTGATGGATATTTGGGCTCTTTCTATACTTTGGCTATTGTCGACAGTGCTGCTATCAACATTGGGGTGCATGTGCCCTTTTGAATAAGGAACTCCTGTATTTTTTGGATATATACCTAGTAGTGCAATTGCTGAGTTTTAGGGTAGTTCTATTTTTAATTTTTTGAGGAACCTCCATCCTGTTTTCCAGAATGGCTGCAACAGTTTTGCATTCCCACCACCAGTGCAGAAGAGTTCCTTCCTCTTTCTCCACATCCTCACAAACATCTGTTGTTGCCTGGAGTTGTTAATTTTAGCCATTCTGACAGGTGTGAGGTGGTATCTCATTGTGCTTTTGATTTGTATTTTCCTGATGATGAGTGATGTTGAGCATCTTTTCATGTGTCTGTTACCATCTGGATGTCTTTTTTTGGAGAAGTGTTAAAATAGAAGCTCTTAATTAAGGGTATGGAATACTTTAGGTGTATGCATTTTGAAGATACAAAATTATTTAATTTTCTTCAGATTCCTAATGAAGTCTGTGATTTAAAAAAAATTAAATACTGATATCTTCCATTCTATTCTAATGTGTTTCTGCTAATCTGTGTAGTCAAGCTGTTAAGAAAAAGACGTTAGCCCGACTTATAAAGTCTATATGTCATCCAGGCTCAGAGTCCTTATTTTCATATACTTGTCAGTTTCCGGAAGGTGAATTTCTATAAGGGAATATTACTGTATGTACAATTCATAAGGCTACCTTTTTATATACACATTTGATTATATGAACAAAACAAGTTTCTTAACAAGAGAACCAAAGATGGCTAAAGTTAAAACACTATACCCAAAGGAGACAGAGTAGAAATACCGAGGACTTTCCCTACAGCCCTGTTCTAATCTATATGGGGAATGAAGACGTCAAGAATTTACCATAACTAATCACTACGGAAATATAAATCGCAACCACAATGGGATATCACCTATACCCATTACTATAATAAAACAAAACACAAAATAACAAGTGTGGACAAAGATGTGAACAAATTGGAACCTCTGCACACTTTTGGTGGGAATATAAAATGGTATAGCCACTACAGAAAATAGTGTGGTAGTTCCTCAAATAATTAAACATAGAATTACTATATCATTCGGCAATACCACTCCTGGGTGTACATCTAAAAGAACTGAAAGCAGAGTCTCTAAGAGATATCTATATATCCGTGTTCATAGCAGTATTATTTATAATAACCAAAAGGTAGAAGCAACTCAAATATCCATTGACTGATGAATGGATGAATAAAATGTGGTATATAGTATAATGCAATACTATTAAGCCTTAAAAATGGAAGAAATTCTTACACATGCTATAATATGAACAAACTATGAGGAACATTATGCTAAGTGAAATAAACCAGATACAGTAAGACAAATACTGCATGATTTCACTTACAGGAGATACCAAGAGTACTTAAACTCGTAGAAAGTAGAATGGCGGGGCCAAGAAGGAGAAATGGGGAGTTGTATAGTTTCACAAAATGAAAAAGTGCTGGAGATTGGTTGAACAATAATGTGAATATACCTAACACTACTGAACTGTATACTTAAAAATATTCAAAATGGTAAATTTTGTCATGTGTACTTTACTCTCCCACATCTCTCTAAAAAAGAAGTTCTGATATACTTCTAATAAGTCTGAGTACAGTTAAGACCACTAAGAAGTCATGACTTAAAAAAATGATCTTTGGGGCAACTCACTACTAACCCAGGATTTTATGAAGTTGCCCAAGTTACTAACAAGGTTGAACTCACTCTTCAGGACAGCAGGCAGTGAGATTAATGATTTTGTGCCCCTGACGACATCATGGTTTAGAGATCTTAAGACCATCACCCCATGCTGGGATTTCAATACCTCCTGAACACTGGGATGAATAAGAGAACTCAAAATTGTACCACATCATTTAAAAATGTGTGGACATCCTGTAGAAGCACAAATGCAGTCCCTCCTCCCATTAACATTTTCTAAATAGCATAATGAAAAAGCCTAACCTCCAATTCTTTTTCATCAAAGTACTGTAGCCATTGAAGAGGAACAACTTCATTAAAACCATCAAGGAAAGCTTTGGTCTGTTCTTGCACTCCTCGAGAAAAACGCCACTCTGTCATTAAACTGAAAATAAAAACAATATTTAAAAATAGTTCATTTGCATGTGAGGTAAAAGCTGAGAAACACCAACTACTTCTAAAATTCCATCTCTTTTCCCAAATATACCATACATACATAATACATGTTTGTGTGTTTATGTACATAACACATGTTTCTCCATGAGGAAATCAGTTCTAGCACATCTGTGGCTAGAAAGGATTTTTTTTTTAAATTTTTATTTATTTTTGAGAGAGAGGGAGAGACAGAGTGTAAGCGAGAGAGGGGCAGACAGAGAGGGAGACACAGAATCTGAAGCAGGCTCCAGGCTCTGAGCTGTCAGCACAGAGCCCGATTCGGGGCTCGAACTCACTGACTGTGAGATCATGACCTGAGCTGAAGTCAGACGCTTAACTGACTGAGCCAGCCAGGCGCCCCCGAAAGGATGCTTTTCAAAATAGGAAGTTCTTTATTTGTCAGTAAGACAGCCACAGTCCAGCACTTACTATTTCCTGTTCACCTGTAAACAAATAATTCCAGATATTGTATGCTGACACAGTAAGATAAAGGCTACAGTCATTTAACAGGTTCTTCCAGGAAAGCATCTGCCAAGGGAGACTTGAGAACTCTGATTCAGCCTTGCACAGAGGGGAAAACAAGGGACTGTGTCAGTAACAATTTGTCTGCAGGCCATGTGCTTAAATGGGGGTATGGTCCCCCTGCCTGAGAAGGCTTAGGAAGGCTTAAAGCTGGGGAACGAACTCGTTCTTTACATGCTAATTTATTAGAGAGAACACAAAGATTTCCTAAAAGAATAGAAAAAATAAGATGAGAAGAAAACATTCCGAGGAGACATATAAAACAGTTGTACAGGAGGGAAATGTAATTAAAACAAAAACAAAAACAAAAACAAAAAAAAAGGAAGAAAATCTGTATAGTGACGTAGAATGTCTACAAGGGATGATGGTAGATGGGTCTGGAGGTACCTGTGGAGGAAAAGCACAGACTACTGATGAGGAGAAGACACTGGAAACAGCAGATAAAGGGAAAGGCAATTATCCACATTCCTCCCCTTCCAAATGCCTCTTCCCGTGTCCCAAAGGAAGCTGATTTTATTCTCTGTTGAGGCAAACCTTTCATCCTTGCTGCCTCTACAACTTCATCAATTACTCACCTTCTTTTACTCATGCCCTCAACTGTACCTTCCTACTCCGCTTCCCATTTGCCCACATGGATGCTCAGACCATTATTTTCCAAAACCCTTCTTTCAACCCAGTGTTTGCTTTTAACTACTCTCTTTGCTCTTTACCACCACTTCTATTAGAAGAGTACTCTATGCTGTCTCCCCTTCTCACCTCTATTCACTCAAATTTTAAACCACTGTAATTTTAAATTTCAAGATTTCCCTCTGGGGGATAAACAAATCTCTTCACATACGTCACCAAAGAACTCTCAATTGCTGAGCCCAGTGCCCTCTTCAAAATTACTCCTGCTGCATGAACTTCCTGTAGCACTGGGTGTTAGCCCAACCCTCAAAGAGTTCTTCTCTGATCTGACAATACCACCACTCCCGATCTGACTTAATATTTCCTTGTTTCTTTCATCAGTTTCACTACTCCATAAACGCTGGCATCACTGAGATCTCTGCCTTTTCTTTTCTAGCTATTAACTGCTTAAAGATAGTAACACACCCAACTGTTAACCAATCCAGAAACCTCAAATATTTCATTTACTAGTATTTCCCCCACTACATGTAATCAATCACTGAATCTGAACTATTCTATTCCTGTAGTATCCTCAAAAATCCATTCCCTCATTTTTACCTCAACTGGGTCTGTCCTGTTTCAGGTAGGTCTACAATACTAAATATCAGAAGAATGAAAGAGCCTCTTAACTATGTTCAGATCTCTAACTACCCCCCTTCCATCCATCTATCCCATCCAGTTCATCCTCCACAAAAATGCTAGGATTAGCCTTCCAGAAATAATTCTGATCATTTCATCTTAGTTTTTGTTTGTTTATGATGACTCTATCAGAGTAAAAATCCAGGTTTCTTAGACATAAGAGTTTCCCTAGACTAAGGCACAATCTGGCTACCATTCAAGGCTCCTAGCTTTTCAAGCCTCCTGTGACTATTTCTCAGTCATATTCTATCCCCACAGCTCTGTGGCTGTAGATTTTCAGGATAAACTAATCTCTTTAATACCTCAATTCTTCTGCCTTTGCTATTTCCCTCTCTCCAAAAAGCACTGCATATTTTCAGACCTAACATATGCAATGCTCTGGGAAAAACTTTCCTGAGTCTTCCTAGCAGAATCAATCCCACTTTGGATTCTGACAGCATTTCATACATCTCTCTACCATTCATTTACTCAGATATTAACTGAGGTCCTACTTTGTACACTAAAACCAAAATATCATAATTTAAAAAAGTGTTATTACATAAATTTAAAGAGCAAGATTAAAAAAAGATTAATGTATGTTATTGTTTCACAAATTGAAACACAATTATGCAAAAATAATTATATTCAAGATTAGATAGCAACTCTTATGTAACAGGTATTACATGGGCAATAATTTTAAAAAGTTACCACCTTAACACAAAATATAAAATTCAAAGTAGCAAACTAAATATGGCTTTTTTATGATGAAATTTTATTTAATCTTTGATATTTGAAAACTGACAGCATTTTAAAAATGCTTAGGTTGTGCTATTTAATAGCTATTGCTGGATTCTGTGGAAAGCTTAAGACTTAAATACAGAAAGCCCAGTGCCTGATTAACTATCTTTGGAAACATGGTTTTCAAAATGGAAGAAACAATATAGCTATTTACAATGAGAGTAATAAATGCTCACTACATGACAAATAAGCAAAACAAAAATACCTCAGAGAATACAAAGATACATAAAGAAGAAAATCGGTTATTGGTTAAACTAGTTTTCTCCATCAGAGAGAACTAATTTAGCAGAAAAATAGGAAGAGGCCTAGAATGCCACACTAGAATGGCTGCACTAACTTAATAAGCAGAGAGACATTAAGGATGTAAAATTGAAAGGCCATAGAAATTTATGGGTTAAAAAGGTAAGAAAGAATTGTTAGCTATGTCCTTTTGCAAAAGCAATACAATCAGTATCTATTAAATAGTCTTTGACTAAATTACCTCACTTTAGAAATCTATCCCACAAAGACAAAAGCAGCAGATATACGGAGCTTTACTTAGGGAAGTTTTCTTTTGCCTTTGTTTGTAGTGGCCCAAACTGGACACAATCTGAATGACACCTACTAGCAGAAATGACTACTATAGAATGGTATACCATAATTTATCTAGCTATTAGAAAATGTGTTAGTTCTATCTCTACTGACCTGGAGGATGGAAAAAGCAAGCTAGAGAGTAACATGTTATGATATTATCCCATTTTTGAAACAAGTATCAAGAACATAAAAAGTCTGAGACAATGATGACACCAAGAATCCAACGGTAGTACCATTAACAGAGATAAGTCAAGCAAGGCAATAGGAAAAATAACAGAAAGAAATGTGATTTGGGCTTTTTAAAATCAGGTGATTTAGTAGTTGAGGAGTTGACAGACTATGGCCCATGGGCCCAATCCAGTCTGTCATCTGTTTTCTGTACAGCTAATGTAAGAATAGTCTTTACTTTTTAAAAATAATGGCTGAGAAAATATTCAAAGACGACCTGACTTGAAAATTATATGAAATTAAATTTGAGTCCACAGTAGTTTTACTGGAACATAGATAGCCAACATGTATCTGTTCGTATTTTGTTTATGTGCTTTCGTGCTGCAACAGCAGAGTGGAATAGTTCTAAGAGAGACTGTATGTGGCTCACAAGCCTAAAATATTTTCTGGTTCTTTCCTGGAAAAGTATGGATCTACCTGGAAATTATTTCTAAAGTTCAGATATTACTTTACTAGAAAACTGAAGCCACGGTGCCAGCCTATTTAGAGAAGCAGGTTGAATAAAGAACCTTGGAAAAATATAAACATTTAGGAAATGGAGATTTAGATAACTGTCATTAAAGAGAAAGTAAAGAAAAATCCATAAGGTGCAGATCATGGGATTCAAAGGAACAAAGAGTTTCAAAACACAGGCTGTGGTAGGCACTGTGAAAAAAAAGTTAAAGAGGAAACGTGAGATGGAAGAGGAATGGAGCATTAGACTGCTGGTCAAGGTTTGGGATCCAGGCTGGGCTTTGGGTCCCAAAGCCCTGGGTTCTTCATCTAGAAATAAAGAAACTGCATGGTTTTGCAAAGGCCTTTTTTAGCACCAATGCTCTATAATTTTTGATCTGGACAAAGGTGGAAATGCATACAGCAAGCGGCAGGGGGAAAGAGAAGGTCACTATTTATTCTCATTTCAAGAGCACTGGTTGGTACTGTTGAGAAGAACTTAAATGTACACGAGAGGCAAGGGAAGTTATTTTAGTACATTTGAATTTTTTAGCTGTGAGAGCATGTTTATAAACTGACATGAAGATTGAGTAGAGAGCAAATGACAGAAAAGGATATGTGAAAGGGGGAATGAATGTGGAAATGCTTCCCAGAGGAGTGAACATGGGATCAAATGAAGGGTATGGATAGAGTTGTTAGTTCTGACATGCTTTACAAGTTCTAGAAATTAAGGCCAATCAAGTATATCACCTTACCCAATATATTCATCTTTGTTCTCCTCAGTCACGAGGATATTGGAACCTCCCAATTTCAGGTCATGCGAAGTAACCTTTCCCAAAATTTCCATGTCAACAGAAAAGTACATTTCTAAGCCACATTCTTCAATGTTGTTGTCTCTGGGTGATAGAAACATATATTGACTAATTAGCAAGATATCTAAATTGTCTTCAAGAAAACGCCTTATTGAAAGACAAATCTTCAAACCTTATCCAGATAAGGGAGTTATAAAATTCTGTATCAATAGATTCCAAATCCTTAATAGTCAGTTTTTTGCTTAGCATACGCTTGTAGAATGGTAAAGAGAAACCAGTATCAATAAATTTCCCATGAAAAAGTGCCTGCCAAGAAAACCAAAAAATTTTACTTAAAAATTTATAAAACAGTAATTTTCTTATTCAGAGCACACAATGATAACAGAGAAATCATGAGACTTCACAGGTCAAAATAAGCACTTAAATAAGTAACCAGTGTAAATCATGAAAACCAAACTATTATATAAATTGCTAAGTATGAAAAAAAAATGACAGAGTTAAATAACAAAGACTTAGCTATATCACATCCTATTCATAACTATAAGGATAATAAAACAACAGTACCAAAACTCCCACTCTTTCTAGTGTTTTATAAATTAAATTAACCTCAATGGATGCAGAAATACAGAAGGAGCCTCAGCACTCCCATGCATGCACCTGGCAAGATCCTTTCTCCACGCCTTTTCTGACCACAGTTGCTTAAGAGATTTCCAGGACTAATGGCATTTGCTTTCACTCCGACTCAAAACAACCAAAGCAAGAAGCGCCAGACTCCCTCAGCACCCTGATTCTCACCACCAACTGCCCATCCACCTAAGAATCTAATTCCATTTCTCACACCTCTCTTAACCACGAAAACCATCTCTATGATCTGACCTCTGAGGCTCATGATCCATCAGCAAAATCACTCATATCTTTCCTTGAAGACCCTTTAGCAACTTGCTTTAACAAAAATATAGTATTTTTCTGAGGACTCCACTTCTAAGTCCTCCCAAAGGTGTGCTGTTTCTCTCCCATCCCCCTCATGTCACCAGGCCTGGAAGTAAGGCACATGTTGCTCTTCATTACTATTTCCCCCTCCCTAAATCTGCCCGTCTTAAAGCTCAGGCCTTCACACTGTCGTTGGTGGCTAACCACCCCACCCCTGTCCCCATTTCACTGCTGTCATCCCTAGACCTCTGGGTTTCTCCTTGTTACCCTATCAATGCTGTGTTCTTCTGTGCTACCATCATAATTTTGGACATTCTAACGTCTATAATGATGATTCTCTTACTTTTCTGAATTTTTAGTCCTTTCAGTGATCTTAGTCTTTCATTTAGCTAAACTTTCTTGACACTGTACCTTAGATACTGTTATTAGCAACAACAGTATTCCTTCAATCTCAATTTCAACCACCACTTAATTTTCCAACTCACTGCTTTTTGCAGTGATACCTGCAATTTTAGAGCCCACTGGGATCTAAAAAATACATGGAAACATCACCATTTCTCAGCTTCTCAAAAAAGTTATTTCTGCCCTTGTTCAGTTTTTATTCCATCATCAGTCATTAAGATTACTCCCTGTACACCTTCAAACCCAGCCTCCCTTCAATGAACTTCTGGCAAAATACAAAATATAGCTAAACACAACTCTTAACCTACTCCATGCCTGTGTCTGGGCACTGGAACATGCTAGAAATGCATATACAACCATGATGACTGGCTCATAACCAACAACCTCCACAGGGGGAGCTTAGTGCTGTCTGGTAATCCTAATCCCCCACTACATTCACTCTCCCAGGTGACGATTTCATTCCTCAAATACTTCTTTTCCCTACTCCCACTGAGCTAATGATTTTGCCTTCTATTTCACTGAGGAAAAAGAAGCCATCTGGAGAGAATTTTTTTGTGTTCCATCAGATCTGCTCACTAGGAGCATCTGAATCTATATACTCTATTAAGTCATTTATTACTTCTATGTGGACTACACAGATCTCTTCACCTCTCCTACTCAAGGTCATTGCTCCCATAGTCCCTATCTCTTTGACTTCACCAAATTCTTTCCTCTTACTTAACCTGCAAGTAAGTGTTTTTTTTATTCTCATTCCATATCTCTCTCATTTCTAGATACTGTACAATTTCCTTATCATCCTTTATAGCAAACTTCCTTAAAAGGTTTATATTTGTTGTCTCCATTTCCTCTTCCATTCTCTGTGTATTTCATCCCACCAACCGTTCCTCTGTACTGCTCCCGAATGCCCTTCCCCTGGCCAAATAAAACGGTTACCTCTCATACCTCATCTTGCTCAGCCTACCAGCACCAAACATAGCTGATCATCTTCCCTCGTCTTCTAGCAACGGTTCTTATTTGAGTCTCCTACCTCCTCCACCTGCTTAGCTATTTTGCTGGTTCCTTCTCACATCCTTGACCTGCAAATGTCCTTAAACTTCTTCTCTGTCCACTCTTATTCCTTAAACGATCACATAGCCCTACCTATCTCAACACTCCCTCTGGATATATCACCAGATTTCTATATCCAACTACCTATTCTACCTCTCCACTTGGATGTTTATAGGTGCCTCAAACTTAACAAACCAAATCCAAATTCTTGATTTTTCCCTATCCCCCAAATTTCCTCCTGCCACAGCCATGCCACCTTAGGAAACAGCCACTGCGACCAGACACATTTTGGCACCATACATGAGTCTCACACTATGCATCTAAGCTATGTGAAAACCCTGTTAGCTCTAACTACAGAATATATCCAGAATCCAAACCATTTCTCACAATCTCAACTGCTATACCACTAAAGTCCACGCCACTATCACCTCTCATGTGGATTGTTGTAAATGGTCTCTCTGCTTCTACTGTTGCTCTCCTCTGCCAATTATATTCTCTTTCCTACACAGCAGCAAGATAAACTTCATAAAAGCTAAGTCAGATCATGTTATTTCCTGCTCAAAATCCTTAAGTGAATTTCCTAGAGGTCCCACACAGTACCTTTCAACCCCATCTCCCACCACATTCTCTCTCATATACTCTGCTCCAGGTGTGCCATTTTCCAATCAAAAATGTAATTCCACTTTGGAGACTTTTTCTTGCTCTTCCTTATGTCTAGAATGTTATTCTCCAAGATATATGTATCATTCAATTCCTTACTTTCACTTTTCTGCCCATGTTACCCCTCAGAGAGACCATTTCTAATCATGCCATATAAAAAAGCAACACTCCTTTTCCCTCGGCACATACTTATGTGTTATTTTGTATGTGTTATGTGTTAATCCCTCTAATAGAATTTAGATCCCTGAGAACAGGGACAATGTCTTTTTATCATGGTCTCATCTCTATCATACTATCATGCTATAGCAGGTGCTCAATAAATATTTGCTGAGTGAATAAACAGATAAGAACAAATGAATACAAACACTTCTGAAAAGATAATAGTCCCACAAGAGCTTCTGCAAAGCTCTGAAAATTCCCAGCACATCATCCAAATCCAATTGTTACACAACTCAAGATTTCTTTTATACAAAAGTAGTCACACTATAATTAAGCTTTAATTTATAAAATGAAAGGACTTTTAAAGAGCAAATGGCTACATCAATAATCCTCATATTCATAATCTTGATTTCATACAGGTACTCAAAAAATAAATAATATTTTGGTATTCTCCTTTGTAGGCAGACTTCCTTGGTAACGAACTTTATATATATATATATATATATATATATATATATATATATATATATATATATAAAACGGGATAATGTGTATCATTTTTTAAAATTCTTCTCTAAAATACTTTCGAAATAAACATATTTAAATAAATAAAGGAAAATCAGGACTCACCATAGCAATAAAGCGGCCAATAAAACAGAAGTATGAAAGATGGTCTGGATTAATGGTTGATGCTGGATTTATTTGTAGACAATAGTTGTTCTTGCCAGCATACTCAAATAAGCAATACATGGGGTTCAAAACTTCATGTGAAAGCAAGAAAAACCATTCTCTAAAAGAAAAGATAATTTTTTAGCATTCATACATACATGAATTTAAAAACAAATCTTAAATACACCCATGTACATATAATACCTCTGCTCAACAGCCTGTAGTAACTCCGCTGCCCAATTCCTCAGCCCTCCAGTCAAGTCTTCCTATGATCTGGCCCTCCAGTTACCTGCAGTTCTTATGATGCCAAATGACAAACTCAGTGCCACTCACAGATAACATGCTTATTTTTATGCCATACATTGTCTGGGTATGTCTCCTCAGTGTCAAGCCAGCCTCTATAGGTCCTGCTTCTTCTTTCAGTACAACTCAGATCCGTCCCACTTAAGTATTTTTCGAAGTAACTTTCAACATATTTGTATCAATCACTGAATACTCTGTGGTATTGTGACAACAACCACAATATTATTCATTTTCCTATACATGGCCTGCCCATCCACTAGACTATCAGCTCCTCAAAGGTAAAAGCCATGCCTTTACTTATATTTTTGTATCCTTGACTCACAGGCATTCTAGGATCTATATGCAATAGGTTTTAATAAGTATTTGCTGTCGATTCTGACATACACAGCACTGCTGCTATGGAACAGTTTTTATTCTCAATGTATTACAGATGGAACAAAAATTAAGAAGATGAAACCTTTAAATGTGATAAGCATTCTCTAACTTATTACCAACAATTTTGCCTCATGTAGCAAAGTCCAGTACATATGAAATCCAACTAGATAAGAAATTAACAATTTATATTATCAAAATAAATCCAATTTGCAAGACTCTCTTCAACAGCAATTTCTTCTAAAGCAGGGTTCCAAGCTCAAATGCTTATAGTGATTAGTAAGTGGCTTCATTCTGTACACGGTCTCAAATTCTCTACCTAGCCACCATCTCCCATTCTTCACTGTATCCCTGATAAAAGTTACTACCAGTTTTAAGGAAGAATTATTTCTGGGCATATAATCATTGTCCTTAGATGACAGGGGAACGGTGGGTACAGTGAACACGAGTGTGTACTACCCTACAGGACCTAATCAGCTACTCAGAGTCAGCCAAGTGATGCCAAGTGAGAAGCTGCTAACGTGGGTCTAGGGTTTTTAAAGAGAAGCCAGAAATCTTGACTCTTAAGCATAATCTAGTGATTTTCTTTAATGTGCCAAATAATTGAAAAAAAAATTTTTAAATCACAGTGAGGGCCATTATTAGGCAGGCTAGATCTGGCCTGGAAGCCTTTTACAAATGCTGTTCTAAAACTTTAAAAATACAATCTCAGAAACTCTCTGACAGGTAGAGAAGGGAGTCTTTCCCCAAACAAAATCAACTAAGAAATGATAAACACCAATTCACGAAACTAAATCCAGTCCCAACATAGTAGTTGAACTAAGTGACTTCCCCCTGTGGCAAGGCTGAGGTAAGGCATGTCCCCAGGGAAAAGGACTGACGGATCTGTGAGAATGTGTTTAGACACAAAAAAAACTAGAAATAGAATTTCCAGTTGCTGAAGATCACTTTTAGTAAACTAGCAGCCAGAGAAAACTGAATACATTTAAAAGAAGAATGTTTATGTATAACATGGTATCTGACTTTTTACCCTGACATTAAAAGAAAAGAAGAAAAAATTCTAACTAATAAGAAGTGAAAGAGTTCAACATATCCTTTTCTATACTCTCTAATAAACTAAAGAGATACAAGAGGTTAAAAAAATTATGAGACAACAGATGAGCTAGCAGAGCCTAGAAGAAAATGAAGAAAACAGTAAAGCCACTAATGAAGAAAAATCACATTAGAAGCAACAAAATGTAGGGCAGTACTGCAAACAGGGACATGAGGATAGGTTTGAGAAAATCAAAACAAAATAGAAAAGCACAAAGATAAAAAATAATCAGAGAAAAGATGACAGACAGGTAAGACTGACAAAGAAGATTCCACATACCCATGACTGATGTTCCTGAAGAAAAATGGAACAAATGGAACAGAAAAAATATTCAAAGACATAATAGAAGAAAATTTCCCTTAAATTAAGAAAGATCTTAATAGGTTCCTAAGAAAAGATATAAAACAATCAACAATTAATGAATTAATGAACTTCAAGGAAAAGGACTGTGTGGGCATCCAAAGAAAACAAAGTTTCCTATAAGGTGCTGGCTATCCACTTCACAGTACTGTAACATTCGAAGTTGGAAGACAGTGAAGCAAGGTCTACAGAGAAGGGGACAAACTAGTGTTGCATAGGAAATTTATATCTAGGGAAGCTGTTGTTTATATACAAAAGCACAAAAAGCATACTTTCAAACATGCAAAACTAGAGGAGTATATCACCCTTGTCAACTCCTGAATAAACCAAAATTAATACATGAATCAAAATTAAGAATTTGGGAATGAGAAAATCATAGTATGGAGTAACTGACTATATGCATTAAAATGTCAACATATAAAAACTAAACACAAACAATGGAGGGAAGTATGAGTGTAGACAAGAATGAGTATTATAAAGTCAGACACTTTAAAAATAACACATTTTGTGCTCTCTCCCGGGGCCGATTGAGAGAAAGAAACCAATAGTGCACCTGTTTTGATACTGAAAATTGACAAGTGTCTTTTTGAAATAAAGAACCAGTCCCTCCAAAAAAAAAAAAATAATAAAAAAAAAATAAAAATAACACATTTCATTTCTAATGTCTACCTTTCTTTAATGTCTGAAAATTTCTGTAATTGAAATAAATCAAAATAGATGTAATATGAACATTTAGTTTCCTTTCTGAAAAAGCTTAATAATGCACTGGATGAGAAAATATGCTAACTAACCAAACCTCTGATAACCCCACATATCAACCCTACATTGTGCATGTTGTATTAACAATTGTTAAAAAAAAAAAACAGCAATTATGTACTCTTTCACACAAACATACAAATTTATTTCTATGCAGAGAAAATGTAAAGGATAACCAAGACAGGAATAATAATGGTTACCTCTAGAATTGTGCTGGTATTTGAATTTTTGTTTTTAAAAATAACTCTGGATTGCTACTGAAAAAATGTATCTTTTCAAGAATACATCCATTACTTACAATGGAGATATATTTATTGCAAAGCAGATGTGTGTTATTTATTTTACCTTGCTAGACCACCATAATCAAGTCCTTCTTCTCCTCTAAATATTACATATAATCGTCTCCTCAAGTCATAGGGTTTTAATGCCATAATCTAATTAAAAACAAAAACATGGATATTTTAACACTCACATACAGTGCAAATTTCTTCCAAAATCATTCAATTTACATTTCATCTGTATTTTCAGAATTACACATTTCCTAATCTCATACGATGCCTTTAATTAAAGGGATCTATTGCTGTGTTCCACAAACCAGGAGCCATGTACCTAACTCTATTAAGCCTCCTGTGATTCACTTTCTAAAATCTCTTTCCCCTCTTCTAGTATTAAAAGGTAGTCTACTTTGGGTTAGTGGCAAGAGGAAGAGTGACACAGAAAGCTTTTAAGCTTAGAAAATATTCCCTCCCTGTCACTCCCCAAATTTTACCAAAGTCTTACAAAAGGTAACATAAATTTTTCTAACTAGCAACATTTGGAGAGAAGAGCTTGTGGTAGGTCTTGCTTATACCACATATTTCATTTATCAGTAGGAAAGGAACTCGGCTAAAGCAATGAATCATTTACATAACACGTATACCCAATTTTCATAATCCTGAATGGCTTACATTAGGGTTACTAGTAAACAGGCTTTATTTTTGGATAAAAATGAATTATTTCCACCATACATATGACAAAACCAAAGTCAAGACTAGCATGTCTGAGTGATGGCACAGCCTACCAGGCGGCCTTCGCTTCATAGGCAATCATGCACATCAAATAGACCGTATTTCTCTCCACAACAGAGGACAAAGCAAAATAAAATCTTCCATGAATTTGGATGTACACTTACTAAAATAAAGCTCAAACAGAGCTTAGAACAAGCAAAGAATTTACTAAACCAAAAAAGTTTTGATAATAGCTATATTAAATATCTTGCCCAAATTCCAACAGCTAGTAAAATTTAAGCTAGGATCTGAATATTGCTGACTTTGGAATGCTGTTACTCCATTTTGGCTTGTTTATGTACAAGTCCTTGTGTACCTGTATACAAAAGGAATTTCAATTTATCATTGTAATAATGGGGTGCAGGGTATGAGCATGCTTAAGTGGGAGAAGGGCAGAAAGAGAGGAAGAGGGAGAATCTTAAGCAGGCTCCACACCCAGTGCAGAGCCTGATACAGGGCTCTATCTCACAATCGTGAGATCATGAGTTGAGCTGAAATCAAGAGTCAGGCACTTAACCAACTGAGCCACCCAAGTGCCCCTGATTTATCATCTTTAAATATTCTGCAGATGATTCAGGAAAGGTAGACATATTACATTCATTTATTCATTCACCATATGTTTACTGAGTACCTGCTATGTGCAAGGCACTAGCATAACAGCAATAAATGAAGTAGTTTGTGCTCCCATGGAGCTTACATTCTAATAAAGGGGACAAATAAAATCGGTTAGATAAGTGTTACAGAAAAGAATAAAGCAGCATAAATGGCTAGAATGGGACTATGAGGGAGGTGAGCAGTTATTGCCATTTTAACTAATGTGCTCAGACGAGGTCTCTTTGAAATCATAACCTTTAAACAGAAAGCTACAAGAGGTGAGAATGAACATTAAGGTTACTGAAGGGAAACTTGAATGACACAGAGTATCTATACTGATTTAATTTTAATTTGGTAGTATTTACCAAGACTTGAGTTAATAAAGTCTTAGAAAAGTAAATAAATGTCAAAATGTGTCAACTTGCTCTGGAAGCTGTTTAAGCTTTATTTAAAATGGACATAACAAGAGCTATCTCAAAGGAATGTGAAGATAAATTAAATGAAATGATGAACTTAAGATACGAGTTCCAAGCATATGGTAACCACTCAATACATGATGGGGTTTATTATGATCATTATAATGGACACTCAGTAAATGGCAGTTCATGGTTTAAAATTTCTAAATTGTTAACTCCCTTCAGATATATAGAATATAATCTGACAAGCTGTACTATTTATTCTGATAAAATCTTCCTTACCTGTTGGAAGGAATCTTCAAACAATGTCTGCCGGGATACATTGATCTTTACATGACTGGGTAGTGCATTAGACTAAAAACAAAAATAATATCATGGTATCATGTAAGTTATAGTATTTGTATAGTACAAAGATAAGACTAAATGATTATGAACATAAGATTTATTTACCACTGTAGTACCTGGCACAAATAACGAAAGTGAGCAAGTTTCCACCTAAAGCTGCGCTCATAAGCAATCTGTGGACCACCTTTAGTTCTAAAGGAAAACAAAAACAAAAACGTTAATTCACAATAGAGTTGGATATGTAATATTTGGTATGAAACAGGAGGACACCAGAGTCCTATAAATGACCACAGGAAAGCTATTTGCTGGAAAAGAGATAAATTTAGTGGGCTAAGAGGCCTGAGCAATGAGGACACACACAAAAATGAAATTGTATATATGGGTAGATCTTTTGTAAAGAAGTTAAATGAAATATTAAAGTCTATTACTATTAAAAAAAAAACGATAATAACTTAAATCTAAGGAGGAGAGGTTCCAGACAGAAGAGACAGGAAGTAAATTCTAATACATCTTAAGCCCAATCTCAAACTAAACATTTCTGAGAGAGTGGGCAAAGCAAAACCAATTTCTAAGAACAAGTAACATCTAGGTCACACAGCTCAATTGGTCAATGAGGGAAGAGACAGAGTGGGTGGCATGTAAGGGACAGGTGTGATTCACACTGAGAAAACCTGGGTCTTCTGCCTATTGAGAGAGAGTCTAAGATACAAGCACAAAGAACTTTCATGATCTCAGGGAACATTTTGTAATGGATGCAAAGTGTTCTCTTATGTTGTCAAGTTCAAGTGAATTCATTCAACAAATATTTAATGAAAGACACAGTACTGCCTGGCATCCTTCTAGCTGATGACAATGTTACTTGTTAATAAAACAGGTAATAAGTTTTTGTGGAGGTTATATTCCAGTGAAAAGGACAAACAAGAAACAGAATAAGTAAATTATATATGAAGTGTGTTAGAAGGGGATAAATGAAATGTCTTACCACTCCTGCTCCTCAAAAAGAAAAAACAAGAAGGACACCTAAGTGGCTCAGTCGGTTAAGCGTCTGACTTTGGCTCAGGTCATGATCTCTCGGTCTGTGAGTTCAAGCCCCGTATAGGGCTGTGTGCTGACAGCTCAGAGCCTGGAGCCTGCTTAAGATTCTGTGTCTCTCCCTCTCTCTGCCCCTCCCCCACTCATGCTCTGTCTTCTCTCAAATAAATAAACATTAAAAAATTTTTTAAAAAAAGAGGAAAAGGCAATGTAAAAAGGATAAAGAGTGTATAGGGAGAAGTTTTAAATCCTGAAAAAAGTGAACAGAGTTGGGTTCACAGACAAATTAGTATTGGAGCAAAAACATGGAGGGCGTAAGCCACGTATATATTTGAGGAAAGAGCAGAATCACAGCTAAGACCCAGAAGTAAAAGCCCAGGTGCTTGAGGAAGAGCTACGTGGCCAGTGAAGCTGAAACAGAGTGAATAAGGAGAGAAAACAGAGATGAAGTTGAAGAGGTAACAGGGGGTCACATTTTTTAAGGCCTTGGAGGCCACTGTGAGGACTCTGCTTTTCACTCTGAGATGAAAATCACTTGAAAAGTTTTGTGCAAAAGAATGACTTTTTACTAAATAAAAAAAGTCAATCTTGCTGCTCTATGGAGAATAACATTATATGAGATGTGGATAGAAAGCAGAGAGAGGCACCACTTCAGCTGAGCAAAGTACTGGCAGTGGACACAGTAAGACATAACTGGATTCTGAACATATTCTGAAGCTGAGGTGGCAAAAAATGTATTGTGTCAAATGCTCTTAAATCAAATGAGACAGGACTGCAACCAACCCCTGGATTAACAATTAACAATGTAGAGGTTACTGGGGCCCTTAACAATTTCAGGGTCACTAAAACTCCCTGTAGTGTGTTTGAAAGAGTAATTAGAAACAGCAATATAGAGACAATGCTTTCAGGTACTTTTCCTGTAAGGGGCAGCAATAAAAATTAATTTTTATGGAATGAATCTGAAAGGTAAAAAGTTATGTTTTTTGGTTTTTTAATTTTTAAAAAAGCTTACTTTTTTAAAAAGCAAAGAGAGCAGTGGGAGGAGAGAGAGAATTACAAGCAGGTCCTGTGCTATCAGCGCAGTGCCCGACACAGGGCTTGATCCCACAAACCATGAGATCATGACCTGGGCTGGAATCAAGAGTCGGTCACTTAACCAACTGAGCCACCCAGGTACCCCTGTTTATTTATTTTCAATCTAGGAGAAATAACAGGTGATGAGAATTCAGTAGAGGAAGAAAAACTGACGATGGAGGACAGAAGATGACAATTGCTAGAACAATTAAATGGGAAGAGGGGGAAAGATCTAGTGTGCCAGTAAAGGGACTGGCCTTTAATAGGAACAACGATTGTTCACCGATAGGATCAAGAGGGAAGACAGATGTTGGTAGGTGGGTAGATATGACAGGAAATTTGCAAAAAACCTTTCATAAAACTATTTTCTTAGTGATGCAAAGATATCACACTTAAGAATAAGGATAAAGGTGAGCTCTATTTTAAGGTCTTTTTATCTGGAAAATTCAAATTTGTTGACATTTCATTCCTTCACATTGCAGTGGCATGATGTGACTGTTAAGTTTGTGCACAGACTACCTCGGTCTGAAACCAGCTACATTACTTGCCGTCTGATTTTGTACAAGTTAGCTATGCTTCCTAAGCCTCAGTATCTGCACTGAAAAAGGGAAAATAATAGTATCTACCTCAAGGGGCTGTTGGGAAATAAAATGAGCTAGTTTATGCAAAGTGCTTAGAACAATCCCCTGAACATAGCAATCACTAGATAAATATTTGCTATCATTATTATTAATACATTATGTGCTACAAATTCATTCTTTAGTAATGTAAAGCAAAGATGTATGTATACTGAGCTATTACTTGTATGGATTTTCTTGATTCACAGAGTACAATTTGTTGCTAAAGTTGAGGCTAAATTTTTTGTCCTCATTAAGTAACACTTAAGTACTTTAGGTTTTCACTTACACAGATGACTTCCCATTGCGAGGATCTTTGAATGTTGTTGTTCTTGTATTATGATCAACAAAGTACCTAACACCTTCCCGAGTATACCTGATTTCCCAGCCTTCTGGCAGGGGTTCTTCATTCTGTAAGCTAATAGATAAAATTATAATCATAGGGTGAACATTTTCTAGGTACTAAAGACATCTGAATCAAGGTTTACTTGATTCTATCTACAGATATATGTAAGATGACTTAAGTAAGGCTATAGTACACACATACCCTTGAGTTCTTGGATCTTCCCACTGGGTTGTTTTTGTGTTATGATTCACAAAGTAAACCCTGTCAGTTGAATCCACTCTTTTTTCTAAAAATAGAGTGAGCACAGTAGTTAATAACTATTTACTACATATATCTTCAGATATTTTTACCAACAACATATCAACTTACCCCAGCCTGGTGGCAAAGGCCCATATGGGTCATTTTCTGCAGCTAACATTGAAGCCTGATTGGATAAAGGGTTGGAAGGGAAAAAAAACCAAAAAACAGTACTTTAATACAAAAGCAGAGATAAACTGAACATTTGGTAGAACCACATTTTATAATAATTTTCTAAAAAACGATAAAGGAATCTGAATATAGTCATTTCAAGACACAAAGTACATTTAAACATGTCATGAGTTAAGAGGAGCTGATCAGTTGATAAAATTACTAGTTTTTTAAAGATGACTTAGAAATAACATACTGACATCAATATTTTAATTTCTTAAAGCCCTTCCATAATAATCTATAGGAGTGAAATGAGAGAAAAACATATAGAAAATTGTGGTGTTAAATGAAAAATATTTGTTTAGAAGTACAATAATCAGTTCTCCTTAAAACAAATGCCTATTAATTAAACCAATATTAGAATCCAGTATCATCTTTATACAAATACTTTTATCTTAATATTAGTATCTTTTATATATTCATACATAAAACATTCATGCTTACATATTATTAACCCTAAAATATATTCAGAAGAATATGTAAACATTCTATTACCAATTTTAAAAGAATGACAAATATAAAAAACAATCACCTGAAGAATTATTTCTTAAAGTATATGATACAATGATAAATATTTTATAACCTTATAACAGACACTGTTAATTTTACCCAGTATCAATTTTCCACTCTTCCTTTCTTGACACTTAAACCACTGTTTTGTTCGAAGCAGCAACATATCCATCTAATATTCCATTCCCAGCTGGGAATAACCAATTCTGGCCAGTGAGCTATTGGCAGAAGTCCCCGGTAAGGGCATCTGTTTCCAAGTAAAAAGGCAGGGTTTGGTAAATAAAAGTTCTCTGCCCTTCTCATTCCCCTTTTCCTTTCTTCTTGCCTACACTGGAGAATGAAGCCCAAAGGGCAACAGCTCTGTATGATAAGGGTAAGAAGCATGAAGCATGATAAGGATGCACAAAGAACCTGGGTACCAGAGTGTTAGCTCTGGACTTTCACCCCAGACTTGTATATACTTAGATAATTACATCTCAATCTGTTTAAAGGTGTTCGATGCAGGAGAAGACACTTCTAATATATATCCCTGTGACCTAATTCTGCCCTGTTTCCCTAAGGTTTTCATGTATACAGACAGCAAAGTTGAACCAAAACAAAAGCACACAGTATATAATTTCTTGTTTACTATATACAGCTGAACAGTGAAACCTTAGTACAGATTTCTGTACAAGTTACCAAAGAACCAGCTATGAAAGCTGCGTTGGCCCCGTTTCTCTCTGCTTGTCATAGAAAACCAGGGGAGTGGGTCAGACTGCAAATGAGAGCTTACTACTTAACCTCTGAAGAAAATGGGAGTTGAAAGAGCCAGCCTGAGGCAGGATTCTGAAAGAAGAGTTTACTTAGGTTTTCTTTTTGTGTCTTCCCTAATTCCCATTTGCTAGCCTCTATATTTTGGGTTTTCAAGTTGCCTCAAAACACTATCTAGAGATGCCCAGTATTTAAAATTTGTATTATCCACTTCCTGTGATCAAACCTATTTAACAGAAGTCACCCCTACCCCAAGTATTCTTGTGGATGTTTGTTTATGGCAATAAATGAACCATCAATTGGTCAAATTTTCAGACAGCATTAGATTTTTTGGACAAAACCATCTCCAATCCCAGGAGTATCTTCGGTAGGCCAAAACACATAAAAGTGTTGTTTCTGAGATTCTGGGATGGTAATGAGAACAGCTGGAAAAAGACAAGACTGGCCTTAAGTAAAATCAGGAGGTAACTGGTTTTTTTTAAAGCAAACGAAATGATTATAATCGAAGGTGGAGGATTGGGGAATTAGTAAAGACAAATTATTTCATTAAGAAATTCACTTATGAAAACTAACACTTAATAAAGACAAAAACAGTATGTACTAGTTTTAATTCTAGTAAACTAGAATTAAAAAAAAAGCTTAAAGTGTGTATGTATATCAGAAATACTTATATTTTATTAAATGATAAATAAAAAATACCTTGCAATGCAGTCTTTAACATTTAAAAATCACCGAAGTAGAAAAGAGCAAATGGCTGAAGGAAAAAGTTGTGCTGACATCTTAAAATTTGCTAATTACCGAATAGAGGTATCGTTGGTTGAACTGTTGCATAGCTCCCTGCAATTGGTTCCGCTGAGACTGCCACTGTTCAAAATTTCGAACAGACTCCATGGTAGGCCGCTGCCAGGTTGTTGTTCTGGTGTTATGATCCACATAATAAACTCTTCCACGATCATCAACTCTTCTTTCCCAACTACCATAGATAGAGTAAGCATTAATAAAAATTTAACAAGAATGTCTTAATATAAGAAACTGGAAAGTAATTAGCTAACACTTCACTCACATAATTTAAAAATGAAGTCTGAGACATGAGCAGATAACTTTAAAAGAATGTAAACACTAATATTCTTCAGAGAATTAGGAACATGTGACTTGCTTTTTAGGTAACTTATCTTCCCATTCTACCACTATATGATTTCTAAGAGCTGTCTAAAAAAGGGACCAAAGACTGAACAGTCTCAGTATCAATCTAACTACCCGCTCTCTTTTTCTTGATAAGTTACTGAGTGCTTCCTGTATACCCAGCAACCTGCCACTCCAGCCACTGCCTACATTCAGGGTTGTAACTCAACTCTTACAGGTCTTCAACATCCTGCTGTTACACAGCTGCTGAACACAAATGCTGATCGGAACATGTCATTCCACCTACCACTGCTCTCCAGTACAGCATATAAATGAACCCATTCACCATTTCAGCTTCATCTCCCCTAAGATCTTTTAAGGGAACCACATAAGAGCCAAATCAACTACTTGCTGGCTCAAATGTATCATGTGTTTCATTTTGTCATCTCTTTTTTTCTGAATATTCCCCAAAACAAAATGCCCTTTCCTATTTTTCCACCAACCAGAGTTCTCCCCATCCTCCAGGGTTCAGTTAACCTTAAAGCCAATTTGTGCCATTAACTTAATTATCTAGCTATGTTCGAGGGACGAGGCAAGCCTAGGGTCCTCCTGGTATGCCCCCATCTTAGCTCTCTCACAAACACTGCTCTAAGCCATTATCTTATACAATGATTTAAGAATCCTATCAGCAACCGATCTCATAAAAATAATGTATTTCTTGTGAATATTCTGGACTTTGAATGTGTTTGATATTAGTGGACTTTAAGTTGCATCTGGAAGGACATATTCTGAGAAGCAAAGACAATAAGGAGATATTGCTGGTCCAGGCAGAGAGTTCAAGAATATAAACAGTATAATTCAGCTATCAGCTAGCTATCAGCACAGTATGTATGAAAAGCTATGAAAGATAAGAGCACAAAGGAAAAGAAAGATCAGTTTGTGAATACAGCCTAATACCATGAATTTATATAGCATGTAATAGAAATATTTTTATTCATTTAAGACCCTCTATAATTTTAGCCATTATGTAATATGATTTTACTTGTAGCAATCTTTTAGATCATAACTCTGAACCACTCTGACATCTCTTATGTCTTTAAATCTCATGAAATAATACAGCTTAGGTCACTACCTTTGGAGAACTATACATATAAATTTTCCTAAATATGCTTTTCATTCCTCAAAATATAATGACAAGCACTAATAGTGAACTAAAATTCTACAGCTACTCTCACAGTAACTCATGCCAGTGTTTGATAACCTCTTGAGGAAGCCCCTTCAGACTAAGAGATATAATCTGTATAAGAGATACAATATGACAAATCTCATTCACTGAACAGTTATTATTCACAAAAGTAAATGAAGGAAATATAACATGCACAAGGAAAGAATCATTTTATGTTGTAATAAATTTAAGAAATCAAATGTATGATAAAACACAACTGGAGATGAATAAAGACGCCACATTACCCTGGAGGTAAAGGCTGCGGCCTCTCCCATGTGGTCGTCCGAGTGTTATGATCTACGTAATAGGTTCTACCATGAGGATCTTTTCTCTGTTCCCACCTTTAATAAAAATGCAAAAACGAAAGTAAAAGATACCAAAATAAGACAACCTGAAAAATCATTCCTTCTTACAATCAGGAAAATTACAGATAAGTTTTACTTTAAAAGGTTATATAATATACACACACATATAAAGTTACTTTTCCCAATTATGAGTGCCTTTTCAGTTCTTAATTATTCCCTTTTTATTAATAATATTGGAAACTCAGTAGGTACAGTCAGCAGAGGAGATAAAATAATACCTAAAGTTTTTAGAAGTTACTGATTTACATAATTTATCACCAGAAAATTTATTATCAGAAATTCATCATCAGAAAAGATAAATTTAATTAAAGGTGGAAGAACTTTCAGCCTATTACCACACTCAAGGCACAAAATGTTAATGAGGTAATATCCACTTCTGCCTGCAATTTAAAAAATATCCATCTATAAGATTTTAACAGAATTGCATTAAAGAAGTATGTGGTGACACTGCTCCACGAAAATTCTTCTATATGCATAGTGCCTTCTTTTTGTGTACAACTATCTCCCTCTTGTTTTTGGTAAAACTCTGAGTTTATGAACATCCCAATTTCATCTTTTCCTGCTTTATCTCAAAGACTCTGTATCTCTTATTTTCCCTACTCTCATTTTCTTCTCTGTGATTGCTGTTTCTTCTCTACTCTTTCTGTAATATGGTATGGAGAAAAATGTTAAATATAAAATATAATATTTCTGAGTTTAACATTCTTGTTTTCAATTGAAAGCAGAATAAATGGAAGAATTTTTCTTTCTCTTAAACTCAGGGGCCCAATTTGATTTCTTGTGGATTAGAGAGGTCACTAATTATTAATTTCTTACACAATAACCACACATTTTAAGCTATTCCCTAGGCAACGTATACACATACACACATATTTACTTTAAAAAGGTATGCAAAAAATTAATAGTTTGCCTAATTAAGCTGCATCCACAAACATAAGTCACAAAATGCTTCAGTAGTAATATGAACAATAAAAATGCCCAACTTCACAACTGACTCAGGATCATATAAGTTGTTAAATTTATCTCTTAAAAAATCACTGTTGCTCTCTTCCCTTTTGTGGCCATTGCTGAAGCACCAGTGGCCAAAATGAAGTTCAATCCCTTTGTGACTTCTGACCAGAGCAAGAATCGTAAAAGGCATTTCAATGTACCTCCCCACATTTGGAGGAAGATTTTATCTTCCCCTTTTTCCAAAGAGCTGAGACAGAAGTACATTTGATCCATGCCCATCCAAAAGGATGATGAAGTGCAGATTGTGCGAGGACACTATAAAGGTCAGCAAATTGGCAAAGTAGTCCAGGTTTACAGGAAGAAATACATCATTTACATTTAACAAGTACAGCAAGAGAAGGCAAAAGGCACAACTGTCCTTGTGGGCACTCACCCAGTGAGCTGGTTATCAACAGATTAAAACTGGACAAAGACTGCAAAAAGATCCTTGAACATAAAGCCAAATCTTGCCATGTCAGGAAAGGAATAGGGCAAATATAAGGAAGAAAGAATTGAGAAGATGCAAGAATAAAGTAACCTTATATACAACTTTAAATAGAAAACTGTCAAAATGAAAAAAATCTCTGTTGTATAAAATCCTACCCTGGAATATTCATGCTACCCTGTACTATAAAAATTCAAATATTTCTTACAAAAAAACATTTTGCTAAAAAAAAAAAAACCCTGAAACTTTCAGATTTTATGTGCTTTCACTTAATAAAAGTTCATGGGAAGGCAGGATTCAAATACGGAATTTCATTTTAAAGACATTTCGGGAATATCTGTATCAATGGGCTATTGT
This sequence comes from Cryptoprocta ferox, assembly GCA_028646485.1. NCBI lineage: Eukaryota > Metazoa > Chordata > Mammalia > Carnivora > Eupleridae > Cryptoprocta > Cryptoprocta ferox. The sequence continues at coordinate 46,057,498 of CM053569.1, forward strand.
TTTGTATGTATGAAAGCTTAACGGCCAAAAACAAATGTCTTAAAAACATATGAAATTTCAAGAACTTCCTCGTAATGGTAGTTTTGTTATTTTTATGTATTAATTCCTATAATCAGTTCTTGAATTTTTATTGCAATTCTACAGCAAAACTTCCAGATTTCCATCTTTTATTACAAATATTTATCAAAATTATGTATACTTTCACACAATTGTATATATTCATAGTTGCATAGTACTATACACCCTTCACACATACAGTCTACAGGGCTCACTATAAAAAAAAAACAGTGCCTACTATCCCCTTAACTTCATTTTCCATTCCACAAAAGCAACATTTTCAACTGCTTCTGCCAATTCTTTTAGTATTTACCTTTTTATATTAATAAGCTTACTTTACTACTTTAGATTTAATTTCAAACATTATATACTGATTTCCCATTATGAAAGATTCAGCTGAAGTCTCTCTCCTGCACACGTCTACACATATACTCTGTAACACTTACCCTCCTTCGACCTTCCAAACACATACATATTCTGTGTCCTTCCTTCCCTTATATGATGTAAAACCCTCCTGAGAGCTGAGTCATGGAACATAGTATTTCTTTTTGTCTCCTTTCCTCCCATTTCCTTATTTTCTATGTACTTATTAATGTAACTCCAAATACTTTTCCAGCTGCATATATGTCCTCTCAAAATATTCAGGCTCATAGGGTATTTATCAATCACAGCTCTGCCTCACAACGAGCTGCTGGTCTTCCCTGGCCAACTAAGAAGCCTGTGGCACATCTGCCATCTTGGGCCTCCTCTCACCATCATGCTAGCGATTCCTTTCACTCCCTTTCTATCAGACACCTGAGATCTGAAGTCCATGTCTTTCACATTGAGTAGCTAACTTTATTTTTTTTTGAAGTTTGTTTATTTATTTTAAGAGAGACAGAGACAGAATGAGTGGGGGAAGGGCAGAGAGGGAGACGGAGAATCTCAAGCAGGTTCTGCACCACCAGGGAAGAGCCCGATGCAGGGCTCGAACTCAGGAAACTGCAAAATCATGACCTGAGTTGAAACCAAGAGGAGGAGGCTTAGTCGACTGAGCCATCAGGCACCCCTCAGTAGCTAATTTTAGAGAAACACAAGTCCTGGTAGCTTCCTAAGAATGGATACATAGGAAATAAACTTTGGAAACCAAGGATGTCTGAAAATGTATTTATTCTGTGCACACACTTGACAGTTTGACTGATTACAGAAGTTAGGTTGCATTTAATTTCCCTCAGCATTTTAAGTTGGCTTAATAGCTTCTTGCATTGATTCTGAGAAGTCTAATGCCATTCTGATGAGAATGAGATGTGCTTATATTCCCTTTTAAAAATCTCTATAGAGAAAAAAGAGGGTTGCTGGAGGGGCGGTGGGTGGGGGTACAGGTTAAATGAATGATGGGTATTAAGGAGGGCACTTACTGTGATGAGCACTGGGTGTTACATGTAAGTGATAAATTACTAAACCCTGCACTTAAAACTAGTATTCTCTACCTCTCCCTCTCTACCCCCTCCTGCGCTCTAGCGCTCTCTCTCTCTCAAAATAAATAAAGAGACTTAAAAAAAATCTTTATAAAAGAAGGTGGGGGCTGCCTGGGTGGTGTGATCAGTTAAGAATCTGACTCTTGGTTTCAGCTCAGGTCATGATCTCGCAGTTGAAGGGTTTGAGCCCCGCAGTGACAGTGCAGAGACTGCTTGGGATTCTCTATCTCTCCGTCTCTCTTTACCCTTCCTGTGCTCTCAATTCTCTCTTTAAATAAATAAATACACTTTAAAAAGTCTTTCTGAAATTAATATTATATGTTAACTAACTGGAATTAAAATAAAAGCTTGAAAAAATAAAAAGCAACTGAAAAACACCATGCAGAGTGTGATACCAGTTTCCTAAAATAATTCTACAAATGTATGCAAAACAGTAATTTACAGAGCTACTCTCTAACCTCTTCACCTAGTTCTATCTTTCCTCATAGAACCTGTCACTATATGACAGGACTGAGCAGGGTCTGTATGCAGGCCCCAGCTGCTCAGCCTGCTGTTACACACCGTTCACAGCAGCAGCTTGGCTCTCTTGGCCCTCTGAATATCCCAGGCCTAGAATAAAGTCTGATACAGAGAAGCTCTCAAACAGATACAGAATAATATATATATAGACAGCTCTGAGTGTTTCTATATGACAAATATTTTATTTGGTCATGTCTTAGCTTTGTGATCAGAAAGAAATTTTAAGATTAAGGGAAAAAATAAACATAACCAAGTATTCCCTCTATATAATGAGCTACGAAGTCCTTTTCTAGTTTTATCTCAGGTAAACTGCAAATATTTCCAACTACACATTCAACAAAATTCAGTAAGCACTCATGTTCCAAGCATAATGCTAGCCACTAGTTCTTAATTTTTCCAAAACAGGGTTCACTTCCAGATTTCAGTGTTTTTGCTCTAAACAGAATTTATCTTTCTCAAACTTTTTCTGTAAAGTGCCAGACAGTAAATATTTTAGGCTTTGTGGGTGAAAAGGCAAAATCAATAATATTTGTAGGTATTTACATAATAAGAGCAAAAACTCCTGTCATGCCCCACCTCATTTTTCTAGCAGCTGGTCCAAGGGAGGCAACTTGCTGAGCTGTCACTCCCAACGTGAGATTCTCCCTCCTGGGGCATGACACTTGCCACAAGTAAGTCCCCAATGTGCAGGGGGTGACTAAGGCGTTGGGCAGCAAGGACAGAAGAAGGTACTGGTGGGGAGAAAGGATGGTACAGAGCAAAGGGTGATATTCTGGATTGGTCTGGGTGACTCACAGTGACAGCCCGCTAGAGCTGTACCTGTGAGTCATATAAAAGTGGGCTGGAACTGGCAAGAGATCAGAATATCCCAGTAGTGAAAATTCATGAATACTTCCCAGTAAGTGCAAATTACCCAGCTGAATGATAAGACTTCTCAACAGAATTCTTTAATTTCATAGATTTAAGTGCTAATTTATAACTGCCACATTTCACTTCAACCATATACCCTCTAGTATTTAGATACAGTTAGTCTCTCTGTCTCACTAAGACATAATATATAAAATTCAAAAGCTACCACTGAACAAGGAACTTGTTTTAAAAAAATAAGTACATGTGGAAGAATTTGTGAAATATATTACAATGAAAATCACAGAATTTAGTTACTGCTTGAATAACTGCTGATTTCAAACTTGGATAATGGGGTAGATAATAAGACTTGCCTACTCATAAACCACGAAGAACTGTTACCCCTTTCCTGTACTGCTAACCTGGGTCCATGGACTCCTACCCATCAGAAGCTGACTACCCTTTAAAGTCTCTCCCATTTAAACAAACAAACCTTAAAGTCTCTCTCTCATTTCATGAAAACAAAAACTGACCCTCAGCTCTGTATCTTTTCCTACGATTTTCCCCAAACATTCCTCTTTCTGTGTTCACCAGCTCTCTTTAAAAGTTCACTACACACTTCTACCCCTCCCATTCACTCCACCGCACAGCACTCTGGATACAGCTCTATTTTCCAGAAACTGCTTTGCCAAAGGCCAACAATAAATAATCTCTTTGTAGTTAAATTCAATTGGTGCCTTTCAGTTCTTATCTTACTTGAATTTTTCAGTAGTTTTTGACCTTGTTAATCATTTCCTCAGAATCATTTACAAGCCAGAGCTTTTGTCCAATTTTTCACTCACTCAAAATCATTTAATCAAGCGCTAATTTACTTATTTAACAAATATTTATCGAGTACCTGCTACACAGCAGGCATGGTTTTAGGTAAGAAGAAAACAGAAATGAACAAAATAAAGCCCTTTCTAGTCTAGTGGAAAGAAAATTGACACAAAAAAATCTGTGTCATGTGGTGATTAACATAACACAAGTTATGCTGATCAGAAGAACCCTACTCAAAAGCGTTCATACTGATTTCATTTATATTAAGTTCTGTAACAGGAAAAACTAATCTAAAACCTATAGTGGAAAAAAATCAGAATGGTGATTGACTAAAAACTGTACTTGAGAGAACTTTCTGGGATAATGATAATATTTGATATCTTGATATGGGTCTGGGTTAACCAATGTATATGTTTGTTAAAACCCATCAAAATAGTACAGTTAAGACTTGTGCATGTCCTTCTATGTAAAATTTACCTAAAAAACTTTAAACAAATATTGAACTCCAGTTAATGATATGCAAGCTAAAGTACTGATGTCTGCAACTTGCTGAATTACATTTAAAAATTAGATGGATAGAGGAAGGAAGAGATAGAAGATAAAGCAAATAGAGTAAAATGTAAATTATAGAATGCAGCGGTAGATACTGGGATGTTCACTGTAAAATTCTTTAAATTTTCATGCATGTTTATAAATTTTCCTAACAAAAAGCTGGGGAAAAAATAAGGCAAAGGAAGGCGATGGGTGCAGAGGAGCCTGATTTAAACAGAGAAAATCAAAAAAAGGTCCCTGTAATGAGGTAACATTTGAGCAGAGACCTGAATGAATCGCGCAGATATCAGAGGTATAACACTTCACACAAAAATATGGGCAAATGCAAAGGTCTTTGGATGAGATCATGCTTGGCATAACACTCAAACATCATCTCCAAGCTGGAATACTGGTCCTTCAGAACACTCGTGATTCCAGGCACCGTGATTCCACTGGTAGTTAGCTGAATTACTGAGCAAGTTACTAAAGAGAGGAAACACAGGAACTAAGAAAGATTTTTGAGGAAAGAGAGTGATGTAGATTTGAAAACTGCTAACTCAAGTTACACAAAGAATACTGCCTCAGCCAGAAGAATCAACCTTGGTTCCACTCTTCTATTCTTCTACCTCCTTACGACTAATTACCAGAACACATCTTATCATCACACTAAGAGACTAGCATCTCTTGTTGCAGGTTCTTTTCTTTCTCACCTGGATTAATAACTTCTAAACTTTTCTGATGACAGCTAACAGAGTAAGAAATATGTTTTATATAAACATCTGTGTGAACTAGATTGCTATTTACCTATAGATTTTATACACACACACACCAGAAAAACAAACTTTCTGGAAATGTTTATTCTTACTACACCTAACACTTCTTCAGTATTTTCTATTCTAGTCTATATTGATTTACTTAAATTATGCGTTCAAATGCTGAACATAATCTGCTAATGGGTTGCAACCTGCAGTCTGAAAATCACTTACATAGGTTACCACAAAGATCACATGATAGCTGCAGGCATGCTGAAGCATTTATTTGGCCCTCACAGAATTAAATATATGTACTTATTATCACTTTAAATCATAATGCCTGCTTCTCTCATTTATAAAACAGTCTGGCTCTATCTTTACTTACTTGTCCCCTTAACTCTTTTTTTTTTTTTTAAATTTAGAAATAGAGTGCACATTAGAAGGGGAGAGGGGCAGAGAGAGAGAGAATCTGAAGAATAATCTATGCTCAGCCAGACGCGACATTCAATCCCATTACCCTGGGATCATGACCTGAGCTGAAATCAAGAGTCAGATACTTAAATGAATGAGCCACCCAGGCACCCCAATGGTCTCAACCGCTAGAATAACCTAACTAAAATGCAAACATAACTGTGCCACTCCCTTGCTCAAAATTCATTAATGTTTATTCATGATTTTCAGGGAAAAACTCCCACACTCGTAGAAAAGTATATAAAATTCTTCATAGGATTATTTACTCTTCAATGCTACATGTCACTTCCTCAAATGCTGAACTCAAACTGTAACAAAATATTACTTCCTGAGCTCCACATACACATTTTTATAAATGCTAGAGATCTGAACATGTAGTTAGCCTTCCATTATCGATGCCTTCATTGTTGCTGTGTTAACTCCTACTTCTCTTTCAGGAATCCGCTTAAGGGTCATCTCTTCCTAAAAGTTTTCTTTGATCGCAATAGCGTAGGCTACTCCCTTGCAAGCTCTCTCTGTATATATTCCCACCCACAGCCTGCTAAACTTACCTCTAGCCCAGCTTTAATTGTACTGTATAGCTGCTGTTTACTTATCTTTATCCTCCTATCAGACCATGAGGTGAACAGAACAGCTTCTTATATGTATATATCACAGTGGCAGACACATGAAACGCTAAAAGACTAGGCTGCCAAAGACAGAAAACAAAGGGACAATGAAAAATATCTAAGAGAGAAGGGAAGATACTGTAGGGTCTGAAATGCCGGCAGGAAACAAGTGAGGATTATGAGTAAGTAGCTGAAAATAAGCTCAGAGAAAGGTCTGGCCTGGACATACAAATTTAATAGTGAAAGTCTGGACAGTGTGAGATCCAAAAGAGGAAGAAGCACAGGCAGAAGACCAAAGGCTGAAACCACTATTTAGGCCAGTAGGCAAAATCAGATGAGCCAGTAGAGAGCCCTGAGAAAAACAGTTCAGAAAATAAAACAGGGCTATGAACACAGTGACTGATGAGAAAATGAGGGCAAAAAGACCTTCTAGAAGCGCAGCTTCAACATCTCCAAGAGAAGACATTCTAACTGCTGTAAGTTGCATAGGAAAGTGCCGTGTCCATACTCCTAGTACAGTGTTGTCCAACTGTACTGTATATGTTTACAAGTCTGAGCCACTATAAGCTTTTTGAAGTCAAAGACAATGAATGACTAATATTAGTATCATCAGAACCAAGTAAAGAATCAAAAAAACATGTTAAGTAAAGCTGGAAGAGATGACCAAATGGAATACACACACAGAATACTCATTAAAGGAAATCTTGGGAAGCTGAATAATTACACTAGGAAATTTAAAAGAGACTAAGAATTATTAAGCAGCAATGAAAACCTCGGTTTGTAACAGAGCTAATCAGCAGAGTCAGGTGACTTTCCCCAGCACTCAGTACTGAGAAAAAGGATGGCTATGTGGGGCCTGGAGTGCAGACTGTAAAGGAAGCTGGAAAACTGAGGTAATTATGTAGTGTTATGATCATTCTTATCTAAAAGTACAAATAAACTGAAAATCAAATCAAGAGTGTTCTGCAAATTAACCCCAGGTTTCTTCTTTTCCCTTCATAATGCACATACTTCATAAGTGAGTGTTCTTAGTTTTAAAAAGTACTTTGTGGCAAATAAAAAAACTGTATCAATCAGATTCCAGCTTTGATTTAAATCACTAAACAACTGAAAATTTTTACATACATTCAACAGTCATATTATCAAAAAGCTGCTATTCAAATTAAGTCAAACTTCTAAAAAATATATTTAACATACCCTGATGGCAAGGTTTCTGTGCTGGCATTTCCAGACTGTTGCCGTACAGGTTCCACACACCCATCTGGCTGTCTTAATTTGGCTGCCTCAAAAGCAGAACTACTTCCAGAATTAGAGGTGGCAGGGTCTAAAGAACTTCTAGCTTCAGATCCAGATGCTGCACTATTAGAAAGAATACATTCATTGTTTTCTGAGGAAGTCAGTATTTCTTGAACTGGAGGATCTTCAACAGTAGTATTAGTGCAATTTGAGGACAAGGCGGTTTCTTCAGATACTATTACAGTACCCATGTTAGAAGCGTTATCAGTTGGTGCAGATGAGGATGATTCTCCATTAACTGCAAAGAGAAAATCAGTAAGATGAACTATCAGGGAATGACAAAGCAAACAACTCACCAGTTATACTGATTCAGTACCTAATTGACACTGAGTAATGTATCAGATACTGATGAAAATAAAATAAGGCAGATTATATATTTTTTTGCTTACATTTTAGAGATGAATAGATAAATAATAAATATTTAAGAATATACTTGACCCTTGAACAACACAGGTTTGAACTTCACGGGTCCACTTACATGCAGATTTTTTCCAATAAATACAGTACAAACCTGTAAATGTATTTTCTCCTTCTCTGATTTTCTTACTAACATTTTCTTTTCTCTAGCTTACTATACTGTAAGAACAGTATATAAGAGATCTACAAAATATGTGTTAAGAGACTATGTTACTAGTACAGTTTCTGGTCAACAACAGGCTATTAGTTAAAATGTGGCGGCGGGGAGGGGGATGGAGTCCAAAGTTATATAAAAACATTCAATTGTGGGGGGTGATGTTGGTGTTCCAATCCTCCTTGTTGCTCAAAGGTCAATTGTGTATGTATGTGTGCATACTTTTCTTAACTTAAGGAAAAGAAAAACCAGTATGTGGATAACATGTTTTTTCCCCCAACTATTCAATTCTGAAAGTCTGCATAGTTTATATAAAAACTTTAAATGATCCCTTTCAATCTCCTTTCTTCTATGCAAATGGAAGCTAATATCAAAAATAACCAATGGAGGGAAATATGTAAGTGGCATTAAGATAGTGCTACAGTGGACTGCCAGAAAGATCCAGAACTTCATTCTAGACCTTCTAAAGAAATGACTCAGTACTGGGATCCACTCATATAATTTTCTTAATGTTCATTTAATTTCTTTTTGGTTGTTTTATTAATGAGAGAGAGACACAGAGTGCAAGCAGGTAAGGAACAGAGACAAAGGGAGACAAAGATTCCGAAGCAGGCTCCAGGCTTTGAGCTGTCAGCACAGAGCCTGACGCCAGGCTCAAACTCATAAACCACGAGATCATGACCTGAGTTGAAGTTAAGACACTTAACTGACTGAGTCACCCAGGCACCTTAATGTTCATTTTAAACGTGATCAAAGCATTTCAATTATGTGTCACTATTAAGATGAAGTCAAATTAAAACTGGAAAGGGAAGAGATTATTGGGTAAAACATTATTAAAAAATTCCACATAAAGTTCTAATTAAAATGGGGAAGGGAGACCTAATTAAGGGTAATGGCATCTTCAGATAGAAGACTTAACTAGTGGGAAGTGTACTACTAAAAGGAATTGAAAGGTAATTACAAAAACAAGACAATGAATCAAGTTCTGTCTAAATATGGGGAAGAGAATGGCTTTGGGGAAATAAATATAAAACAAAATACAAGAAATAAAGTATTTACAGTTACCCTGTACCAAACACTGTTAGATAACACAGAGAAATGTAAAAAGAAGGTGCACAGAAAGGCTAACTTGTGGTGTCTCATGCTCACTTAAATAATTATCTCATTTAATATTCACTCTTCAATAGTGCAGAAATTAATTTCCAAAAAACGATAAAGCTCAGCAGCAGTCTTTTCAAAGCAAAATAACACTAAATGGGAAAAGAGGAATAACTGAGACACGATAATCCAGTCCAAGAAGAAACAATCATAAACCTTTTGCATACTAAAACACAGCACACAAAATACAAATTGTTAGAAAGGAATAAAATGAAATATTAAATAGCACCATTCAGTTGTTCAAGGCAAAAACTCCTCTCCTATAATAATTCAACAGCAAGCACTCTCAGCTCTTCTCTCCATCTGTACCACTACCTCCTAGTCGATCATTTCTTGCTTTTACTATTGCCAAGAGCCTCCTAATTTTAGTCTGCCTGCCTTTTCTCATGTCCAACTACAAGCTATTCTCCAAATGACAGCCCAGAGTAATCTTTTTCAGAATATATAACAGATCTTTTTACTCCCTTAATTAAACACACCAGTGGATTCCCATTACCACCAGAATAAATTCCAAACTCTTTTACCATGGCCTATGACAAAGACTACATTAATCTGCTCCACAGCTACACCTGACTTCTCACAATGGCCTTCTTTCTGTTCCCTGAATAGAGCAAACTCCTTCCCACTTCAGGGATGTGCACTTGCTGTTCCTGCAGCCTCCAAATACCTCATGACTGGCTTCTCATCATTTAGCATGCATGCCCAATTATACCTCCAGAATGTACTTGAGGCAGTGCTTAAGTACCTTATTTAATGTTGTTCCCATCACACCCTAACCCGTTTTATTTCTCATATTCTGAAATCATTTTATTTCTTTTTATTTCTTTAAGTTCAGAGTGGTGGGGAAACTTTGTCAAACTTGCTCACTCTTGCATTGCTCAACTGTTACAAAATGCCTGGCATATGAAATTAATATTTGTTCAATCAATTAATTAAAGACAAATCACAGAGGAAGAAATGAATTGAACATACCTCTCTCAAAACTATGCAGATTAAAGAGCATCAGTATAAATATTAAATATATAAAGGATTTAATAACACAATACATCTGACATATTACAGAGAGGTACCTTTGCATTTCTACTATATATATATATTCCACCCAAACTGAGAATTTTTAGAAAAACTAACAATATAAAAGACCAAAGGAAAATCCTCAATTGTATATAATAAGGAGGCCACATTCTAATTACAATTCAATAAAACTAGAAACAAGCAATACAAAATATAATTTATTAATTAAAATGTTTACTACATGTGTAGCAGAATCTGTTAAACACTTTTTAAGGGTTATCTTATGTAATAATCTTCACAGAACTATGCTGAGACAGAAGATACCATCATTATTCCCACTTTACTGATGAGAAAACTGGTAATTTTTTTATAAAATGTTATTTGTTTATTTTGAAAGAAAGAGAGAATGTGTGTGAGTGTGCAAACTAGGGATAGACCGAGAGAGAGGGTGAGAGAGAATCCTAAGCAGGCTCCAAGCTGCCAGTACAGAGCCCGATGTGGGGCTCAATCTTGCAAACCGTGAGACCATGACCTGAGGCCAGATCAAGAGTCATACACTTGATCTACTGAGCTACCCAGATGCCCCCAAAAACTGATACTTTTATGTCCATAAAAATGATAGTACTACCCCCAATTCACAATCAATTTGCTTAGAAGATAAACTAAATAATTATTGAGTTAAAGAGGAATAATGAAATTATAAACTTTAGGGAAATTAATGGCAACAAAAACACTTGTATCGAAGGCTACTGGAAAAAGCCAAAGAAGTATCTACAAATATAAAAAAGAATGGCAATAAATGAGTTTAGCACTCAATTCCAGAGCTGGGGTTGCGGGCGGGCAGCGCGGGTGGTAAAAGGAATTAAAAAACCAATAAAACAGATCAGAATTTCCTAATTTACCTGATAAGAATTAGTTGGGATCTTGTTGAAAGTATACATCTCAATTCCCATTCTAGACTTACTGAATCTCTAGGGGAAATCTCTAACGAAGGGTTTGAGAATCTCTATTTTTAACAAATGCTTCAGAGGAATTCTTATTTCATGGAGAAACCATGAAATATACCTTTCCAAGTTTTATAAAGAACAATATATAATATGAATAACATTAGGAATGCCACATACAACTTTTAAGTCTGAAACATATTAACTACTCTAAGTCAAGAGAAAGAAAAACTGAAAAGGCTCATCATGGGGCACCTAGCTGACTCAGTCGGTAGAGCATGCAACTCTTATTTTGGGGTTGAGCTCAAACTCCATGTTGGGTGTAGAGATTATTTAAAATTAAATCTTTAAAAATAAAATAGAAAGGACTCATCAGAGTAGAAATTGAAAAGGTGAAGAAAGATCATACCACTCCACCAAAGGGCACAACGCTCAGTTTTCTGAGAAAATCCTATGAAGCCTTCAATGAACAGATCACTCTGAATGTTACTTAAAGTATTATAGTACATTAGAAAAGAAAAAAAAAGGAGTTTCTTAGTTTATTCTATACGGGTAAAATAACTCTTAAGTTGAAACTAAATAAATTCTAAGATGGTTCAATATTAGGATTTTATGTTAGGAAATCAACTATGCTAACACATTAAAAGATAAAAGCCATGGGACTATTTTCAATACAAACCAAAAAGAATTCAATAAAACCTGGATAAAAATGCTTGATAAGAGTAATCAAGAAAAATAAATAACCTAGATTATCCATCAGAAACCCACAGTAAGTATCATATATTAACTGTAAGATGTTAGAAGAATTTCTATTAAGGTCAAGAACAAATTAAAATCAGGAACAAAACAAGGAAGATTACAACCACCGCTCCAATACTGCTGATTACTTTGACAGTGCAGAAAGACAAGAAGAGAAAAATACCAGAAATAAAACAGTAAAACTCACTCACAGAGGGTAAATTTATTTAGAATACTCATGAGAATCTCTGTCCCATCTTGCAAGATGGCAGGCAAAAAACCCTGAGAAGCCAAATACTAAAGAGAAAAGATCAAAGCCAAGAAGTCTCATACTAGTGCAAGGTTAAGAAGAGTAACCTCAGGACTAAAATGCCAAAGAAGAGGAAGCCCCACTACAGCCAAAACCCTGTCCTAGTCAGAGGAATTGGCAGATATTCCTTATCAGCTATGAAAGGCCATGTACAAGAGGAAGAAGTATTCAGCAGCATAGCCAGGGCTGAAAAGAGAAAGGAAAAGATTCTTGCTACTGTCACAAAATCAGTGGTTGGTGACAAGAACGGTGGTACCCAAGTGATTAAACTTCACAAAATGTCTAGGTATTATCCTACTGAAGGTGTGCCTGGAAAGCTACTGAGCCGTGGTAAAAAAAACCTTTCAGTCAGCATGTGAGGAAACCACAAACTAGCATCACTCCTGGGACCATTATGATCACCTTCATTGGGCAGCCCAAAGGCAAGAAGAGGGTGGTTTTCCTGAAGTAGCAGTGGCTTGCTACTTGTGATTGGACCTACGGCCCTCAATTAACTTCCTCTATGTAGAACACACCAGAAATCTGTCATTGCCACCTCTTCCAAAACTGGTATCAGCAGTGTGAAAATCCCAAAACATCTCACTGATGCTTATTTCAAGAAGCAGCAGCTGAGTAAACCCAGACACCAGGAACGTGAGATCTTCAACACGGAGAAAGGGAAATATGAGATTAAGGAGCAGCACACTGTTGATCAGAAAGCTGTGGACTCACAAATGCTGCCAAAAATCAAAGCCATCCCTTAGCTTCAGGGCTACTCTGTTCTGTGTTTTCTCTCACAAATTTTACCCTCACAAACTGGTGTTCTAAATTTCTTACAAAGAACCTAGTTAAACAACTGATCCAATAAAAAAAAAATAAAAGAAAAAAAAAAGAACACTCAAGAGAATCAACTGAAAAGCTATTAGTACCCAATTAATTTGACCAAAATGTTTTAGCACAAACACTAGACAGAAGTTCAACATCAAAATCACACTCAAGACCTAGCTAAACAAAACTAAAAAACATTCTTGAGACATTTAAAACACAGAATGGAGATACACATAAAATATCTCTGGATGGAAAGATTCAGCACTGCAAAAAAAAAAGAAAAAAAAAAAAAGTAAATGAACACTCCTCAAAAAATACTGGTAAGGAAGCAGAGCAAGAGAAATTCTCATTATTCCTGGTAGGAAAACAAAAGGGTACAACCACTTCGGAAGACAGTTTGACAGTTTCTTACAAAAATAACCATACTCTTATATAATAAAACAGTCCTGGTTTTCAATCCAGTTAAGTTGAAATCTTACGTCCAAATAAAAACCTGAACATGAATGTTTATATCAGCTATATTCATAATTGGCAAAAATGGAAGAACTCAAGATGGATAAGCAAACTGGGGAACATTCACGCAATGGATATTATTCGATAGTATCAGAAATGAGATGTCAAGCCATGAAAAGACATGGAGGAGCCTTAAATGCATATTGCTAGTGAAAGAAGATTCCAACTATATGACATTCTGAAAAATGCGAAACTACAGAGACAGTAAGAAGATCAGTGGTTATTAGGAGTGTGGGGTAAAGGACAAACAGGTGGAGCACAGGGGACTTGGGGAATGGTCAAACAGTTCTGTAGGATACTGTAATGTTGGGTACATGACAACATGAATTTCTTAAATCTGACAGGACCCATACAACACAAAGAGTGAGCCTTGAAGTAAACCATGGACTATAGTTAATACTAATGTATTTATACTGGTTCATTAATTCTAACAAATGTGCCACAGTAATGCAAGATGTTAATAATAAGGGAAATTCTGAGGGGTAGGAGGGCATATCTTTGATTGGAGATTATTACTGATACAGGTCAGTGGTTCTCAACTGGGCACAAATTTGCCCCCCACTTCAAAGACAGTTAGCAACGTCAGGAGCTATGTTTAGTTGTCACAGCCAGGGGAAAGGGAGATGTTACTGGCATCTAGTGGTTACAGGTCAGGAATATACAATACACTGGACAGCCACCCACAACAAAGAATTATCGGGCCCACCATGTCAACAGTGTGAAGTTGTAAAACTCGGATGTATGCACACCAAGCCACCAGGCAAGGCTCTGCAAAATAAACATCTGTCTATGGTAGCTGCAACAAAAACATCTGTTAACAAATGGTGTAAGGATGACTGAAAGGACAAACTAACAAAAAAGACAAAAAAGTAAGGGAAGGCAGAGAGAAAGGAAGTCAGAATCATAGGCTCCTTGCTCATGAAAGAATATGGAGAATTACATGTAAGCTAGTATTTAAAATGTGTAACAGGTTGGAAATTAGAAGTTTATGCAAAGCATTTTTCTTCTCTACAGATAGACCACACCCGCTGACTTGGTTTCTTAATGAATGTATCCAACCCTTACTTTCAGCCATTACTGACATTTAGGTTACAAGACATACCTCCCTACTTTCATGTTTAATCCTTGAGAAGTTTCCCTTGTACTTTATGATATGAACATCTCAAAGCACCACACATTTGTCCTCACTCTAACTGTTCAAATAAAGTAGAAAAAGGCAGAAATACTGAAGATTTGAGTATCATTTTTACTCCTTTTTAAAAGTGTGACATGCACATGGGCACCTGGGTGGCTTAGTGAGTTAAGCATCCAACTTGGGATTTCGGCTCAGGTCATTCATGATCTCACGGTTCATGAGTTCGAGCCCCATGTCAGGCTTTGCACTGGCAGTGAAGCCTGCTTAGGATGCTCTCTCTCTCCCTCTCTCTCTGCCTCTCCCCCAGCCTGTTCTCTCTTTCAAAGTAAATACATAATATTTTAAAAGTGCGACATGAAGAACTGCTTGTCTCTTAAGTTGTATCTTATGTTGTATCTTATGCTTGCATCTTAAGTTTCTTTAAAGTCAATTCACACTTGTAAGTGGGTGGCTATAAAGGGGGTAGTGCTCAAGGGAGGCTTTGACGATGGTGCAGTTCTGTATCTTGATCACAGTGGCAGCTACATGAAGCCACACATGATAAAACTGCACAGAACTAAATGCACACACAGTGCAGGTGTAATAGGTAAAGTGGAGATTTTGCCAAAGCCAATTTCCTGATTCTGATATTGTACTGTAGTTACACACTGTATGTTCACAATGGGGGAGCTACCTATACATTTCTTGGCAGCTTTCTATAATTATTTCAAAATAAAAAGCTACAAACAAAATCTAACAAATTTGTGAAATCAGTTCTGCCTGAAACCTACCATACTGAGCTCTGATGTATTTTATTAATAAAAGAATAATTATGCTAGAAAAAGTCATTCACGTTAGAAGTTAGGGACAGTGGGAAGTAGAGAAGAAAATAGTACTTTTCTTAAATATCTACCACTGTCCAATGAATATTTAACCTTTGAAATAATCCTATCAGGTAGTTAATTATTATCCTCTTTTTATAAATGGAGGAGCTGAATTTTGAGAATATTAAATTTGTCCAAGATCACACATTAACACATTAAATGGCAGAGCTGGGATTTGAACCTAGTCCTATTAGATACCAAGACTGCCTCTCATTTTAGCTTTAAATAACTATTAATATTTATAGCAACTAAACATATCAAATGGACCTTTTTAAAAAAAATATTTTAGAGAGAATGTGCGTTGGGGAGAGAGGTGGAGGGGGAGAGAGGGAATCTTAAGCAGGCAGCATGCTCAGTGCAGAGCCCGAAGAGGGGCTTGATTCTATAACCCTGGAATCATGACCTGAGTGGAAATCAAGAATTGGACACTCAACCAACTGAGACACCCAAGTGCCTTGCAAATGGACCCTCTTAATCAAAACTCAAAAGAAGAGAGAAAAAAATCCCCACAAAAAAGCCCTCTTGTATGATATGGTCTCTGGTGAAATGAAATCATTTGTCTTAAACTACTTAGCACAGGGCCACAATCCCTTATCTGAAACCCCCGGGATCAAGTACACTCCAGATTTCGTAAGGTTTCGAAATTTAGAAAAGTAATATGGCATATATATTGCATATTACACTAATACTTAAGCAGGTTTGAGGGCCACATATTCTAATTAAACACAATACTATTTCTGTGGCAAAATATGTAGAGATACTCACACTATGCATGATAAAACTATGAATACACTCAAATTGGTTCTAGTCACTTTGACATCAAAGGAGTTCACCAAAAAACCTTTCGGTTTTAAAGATTTTAGAACTTTGAACTGTAGATAAGGGACTAAAAACATGTAATGTGTTATACCCAGAATATGCCACACTTCCATCTGTACCCCCACTGTAACATGAAAACTGATTTTTAAAGTTCTTGATTAGAAAAAGGAATACCATTTTTACACTAATGCCTCAAAGATTACCCCATTCCTTGAAAAGTACCTGAATTCATCCTCCTATTAAGGGACGACAGATCACACCAAAGGCACTGGCAGAATGGTTGCTACCAACAGAATAGGTTCTGGAAGCCTTTTTAAACTGGCCAATAGAATGATGACAGATTGTTTTGTCAGATGTCACCAACAATTATCAGAGGAGGTGAAAACACAGTCACTAAGTTGGATGATGAAATATTATTTGAAGTCTAAGTAGAAAAGATGAACAGTACAACTCTGAGACACTTTAAAAAAAATCACACACATCAAAGTGAACAGAGAAGCAGAAGGCAGAGAGAGCTGAGAGAGATGTAGCTGGATGTCAATTACAGCTCTTCTATCCCCTTGCTGTGATCTCTGTGCTTCAATTAGTTATGGTGAAAGTTGAATCAATAAATAGATATATATGTTTACAACAACATTATGTTAGCTATTATGACTGTCCTAGGTTTCCTAACAGTTACTGTGAATGTTATGAGAACTACTTACAATGGAGCCTTCAATTCTAGTTCCTCATGTTTTATATTCACCTTGAAATTTCAGGCAAGGATAAATAAGAACATGAGAAGTGGGGCACCTGGGTGGCTCAGTCGGTTAAGCGTCCAACTTCGGCTCAGGTCATGATCTCCCAATTAGTGAGTTCGAGCCCTGCATCAGGCTCTCTGCAATCAGCAGAGAG
This sequence comes from Cryptoprocta ferox, assembly GCA_028646485.1. Taxonomy (NCBI): domain Eukaryota; kingdom Metazoa; phylum Chordata; class Mammalia; order Carnivora; family Eupleridae; genus Cryptoprocta; species Cryptoprocta ferox. Next base: position 46,074,620 of record CM053569.1, read on the forward strand.
CCAACTTTGTATCCTTTGTCTTCCTCTCTCTCTGCCTCTCTCCTGCTCATGCTATCAAATAAATAAATGTTAAACAACAACAACAACAAAAAAAAAACGTGGGAAGTGAATTTGTTCCCAATGGAAGAGCCTATAGAGCACCTGACAAGCCGTGGAGTGTAAGAGATTCTGAAATGGGGGGGCCTCGGTAAGTCTTCCTCCCTTTTGTAGCAACATCTGAATGTATCCAAACACTAAAACACGCAACTAACCAGTGGTCCATGGATGCTTTCACCAATCTACCCAAAGAGCTAAATATTTTAGGAAGAAGAGCTAAATCACCAAATTCCATAGATTTTTAAATGGAGGACAAGAATGAAACAGTGGTAGTACAAGCCTTTCTGAAATGAGCATTCGTCATTCTTATTCTTTTCATGAATCAGGACTGAACTTAATAATTGGCCCTTTATCTAATTACTTTCAGAAATAATGGATCTACATTCTGAATCTAATGATAACCCCCATATAACAAATCAACTCTGGTCATATAACAGTATTATTTTAATTTTTTATAACCTCTTTGGAGTGTTGTTAAGGAAGTTGTATTGTTTAAAATGCAAATTTCGGGGCTCCTGGGTGGCTCAGTCGGTTGAACATCCAACTTTGGCTCAGGTCATGATCTCATGGCTCGTGAGTTCAAGCCCCACGTTGGGCTCTTCCTGACAGCTCAGAGCCTGGAGCCTGTTTCAGATTCTGTGTCTCACTCTCTGCCCATCCACTGCTTGTGCTCGATCTCTCTCTCTCAAAAATAAATAAACATTAAAAATAAAATAAAATAAAATAAAATAAAATGCAAATTTCTCTATGAGTAGATAATTAGGTATTTTCTTGGAATTTTTTTGGTACGGATAATTATTTAATAACTTAAAAATTCATGACCAAAAAGTATTAGATTCAACCTTTATTGTGAAAAACTCTGGTACTCAGATAAACCACTTTTCTATGTGTTGATATATTTTTGTGAATCTTTTTTTTTTTTTTTTTTTTTTTTTGAGAGAGAGCAAGCACACACAAGCCAGGGAGAGGGGAAATCACGAGTCGGCTCAGGCCAACTGAGCCTCCCAGATATCTGTGTTTATATTTTTAACGAATAAATTACTGGGGTGCCTTGGCGGCTCAGATGCTTAGGCATCTGACTTCAGCTCAGGTCATGATCTCACTTTCGTGTGTTTGGGCCCTGTACTGGGCTCTCCACTGTCAGCTCAGAATCTGCTTCACATCCTCTGTCCCCCTCCGCCCCTTCCCGGTCATTCTCACTCTCTCAAAATAAATAAATAAACCTTAAAAAAATAAATTAATGGTCCTTTCTATAGCTACTCAAGACTATTTTTAAAAACTGTAATATTTAATTCAGAGTAGATAACATAAGTCATAGTTCTCTGAAACTATTACATTTATTCTCCTGGAATTACTGAAGATGTTTGTTCACACTATGCTGTTTTTTCATACAATCCATAAAAGATGGAATAGGAAACAGTGGCTGTTTTAACTGGTCTGTTCTTAACTTAGACACAGTTCCAAATAAAGTAAGGTGATGTTTCCTTTTCTGCTTTGCTAATAACTCTGAGACAAATGTTCTTACTACAAAGCAGATCAGAAATCAGAAAATAAACACATTTGCTCACTAATGTCACCCTGGTTATATGCATTTCTCTTCTCTTCATTTTCCAGCCACCTTAGATTAATGATCAAAAAATTCTACTTATTTTGACTACTCAGGATCTTTAAAAAAAAAAAAAGCAATAAACAAATTTTAAAAACCCATTCAGCACATGAGTGGCTCAATCAGTTAAGCGTCCGACTTCAGCTCAGGTCATGATCTCGTGGTTTGTGAGTTTGCACTCTGCATTGGGCTCTGTGTTGACAACTCTCTCTGCCCCTCCCCTGCTCACACTCTGTCTCTTCTCTCTCTCAAAAATAAACAAACATTATTTAAAATTTTTAAAAAGAAAAAACCATTCAGTGGTCAATTCCCATGTTTACAAAAACTCTCAGGATAAAGCAGGGTAAGTATCCCTCCAATCCTGGGTATAAATACACAATTGTCTTATCTACAATCCCATGTATTTTCATTCAATTCCTGAATTGATTCTTTACTTGTTTCTACTTTTAAATACTTTCCCATAGACAGATAATAGATAAAACACAGGAAAGAATATCGATTCTGGAATTGAAAGACCAGTATTACAACTCTAGCCCCAAAACATATGCAGCCTTAAGATGTTTTAGTTTGAAGAGATGCATCTAAAAGAATATATAAAGATCAAACAAAAAAATGACTTATGAATTTTTACAGCTGAGTCAACTGAAATACAGGATTATAGAAGAAATCTTCCATAGGCATTCCTTCTGTAATAGAGTAACACTCCTGGAAAATGTAGAACTTTCTGAGAGCTCTATCAGCTCACACTACCATTTTCTACCAATTTGTAATACAAAAAAAAAAATTATTTGTGTACTGAAAGGTTAAAGAAACCATATATTGGGGCACCTGGATGGCTCAGTCTCTTAGGTGTCCAACTCTTGATTTTGGCTCAGGTCATGATCTCACAGTTCATGTGACTGAGCCCTGCATCAGGCTCTGCACTCATAGAGTGGAGCCTGCTTGAGATTTTCATTCTCTCTCTCTCTCTCTCTCTCTCTTTCTAAAAGAAACCATTTATTACTAATAAATCAATAAACTCACTAAAGTTCTTTTAGAAATATATTTTATATTATGAATTTTTTGTGTGTCTGGCATAAAGCCTAAGAATCTATCATATAAATACATCCTTAGAGAAATATATTATTTCTAAACTAAATATATATTTGGAATATCCTCCTAAATAATCTAGAAAAATTCAAAATATTAGGAAAGATTTCAGTTATTGAGATCTTTAGATTCCTACCACAGAACTGAAGATTAAGAAAGATAGTACAGTAAGAGAAGTGTAGGCACAGAGAAAGTTTAATTTAGTTTCCATTTAAACGAGGAGTCCTAAATTATCATACTTACCAGTGTCATTGGTAGGCTCAGATGTGAGTGGTTTTGGAGCTGGTGTATTTTTGGGTCTGGCAGCAACCTGAGATGGAGATGAAGGTGTGCTGTCTCCATTAACTACATATGAACAGCATGAGTTTTGAACTAGGGTGCTTGTAGGTGTATGATTATCTATTCCATTAGTACCTTCAACAGCCAACCTAAAAAAAAAAAAAAGATGCTTTACTTCAATAAGTGCAATTAACTTTTCATCAGAATTGTCATAAGAAAGATGTACCAAATTCTTAGTATTCAAGCAAAGTGACAGGTAGAAAGAGTAATGAACACAAGATATAGCATGATTTTACTACATTAAAGTTTAAATTACTCTCAGTTCCAAGAGTATCCACACTAAGCAGGTAACTCTATATATACTCAGATATGTAAATATACTAAATCAAAATAAATTCAGTCCCTCAAAGTTATGATCAAGTTGTATATTTTAAATATTTAAGTCTAAGGGGCGTCTGGGTGGCTCAGTCGGTGAAGAATCCAACTTCAGCTCAGGTCATGATCTCATGGTTCATGAGCTTGAGGCCCGCGTCAGGCTCTGTGCTGACAGCTCAGAGCCTGGAGCCTGCTTCGAATTCCAATGTCTCCCCTCTCACTCTGACCCTCCCGCTCTCGTGCTCTGTCATCCTCTCTGCCTCTCTCTCAAAAATAAATGTAACATTAAAAAATATATATATATTTAAATATTTAAGTCTAAGAATAATCTTAATTTTAAAGTGCTCTAAAAGCATTTTCAAAAAGCTCAAGGAACTTTTAAAACTCAATTCCAGGGGCACCTGGGTGGCTCAGTCGGTTGAGCGTCCGGCTTCAGCTCAGGTCATGATCTCACGGTTCATGGGTTCGTGAGTTCAAGCCCCGTGTCAGGCTCTGTCAGCACAGAAGCCTGGGGCCTGCTTCGTATTCTGTGTCTCCCTCTCTCTCTCCTCTCCCCCATTCACGCTCTCTCTCTCTCAAAAATAAACATTAAAAATTTTTTTAAAAATAAATTAAAAAAATATGTAAATCAGCTTGTGTCCCTAAGCCCTCCCATCTATCTTTAATCTATTTCTCTCCAAGTTCCTCCTTGCTCACCTTGATATATATACTATATATCAATTTTACTGAACATGGAAACATGTTGTAAAGCCTTCATGTTTATTACAAATTATCATATGCAAGCAATATGATAATGACTACAAGACTATAAAAAATGGATAAATATTATAGAGTTGGAAGAATTTGTAGAGCATGAATTAACTAAAAATAAACTCACGGTCTTTGCACTAGCTATGTCCTCTGCCTAGAATAATGCTCTCCTGTCAGAACTCTGCATGAATAGTACATTTTTGGCTTTTTAATTGTAGCTCAAAATCTTCAGAGATGATTCCCCCAACATCTCTCTTTGAAACAGGCTCCCTTCCATTCCTGTCACCTTGTCCTATTTCAATGAGTTCACAGTTCTTAATACTAGCTCCAATCAGCTAATTTATTTCTTCACTTGTTCACTCTTTACCTTTATCCCACCAGAATGAAATTTCACAGGAAGAGGGCCAGTATTCTTAGTGCTTGGACTACTGTCTAGCACCAAACAGGCACTCAATAAGTATCTGATGATAAGTGAATGAATGCCACTCTCCCTTCCTTTGTTACTTACGTATTTGGAATGAGATGTCTTCAGGAAGTTTGGACAGGTAAAAGAAGTTTCTAAGTGATTCTTCTGATTTACACAGCACTCCCCACCCACTCAGCAAGAATCAGTGACCCAGGAGTCTAAGGAGAACGCATGTGAAGTTCTCCCAGTGCTATAGATCTAATCTTTCATTCAAAATGTCTTACTATGCAATAAATAACATCAGGTTTCAGACTAGTCATGATTCAAGCTCCTTTACCCATCTAGGATTGTATTATAAAGATTATAAAAACAGATATATATTTTAGATACACACATACACACAAAATATTTTAATCTACCTAGTGTTGTATGCTTTTAGTTCTTAATTTTCTCCTATGGACACTAAATAAATAGATTTAAGCCAAAAACATATTCAGAAGATGTATTTATCTGTTCAAGTGCTCTATGAGAATCATTTAATGTCAGCTTAGGAGTAAGGATGTTAGTAATTTTATATATTAATAGAAGTCACACTTTGTCGTATACCAGCATGTTTTTCAAACATAACAAGTCACTTTTATGGCAATATGTTTTTATATTTTGAAGGATTCATTCCATTATAATCAGTCTATTATACATTTTTATTTTAATTTAAACTACTCCAGACAGCAAGTTTTTATTGTCATCAAACATGAATGCAAGGGAGTTTCTAAGATGGCAGGATGATTTCTGAGGAAAGACTACAATCTGTGAAGCATGTACCTTCTAGTGATCTACTGGAAGCTTCCAATTCAGATAGTAAATAGATGCCAATTTTCCCACATTATCTGCATCTATTTACTGATATGCCTAAATACAGATTTTAAAGAAGCCATTTCCAATAAAACAGAATGAAGTACTGACACATGCTACAACATGGATGAATCTCATCCTAAAACAACCAGTAACAGAAAGTGACATACTATATGATTCTATTTCTAAGAAATGGCTAGAACAGGCAAAATTACTAGAACAGAAAGTAGGCTGCCAGGAGCTGGGAAAGAGGAATGGGGAGAGACGGCTCATGGCTACAGAGTCTCTCTCTCTCTCTCTTTTTTTTTTTTTAAAGATAGAGAGAGAGAGAGAGAGAGAGAGAGAGAGAGAGAGAGAGAATGCACATGTGCCAGGGAGAGGCAGAGAGAGAAGCAGACAGAGAATCCCAAGCAGGCTCAGTACAGAGCCTGACATGGGGCTTGAACCTATCAACCATGAGATCATGACCTCAGCTGAAACAAAGAGTCTAACACTTAATGGATTGAGCCACCCAGGTGCCACCACCCCCCCCCCGTTTTTTTTTTTAAATGTTTATTTATTCTGGGAGGGGGGGGAGAGAGAGAGAGAGAGAGAGACAGCGCGAGCGAGCGAAAGCATGTGCACACAAGTGTGCACACACAAGTAGGGGAGGGGCAGAAACAGAGGACTAGAGAATCCCAAGCAGGCTGTGAGCTGTCAGTGTGGAAGCCAATGTGGTCTCTATCCTACAAACCATGAGATCATGAACTGAACCTAAATCAAGGGTTAGACACTTAACCGACTGAGAAACCGAGGCAGCCCCAGAGTCTTTTTTTGAGAGTGATGAGAATTTCTGAAATTAGACGGTGGTGATGGTTATACCAAAATCTACTGAAATATATACTTTAATAAAGGTAACCCTTTTGGTATGTGTATTATATCTCAATGAAGTTTATCTCTTTAAAAACTGCTTTTACAAGTATTCAAACAAATGACATATTTAGATATAAGCTTTTAAATTCTATGGCAAACTCTAAGGTTAAACTGTAAAACTTCATATATGGGAAATGTTACATTACCTTGCCACAAATACTAAAATAAAATATTCTACCTGGAAGCTGGTCCTGCTGAAGGGTCTTCATTTTCATGTAAGGCATCACCATTTTGCTGTATTTCTACTGAACAAGAAAGAAGCAAGCAGGTTTTTATATACTTCTTTCAGGGTTTTTTTTCCCCCTTTTTAAACTTTAAAAACACATAAAGTTGGCTTACTGGTTGGAGATGAGCTGCAGTTTGTTAGATTTTCTTGCTCAATTGCCAATCCATCCAGCACAACTGTTAATTCACCAGTTTGCACTATGCCATTCTTATTTTCCAAAGAAAGTTTTAATTGTTCTTTCACTCTTTCCACTAGGAAAAAAAAATCCTAATTTAAAAGTTTTTGCCACATACAAAATTATGTACTAGAAATCAAAACCACCTATAAAGAATTACTCTAATTCAGTACTTCACAGCTACAAGTGGAAAGAATTATTTGCAGTTTTATCAGTAGACCCTTCTATACTACATCAGGCTCACTCCCTATCACACCAAGTTGAAAAACTCCTTGCCCCTCACCACATGCTTTCAATTTCACCTTCAATTGCTCCTCTGCACAGTATAAAGCACAGAGAAGAGATAAATATACACAGATAATAAGCACAACAATTACCTAAACTTGCTCTTCAGCCCATAACATTTGTGGTTAAGGCAAAATTTCTGCATGGGAGTCAGGTGGTCTGGTTACTAATTTCAGTTCTGTAACTTACTGCTGTACTTTAAGTAGTCAAACTATATAAAGCCTCAGTTCCTGTCATTACAAAACGGAGATAATAAAGACATCAAACTAAAATGGACTGTCATAAGCCCCAAATGCAAAACCACACAGAAATTTCTTAGTACTATGCTTGACACATGTTGAGTACTCAATAAATGGTAAGTACTATGACAATAGTTTATTTCTTTTTCATATGAAACCAAAAATTCCCTTCCTGTTATTAGGATATCTAGTTCTTACTTAAGTTTGAGGTCATTTCACTTCAACTTCCATCCCAGAGAAATATATTAAGTTTTTAGTGATCCCTTTATTATCCAAATTTCTTCAGTCTGATCTTCACTGTCTTTCTGAAGCTTTTGAAACCATGGAACATATTTCTTCTTAGATTATGTCCTTGACTTTGGTCTTTTCTATACTTAATGAATTTGGGTGTTTTTTTCCTCTCTATTTATCAAATGTCCAGCATAAGCATACTAATTATCCAAGTACAGAAAAGACAAGACAAAAAAACATCTGAGACCACTACAAGCACGACAGAAATTCTTTACAAAGAATATATGAACTATATAATAAAAGATCCTATTAGAATTATACTACCATAAACCTCTTTCATTCCATATCACAAAAATATTAATTAAAACAATTAGAGACTAGGGGAGAAACAAAAGTATGGGGGGGGGGACCTAAAAAAGCATGAATTTCAGTTTTACCTAGATTGTAACAACCTATATCTGAAGAAAACTATACTGACCACCATTCTACTTCACTTTTATCATTATTCTCCACTGAAACTATCTGCAATGTGGAGATGTAGCTGTTGTTCCTAACATTAGCTTGAGTAGATTCTTAATGTTTCAAAATCCCTTTAATGTAGGTCTCTTGATGGTCAAATTCTCTCATTTTTAAACCAGTAAATGTCTGTATTCTCATCTTCAAACGATTGTTCAGCATACTATTTTATATTGATGATAATCTCTCAATTCTTTGACGATATTTTTCCACTATCTTCTCCTATTACTGCTAATTCTACAATTCTAATTTATAATTTCCATTCAAATGATCTGTTTTTCTCTACAGCTGCTTTTTTATCTTTAGTGTCATGCAATTCACTTGATGAAAACATGACTTTCTCTTTATCATCTTGCTTGGGATATTATGGACCTAAGAATTTATTTTTCATCCGTATTCAAAATATCCCTTAAAATATCTCCTCTACTCCACCATCTATTCCAGGGGTTAACAAACTGGTTGCAGGCCAAATGTGGCCTGTTACCTGTTTTGTAAATAGTTTTATTTGAACAGTCATGCTCATTCAACTTATAGATCTTCTCTGGCCACTTTCCCACTACAATGGAAGAACTGAATAGGTACACAACAGAGACTGCAAAGCTTTAATATTTACTATCTGGCGATTTACAAAACACACTTATCAACATCTGCTTATGATGGCTTCTTATAATTTCTAATCTTTGATGGTGAGTTCATTCTCTGATATTAGACTAAGGGTAATCTATGGGCTTTAGTACAGTCAGGGTCTGTTTCTAATTTTGGTAGTGGTTTGAGGGTACCCCCAAAGAGTCTAGACTACAGGAGTCCACGCTCAGCTCCCCCATCTTGCTGTGAGCCAAAAGCTCAGTACCCTGAAAAATTCTATCAGCATCATCCACTATTCTAACTCCAGTTTATAAGATTTTGCTTGTTCTTTTTTTTTTTGGAAGAAGTGGGGGGCCTTGAAGATCACTTTGCCTCTTTGCAAAAATCGTTAATGCCACAATAATTTGTTCTATCCGGGACATAACTGTGCAGCAGGAGGGTGTTTACAGCATCTAGTCTTTCACAATTCTGAATATGGAAAATTGGGATATAATACTTCTGAGTCATAAAATGAGGAATAATAAATATTCCCATCTACAAGTATATATATGTATTGTTGGTGGGGGGAATGAGAGTATTATTTTTAACAGTATAAACAAACTAACTCAGACATATTCATCTATTCAATGTGTAAACGCCTAATATGTGCCAGATATTATACTGAGCAAGCAAGATAAACCTTGACCAGCCTAAAGTAAACCTACCTGCCATTATTCCACTTATTTCCTTTAACATATCACTAGAATTTTGGGGGGTGGGGTGGGGGGATGACCTCCCAAGCTGAACCGAAGTCTCCACAAGGGCTGAAACTGTGTACACCTAATTTAATGATGTATCCTCAGTATCTGACAGAAGGTAGGTACTTAATAAATATTTATTATCACAGGACTGTCCTCAGGAAACTTAGAAGGCAGAATCTGATTTTTCTTCCCTCCTAGACATTCTTTCTTAGTTTTAATACAGCAACAAAACAATTTGAGTCTCTGAGAAGCTAGATAGATGACTATGTAATTTATCCTTCTATCACTGATTTGTTGAAAAAAATATACTCTGTCCCTAGAGAAAATAAAGATCTTCAAAAATCTTGTTTTTTTAAGGTGTTTCACATATTTAGATTTAACTCAGAGTCATATTCTGAAGCCATTTAAAAAAAAATGCAGGGCACCTGGGTGGCTCAGTCGGTTAAGGGTCTGACTTTGGCTCAGGTCATGATCTCGTGGTTCTTGAATTCGAGCCCTGCGTTGGACTCTGTGCCGACAGCTCAGAGACTGAAGCCTGCCTCAGATTCTGTGTCTCCCTCTCTCTCTGCCCATCCCCTACTCGTATTCTGTCTCTCTTCCAAAAAAAAATAAATAAATAAAATAAAAAAATGTTTTCACACTGCATTCTCTATTGCTAAGTAACAAATTACCCTGGAGTGCCTAGGTGGCTCAGTCGGTTAAGCGTCCAACTTTGGTTCAGGACATTATCTCACAGTTTGTGACTTCGAGCTCCACATTGGGCTCTGTGCTGATAGCTCAGAGCCTGGAGCCTGCTTCGGATTCTGTGTCTCCCTCTCTCTGCCCCTACCCTGCTTGTGCTCTGTCTCTCTCAAAAATAAACAAACATTTTTTAAAAAATCACAAATTATCCTAAAGCTTAGTCACTTAAAAGAACAATAACCATTTATTACTGCTCAGTTTCTGTGGGCCAGAAATTTCGGAGGGGCCCATAGATAGGATTTTAAGAAAATCCCCTTAAATGGTATCTCATATCCACAGCTAACAAGCTGGTGCTGAGAGCTGAGAAGAGCCCTCAGTTCCTATCCCTTTAATGGTGTTTATACAGGGCTTCTTCAGACTTCATATTGGTGACATGTGAGTACATAATCCAAGACCAAGGAAAAAGCTAAAGTATCTTTTATGACCAAATCTTTGAGGTCCTATACCATTATTTTTGCCATATTTCTGTCAAAGACCATCTCTGATTCAATGTGGGAGGGACCACACAAGGTACAAACACCAGAAGGTAAGGATGCTTGGGACCATTCTGGAGGCTGGCTAACATACAGGTATGTATGTTTACAACAAAATTTTAGAAACAAAATGAGTGTATTAGAGGTCACAAGTTGTAACAGTCCCAAGAATAACCAGGTGTTCTAAATCCCAAGTCTTCCCACTGTATCACACAATGAGTCAATGTGCAATAACTCACAAAGTTCCCATCTCCTATCGTGTAACAAATTTAATTTCAGAATTTACAAAAGAAATTTAAAATTATGTAATAAAAGTATAAGAAGAAAACAGATAATGGATATCGAGTATAGAAAACATTCTGAACATAAAAAAATGGAAGTTGGAAAAACTTTAAAGACAGAAAAAATATTAAACTTCTATAAGTCAAAACCAAGGATAAAAAAGTGACAAATGATTAGGCGAAAAAAGAGTTCTTATAAATCAGTGAGAAAACAAGGAACAGCCAATAAAAAAAGTACGAAGATTATAAGGCAATCACAAATAATAAAATATGAATGATCAATAAATATGTAAGTTTTTCAATTATTAAAGAAATGCTTTGATAAGAATAACCTTCATTTTTTAAATCTATTAGTATGGAAAATATTTCCAGACACTCTCATATACTTTGTTGTGTGTACAAATTAGCGTAACATTCCAGGAAGGCAAGTTAGACAGCTATGCATAGCTGGAGGCTTCAAACTGCTCATTCCCACTCAGCTAGTAATTGCAATCACAAAAATTTTTCTAAAAGAATAGAAATATGGTTTTATCACTTAGTATGAGAATACTATTTGTTCGAAACCTTGTTTTAATATATCTTAGTCTGTGCTGATACTAAGGAAATTTTAAAAAAAAGAGAACTTGAGACTTAGTTAACGAAACAAATTAGTATTAGCTAAGTATATAAGACTAAAACAAATTTTTAACAATAAATGTGATTTATGCTCTGTCCTCTATAATAAATGGCACATTTCTCTACAGTGTTTCCCTACCATCTGAAATAGGGAGATGATTTTCAAATGATCTAATTATTGTAAAACATATGAGACATAATTCAATTGAAAGTGAACTTAATGGATTTCAAAATGCTTTCCTCAACAAAAGCTAAGTTCTCAGTTCTACTAACACCGTAAAAAACCTCAGTGTAGTCCCCAGTGTTTGAGTAGCAGCCATCTAACTCCTCTCTTGGGTGTTTAAAGTAGCTCCATCATTCTCAAAATTGAAAACAAAACAAAGTTCTATATATGCTCTGATGTATACTTTTCACCCATGAATAGTGACAAAGATTCTTTCCTTAAACAAACTCTAGTCAGGTTCCTCTGAGCCATCTTCTCAAGAAGGCCTCAACCTGGGCCTATAAAAACTGGAAACACTCAACACAAAATATCTCATCCACCATCTCTCCTACAAATTAAAAAAACCTGAATACACACTCTGTTGGTTCTAACAACTCAGGGATGACTATAGCCCGACTTAAGTGCCTGCATGAGAAAGCTCAGGGCTTCTTAAAGAATTTACTGTTTGTTCCAGTCTACAATGGTAAATACTTCCTCTGTCCCTTTGAGATGTACACCTGACCCCTGAACAATGCAGGGTTTAGGGGCGCTGACTCCCAGTGCAGTTGAAAATCCGCCTATAATTTTTGACTCCCTCCAAATTTAACTATTAATAGCCTACTGATAACCAGAAGCGTTACTGATAATAGCCAGCTAACACATATTTAAAATGATATATGTATTATGTACTGTAGTCTCACAATAAAGCTAGGAAAAAAGAAAAATATTACTAAGAAAATCATAAGGAAGAGAAAACACCATCCAAACCTGTGTTGTTTAAAGGCCAAATGTATATGCTATCTCCTATAACTCAGGAGTGTCTTTATCAAGGACCTTATGAAAGACGTAATGAAAAATGTAATCATCAGGAAGGACAGGGCCTAGGACTCACAGTCCAAGTGGGAAAAAAGAATAACTAACAGAGAAAACTGGCCTAATCACATTTACACCAATCAATCCTTCATAATTTTTCACATCTCTAACTCTACTTAGCTTCCACCTACCTCTCTACTCCCTCATTCTCCCTTTGAAATGCCCAGTTACTTCTGTACACAAAGTTGAGTTCAGATCAAACTGGACCCTCTTCCTTATTGCAACAGTATCTTACTGATTAAAATCTGTCCTTAACACTTCAACTAGTATTAGGCTTTGTCTTTGATAATAGAGGGATTTTTGCTTTGCGATTTAAGAAATAGTGGAATTAAGAAAAAGAAATACAACTCAGATATCAGTATCCACGGCTGGTGACATACCACATACCTCTGCGGAGCCAATTAAATAACTCCAAAATTTAGAATGGCATTCAGGTGATCTGAACACATAACTAAATGTTGAAGTGCAAATGAGGCTTAAATGCACAAAAGCTCTGAGATGATATTTCAGAGGATCACAGGAGCAAAAACTGTGGACACCATCCAGCTAACTTATAACAAGAAAAAAATGAAGGTTAAGAACTGGAAGACTCACTGGGATATAAATGTGAAGTAAAAGAATTTACCTAGTAAGCTGCAGTTAGATTTTTGGGAGGGAATAAAAAGAAGATTTTATGTTGGCTTTGTTGTGGGTTTTATTTAAGGCTATAACAATTCATAGTACACCATGAAGGTTGAAAAGTAAATATCTTGAAAACTGGAAGAAATACTTATTCAAATGAATTAAGCCTCCACCCTTACCTAAAATATATCAGGAAAAGGAATAGTAAAAACATGAATTTATGAGAATAAAATGTCAAGACCTTGAGAACAGGAAGAAATGAGCCTTATAAATTTGAAGACAGACAATGTCCAAGTGCCAAGCCAACAGACTAAATCAAAGGCACCCAAGAATGTGATCAATTATGAGTATATTTTTAAATTCAACAAAGCCATCTTAACTTTAGAACCACATTAACTTTCCATTATTCTAATTAAAAATAAAAAGATAAGGATCAGAAAACCTGTGTTCTAGTCAAAACTCTGCAATTACTTCTGTTCTTGAGCAAGCCACTTACCTTAAAAGTTATTTAATAAATAAAATGAGTCATTTTGAGATTACAGGACCTGCAGGTTTCTTCTACCTTTAAAGCACTATGATTCACAAGCTTTAATTTTAAAAATTAATTTACTTGCCTTTTGTTGTAGGCTGAGTTATGTCCCCCACCCCCAAATTCAAATGTGTAAGTCCTAGCTCCTGGTACCTCAGAAGGTGACTCTATTTGGAAATAGCATCTTTAAACAAAGGTAATTAAATTAAAATGAGGTTACTAGGGTGCCCTTCATCCAATAATGACTGATGTCCTTTTAAGAGGAGGAAACCTGGATACAGACGCATGCACAGAGGGAAGACCATATGAATATAAGAAGATGGACATCTATAAGCCAAAAAGAGAGGAGTCCCCAGAAGAAACTAACCCTGTTAACACGTTAATTTCAGTCTCTAGCTGCCAGAATTGTGAGAAAATACATTTCCGTTCTTTAAGGTATCCAGTCTTTGGTATTTGGGTATGGCAGCCCTGGTTAACTAATATACCTTTAAATTATTCAAAAAAATTACAGATTGCCTAGGGTCTACAGGATGCTGCTACTAGCATTTCTGAATCCATCAACCTCGAAAATGTACAAATGTTTACAAAATTATTTTCCTCTGAGTATAGTCTGCTCAATTAAATGACAAGAGATAACTTCAATTTTACACAATTTATAAAAGTTTCCTTTCAAAGAATGTTGAACATTACGGCCTTCCTACAAAATCATTTTGACAGATAAATATGATAATCTTTGTAGGGAGAAAAATTATAATCTTTATATATCAAGGTTCAATACAGTCTAATATAACAAAAGTGGAAAGAATCTAAACGGCAATGATAGAAGTGTGGTTAAATAAATTATAGTATGTGATAAAGTATAAAGTTACTAAATTAGCTTACAAAGAATACCACTGAATGATACAGGGAAAAATACATAACATTAAGAGAGCTAAGCAGAATACAAAACTGAATACAATCCCAATTCTTATACTCATATGCACAGAAACAAAATTCACCAAATTTTCAGCAGTTATTATCTGTGGGTTGTAAGTTATGAGAAATAATTATGTGCACTAAAAAAGAGGTGCCATGCATGACCATACACAAGGTCATTCCTTCAGTTTTAGGAGAGGAGCTGTTCTACCTAATTCACAGAAACAAATACAGAAGGTCAAGCACAATGAGGAGACAGAAGAATATGCTCCAAACGAGAACAAGACAAAACCTCAGAAAAAGAACTAAATGAAATGGAGACAACCAATCCACCTGATAAAGAGCTCAAAGTAATGGTCATAAAGATTCTCACTGAACTGGAGAGTAAGGTAGATGAATTTAGTGACAATTTCAACAAAGACATAGAAAATATAAAACAAAACTAATCTGGGTTGAAGAATAGAAAAACAAAAATGAAAAATACACTAGAGGGAATAAATAGATTAGACAATGCAGAAGAATAATTCAGTGATATGCAAGGAAGGGTAAGAGCACCCATGCTGAACAGCAAAACAAATAAAATTTTTAAAACTGAGGATAAGGTATGGGATCTCTTGGACAACATCAAGCAAACAATCATTTACATTATATAGGTCCCAGAAGGAAAAGAGAGAGAGGGACAGAAAACTTAGTTGAGAAATAACTACTAAAAACTTCCCCAATCTAGAGAAGGAAATCGACATCATGGTTCAGGAAGCACAGAGGGTTCCAAACAAAATCATCTAAGGGGGTCCACACCACAACACATACAAATTACATACAAATCAGGGGTGCCTGGGTAGCTCAATTGGTTAAGCGTCTGACTTCAGCTCAGGTCATGATCTCATGGTTCACAAGTTTGAGCCCTGCATCAGGCTCTGTGCTGACAGCTCTGAGCCTGAAGCCTGCTTCGATTCTACATATCCCTCTCTCTCTGCCCCTCCCCCAGTCATGCTGTCTCTCTCTCTCTCTCAAAAACAAACATTAACAAAAATTTTTTAAAAATTAATATATCAAAAATTAAAGATAAAGAAAAAATTTTAAAAGCAGCAAGAGAAAAGCAACTAGTAACATACATAAAAAAAACATAAGGCTATCAGCTGATTTTTCAGAAGAAATTTTGCAGACCAGAAGGGAGTGGCATGATATATTCAAAGTGCCAAAAGGAAAAAACCTACAACCAAGAATACTGTACCTGGCAAGGTTATTATTCAGAATACAGGGGCTTCCCAGAGAAACAAAAGTTAAAGGAGTTCATCACCACTAAAATGGCTTTATAAGAAATGTTTTAAAGGGACTTCTTTAAATGGAAAAGAAAAGGCCATAATTATAAGTAAGAAAATTATGAATAAAAAGATTTAAAATATGACAATATATACATAAAACATGGAGGAGAGGATCAAGAAAGAAGTTCTTTTAGAATGTGTTTGAACTTAAGTGACCACCACTTGAATATAGACTGCTATATACTTAGGATTTTATATATGAACCTCATGGTAACTGCAAACCCGAAAACTGTTAATAGCTACACAAAAAATTGAGAGTAAGAAAGCCAAGCATAACCTAAAAAAAGTCATCAATCATAATGATAGAGAGCTAGAGAAGAAAAAAGAACAGAGACGAGCTACAAAAACAACCAGAAAACAATTAACAAAATGTCAATAAGAACATGCCTATCAATAATTATTTTAAATGTAAGTAGCCTAAATGTTCCAATCTAACAAAAATAGGGAGATTGAATGGATTAAAAAACAAGACCCATCTATATGCTGTGGAAGAGACTCATTTCAGACCTAAAGATACATGCAGAACCAAAGTGAAAGGATGGAAAAAGATATTCCATACAAATGGAAGTGAAAAAAAGTTAAGGTAGCAATGTTTATATCAGACAAAACAAACTTTCACATAAAGACTGTAAAAGACACAAATAAGAGCATAACATAATGAGGGAACAATACAACAAGAGGATTTAACAACTATAAATATCTATACACCCAACACTGGAACACCTAAATACATAGAGCAAATATTAACAAACATAAGGGAAAAACTGACAGTAATATAAATAATAGTAGGGAACTTTAGCACCCCACTTACATCAATGGAAAGATAAGGAAGAAATTCAAAAAAACAGCATTTAATGAGACATTAATAAACAAGATGGACTGAATAGATATATGTACACCATTCCATCCAAAAACAATAGGATATGTATTCTTTTCAAGTGTATATGGAACATTCTCCAGGACAGATCATGTTAGGCCACAAAACAAGTCTTTTTTTTTTTATTTTTTTTTAATGTTTTATTTACTTTTGAGAGAGAGACAGAGTGAGCAGGGGAGGGTCAGAGAGAGAGGGAGACACAGAATCCGAAGACAGGCCCCAGGTTCTGAGCTGTCAGCACAGACCCTGACACGGGGCTCGAACCCACGAACGATGAGATCATGACCTGAGCTGAAGTCGGACACTTAACCGACTGAGCCACCCAGGCGCCCCACAAAACAAGTCTTAATAAATTTAAGAAGACTGAAGTCACATCATGCATCTTTTTGACCACAATGGTATAAAACTAGAAATCAATTACAAAACAAACAAAAAAACTGAAACAAAAACAAACAAAAAAAACGTGGAGGCTAAACAACATGCTACTATACAACCAACCAATGGCTCAATGAGGAAATAAAAAAAAAAAAAACATGGACACAAGTGAAAATGAAAACACAACAGTCAGTCCAACGTTTTGGAATATAGCAGAAGCAGTTTTTGGAGGGAAATTTATAGCAATACAGGCCTACCTCCAGAAACAAGAAAAATATCAACTAAACCATCTATCCTTACACCTAAAGGAACCAGAAGATGAAGAACAACAAAGCCCAAAGTTAGAAGAAAGAAAACAATAAAATCAGAGCAGAAATAAATGAAAATAGAGAAAACAAAAATCCAGCAGAAATGATCAATATAAACCAAGAGCTGGTGTTTTGAAAGGATAAAACAAAATTGCCAGCCTCACCAAGGGAAAAAGAAGAATAAAATCACAAATGAAACAGAAGTAACAACTAACACAATATAAATACAAAGGATTGCACCAGATTACTATAAAAAATTTTATGCCAACAAACTGGATAACCTAGAAGAAATGGATAAATTCTAGAAACCTAAAATATTCCAAAACTGAATAAGGAAGAAATAGAAAGGCAGAACAGACCAATTACTAGTAACAAAATTGAATCAGTAATCAAAAAACTCCCAATAAACAAAGTCAAGAACCAGATGGAGTCACAGGAGAACTCTACCAAACACTTAAAGAAGAATGAATACCTATTCTCCTCAAACTACTCCACAAAATAGAAGAGGACGGAAAACTTGCAAATACATTCAACAAGGCCAGAATTACTCTGATACAAAACCAAAGACACTACAAAAAAGAAAACTACAGGCCAATATTCCTAATGAACACAGCTGCAAAAACCCTCAACAAAAGTTTAGCAAACTGTAATCAACAATACATTAAAAGGATCATTCACCACAATCAAGTGAGATTTATCCTGAGGATATAGGGATGGCTCAATATTCATAATCAATGTGATATACCACATTAACAAAATCAAAGATAAAAACCATATGATCATCTCAACAGATGTAGAAAAGGCTTATGACAAAGTTCAACACACATTCATAATAAAAACTAAACAAAGTGGGTTTAGAAGGAATGTAATAAAGGCCATATATGAAAACCCCATACCTAATAATATCATACTCACTGTAAAAACTGAGAGCTTTTCCTCTAAGATCAGGAACAAGACAAGGATGTCCACTCTTGACACTTTTATTCAACATAGTATTTAAAATCCTTGGTAAAGCAACCAAACAAGAAAAGGAAGATGTCCAAAATGGCAAGAAAGAAGTTAAACTGTCACTATTTGGAGGTGACATGATACCACACACAGAAAACCCTACAGACTCTACCAAAGAACTATCAGAACTAATAAATAAATGCAATAAAGTTGCAGGATATAAAATTAATATACAGAAATCTGTTACATTTTTGTACACTATTAGTGATGTAGGAGAAAGACACATTAAGAAAACAATTCTGGGGCACCTGGGTGGCTTAGTCAGTTAAGTGTCTGACTTTGGCTCAGGTCATGATCTCACAGCTCGTGGGTTCAATCCTGTATTGGGCTCTGTGCTGACAGCATGGAGCCTGGGGGCTGCTTCGGATTCTGTGTCTCCCTCTCTCCATCTCTCCCCTGCTCATGCTCTGTCTCTCTCTCTCTCAAAATAAATAAACATTAAAAAAAATCTTAAGTAAATAAAATAAAATACATTTAGAAATTAAAAGAAAAAAACACAACTCCATTTATAATTATACCAAAAAGAATAAAATATCTAGCAATAAACTTAACCAAGGAAGTAAAAGACTGATATTGTGAAAACTGTAAAACACCAATGAACAAACTGAAGAAGAGAGAAATGGAAAGACATACCATATTCATCGATTGGAAGAATACTGTTAAAATGTCCACACTACCCAAAGCAACCTGCAGATTTAATGCAATCCCTATTAAAATATCAACAGTATTTTTCACGGAACTAAAACAAATCATCCTGTAGCTGTATGGAACTACAAAAGAGCCCAAACAGCCAAAGCGATCTTGAAAAAGAACAAAGCTTGGAGGTATCATAATCACAGACTTAAAGATATACTACAAGGCAATAATAATCAAACAGAATGGTTCTGGCACAAAAATAGACACATAGGTCAATTTCTGGCACAGAAATAAACCCACACTTATATGGTTAATTAATCTGTGACCAAGGAGGCAAGAATACACAGGGGAAAAAGAGTCTATGCAATAAAGTGCTGGAAAAACTGGCTAACTACATGCAAAAGAATGAAACTGAACCCCTTTATACCACACAAACTCAAAATGAATTAAAGACCTAAATGTGAGATGTGAAACCATAAACTCCCAGAATAAAATACAGAGAGTAAACTCTTTGACACTGGCCTTAGCAACATTTTTCTAGAAATGTCTCCTCAGGCAAGGGAAGCAAAAGCAAAAATTAACTATTAGAACTACACCAAAATTAAAAACTTTTGCATAACAAAGGAAACCATCAACAAAACAAAAAAGGAACTACTAAATGGGAGAATATATTTGTAAATGATCTATCCAATAAGGGATTGATATTTAAAAAAAAAAACTTCTACAACTCAACACCAAAAAAACCCAAATAATCTCATTTAAAATGGGCAGAGGGGAGCCTGGGTGGCTCAGTCAGTTAAGTGTTCAACTCTTGGTTTCAGCTAAGATCAAGATCTCAGTTTGTGAGTTCGAGCCCCATGTTGGGCTCTGCACTGAGAGCACAGAATCTGCTTGGGATTCTCTCTCTCCGCACCTCCCTGGACTGCTCTCCCTATCTCTCTCAAAACAAATAAACATTTAAAATGGGCAGAGGACCTAAATCGACATTTTTCAAAAAAAAAACAAAAACGTACAGATAGCCAATAGACACATGTAAAGATGCTCAACATTACTAATCATCAGGAAATACAAAGCAAAACAATGAGATATCACCTCACACCTGTCAGAATGGCTTTAAGAACAACAATATCAGTAAGAAAAAACAAGTATTGGGAAGAATGTGGAGAATGTACTGTTGTAGAAATGTGCACTGTTGTGGGAATGTAAATTGGTACAGTCACTGTGGAAAACAGTATGGAGGTTTGTCAAAACATTAAAGATAGAAATACCATATGATCCAGTAATTCTACTACTGGGCATTTACCCAAAGAAAACAAAAACACTAACTGGAAGAGATACATGCATCCCTATGTTTACTGCAGCATTATTTGCAACTGCCTAGACAGGGAAGCAACCATATTTATCAATAGATGAATGGATAAAAAAAGATATGGGGGCGTCTGGGTGGCTCAGTCAGATAAGTGTCCAACTCTCGATTCCAGCTCAGGTCATGATCTCATAGTCTGTGAGTTCAAGCCCTGTGTCACGCTGACAGTGTGGAGCCTGCTTGGAATTTTCTGTCTCTCCCTCTCTCTTGGTCCCTCCCCCCAAAATACATAAAACTTAAAAAATTAACTTAAAAAAAAGATGTGGGGTGTGTGTATATATAAATGTGTGTGTATATATATATACACACACACACACATATATACATGTGTGTACATATATAGACATGTGTGTATATGTATGCACATACATATATACATATGTACACACAATGGAATATTACTCAGCCATAAAAAGAATGAGATCTTGCCATCTACGACAACAGGGACAGACCTAGAGGATAATATGCTAAGTGAAACAAGTCAGAGAAAGACAAATACCATATGATTTCACTTACATGTGGAATCTAAAAAACAAAACAAAGAAAAAAAGGAGGAATAGACACATAAATACAGAGAACAAACTGATGGCTCCCAGAGGGGAGAGGATGGGGGATGGACAAAAAAGCGTGAAGGAGTGGAATAAGCTCCAAGTTATGGAATGAGTAGGTCACAGGCATAAAAGGTACAGTATAGGGAATATAGTCAGTGGTATTATAATAGCTTTGTATGGTGACAGATAGTGGCTAGCTACACTTGTGGTGAACAGAGCATAATAATATAGAGTTGTTAAATTACTATGTTGTATACCTGAAACTAATGTAACACTGTATATCAACTAAACTTCAAAAAAAAAAAAAGAGGTCTCATGCAAATGCTTATTCAAATGCAGAAATATAAATTGGTTAAACCAAACATAATTCTGAAATAACAGAAGTTAACTGAGGTATCATATATTTACATCAATAATGCCATATAGCCAAGAAAAAAGCACAAATCCAGACCAGGCAGGATATTATATGCTTATAAGACCTACTACTTATGTCTATAACTAAGATAGAACTGCATGACCAAAAGCCATGGCATAGCAGAGAACTTTCATTGCTTCAAAAGAGTATTTTTTTAAATATCTGTACACATAAAAATTAGCAGGCTTTTACATTTTCTTGATTCATAACTCATGTCCAAAAACTACATCAAACACAGATTTTTTAGGTTGTATACAGATCTTTGTTAAAAACAGAATTAAAAAACTTTAAAAAAATCAACTCATTATTTAAAACATTAGTATTTTAACCTGTAACTCAGCATATCTTTTGGAAATGAGAAAATTTCTAAGAAAATAAGAAGTGCACAGGAAGATATACATATCTGAACAGGGGTACTGGTTTGAGTGATCTATTGGATCACCCAATATTTTGAGAATTTGCTAAAAGAAATGAACTCTTACCCCAAAATTATGAACATAGGGATACCCCAAAATTTTTGCATGCAATGATAGGAGATTTACAAATAACTGAAGCTTAAACCATCTTACCCAGACTAGAAAAATTTAGTATCATGGAAACATTATGTTCATATTATATTGTTAAACAAAAAAAGGCAGGGGATAAACCAGTAGATGCAAAAAAAGAAATATATATCTATGAACAGGAAAAAGACAAGAGACCAAGTTATTAGGAGTGGTTATCCTTGGATAGTAGAATTACAAATAATTCATATTCCTCTATGATTTTGTAAATACTCTGTATTTTCTATAATGAACTAGTTATATAATAAGAAAAGAAAATTTGAGTTAGAATTTATTTCTGTACAAATTACTAACAAAAAGTACAGGCTAAAATTATGATCATTTTGTCAAGTTTTAAAGTATGTATATAATAAGTAAATAATAAATCACTAATGATCACTGATAATAACAGGGTACTCACGGATAACTAAGATCATTTTGTAAATCTGTTAGGTCGAGAAAGGCCAGAGTATTTCCTATTTCATATAACACCACAAACTTAAAAGCAATCACAGGCAATAACTAAAAGTTCTCTTTTGTAAATACAAAACTCTTCTTTGCTGTTGGACTTCAGGATACTTTGAAAAGAGTCTAAAAGAAGTTTTTAAAGAAACAAAGATTAGAACAAAAACTTACATTTTCTATTGTGTATTAACAGAGCTTGTTTCAGATCTATTGTTGCTCTTCCTAATAAAGCATCTGCCTTTAAAGTATAATGACTCCAAACTCGAAATTCCAATGTAGTCTGTGGGGTCACATTTCTGTATGGGTAAAATTATAACAAAAATACAGGAGTATATATTTACTTCAATAATTTTTAAAAAGCCTTGACTTCAGTTTGAGAAAAAAATATTGTATGAAACAGTAAACTATCTGAATTATAAATAAAAACAATGGTTTACTTTCACGTATATTAGGACTTCAGTAACTAGTTAAGAATTTTTATAATTACCAAACCAAAATAGTAGCAGTAGATCGAGTCCTGTTGAGATTTCACAATAACACTACTTCTACTTGAATAAATTCCTAAAGATTGAAGACAACTGATGGCATTAATTTTAATACTTTTACTATGCCAAATTTATAACATTATGTTTCAAATGACAAAATTAAGGATAACTGATTTTCTACACTATTTATTTTTACAAGACAGTAACAGAAAATATGGCTATATGGAATGATTCAGTTAATAAAGCAAAAAGCAAGAATTATTATGCTTCCTCTCTAAAGAAAGTAAGATTAACCAAAAATCTCTTCATACTTAAAATTGTATATTCACACTAGGAAATAGCACTCCTACTTTGAAGTCATCCTACATCTACAGCAACAAAACAATCACAAAAGCATTCCGAACATATTCCCCCTTTTGGAAATTTTGCATTCTCTATACAAGGTACTTACACGGTTAGCTGTTCATCCCATTTTGGATTAGAAGAACTACTGGATTTGGCTGTTTTCTTAATTTCTCCATCTACAACTACTTCTGTATATATTGCTGTTCCAAACCAGTTCTTTTTTCTTTTTAGTTTGGCACTAGAAACTAAAAGAAACATGATAATCACTAGTGAATACATATAAACAAATAGTATTTTGTAGTAATAAATCAATAAAAATGGAACTGTGCTTCTTAAGCAACTCAAACTCTTTTCATTGGAGAATGAACAAAAGGGCTATTACTGATAATGCCAGAGAATCATTTAAATTCTTAATAGTTTTCCAGAAATAAAATTCATATACCATATGATTCACCCATTTAATCTGTATAATTCAATGGTTTTAATATATTTACAGTTGTATGACCATCAACATAAGCAAATTAAAAACATATTCATCACCCCAAAAAGAAATCCCACACAGTCACCCTATTTCCTCCCAGGCCCTCCCCCTCAGCCCTAGGCAACTACCAATTACTCTCCATTTCTATAGATTTGCCTATTCTGAACATTTCACAGAAATGGATTCATATAACATATGGTTTTTTGTGACGGTCATGCTTTCAGGGTTCACCCATGTTGTAGCATGTATCAGTATTTCATTCCTTTTATTGACAAATAATATTCCACTCTATGGGTATCCATTCATCAGTTGACAGAGATCTGGGTTCTTTCTACTTTTTGTTTACTGTGCATAATACTGCTATAAACATTCATGCACAAGTTCTTGTGTGGACATATGTTTTCATTTCTCTTGGTATACCCCTAGGAGTAGAACTGCTGGGTCATATCATAACTCTGTTGAATAATGCCAGACTGTTTTCCAAAGTATCTGTAACATTTTACATTCCCACCAGCAGGATATAAGGGTTCCAATTTCTCCACATCTTTGCCAACCATTTGAATTTAATACTGAACTGCATCAAGCATCAAGAGAAAGGTAAGTACCTTCAGATTCAACAAATTTTATATCAAATTTACCTGATTTGGAGGAAGACCTATATAATTTAAGCTAAGCAGTTAGTTTTAAATAATTTTTACAACTACTAATTCATATAAGGAGTATGTATTTTCAGGGCAAAGTACTGACTACTAAGCAGTAATAACAACTTATCAAGATCACCTCTATCATCTATTACCTATAAATATTGTGGGTCTGAGATGAGAAAGGGAACACTTCCTCCATGCCACATCTGTATCACAGGTTAAGGATAGGAACATAAGCTAATGTAGGCTTCCATTTACTAAAGGAGAATAGTAACAAGTCACATAAATCACTGAAATAAAAAGTGATAAATGCTGCAGCAAGAGTATTTGAAATATAGGAGATCTTCAATCAATACCTGAAGTACAGCAAGAGAGACTCAAAGGAAATACTATATTTAAGGACTGGCAACATAAAACAATCAAAGAGTGTTCACCAGTATGCCTGAAGTGCTATTATCAGAGTCTTGGCAAAACTCATTCCCATCCTTCTGTTGCAAATTCAATACCACTGGAATGACATAGAGAAGGCACAGACATCTCTCTCTCAAAAAAATCCCTCAACCAAGATTCTTCACTCCAAATTAAAGAGTGATTTCCTTGAAATAAGCAGGTCTTGTCAATACACTAGAAGAGGAAGGTAGTACTGCATGGTGTTAAAAGCAAAGGGTATCTTTTCAACAAATGGTGCTGGTATAACTGGACATCTACATGCAAAAAAATTAATGCAAGCACAAAAGTAACATCCTTCATAAAAATTAACGCAAAATGTTACCACAGACAAAAATGTAAAACATAAAACTATAAAACTCCTAGAAGACGAGAAACTCTAAATGACCTTGGGTACAGTGATGCTTTTTTAAATACAACACCAAAGGGATGATCCATGAAAGAAACAACTGATAAGCTGTACTTCATTAATGTTAAAAACTTCTGCTCCGCAAAAGACAATGTCAAGAGAACAAGAAGACATATCACAGGGAGAAAATATATGTAAAAGACACATTTGATTAAAAAAACTATTGTCCAAAATATACACAGTACTCTTTTAAAACTCAACAATAAGAAAACAACCTGATGTTTAAAAAATGGGCCCAAAGACCTTAACAGCACCTCACCAAATAAAAATGTGGACAGCAAATAAGCATATGAAAAGCTGTTTAACACGTTATCAGAAAAAAAAACAAATTAAAGCCACCATGAAGTACCACTACACACATATTAGAACAGCCAAAATCTGGTATACCAACAACACTAAATGCTGAGGAGAATGTGGAGGAACAGAACTCTTACTCATTGCTGATGGGAATGCAAAATGGTACAGCCCCACTTTGAAAAACAATTTGCCAGTTTCTTATAAACTAGACACAGGCTTACCATATGATCCAGGAATTGTACTCCTTGGTATTTATCCAAAAGAGCTGAAAACTTGTATCTACACAAAAAACCACACATGGATATTTACAGCAGTTTTATTCATAACTGCCAAAACTTAGAAGCAACCAAGATGTCCTTCAGTAGGTGAATGAATGAACAAACAAACTGTGGTATACCCAGACAATGGAATATTATGTAGTATTAAAAAGAAATAAGCTATCAAGCCACAGAAAAACCTAGAGAAAACTTAAATGAATATTTAAATTTCATTTAGTTTTACTAAATGAAAAATGTCAATCTGTGTATATAGCCTGAAAAGGCTATATACACATGATTCCAACTATATAACATTCCAGGAAAGATAGTAAAAAGATCAGTGGCTGCCAGGGTGTGGGGGATGGGTGAGGAATGAATAGATGGAGCACAGAGGATTTTAGGGCAGTGAAAATACTTTGTATGTTACTATTATAATGTTTATTTATTTTTGAGAGAGAGACATAGTGGGAGCAGGGGAGGGGGAGAGAGAGAGATGGAGACATGGATCTGAAGCAGGCTCCAGGCTCTGAGCTGTCAGCACAGAGACTGATGCGGGGCTCGAACTCATGAACTGTGAGATCACGACCTGAGCTGAAGTTGAATGCTTAACCAACTGAGCCACTCAGGTGGCCCTAATATGTTATTTTTAAATTATCTAAATGAAAACACTACCATTGGTTCTGAGGAAGTTTTGGGAGGGCATGGAAGCAGGGGAAAAGGAAAGGCGCTACTCAAAAATTCAATGAAAGATAAAGAAAATTAGAGAATGGTGAAGATATATTTTAAAATAGCAAGTAATGAGACTTCTCCCAATGTATTTTTTAAAGTACTATAAAATGAAAATTAAAATAAAATAATGACTATGGTGTAAGGGCAGAGATGAAAAAAACAGTAAGATGTTTGTATATGATAACGGTGGCATTTCAAATCAATGGGAAACGATAGATTATTCCATAAATGTTGAAGCATTTGAAAAGAATAAAGCTAAATAAGGTTAAAGAAAAGTTAAAACACTCATACAAAATTATGATACATATGATCAGAATTTAAAAGGTAAAAGTATTAGAAGACACAACAGCTAAAAAAATTACAAATGTGAACATAATTGCCCATTAGCTTTTCAATCTCATCTTACGTTTTTACATGCCTTGTACTCTGTTTCTTGTCCTCTCCTGCAGAAAGCCTGAAATCTCACTATTTTTAGATGGTACGCTTCTGTTTGCTACTATGCTTATATGCATGCTTTACTCTAGTATATCAACATATTACAGTAGGCAACTTCCTCTTTTAATTTTTGTAGTTTTCTTTCTTTCCATGATCAATGTTCATATTCTTATTTTGCTACTGCCAATCAGATATGTGTTAAGAACAGAAATAGAAATAAAAATATATCAGCTAATAGAATATCTCAGTTTATAAACCATACCTGTCAGATTGCAATAGCAGAAGGGTCTTAATCATGGTACTGATTATTTTAACAATAAAAGAAATATCAATACAAAAAAAGAAGAAGAAGAAATATCAATACAGAAGTCACTGTTCTCTAATAAAAGGAGAGACAACTTGGGAGTTCTAAAATCTTGGGATTTTCCTAACAGAATGCACTTAATTGAGTCTCAGTCTTTACTGGTAAAACAGTAAATATTTATTCCAGAAGGTATTGTTAAATCAGTAAGATTGTGGATTTTGAGGTGTTTTATATTTTTAAAAAATTAGATCAACAAAATAAAAGAAAGGTTAAAAAAAAGGGGGGGGGAGGAGAGGAGGAAAAGAGAAAAGTAAGGCACTAAATTCTGGTGCCATTTAGCACAGGTCCAAGTTCAGTTTCGCAAGAGCATCACTGGGATGATTTCAAAACAGTAATTGATATTCAAAATGATAAATACCATTGTGGCATTCTCTTGCTACTTGCACTTCTCTGGTTCACATCTATTTTCCAATTGGTTCTCTAGACTTAAGGTGACTCTATGAGCTACCTGATAGCTGTTCAGTAAGTTAGTTTTTGGATCAAATCAATCAGATCAGGTTTTTGTTATTTCAACTAAGAACTCACACAAAGGTCAAGACCAAAAATAAAGTTACACCTCAGATATGTTAGCCACAGGTCCTGCACAAATAACACTGAAAACCAAAAATGTGGCAGTAAGCCTCTTATGTAGAACAAAAGAAGAAATATTAGGAATTATCTAAGTGGTTCTTAAGTGGAGTACACATCAGAATCATCCAGGGAATTGCTTCAAAACATATATCCCCATGGTTCACAGAAGACAAAATACAGTACCTCTTATACATGGCTTAACCTCACTCATGAGAGAAATGATACTTATATTTTTACCAAGATACTACTACTTTCTAAAAAATTTTTATTTTTTAATGTTTGTTTATTTACTTTCAGAGAAAGAGAGCAAGCGAGCCCGAACAGTGAAGCAGCAGAGAGAATCCCACACAGGAAAGAGGGCTTGAACTCACAAACTATGAGATCACGGCCTGAGCTGAAACCATGAGTCGGACACTTAACCACCTGAGCCACCCAAGTGCCCCCAAGATACTACTTCTTACCTAACTGTCAACAATCCAGAGCTTGATAACATTTTGATGAGGCTAATGGAAAATAGGCACTCTTTTAGATATCTGGGAACACAGAATGGTACAGACCCTATGGAGAGGAATTTGGCAATAAATGTCAATTATTACATGTGTTTACTCCCTGACTCAGCAATTTCATTCTAGGATTCTATCCTAAAGATACATGAGTAAAAACAAGAAATGACATTTGCATAAACCAATTTATTGTAGCTTTTGTAAGCTATTTATTGTAGCTTGCTATTTGTAATAGCAAAAGAATGGAATCCTGATGCCCATCATCAGGATACTAGTTGAATTAGCTTTGGTAGATCTATTCAACAGAGTACATACTGTGCAGCAACAAAAAAGTATATACCCTGCTATGGAGCAAACTCCATGATAATACTATTTAATGAAGAAAAGTCCCTAAAAAGTGGGGGGTTGGGAGGAGAGCTATGAACCCATATACTATACATATCTGCTTATATTTTCAAAAAGCAGCAATGGAAAAATAAACCAAAACTAATAAAAATGTTTATGTACATTTTTAGGTAAGGGAGAGAAGGGGGGAGAGATGGCATGGAGTAACCAGACGTGTCCAAATATACCTTGATTTAAGTTTTAACTCCAGAACTACATAAACGTTTTACACGCAATAAATAAAAATAAAAATAACTGAAAGCAAGAAGCGCAACTGATTATCGACTTGGTGGTTTAACCAAATGGAAAACTACTTTAAGTTACTTTGAAACAAGGAGGGAAACTCACAGAGAAATCATAAACTGGGCCTGCAGTGTTTAGTAATTTTAATGTTGCCAGTTTGTATGTGTGCATTAGGATAAAACAGACATAATTATGTTAATATCATTTGGAATTAAGATTTTTGGGTTAAGAGAGAGAGAGAAATACAAAGTCAAATAAAGTAAAAATATCATTTTTCTCCTTTTAGTGGAAAATGGTATGTAGGGACTACAGCTATTTTGAATTTGAAATATCAGCATGAACTCAAGATTTGTTTTTTGCTAAGACATAAACATTTCCTAGCCCTGGTCACTGAAAAATCCTAGAAACAACTAACCTCATAGCAGTAAGTACCACAGAAATTATAGTATCTCTCTCCTTACTCTGGCCTCAATCCCACCCCTCCTGAGGCAAATACTATTTCTAGTACTCTAAGCACAGAGCTGCATACACACACCCCTCCTTTTTAATCTTCATATGGTTGTATACTATGCACACTACTCTCCACCTTTCACTTAATATTATTTTAGAACTTGGTTCCTTTGGGTACATACATTTATTTCATTTCACTGTCTAACTAGGATTCCACTGCCAATCTTTTGCTATTACAAACTCACCTTCCCTCCCTCCTTTCTTCTCCTTCTGTCTCTCCAATACATATTTTATCTCCAGGAATTCTTTTATCTTGCAGAATTTATACTGTTTATATATAATGAATGAATTCGCCTGCTAACCAAGACTCTCTTATCTTCTACAAATGCTGTTCCCTCTCCAATGCTCTTTGCTGCCAATCTAATTTGAGATGAATTTTGACTCCTCCCAGAGTTAAAGTGTTATGCTCTGAGTCCTTCTCCTACCCTATTCTCCTGTGTCTGCAGGCCATCTCCGATCCCAAGCAGACTAAAGATCTCATTGCATCTAATCTGTATGGTAACTGTCTATATAAAACAAACCTGTCTCAATACTAAATAGTAAATTCCTGGAGAACTAGGGCCTTATGTTTTCATATATGTAATTCCAATTAAATTCTGGCCAATGATTGGATGGCTAAATAGATGAAAAAAGTCCTTCAGCATCCTTTTCCATCCTAATAACCATTTAAGGGCCATTTCCATGATGTTTATTCTAATACCCAAATTCCCCCACCACCAAAGAGGATATATCTTCTCTGAAACCAGCTCAGGTTCAATAAATATTTACTGAATAAATAAAATATTTTAGAAGGTTTCTACCTTTAAGGCCTATTGCAACAAACACACCACAGTACGAAACTAAAAGAAAAGATATTTATGGAATAAGTTTGCCGAACTGGATATTAAAAAGGAAGTTTCGTCAGGGAACTGCTATTTTAGGTTATTATGAAAATAACTTACCAGTTACCTGTAACTGTGACCTTCCACTGTGGTTATTACTAGTATCAGACCGTGGTGAAGCAGTGGCCATGTCCCAATATTCAGCTTAAACCTATTAAAAAGTTAATTTATTCATGTGTTAGACAAGGGAGTGTAATTTTCACTATGATTAAAACAGTTCGAATCAATTAAGAAACTACACCTAATACAATATTTCCAACTCCTCAAATGATATATTCACAGTTTCCCTCTACTTAAAATAAAAACTCAGTTTTTAGTATTCTATAATAAAAGTATTATATATTCTATATATAATATAGAATTATATTAATAATTATAATAATATAAAAGTATTATAGTATTCTATAATAAAAGTATTATAGAAGAATACGGCCAATAAACCATGTCTAGGTCAATTTGGACAAAATAAATGATACTAAGAATCCAGGGTTATATATTAACCTATAAAAAAATAAACATACAAATAGTTTTTATTATATAAGATACACTTTATTTTCTTGCTTGCTTACTTATCTGAACCACCTGAGTAAATTGGCCCTTCACCTTTTAACACTTCAATGTGTATTTCCTAATAAAAAGCTCTTAAATTAACAACAGAACAATGACCAAATTCAGGAATTTAACTAGTACATTACTATTCTCTACTATACAGTCCATATTCTATAATTTCAACTGTCACAAAGAAGGCATTATCATAATTTTTTCACTATAATACCTAGTTCAGATTTATATATATTGAGTTTGTTGTCCTGTCTCCAGTAAATCTTGTTTCTTTATATAGTTTATTTTTTTTCATGTTCTGCTTCATTCCTTCACCTCAATTTTTAGTTTTTAAATAAAATACAAAGCTGAGCTACTTCAGCTTTTTTCTACATGGGAAATATTTTAAGACTAAACTTCTGTCCACCCTTAATCCACTAAAGGAAAAATAAAGTGGAACACCCTGGTCAAGATTGAGAAAAATTAATGAATAAAATGTTTACTTTCTTTTTCCCTGTTTGTAGTCTTTTCTATGCTCTATTTAGATCCTTCCCCCAAATTCAGGAATCTAATACTCTAAAAATCATTATGCTCTCTTCACTTATTTATAGTTGCATATACTATGTGTCTGTATATATGTGTGTATGTGCATAAAAAGATAACCAGCTGCTTACTATTTGATTAACTAACTTTGGTTAACATTTAGTCACAGAATCTGAAACCTCATTCAGACCAGTGCTATTACTCTGCAGATGAGAAAACCAACTCAAGGATTATGTCACCTGCAGGTACATCAGCTGTCATGTTCATAGAAGAAAATCAGTGGGAATAGAAACTTTCAATAATCCATGGACAATGAAGAAAATTAATGGTGAAGGTTTGAAACTGAAGGTTTTTAATTTTAAGTAGCTGGTATACTAAATATTTTGAAAGGTCCTCCTGCTTCAGTGTAAAAGATCCTGAATAAATTAAAACCAGTGTAGTTTTCAAACACTGTTATGTTTTCAAGAAGTATAAAAAATTATCAAGCTTCCTCCCACCCCATATAATAGCAAACCAAACAAACAAACAAACAAAACTTTTTAACTAAAGTGAAATAGAACAGTCAGTAGTAAGCAAAAAGTATTTTTTTAAACTAGAATACTGCCCGGGATGTGCATGCTGATAGCAGCACTGGGATCAAGAGATAAAACACTGGGTCTGCTGCAAGGTAAGAGAGCAGAGACTCCCACAAGAAGCAAGGGCCCAAGTCGGCTATAACCGGTAACACACCGAATGCATATACATATGCTCGCAGGAATGGACCCCATTTTTAAGCCACTGTGATTACCCAAAATACACAGCAACCAATTATGAGCCTACAAAATCAAACTTAAAAGAAAACAAGCCACCACGACTGAGCAGAAACAAAAAATAATACTCTCTGAGCCTAATGGACTTTACATATTATGATTATTAATAGTATAGATTAAGTATAAATTTTTAAAAATTTAGTTTTAGCAATAAAAGATAAAACATGGTCAAGCAAAAAGAGTTGGAAAAATGGCACTGCATATTTGAAAAAGAAACCCGACAGAATTTGTTTAAAGTCTTTATTTTAGAATAGTTTCAGATTTACAGAAAAGCTGAGAAGATAACAGAGTTCTCATATACCCCACATCCAGCTTCCATGTGGGTTATATAAGAACTCACAGTAGTATGCCACATTCATCATAATTAATGAGCCAATCTCAATGTATTATTAATTAAATTTCATAATTTATTCAGACTAGAAAGAACTTAATCAGTAAATTTGAATATAAATCTGAAAAAGTCATTTACAAGTAAGTACTGAAATAAACAGATGGAAAATACCTAAGAAAGGCTAAAAGACATGAAAGCAATTTCACATTTATTTCTACTCATATTCCAGAAAATGAAGAAAGAGGAAGTCATACTAGGACAGAAAATGACTCAATTTTCTAGAAACAATGAAAGACATTTATCCACAATTCTAAGAAATACAGCATATATATTATACATATATATATAATATATATAATATATATAGGATAAACATAAAGACGTTCACATGTGGCCACACAGTAGTAAAACTGCAGGACACCAAAAAAGGACCATGTTAAAAAGCAGCCAGAGAGAAGAGATTACAAAGAAAGAAAGAGAATAATGTGACAGAATTCTCAACAGCAACAATAAAAGCACAGAAGGTAGAACAAGCACAGCTACCAGGAACAGAGACAAAAATTATTTAACCACTAAAACTTTCTCTGGGGAATGTGGAAGACATTAAGACACTGCCAGAAAAACCAAGAGAGTTTATCAACAGTAGACCTTTACCTTATGAAAATCTAAAGAACATGTTTCATAAACAAATTTCCCACAGAAGATGCTTTAAGAGGCAAGGGAAAGATGAGTGAAGAAACTGGTAAGCACACAAGTAAATCCAAACAAATATTGTCTGAGTAAAATAACAACAACATCTTATTAAAAGAGTTAATTATGTAAACCCTTTGCAGAGGGATTATAATCTGGTTTAATTTTAGACTGTACTGCACTTCCAGCAGAATTTCAAGGGTAATCATAAAATAGAAATGAGAGTATAATTTTCAAGCTAGTAGAGTAGAAAAGAATTTAAAAAACCCAACAACTTATCGATAAGAAGTCCAGACAGATAAAAAAAAAAAAGCATAAATAACCAGAACTATCAGAAAGCATAAAGGGAATTCAAATATAGAAATAATCATAATATATGGATAAATGCAAAAAAGACACCAAGTAAAGATACTGATAGAATTAAAAAAATATGGAAAATAACATAGGAGACAAATACAAACAAAAAGAAAGCTGGAATTAGTTATAATAGCAGACAAATAGCATTATTAAGGAGAACAAAAAAATGACACAAGGATCAATTCAGTACGTAGACATAAAATTTTAAATTTGCATGCTTAAAAGAAAATGCTCTCCAACATAGCTGCCTCAGCAAAAAAGAAGGGGAAGCCTATCTCCCTAACAGACTTTCTGGCTGAGGATGGTAGGACTGGTGGGGTGGTCCCCACACCAGTAAGCAGGACTGATCTAGAAGATGTTTCAACCACCTGGTACAGTAATGATAACAGCATGTATAAGGTACCTCTAACTGATCACTACATCCTGACCACTGCTCTACAGGCTGCCTAACAACCCATTATCGACCACAGCCATCTTCTCAAATTGCTACTCTACACTGCTTTTCTGGGGAACACAACTTGTGATGTGACAGAAGTCTCCATTAAGGAATTCTTCAGAGAATTATATATCAGTGCAGTGCATTTACCATGTGAACCCAGCAACTCAAAGAGATTGAAAAGTTTGATTACGTGGAGAACTTGCCTTCTTTGCTCAGTGCCCTGAACCTCAATGAAGAGTTTCTGGTTAACAAAACTCCAGTAGATATTCCTGATCAAGCTCAAGTTAAAGACAAGGATGCTTTTCCTTTTGGCTGAGGAAGAAATCAGGATTCTCAGAAAACATCCACACAGACAGCTCGGAAGACTACCTAGAAGAGGTGACGATAGCTGTGAAGGTAAATATCATGATCATTATGGAGGCCAGAATTGCTAAGATGACTAACACAGCAGAGACTACAATTGAAGTTATAGCTCCAGGATAAACAGCAGTAGCCATGCAGTAGTGGCTACTAAGGGATGATGACTACACAGGGAGTGGGACCACCATGAAGACCAATATGACAGACATGATGTTCAGTCAAGGTGCTCCAAAGACAATTATTCTGGGGATGATTACAGATGTGATGACAGAGGCCTATCCCAAAGAGCCAAACTGAATCTAAAGCTGCGGAGTATTCCTAAGGAAGAGGACTTTTTGGCTGGCATCTCCCAGTTTAGTGAAGCAGCGCCTATGTTTGGAGCAGCAAAGCCTACTGACCCAGCTCTAAGAGAATAAGGAGTAAAAAAGCAGCTACAGAAGGAACAGGAGAAAATGCAACATCAGCTAGATGAACCCAAACTAGAATGACAGTCGTAGGAGAGACACTCAAACTGGCAAACCAAAAAACCTCCAGAACAAGAATGGTCAAGGACAGGAAGTGAGTCATCTCAAACTGGGACTTCAGCTGCATCTATCGGAAGTCAGAGCAGGATGCATGAAGGAGAGAAAGTGAGAAGTCTGGAAAATGAAATACTCAGTAAGGCAGAAGACTGCCGCTCTCCAACTTCTAATCCTCCCAAACCTGATTAGCTGCTGAAGGTAATGCTGTCCCCTCCATTAAAACAGGAAGCTTGGTGAAGTGAAGTGCTTATCCTTGTGCTGATTTCAGAGCTCAAACAGCAGCAATCTCCTACAAAGCATGGGAGGAAAGTAGCTCCAGCTCAATCAACTCAAGAAGGATAAACCTGGAAAGATGGCATTGTCGTGGGTGATTTCAACACACTCCAATTTTTCATAGGTCAAAAATAAAAATTAAAAAAAATGAACACGCAGAACTTAACAAACAGAATCTTATACCCAACATTAGAAAATAAACATTCTTGGGGCACCTGGATGGCTCAGTCAGTTAAGTGTCCAACTCGATTTCAGCTTGGGTCATGATCTCGAGGTCGTGAGATCAAACCATGCTCAAGTTTCACACTGGGAGCAGAGCCTGCTTAAGATTCTCTCTCCCTCTCTTGCTCTCCCCTTCTCCCACTCTGTGCTGAAGGAAGGAAGGAAGTAGGAAGGAAGGAAGGAAGGAAGGAGAAGGAAAGAAAGAAAGGAAGGAGGGAAGGAAGGAAGAAGGAAGGAAAGAGAGAGAAAGAAAAAAGAAAGAAAAAAGAGAAAGAGTGAGAAAGAAAGAAAGAAACAAAGTTTCTCAAGCATATATGAGGCATACAGAAAACTAATACATAAACTGGAAGACAGTGAAAATCTCACTGAATTTCATTTTTTTTAATTTTTTAACTTTTTTTTTTTTTTTGAGAGAGAGAGAGAGAGACAGCCTGAGCAGGGGAGGGTCAGAGAGAGAGGGAGACATAGAATCTGAAGACACGCTCCAGGCTCTGAGCTAGCTGTCAGCACAGAGCCCGATGCGGGGCTCGAACCCATGAACCGTGAGATCATGACCTGAGCCAAAGTCGGACGCTTAACCAACTGAGCCACCCAGGCACCCCGATCTCACTGAATTTCAAAGAATATATATCAATTATATTGTTCCCAGGCTCTGACCATATATAATTAAGCTAAAGAATCAATAATAGAAGATAAATTTTAAAAACACAAATAGAAAAAAAAATTCTAAATATTTCATAGAAGCCATGCTGAAAAATTAAAAAAATAATATTAAGAACTGAATAACAAATATACCATATAAAAACTTATGGAATACAAGAAAAGTTAACTTAGAGGCAAATCTATAGTTTTAAAAACTTATAGTAGGGAAAGAAAAAAGGTTTAAAATTAGGTAAGTTAGAAAGAAATTAACAGAATAAACCCAAAAAAAGTATGGAATAATAAAGAACAGAAACTAATGAAATAGAAAAAAGGTGACAGAAAGGATCAACAAAGTCACAGTTCTTAGAAAACACTAAAACAGGGGCACCTGGGTGGTTCAGTCAGTTGAGTGTCCAACTTCAGCTCAGGTCATGATCTAGCAGTTCGTGAGTTCGAGACCCGTTTCAGGTTCTGTGCTGACAGCTCAGAGCCTGGAGTCTGCTTCAGATTCTGTGTCTCCCTCTCTCTCTGCCCCTCCCCCACTCTTGCACACTTGCTCTCTCTCTCTCAAAAGCAAACATTAAAAAAAATTTTTTAATAAAAAAAACACTGAAACAAATGCCTGGCAAGACTGATAAAAGGTAAATAAAACAAAATGAACAAGATGAAATGAAATTAAATGAAATGAAGTAGGAGCCCCAAAATAGACCACAGTATGTAAGGACATCCTCATGTAACAGACATAACAATGCAGATCTGTGGATAAGAGGGACTACTAAATAGTACTGAAATTACCTATACAGAAAAATTAAATTTGATCCTCACTTTACATCATATACAAAATCAATTCAACTTTAAAATTTTTAGAAGAAATTGGAGCAGAAAACTCTTTTGGGCCCTCTCAGAACAGAAGGATTTCTTAAACAAGCATACTAACCAAAAAAGCAAAGTGTGAATATTTTGAGTATGTGGAAACCAAGAACTTCTGTTTACCATAAAACATTATTAACCAAACTAGAAGACAAACTACAAATTATGAGATATTTACAAAACATAAAGCTGATTAAAGATTAGTATTTAGGGGTGCCTGGGTAGCTCAGCTGATTAAGCATCCAACTTCAGCTCAGGTCATGATCTGTTTGTGGGTTTGAGCCCCGCGTCAGGCTCTGTGCTGACAGCTCAGAGCCTGGAGGCTGCTTTGGATTCTGTGTCTCCCTTTCTCTCTGCCCCTCCCCTGTTCATGCTCTGTCTCTCTGTTTCTCAATAATAAATAAATGTTAAAAAATTAAAAAAAAAAAGATTAGTATTTAAACTATATGAGAACTTCTGTAAAAAATAAGATAAAACAACACAAGTAGTCAAATGAGCAAAAAGCCTGAACAGGACTTTTATAGAACAAGGTAACTTGTAAGGTCAATTTATACATGAAAAGATGCAGAATCTTATTATTCATCAGAGAAATACAAGTTAAGACCACATGAAATGTTATTTTTAAACTCACTAGAATGATAAAAACTAGAAATGTCGACTACCAAATAATGGCCCAAAGGGGGGGGGGGAGTGGTGGCTCTTATACACTGCTTTTAAGTGTTTAAAATTTTTTTAATGTTTATTTATTTTTGAGAGACAGAAAGAGAGACAAAGCGTAAGCATGGAAGGGGTAGACAGGGGGACACAGAATCCAAAGCAGGCTCCAGGCTCTGAGCTGTCAGCACAGAGCCCGATGTGGGGCTCTAACTTATGAACCATGAGCTCATGACCTGAGCAGAAGTCAGAGGCTTAACCTAAACTTAGCCACCTGGGCGCCCCACTGCTCTAGGTATTTAAATTGGTAAACTCCTGCTGGTAGGTGTTAGAATTGGTACAATTACTGGAAAACAATTTGGCACTATCATATAAAGTTGAACATTTGCATGTCCTTCAATGAGCAATTCTAGACATATAATACAAAAATTTTTGTACCTGTGTGCCAAGTGTAAACATACTTCAAAATAACGGAAAGGAAAGGAAAGGAAAGGAAAGGAAAGGAAAGGAAAGGAAAGGAAAAGAAAGGAAAGGAAAGGAAAGGAAAGGAAGGAAAATACTCAAATGTCCACTGGTAAAAAAATGGTTAAGTTAATTAGGCTAACTCACACAATGGAACATTATACAGCAGTGAGAATGAATGAACTACAGTTGCAGGCAACAACATGAATGGGTCTTAGAAACATTATAGTGAATGAAAAAAAAAATACAAATGGAGTTCTGACTCCTCTTACTCAGTTCTACCTTTAAGATTTAACATTCTCCACTGAGGTCGTCTTCCTCTTACTCAGTCCCACCTCTAATATTTAACATTCTACACTTAGGTCATCAAGAAATATTTCCAACTCTTAAACACAAAGAAGAAAGAAATGAATTCTTTTCGCAGTTATCATGACCTCATCTTTTGCTATGCATTTCCTTTGAAAATGCTACAATTCCATGATTGAAAAAGAAATCCAAAAACATGGAGGCACTGTGGATTCTGAGCATTTCAAATGCTTATACAATCAACAAACAACTGAATGAACCCCACTAAAGAACTGCTGAGGTCCAAAGGCAATCAAATGACAAACTGTCACCGTTCCAAGGAGTACACTATGAATCTAATGGAAACATTTCTGCACAAACTAAATAAACTAGTATGTGGAAATATTTCTGCTATATTTCTGCACTCTGGATAAGGCACTTTATTTTGTATGTGGTGCAGCAATAACCACAGCCCAAAAATAAGTCTCCATGATTATTTAATTATAAATTTGAATGTGCACACTGAAATTTCTCTATGTATTCTTTTGATACTTGAATATTTTCTTTGGAATATATAAAGATTTGTAAATTAGGTTTTCCTCTTATAATAAAATACCTTTTGTGCAAAGTTTACAAAGGGTATAAACAGAACAATTATTAAACTCAAAACAAAAAAATACATTTGTGGAAATACAACTAAAGAAAAGAAAAGATTAAAAAAATCAGAATTAAAAAAAATTCAGAACAGCAGTTACTTCAGGGGTTGGGGAAAGACAGGACCATACTATGCAGTTAGAGAGGTGCTCACAGGTAGCTCTTTAACTGTGTGGGTACTGACCTACTTAAGTGGTTGGTTCTCAAATGTTTGTTTTTATTATTAACTTCCATATATTACATATAATCTGCCATGTTCAAATTAC
This sequence comes from Cryptoprocta ferox, assembly GCA_028646485.1. Taxonomy (NCBI): domain Eukaryota; kingdom Metazoa; phylum Chordata; class Mammalia; order Carnivora; family Eupleridae; genus Cryptoprocta; species Cryptoprocta ferox. Next base: position 46,114,002 of record CM053569.1, read on the forward strand.
AGAATTACTAAAAATTTAAAGAACGCATGGAAGGCAAGGAAGTGGGTAAAGTGTAGATCACTAATTTATCACGTATGATGGTAAGGGAGTATGTTTACAGCCTGTGAGGGAAAAAAAGGGAAAGGCATAGCTTTGACACAGATGATATGATTAGTCTTCCAAGAAAAAGACACTTCTTTCTCTGAACAATGGATGAGGGATCTAAGGAAATGTGAAGATATTAATTCATTTGGAAGCAGATTAAAAGAAACTGAAGGACCTTATTAGTCAATTAGATAGAAAGGTAACAGGCATAGGATTTGTTATTTTACGTACATGCTTCTGGTAATCAATAACTGAAAATTTAAACTGTAAAACATGACAGAGATGGTTCAAAAATGGTACCATTTGGCCTTAAAAGGAACACAGCAAATAATCAATTTCAACATACTATTAGTTCCCACCCTTAATAACAAAGTTGTATGACACTTAAAATATAATGCACTGCTATATATATTCTTTAATCTGGCATTACAAATAATGCTGTATGAGTAGGGGGGTACTAGTCTCATCTTACAGATGAGGAAATTGTGCCTCAAAAGTGTTAAAAGTCTAGTCATATTTTTTGTGACAATATAAGATCTAGATCAGTATAATTAACTGACAATATGTGGAGTCAGAGTGTTAAATATAGTCTTACTTAAAAAAGAAGTTGCTAATCACTTACTATGTACCAGGAACTGTGCTAGATACTGGGGATATAAAGATGAGTAAGACAGGATTCCTTCTTTCAAGGAGCTCATAGTCTAGTGAGGAGACAAACCTGTAAACAAATAAATACCTTTCAGTGTTACAGTCACTACAACAGATGCAAAATGTAAAGTAGAACATCTGGAGCACACAAGAAAAAGTGGATAATCCAAACTATCAGGATCAGGAGACGGTTCACGGAGAAGATACCTTTGAATGAACTGTGTCTTGAAGTATAATTCTTCAAGAGAAAATTACAGAAAGTATGGCACACTCAGAGAACTATTAGAATGGCTGGAGAATGGAAGGTAGGGATGGTGTCAAGTGATAAGGTTAATAGGCAAACTGAGTAATCTAAACTGTACAAGATCCTATGGAATAGTTTATATGGTATTCAAAATATACCAAGCATAGTAGTTTAAAGTTTATCATTAAGGTAGAACTGATAGAGACCAATGGGTTTCAATAACAAAAATCACATCTGAGGGGAATAACTCTGGCAGCAGCAGGGATAGATTTAAAATACTGAGTTTATCTGAATCAGAGCACTGGAGTGGGGGTGGGGGGGAACTCAGGCTACAAGATCTTTAACCAGATGGTTATGGGATAGCGGAGGGTTAGAAAGGTGAGGGATTCTGATCTACCAAAAATTCTACCACTTAACAGCTGTGTGACCAACTGCAGCTAAAGGAAACAACAAAGCCCGAGTTTGTTAACAAACTTTTGAGCAAACTGGTTATTCATTCAAATGAATTTAGGTTACAACCTATGCCCAGGGGATATAGCCAGGTATATGGAAGCTGATTATGTCCAGCTCAATCCTTAAAAATGCCACAGAATTGTAGAAGAGTTCATTATTATTCAACTGCAAATAAGAGAGTCCTGAATGTAGATAATGAACTATGCTTCCGGTCCTCCTCGGTCCTCCAAGGTTATAGGCCTATCAAATCCTCACTTAGAAGATGTATCTTAATTGCCTGCTTACTTCGAGTTGTCATTCTTAAGTCAGAAGCAACATTTAAGGGGCACCTGGGTGGCTCAGTTGGTTAAGTATCTGACTTCAGCTCAGGTCATGATCTCACAGTTGTGGGTTTGAGCCCCGCGTCAGGCTCTGAGTTGCCTTCGGATTCTGTGTCTCCTTCTCTCTCTGCCCCTCCACCACTCATTCTCTTGTTTCTCTCTGTCTCAATAATAAATAAACATTAAAAATTAAAAAAAAAAAAAGCAACATTTAAGAAAAAAAAACAAAAACCAAATCTGATCCATTTTGCATGCTACACATAGCATCAAGGCTTGCAAAAGCCAGAAAACTACGGTCACATATCTGCCTGAATCAATTAATAAACACCCTTACGGACTACCTAGTCTATAAAGTGGGCATGGTGAGGACATAAAAATTGTAGAAGACAAAGTCCTAGTCAATACTCAGCCTAGTTCTGAAAACAATATTAATACATAGTAAACACTTCAGCAACAAGGTAAGATGGTACATAATCAGATGCCAGAGATGTTTCATTTAATGAATGTGGAACTTGGAAGGTTAGAAAGCATTTGGGCAAAACTATTATATCAACTGCACAAAATCTAAAACTCACTGAAAGGAGCAAAGATATAGATGAAAAAAGCAGCTTCCCTGCCCCTAAAATATCCAAGATTTAGCAACTCTAAAGCAGAAATAAGTATTTCGTAAAAGCATAAACTACAAAATAGGAGATTTAATTTTAAATAATACAGGAATGTTACTTCTATATAGGGATCATTCGTAAAAAGATATTATTGGTCATTTCAATAAACTTATAAAATGGGAGAGAGTAAATAAGAGGGTGACTTATACTGACTTGCCAGGACCATCTAGTTTTCAGTTTTGCGACCTGGGAAACCTCTTGCTTCAGGACACACTGGGATGGGTATTTGGGAACCTTAGTGAACAGTATAATGACTCTCTGTAGGCAGCTTTTTTGATGTACCTCAAAGGGATTTTTTCTTACGGGATCCTGTTATAATAACGCACAGTCCCGTTAAATTTTGTATTTCTGTATGACCTAAATATTCAGAAAGGAAAAATCAACTTTACAGGGACAACTCATCAATGGGCTTCAATACCACTGGGACTGCATGTTGGGTGAAGGGGAAAGGAGGGAGCAAGAAGTTTTCTCAATACCCAGTGTCTTTTAGCCCTCAGAATTGTTTAGTTTCAAACTCCAAATAACTACCCCTGTGGCCTCCTAAGGATCCAAAGGCATTTCCAACTTCCTAATCAGGCCCACAGTTCTTCCCTGCACCGCACCATCACCCCCACTCCTGTCTTGACATCCATGCCAACAACACCCTGACCATGTATCCTACCAGTCGATCTCATTCCACTGACCTGCAAGGCCGACCCCATATCTGTACCACGCACACTCCCATTACAATTTGTTCACTTAACCCACGGCCTCCAGTCCCTCCAGCTTCCCTTCTTCCCCACCAGTGCCTAGTGGCAATATTATGATAGGAAAAATATAGGATAAAATAAGAAGGGAGGGAAAGATTAGGACCTGAGGCCCTCGGTGAAGAAAAAAACACATTTTGGAACAATGCTGGGAATGTCTGACTACAGCAAACTCCCTCGGGCATAAGGTCTCTCTTTCTTAAGAATATACAGGGGTGCCTGGATGGCTCAGTTGGTTAGATGTCCAACTTTGGCTCAGGTCATGATCTCACAGCTTGTGGGTTAGAGTCCCGCTTGGGCTCTGCGCTGACAGCTCAGAGCCTGGAGCCTGCTTCAGATTCCATGTCTCCATCACTCTCTGCCCCTCCCCCGCTCACATTCTGTCTCTCGCTCAAAAATAAACAAACATTTAAAAAATTTTTAAATAAAAAAGAATGTAACAGACACCACCTATTCCCCCTCAGGTTTTCCTCAGGAATTTGACAAAAGACCTGACTAAAAATAAGTAGACCATAAAACCTTATGACCCACAAGGAACAGTATGGTCATAGACTACCCCTCATACAATGGAATCAAGCCAATCAGGAATGGACAACCCAGCACCTAGAGTTATCCAGCCAATAAAAGTAAAAGCTGAGAAGGAACAAGGTGAAAGGGAAGGTGGGGTGGGGGACCAGAACCTTAGAGAGCTTTCCTACTACTCTTACTTTCTGATCTTATACTCTAATATAATAAACTTTTGCCTGCTGCTCATTTTGTGTCCACCTCTTTATTCTTCGAAGCAGTGAGACAACAAACCACAGCTACTGAGGTAAAAAAAATCCTGCAATAATATTGTCACTATTTTACGTTTTCATAGCACTTCACAGTTTCAAACTGTCACATAAATTTCTGTTTGAGATAGCAGCTGGCTGATTTTTTTTTAAAGCTTATTTATTTTGAGAGAGAGAGAGAGAGAGAGAGAGAGAGCATGCACCAGGGAGGAGCAAAGAGAGAGAGACAGGGAAAGAGAGAATCCAAAGCAGGCTCCACGTTGTCAGCACGGAGCCCAGCATAGGGCTTGAACTTACAAGCCCAACATAGGGCTTGATATCATGACCTGAGCCTGAGCGGAAACCAAGAGTCCAAAGAGACAAAGAGTCGCTTAACTGATTGACCTACCCAGTTGCTCCATGAAAGCTAGCTGATTTCTTAAGTTTACTTGTCCACACAGACCTATCTATGTAAGTATCACTCATTAATCCTCTTTAATGCAAAACACAGAAACATCACCCTCCTGATAATTTACAAGTGCCACTGAGTAAAAAAGAATTAACACTTCTAAACTATGTCATTCCAGTGACTTTAAAAGCATTTGGCAATATCTACCAAAAGACAAATAAAAATGGGCATCTATATGTACTTTTTAACTTCTGACTACAGTTTGGTGTTTATTTTAATGTAAAAATGCCCATTTAATCACAGGCTCTAATAAACTCATCTTTCCTCCATCCTTCTGTACTTTCAATTTCAAAGTTCCTTTTATTGCACTATATTATGGAAATTTACAGGAGCATAAGAAGTCTTTTTTTTTTAATAAGAAAAATGTATTTATCTTCAAAATGCCAAATTCCTTAATCAGTATCTCCAACTCATTATTTATCTCCACTCAATTTCAGATTTTCAACCAGAGGAGGTAAATCCATTAATTTTCGCCAAACATTTTGGTTCTGTTTTCACTCATCCTCCAAGTTTTATCTCTACTTTTCCAACAACACAAGTCTAGTCTTCTTTTCTTGACTTTTTTTTCCCTAGATATATCTCACATCTTCCCTTTCATAAATTCATTCTCTCCCTATTTTATGATCTCATTTTCTGGGTACGGTGAATTTATATTCAACTATATGTTTTAAGTGCTATTTCTCTCAAACAATTACACAGAAAATCTGCTTTATAATAAACTTCTCAAAATTTTCCTCCATTAATTTTTAGTTTTCTGCTGCCACTTTAAGATAATAAGCAAAAACAAAATAAAAATCTTTTTGGAAATGTACTATACACATCACAATTTTAATTTTCTAAGCACTAAACCTTGACCTATCTGTAGACCCTTTATTGCCAATTTTAACCATTTCCAAACTATGTGAACTCCTTGCTCTCAAAATTACTCTGTGACCAATCTAAACTAATGGTTATACAGCTAATACAAACTTCTTTCCCTTCATCAAATCAACAAACATTCATAGTAACAGTGTGAATATTGAGGTAGTCAGAAGCCTAGCTGAATTTAACCTGTGTCTCCTCAAATTATCATGGCACACACCCTTATTAACTGCTGCCCATTAATTTCCTGCAATTTACTTCCTCATTGCTCTTCACATAAAATTCACTCTCTATTTACAGAAATTCAAGTCCAATAGCTAGTCAAACTATTTAACTCAATTCTCTTTCTCATTCTATTTAGTTTTAATTAAGTTACTTCTTGATTCTGGTTAATTCAAATTCCATCCTTGCCTTCAAATCAGTCTTGTATCATAGGTAGCAGGGCTCCAGTCAAAGCACAAACATGATCACAGTAACTTAACCTGAGAAACACTCCAAGGCAAAACTAACCAACCATCCTTTCGAACAAAATGCTTTTCATATAAACTTCCAGCCAGCAAAATGTACAGGGTCTTGTCTATACGGAATGCAAATTCCTTCCCAAAAAGATAATAAATAATTAATGATAGAATTTGGACAGCAGACTAGAGGTTAAACTAGCAGTAACTATGACACACCAAAGCAAAGGCCACTCCAGAGGATCAAATATCAAAGACATTTCTATCCTGAGCTGATAGAAGTACCGTTTTGCTTTTTTCCAAGCAACAGGTTAACAATTTTTTTTTAAGTATATTTACTACAAACTTAATATAAAACTCTAAATACCTAGTAACGTTTGAAGTTACAAGAAACACAAATGCAGTCCTGTCAACTAAACTGTCACTTATAGAAGGCTTTCAGTCTGCCTGGTGGTCCAATTATTTCTAATGAGGTGTAAGGGGTTGGATGAAAATAAGAAACTATCATTTACCAAAGTCTAAGTTGAATTTGGATTTGAATTTCTATTCCCACATTTATTAAGAGGCAGTGAAACAGTGGTTAAAAGTGTAAATTCTGCACCCAGACTGCCTAGATTCAAATCTTAGCTTCACCTGACTACTATGTTCAACTTTTGGCAAGCTCCTTTACTTCACAATGTCTCAGTTTTTACATCTATAAAATGAAGAAGGTAACAGTACCTACCTTATGTGTTAACCAGTTAATATTGACAAAGCACTAAGAAAACTACCTGGCACACGATAAATGCTTAATAAATAAACTGACAAGATCTTGGACAAATAATTTAACCTAAGTGGCAAATAGCCTGGGTGAGATCCAAGTAAGTATTTTGTGAACTATAAAGGCTGTATAAATGCTAAATTATTAAAAATATAACATATGAGAGGGAGGCCTGGGTGGCTCCATTGGTTAAGCGTCTAACCCTTAGTTTCAGGTCAGGTCACAATCTCACAGTTCATGAGTTCAAGCCCCACATCAGGCTCTGCGCTGATAGTACTGACCCTACTTGGGATTCTCTCTCTCCCCATCTCTCTCTGCCCCTCCCCTGCTCGCTCTCTTTCTCTCTCTCAAAAATAAGTAAACTTAAAAAAAGCAATATTAAACATGAGAGACAGTAAAAAATAAGACATTTACATAGTCCTACTATATTTACTGTAATTTTGCCAGTTAATTTTTCTGGAAACTGAGATTATCCTTTTCAAACTTAACACTATGCCTTTTGAGACCCTTACCCCATCTACTTTATTTTAGATAACTTCTGGCAGAGATTCTTATAAAATTATACTATATGCAATCCTGTCCAAGTACTGTCTTTAAAAATGAAGTATACCCTCCTATGTTCCAAAGTGAGTAAGTACTTACACCACTTTCACTTCCTAGGATAGCGCTTTCCCCCACCCCCCATTCATAACCAGCTCTTTTAGCCACCATACAGATGTGGAGGTCATGTATTACAAAAACAAACAAAAAGCAAACCAGACGAAACAAGAGCAATAAGAAGGGAAAAAATAGAATGGCAATAAAAAGGGGGAAAAAAACCACCTGTCTTCTCAAAAGAATAGCCAACCTTCTTTCTCACATCCTACTCCCTCCTCTACCCATGCAATCTGGTTGCTGCCGCAGCACTCTACTGAAGTATTTCCCCCTCCTCTTCCATGCCCAAACAGTAGCTACCTCCTACCTATTTTTTCCAGGACCTCTCTGCACCATCAGATAATGGTTCATTCAATAAACACTGCCTGGGCCCATGTTCTCCCTACAAAATCCTGACCCAAGCCTCTCATTTAGTATTTCCAGCAAAAGAAAAGCAACTTACCATGGGGCAAAAAAGAGCTATCAATAAACAAACCAGATGTTAGGCATTTCTTTTAACAATTTTTATGGATTAAGTCATTCAGCATATATATACCAAATGTGTCTTCAGGTAATGTGTTAAAAAGTAATGTGTTAAATCATCTAAGATAAGGGCTCTGCCCTCAGTGAGCTTATAAATTAGCAGTGGAAACAGACACAGAAATCAGCAGCTTTAAGCTCACTGCAGAGTACTACAGAAGTACAAAAAAGGAGCACCTAAATCAGATTTGATGGGAAGAGGTGTCGGGAAAAGATTCTAAGAGATGGTAACAGTAAGAGGTAAAAAGAGAAAACTGTTTACTGGACAATATGGATGTCAGTAGGCATTCAACAAGAGTAATTTTAATAGAATGGCAGGACCAGAAGCTAATGGCTTAAGAAACCATTGTTTAGATGTTTGGCTGTGAAGAAAAAGACATATATAGGCTTAAAGGGATGTATGTATTCATAGGTTTGTTTTTGAAGATGGAAGACACTTGAACATATTTTCAGACAGGAAGAAGCTGAAGTCATAGAAGAATTGATGATTATTAGACAAGATCTCTGAGAAGGCAAGGCTAGTTGAGATTTAACACAGAGGTAGAGACATGCCTTACACTGAGGCTAGACAGAGAAAAGAATGGGTGAGAATGCAGATATTTCTGAAAGTGGGAAGAAAGGTAAGAAGGTTTTGCCTACCCACTTCTTCAATGAAGGAGGCACTCCTTGAGACACTGGCAATACAATGCATTCCCTGTTTGAAAAGGGATGCAGCTAGATAAGGAATTCAAGACAGAGCAGAGACTTAGGCCCAGGGGAGTAGTAGCACCAATCCCCAAAGGCATGTGAATATTTTTCCAACTCATTTTTAATAGTTCATGCTTAGAAGCAATGACACTAATTGTCAGAGCTGTTTAGAGTTTAGGTTCCAAAAGAGAAAAGGGCATACTCCAGCTACTATCGAACTACTTCTGGTTATTCAAATGTATCATGTATATACATACTCTTGCCACCTTTATTTATTAAAATTCGGCTAGAGAAAACAAGATAATTAGTCATCTCAAGAAAAGCTCTTTACCCAAACCTCACTAATGAGAAATATTTCTAATCCACTACTAGTTTTCCATACCCTGGCTGCATGTCAGAATCACCTGGAAACTGACTATGTACAGTGGGGGCTCAAGGTGATTCTCAGAAACATTTGGGTACTTTCAAACCCTCATCTACCTAATTTTGAACCATTCTTCATGATTTAGCTCAAGCGTCGTATCTCCAATTTTGGACTAGTTGGCTGCTTTGCGTTTCATAGCACTGGAACCATGTTTATTTGTTTATCTCCCCTATTACACAGTAAATTTCTTTGTTACTACTCATCTTTATAATTCCAGCCTGTGGCCTAGTGCTCAGCTCTTACTAAACACTCAATAAATAAAGATTCACAATTAATAAAACATTAACCCGGTAGAATTGGCTAGAGTGGTTAGGTTTAAAAAAAAAAAAAAAGTACTCATATAGCACAGAACTAAAACTTTAAGATATTATAAAAAAAACCCTATAAGATCCCATAAACCTCCTATATCCCCTTCCATCTTTGCCCTGATAATCCATGTCTGCCTTACCAATGTGATTTTGTTGCCACAGTCCACAATAACAGCTCAATACAAAAATATCCAGTACAATAGTAAAACATAAATGTTAACTAAAATGCTCATTTGACTTATTAAATACTCCAACAACCAAAAGTGTATAAACTTTAATGAAAGTTCATTAAACCTGAAAACTTCAAGCCCTAACTAAATATTCAAAATAATTCAGAAGTTATTTGCTAATCCCCAAATCACACATCAATTGGACCCTAAAAGTCTGGGAGAAAGACAGCTGCTTAGAATACAGCACAATTTTTCCCACAGAAATGTTATAAATGGTGGTAAGATACAAAGACCGAACCACAAAAGCCTACTGGACCCAAAGCTACACCACTTGCACTGTATAAGGAAACCTATTGTTCCACAGAGATGTTTCTGAGCTTCCACAAATACTTATTTGTGTATATATGCAGTGTTCCTGCAAAAATTAAAGCAACATTCCAAAATAAATTTCTGACATTGAGAAAAAGCACTGAGAGCATTCTGCGTGGTACCTGACACACAGTAAATACTCAAAAAGTTATAGCTATTTTTATCCAGAATTGTTGATTTCTACCTTGTGTGTTCCTCGAAATAGCTTTATTTTTCTCACTGCATCTGCGACGAGCTTTATTTTTCTCACTGCATCTGCGACGGTAAGTTCCAAGAGTGCAGGACAAATCCTCACCATCTTACCTACTCTGCCTACCACAAAGCCTGGCACGCAAAGTGTTTAATACTTATTTGCCAATGAAAGATAATTAGTATCCACCGAATCTCAAAAACAACTAAGTAAACCCAGACTTAAAACCAAATGGCTTCATTTAGTTTTTAGGTGCTCTTTTAAATGAACCACCGTACTTCTCAAATTGATTTTCTTCCTTTTAAAATTATCATCAAAATGAAAAAAAAAGTGTAAAAGTCCATGTAGATAATATTCCTTCAAGAGTCACCAGCTAAGAAAACACTGCTCTAGGCAACAGTCTCCTAAATGGCACAGTGAGACAGAGCATCTAAATTTCTCTGGGCCCCGGTAATCCTATTAAAAGAGCACAGAACATTCTGAGATTTTCTAGCACACAATTGCTTGTAAAACACTGCATATTTTATGAGAACATAAGAGTAGCAATCGATTATCCATAATCTTTCCACCAACCCAACCCACAACTTTTCAAAGTATTATTTTCCTCCAATACACTTTCCTTTTTTTATGAAGTTGCAATCCTAGTGTACAAATCATTTTGTTTTCTACTCCCCACCCACATTTACAGTAAGAACTGCCTATTACAAACTTGACTGAGCCTGTGACCAACATCAGAGAAAGCTAATTTATGCTTATAGTTGTAAAAACATAACTTTGGCAACAATTTTCTTGAAGGCCACAAGATGGTGATATTGCTCCATAAAATACATCTTTAAAAAAATATCTAATTAAATACATTATAGTAACTTCCTCCCAAATGAAATTAAGAATTTCTTCTGCTGGAAGCAAGGGACATCAAAAATGTTTGTACTTCATTTACTAGAAAACATTAGTGAGGACAAAAACATGAAATTTAGCAGCAATTATTCTAATTAGGCTAAGCAGTGATGGCCCTTAAAAACAAAACAAAAACACGGACTTTGGCACTGTTACTGTATCTTTTATCAAACTAATCTTTCCTTCTCTCCTTGCTCCATCCCCTTCCTCCTCAGGTCATGATAAAAAACTGAAACACATTTTTACTTATGCACTAACTTTATTTTTCATAATTATTCTTAATTTAGAGAGATGATTCCTAGTTTTCTGTTTTAAAAGAACTGACACTAATATTTACTTACATCAACAAAAGAAAACTACACCAAAATGATATTAGTAATGAAAATGAGATACCTTCTTTTCTAATTATAATCTCTCAGTTTCTCATAATATGCAGTATCATGTTTACAATGGCAAAATACCAAAACTTTTCAATGTTTGTATTTGATAATTTTTTCCCACATTACTGAATATCAGTAGAAAACAAATTTCCCACTCTTGTGCTGCATTACATTAATTAAGAAAATAAAATTTAAAAAACACAGAGCATCTTAAAACTTGAGTTCCAAACTTATAGAGTCAACTTAAAGGAATAAAATGAATAAAATGAGCTGAGTAAATACTTCCTAACTGGAAGTCTAAGATGAGAGAGTGTAACTACCTGGGACGATGTGCACTTACATGGGGTGTCTAAGTGACACAGAAACACAGCCAGTCTTAAACCTGGAATCCGAATGAGGTCTCTGACTCCAAAACTAGTAAGTATAACAGTGATCATTTATTGGACTCCTATTATTTGTCAGTCACATTACAAAAAAAAAAAAAAAAAAAAACCTATGTCTAATGTCTTCAATTACCCTTCAGAGTTATTAATTATTCCTACTGACAAATGAAGAAAATTAGGCTTTATGAATTTATTGCTCAGGGTCATAGGACTAGTGAAAGTCAGGATTTTGAACTCAGATCTCTTGGGCTCAAACCCAATACTCTTTTTACTACATTTCACTACAAAAATAGAATATAAAAAACAAAACACTGGGGCACCCGGGTAGCTCAGTTGGCTAAGCATCCGACTCTTGATTTCGGCACAGGTTAGTGAGTTCGAGCCCCACATAGGACTCTGCACTGACAGCGAGGAGTCTGCTTGGGATTCTTGTCTCCTTCTCTCTCTGCTCCTTCCCTACTTGCTCCCTGTATCTTTCTCAAAATAAATAAAAATAAACTAAAGAAAAAAAGAATGCTGGGGTCCTTGGGTGGCTCAATTGGTTAAGCATCCGAATTCGGCTCAGGTCATGATCTCACAGTTTGTGAGTTAGAGCCCCACATCTGGCTCTGTACTGACAGCTCAGAGCCCGGAGCCTGCTTTGGATTTTGTGTCTCCCTCACTCTCTGTTCCCCATCGCCCACCTCTCTCTCTCAAAAATAAAACCGTTAAAAAAAAAAAATGCTGAGCTAAACCCATGCCTTAAACTGACCATTTTGCTGTATCAATCTGACAGTACTAGTCTCTTATTTTATCACTTAAAGATTAAGCAACTTCAAGTAAGGTGGTTTGTAGGGCTTCTAAGCTAGTCATTAAAAATGCTTTTCCTAAAAACTGAAAAAGAACAAGTAATCTAAAAAAGATAATGTGTAAAGCGTAAACATGCTAACAATGAAAGAGGTAAGCTGTTGGAATCAAGGTTTTCCCAGAAATCACTTCCGTGTATTCTGGGAAAAACATCCAGGGCAATAGAACATTCTTATTTTTGCAAGGATCAAACTTAATGTAATTATATCATGTACAATCTCATATTTTAAAAAAGACAAAAAGATTTCCATGAATAATTGGTTGGTTGTTTCAAAGTATTGTATTTTAACAGTATAATACTTGATTTCCAGACTTTCTTCCTTTGAATCCAAAATTTTTTAATGTTTGATATTCTTCAAATATACAGCAGCTGCTAGATTTCATGAAAGTTTAGAGCTGAAGCTGAGAGGTGATTAAGAGACTTACTCAGGGACATGAAGCTTCTTAATGTCAGGCCCAACCCAAGTCTGCTGATGAGGTTAGTGCTCTTCTGCATTGCACTGCTAAGAATAATGACCCCAAGGTTAAGTTCACACCAAACGGTTCCTGATTGTTTTTTAATACATTAAAGATTCTAATTTATTAACATTTAAGTTAATAAATTAACATTAAGTTAACATGGAGGGGCGCCTGGGTGGCTCAGTCGGTTAAGCATCCAACTTCGGCTCAGGTCATGATCTCACGCTTCGTGGGTTTGAGCCCCACACTGGGCTCTGTGCTGACAGCTCAGAGTCTGGAGCCTGCTTCAGATTCTGTGTCTCCCTCTCTCTCTGATCCTCCCCTGCTCATGCTCTCTCTCTCTCTCTCTCTCTCAAAAAATGAAAATAAAACATTTAAAAAAAAAAGTAGCCATGGAAATTTCCTAATTCTTCAATTCCAAAGAGCCAATTTCTAGTGTAAGAAGAGCATATTGGGATAATGTAATATACAGAACTACTTATAGAGTAGGACAAACCTAGGACCAAACTTCAACTCTATTTGTATATATTTAACCCCTCTGAGTCTTAGTTTTCTTATCTGTAAAATGAAGATACTAACATGGTTTTGAGGAGGGGAAGGGAAATGTTAATTAACACCAACTCTAGGAAACTAGAATTGTTTCTAGAATCTGGAATACAGAAGATGTGCCATTAAGTATTTATTTCTTAACACTATTCCATCACCACCACCACTCTGGCCATACTCTCAGGACTCTGAGGCAGAGAAACTCCAATACTGTTCTACCATACTTCCACCACAGTAGAGGACAGGAGGATAAGAAAGGCATTTCAGTCACATGGCCATGCTGCAAAATGATACATAGCAAAATCTCCCACATCTGCAGTAAAGATCAGATCAAAATAGCATTTAAGCACTTAAGAGAAATATAGTACTGCCAAAATTTTTTGTTATAAATACAAAATTTCAGGATTTTTAAAGCTACTCAAGGAACTGACACACAGTGTTAATTTCCTATTTACTAATATTCTTCCTAAGAATTTTAAAGCAGACTGCTATGTATAAGCTTCCATCAAACATCCTCACTCTTAGAGAAAAATATCAGAATCTGAAATACACAGAAACTTTCCAAAAAGAGAAAATCAACTAAACAGCTAAAACTTTACTCCTAGAATAATGTAATTCTTCTCATGTTTAAAATACAGTAGAAATACAGGGACACAGTCATTTACCCACAAACCTAAAACCCATAAAACTACAAAAACATGAAGCTATTTCATAACTCATTTGGTGGCAAAAGCTAAACTGAATTGGACTCATTTAATAGCAAAATCTGACTGGATGTGTGGCCATTGATTATTTTATCCATACTTAAAAACTGACAAGGAAAGTATAGGGTACTGCCCTATATTTCACTGGGGTTTTACTTAACATAGCATACGGAATGCATTACCATTCTAAATTAAAAACTAAATTCTGAAACCTGTCATCAACAAGGTATTATGAACCCACCCTATTTACTTATTTCTAAGTGCCAGGTTTAAGTCACACAAGAACTATGAATTAGGTATTATTATACTTTACATATGAATACCTAGTTTACATTATGATAAAATTAGGGCTTAATCCAAGGTTAATTTGACCAAGATCACTTAGCCAATAAAGTGTGAGAACTCGAGGTGCCTGGGTAACTGGACCAGACCACAAGTTAAGCATCTGACTCTTGATTTCACGTCAGGTCCTGGATCCCAGGGTCGGTTGTAGAATGGAGCCCTGCGTCAGTTCCATGCTGGAGGTTCTCTTTCCCTCTCCGCCCCTCCTCTAAATGCTCTCTCAAGGGGGGAAAAAAAAAAAAAAAAAAAAAGAGGTGTCTCAGTTGGTTAGGCATTCATTTGACTCCAGATCTCGGCTCAGGTCATGATCTCAGGGTTCCTGAGTTCAAGCCTTGCATCAAGCTCTGCACTGATGGCACGGAGCCTGTTTGGTATTCTGTCTCTCCTTCTCTCTGCCCCTCACCTGCTTGTGCTCTCTCTCTCTCTCTCAAAATAAATAAATAAAGTTTAAAAAAAAAAAAGAAGTGGGGAAACTCAAATCTAGGTTTGTCTTACTTTAAAGGCCTAAGCAATTAAATAGCTCATACTTTAAAGAAAAATTAAATCACAAGTTATAATTATCAAAACTTTCAACTTAGGACAAAGAAATTCAGAGAATAATGTATACTTTCCATCCTGGGTATTCACATGTAAATATTGACAATATTATTTTACAGGACAAAAGAGATGAGTTTATTGTTGTTTTTCTCCCCAAAGCACTGGCTACAAAATCAGTGAAAACAAACAAAAAAACAGTATGTTCCTCTAACAAATGCCAACTAATCCTTTCCACTCGAATTTAGAAAGAATCACGGGTCTGGCATGTTTTTTTACCACAAAATGTACTAACACAATAAAAATATGGTTGATAAAAACATAAATTAAGTTTTTCCAGGAATAGCCCAAACTTAAAGATCTGCTCTTCCACTATCGGATATGGTCACAGGACTGAGGAAGGTTTAAGTGACATAGACCCAGGCTGTCTCAAACCACTGCCTTAAACAAAAGTTAGAGAAAATAAGCATCAACTTTTTTCTTGACTGATCAATTTAAAATTGTATCTTTTCTCATAACGTTTTCCCCAAGTCAACACCCTCAAGCTAAGCAATGGCTTTCCCCACAAGAGATAGATTATGGTCCCCATCCAACCTACTTTCTACCCAAATGACCAAATTCTAAAGTAGGCATACTTCAATCAAAATCTCTATTTTGAGTTATTTTCCCTAAATGAAAAGCAATCAGACTATCTGAAAATTACAATATCTAATTTAACTGTTTCAGTAGGCATTTTTTAAGAAAAAATATCTTTAAGTTTCTTTATTTTGAGAGAGAGAACAAGCACAAGCAGGTGAGGGGCAGAGAGGAGAGACAGAATACCAAGCAGGCTCCGCACCATCAGCACTGAGCCCAGTGCAGGGCCTGAACTCAATAACCATGAGATCATGACCTGAGCTGAAATCAAGAGTCAGACTCAAACTGATTGAGCCACCCAGGTGCCCCAAGAAGAAATACCTTTACTCAAAAGAATGTCTTCTTTTGTAGAACCATGGGGAAATTCTTTTTGAACAAGGAAGCCTAATGGATGCTTCTATGTAAGAAGTAGACAGTTACTTCTCCTGTCTACTACTTACATAATCACCCTGTATCAGGTTTCTATAGTTTGTTTGGATCAAGTCATTGGCAATTATCTTAAGCCTCTTTAAACATCTGAAAGGTTCAGATGTTAAGCTCTCTTTGTTTACATTATACATGTGTGTTGAATGAACACTGTAGCTTTAAAAATGGTCTTTGAGAACACTAGAACCCCAAATTACAGATTCAGTTTCTACCAGCAGTTCTCAAACTAATATGTATAAAGTCATCTAAGATATTTATTAGTACTGAAGATTCCTGAGCTCCACTATCAAGGACCATACCATACTATTCAAACAATATTCAGATACCTTGTTTAACAAATATCCCAGATGACTATGATGCAGGGGCTGTACACTGACAAACACTATTCTATACTGTAATTCATCTATTGATGGTATTAACAATTTCTTGCTCCCAAACTGCACGCCCAAACCATCAACAGCTGAGAAACTGCCAGCCATGTTGAGTCAGTATCCTTCTCAGATTCATTCTTAACCTTTTTAGCAACTTATTTTTTAAGTTAAAAGGTGAGATCAGACATACTGCTCTGCTCATGCCAAAACTAATTTAAAACTATCTTAGAGTAGAAATGAGTGGCTCACAGAAAAGTGGATTACTTGTTTGAATTTTACTTGTTAATAACTGTGAAGAACAATAAAAATAACTTAAGAGCTGCTTATGTCTCAGGAACCAGCCTTTCTGCTTTACAAACATTATCTCAATTAAACCTTACAAAAATCCAGTAACAAAAATATTCTCTACATTTTACAGAAGAAACTGAAGCAACACTCCTATTAAGCAGCATTGAGAGAAGTCCGCTCCACCTGACTTTAAAGGTACAGCTCTTAACACCCATTCCAAAATGCCTTTAATTCTTAAATTTTAAGAGTGCTGTGATCTAGTTTATTACTTCTTTGGTAAAGTATGTCCTACTTTATACAGAGCAAGTTCGTTTAACTAATTCTCCTTCCCACACTAAGCACAAAAAATAGTACAACTTGGCAAGCTGGGGTTAACATATGACCAGAGTATCCTACTTCAAGTCAGGACTCAACAGTTTGCTTCCACCCACCCTATTTAATCATAATTATGGGTATACTAAACAGCTATCAAAAGAACTTGTTTTTCTTAGTTAAATAAAAAAGCTATCACACCTACAATTCTGTTAACGCTAGTACATTTCTGAACTACCCTGAAGAGTCATAGAGAAACACCTTAAGGTAATTCTATCTGTCCCCTTCTTTGTGACCTACCCTTTCCTATTTATATAAATCCTGTTTCTCAGTACATTCAATTACCAAACTCCTCCCCACAACAGCCAACATATTATATTCAGAAACTTGCAAAGAGATTTATTTGCACTAGGATGCAGGAGTTCATATTTCCGTATACATGAAATGCTTCAAATCTACCTAAATTCTTTATTTCTTTTAATTTTTTTTAATGTTTATTTATTTTTGAGAGAGAGACAGTGTGAGCAGGGGAGCAGTAGAGAGAGAGAGAGAGAGAGAGAGAGAGAGAGAGAGAGAGAGAGAGAGAGAGGGAGACACAGAATCTGAAGCAGGCTCCAGGCTCCAAGCTGTCAGCATACCCCTATGCAGAGCTTGAACCCAGGGACGGTGAAATTATGACCTGAGCTGAAGTCAGACGCTTAACCGACTGAGCCACCCAGGCGCCCCTCTATCTAAATTCTTTAAATAAAATACATTGATTTATTATTCCATTGAGAAGCTATAATGTAATAATAATGTAACATTTATCTTCTTCATCCCACAGTTAGCCATAACATTATACAATAGAAACTTGAACTATAAAAAAAAAAAATACCACTGAGACTAAGATAAACTGATAACGCAATGAAGATAAAGCGAGAAAAACCCAGCTAAGCACTCAATGAATGAATCCACCTGTTCCTGGAAAGGAAGAGCATTACTTTCTGCCTTACATTTCCTGAATGAGAGAAAAGTCCCATCCCAGTCTCAATAAGTAAAGTGTATGCTCTCCACTGTAACAACTTCCTTGGAGACAAGAGAGTAGCTTATCCTAACCTGTTCCCAAGACATTGGATATAAAATAGTATTTGTGGGGCACCAGGTTGCTCAAGGCTTGTCAAGGCCAGAGTGACTCGCCAAGGAGCTCTGCTACTGTTAAGCCTCCAAGGGCTAAGGGGATGGACCTCTGCCCACAGTAGTCCACTCTGCACAGTGTGCTGACTGGGACATTTGTCTCATCCAATTTTTGAGACTTGGGTAAATCACTGCTTCAGAGCAGCCTGGGCTCTGGGTCTTGCACTTTTTTAGACACCACTGCCCTCAAGTAGAGCAAGTTAATTCTGCTGCATTATGGTAGCATACAGAGTGAAACCCCAGAGGTCCAAAATTTTCTTTTCTACCCAAGGATGGTGCCAGCTATTTCCATCTGTATAATAAGCCAAATATGCTACTGTTGCTGCATTTCAGACTCCACTTTCCCACTGATAGGCCTAGTACTGAAGGCAGCCTAAGTCTCAGCTTCATAAACAGTTCTCCAGAAGCCCCATTTTGGTGTAATACAGCTGTCTGGCATAATCCTGGGATTCACAAACTTGTCTAGTCTCTTTACCTTGAATCTGGGCTGGACCCGTGAATTGCTTTAATCAACAGAAGGTGGCAGAAATGATGCTACGCTGATCTCACATCTATGCCTTAAGAAAAAATGGTCCAATGAGTCCAGCATAGGACAGTAAAACAATAGGCAAATAAGATGGTTGTTTTAAGTCACTTAGTTTTAGAGTTGTTACACAGCAATAAATGACCAAAACAATATTTACGTGGTTCCTTGTGTTTTTGCCTAATTTGTTCAAAACTCAGAGAAAAGGAGAGAAATGTGATTAATTATAGTCCCAAACATTCATACAACCTCATAAGATACAGTCTTATGCCCTTCTTAACGTTAGTGAGGCTTCATGTTTTTCCTCTCAGCGCTGTACCCCAGCACCCAGCACAATACCGGGCATATAATAGGTATACCAGGCTGTACTATGAATAAATAGGTTTAGGGAAGGTCAAGACAAATGTTAGTCTTCCTTCTAACTTAGGAATTATCTCTCATATGGTTTCATATTATATATTCCAAAAGTTGTTTAATCATGTGACTCTGAAGTGTATACTAAGAGCTTTAATGGCAAATCTTTTTTTAATGATAAAGCTTTTTATGTAATAGCAAAAATCACGAAACATCATGGTACTTTTGGAAATCAGGTCTTGATTTATATGCTCCAAAAATACAAATTTTTGGAAAACTAGGCTTTCATAAAGGAAGAACAAACTTCATCTGTAAAAAACAGCTGAATTAAAGTCAAATTTTCAGGGACACCTGGGTGGCTCAGCTGCCTAAGCATCTGACTTCAGCTCAGGTTATGATCTCACAGTTCATGATCTCATGGTTCATGAGTTCGAGCCCCACATTGGGTTAGCTGGAGCCCCAATTCAGGTAAGCCCTGCTTCTCTCTCTGCCAGTCTTGGGATTTTCTCTTTCTCTCTCCCTCTCTCTGCCCCTAATTCCCTTGTGCCCTCTCTCAAAAAAAAAGAAAAAAAAAAGAAAAGAAAAATCAAATTTTCAGAAGAAAATTAACATTTATATTTCACCAATGTACTTTTTCAGACAAGAAGTCAACTTTAGCTCTTGACAGTTAACCAGGAGGCTACTTTGTGATAAATACTTACAAATTTCAAAATTACCCTCCAACAGCCACGCTATGAGGTTACCATTTTAACATAAAGGAAAAAGTAGACAAGTTCATATGTACATAGCACAAAAGTTTAACACAGATTCCAAACAGATAAATTCGAACTCCTCACATATAGCCTTCGTTAAATTTCCACTGTAGATGAAGAGTTAGCCCAAAAAAAATGCTGACCTAGGAACAAAAATGAGTTTTAGCTCTAGTTCTAATTTTAGCTACCTACTAGTCATACACTTGAAAAAAAAAGTTTTAACTTCTTTGAGCATCAATGTATTCATCTAAAAAGCAATAATTATCTCCTGACACACCTACTGCTCAGCTGTCATGAGAATCAAATGATAAAGTCTATATAGCCATTATCGAAAAATGTCAAATGCTCTAAAATGTAAGATATGATACTCTTAATGCCAGCAGAGAAGAAAAATCATCCATGTATGTGCTATTGCTAGACATTTTTCCTACATTAAGTATTAGCAACAACTTCCTTCAACGCCATTAAAAAGGCCAATTTATTTTTTCCACTACTTATTACATCATATTTTTATAGAAATGGTAAAAATACCCCAGTCTTTCTAATAATTATGGAATCAAAGTTTCTAGAGCTATAAAAGACACTAAAAAATAACTTGGTCAATTATTTACTAATCAAATTACGCTTTAACCATACTAGGGACAGTGAGCAACTTAATCAAATGAAAAAATGTACTGACTAGGACCCCACACTTCATTTCTTTTGTAAAAAAAAGTTTCTATTTTCACTTGATAAGGCTTCATGAAGTGAAAGTATTTTCAAGTAAGGCATACCTGAATATAGAAGATAGAATAAAGATAAAAGTTCTTAAGGTTTATTTCACTTCCCTTCCTCTACCCCCAAACCCAAACTGAGATACAAAGGAAATGAAAAAGTAAATTACTGGTCTGATAGTGCTATCTACTGCTCTCCATACACCCCATTCATTCTCAGTCTCACCAGCTCTCCTGTGCATGCAAAAGAAGGGTACAGATAGTTCAATGAAAATCAAAGACCTAAGAATCACAGAATGTTAAAAACCAGAAGGAACCTCCAGGGTCTTTTAGTCTTACTGATGAGGTCACTTAAAGCCAGTAATTATATGCAACTGATGCTAAATCATACATCTGACAAGAAAGAAAACCATCATTGTTGATCAGCTCCTGATTCCACTTTATACTAACTGAAACACTTAGAACAAATCATTCAACCCCTTTGTTATGTAATAGCAAATAACATACCATAGTCAAAATTCTTTGTAAGCCGTAAACCACAACACAAATGTAAAGAAATATTATATCTAAGTGTATATAAGGTATGTCTCTATAGGAGGGGTTATCAGTAAATGGAAGCATTTGAAGATTCAATTGTTCTAAAAGCCCCAGTTAATTTTGCAATGTGCTCCTAGCCCAATCCATTGACCTGCGGGTTCCATGGATAAGCTTCAGGTGAGTCCAGGTTCACGGACTTCTCTAAAATTATATCCACAAAGCACCGGTGCATATGGAAGTTTTCTGGGCCAGAGTTTTTTAGTTTAACCATGGATTAGTAATTACCGAAAGGTTGAGAACTACTACTGTAAAGTAACATACACTTGCCAAAGATAAAGCTTCCAGAGATGTTGCTCAAAATGGTACCATTATTTTCCCAACCTGGATCAGAATCTTAGTTATTTTTACTTTCTTCATTTCTCTCTCATCATTAAATTCTTTAATTCATTCTATTACTATTATTCATTACTATTATTACAGCCATAGTTCATACCCTTATTACCTATAACCACAGCAATCAAGAGCTCTTTCTACCTCCAGATTTCTACCTCAATTCCCAGTACACATTGCTACCAAACTAATCCTCTAAAAACAAAAGTTTAATCATTTCATTCGCAACTCAAAAATCATCTGTAAAACCCCCAATGCCTACTAAATCCAAGGTCATTAGCCTGGCATTAAAAGCAATCATAAGCTGGCTCAAACTTTTACTTCAAGTTTTATCACCCTTTATATTAGCACAAATACTCTCTGTTCCATCCAAATATAATTTGCCTCTCCCCAAATGTATGAACCCTGTGCTCTTATCTTAGTCCCTTCTCTCTGCTTGAATTACCTTTCTCAGCTTCTCAAAAGTCATAGTCATCCTTTAAAACAAAAGACTTCAGAAGCCAGAAGGCTCTAGGAATTAACACTTCTTACCCTTCCTTGCTAAATAAGTTGTGCGCTCTACCCCCTCCCAATATGAATTCCATATGAAATTTAACTATGAATTAAAAGACAAATGAAGCATTTGTGTACAGTCTTACCTAATTAGGCAGTGAAGGCAGAAAATGCTATAATCCTCACCTTTTACATTCCCCCTAATACCTTACGCAGTCATGCAGTAGATGCTTAATAATTGTGCAAGGAAGTAAAAGAAATTTCAGCCTTCATGGGGTAAACAGCGAAGATTACTATCGCTTTGAAGGCAGAGAACTTATTTGTGACATCCTTTATCATGCCATGCCTCCAAAAAACATAACCCGTTTTAAGTCCTGGTGTTGGATGTCTTATAAACAGTTTTGCATTTTAAGGAAAGAACTACTTGAAAATGTTAATAAGCTACATACCAAGTAACTGTTCCATATACTTTACACTTTTCAATTTGAGTAGTCCCCAACACTTGGTCACTAAGGTTTCACTTAAAAAATATATTTATGAAAAGTGATCATTTCCAATCACAGCCACTTATCTACTTACTGGCTAAAAACAAGTCACAAATAAAAGAATGCCTTTGTTTTTTAAAAGGTGCATTTTGCTTGTATAATGCAGAGACTTAGACAGGTAAAGTGGATTTATACATAAGGATGAATTCTTGCAGAAATCCACACTGTACACCAGGCACTTCAGGTAAAAATACCAAAGGGGGATAAAAGATAACTTTGTACATTATTCTTTTCCACTATTATCAATAGCTTTTTAAAGCAGAAACTCAAATCTTTTTGCACATTAGCCTACACAAAAAGATAAAAACTTGCCAAGCAGAAAAAGAAAGCCAATATCAAGCCCCTGGAAAATATTTTATCCTGGAAGAGTAAAAATGTCAAAATAATAGATACTCGTCTTTGGTAAGGAAGGTTTCATATAATTATGGGAGCATAGGACGCTCAACTCCAAACGGTGGAGTAAAGAGAAGCCTGATCATTTAAAGGCTGTAAAAGCAATGGGCAAACTACAAAATTAAGAAAAAAAAATTAAAGATGAAAGAAGGTCCAAGTCACAGATAAGGACTAGTAAAAACTGCAAGGTCACTGGGATCTACCAGGTCACAAAGGTGGAGGTGGGGGGTGGGGGTACTGCAGAGTCAGTGTAGAACCCGGAGTGTTAAAACAACAACAACAACAACAAAAACAACAAAAAACCACACGTCAGAAAAAGACGTTCGAAGCCTGGGAGTCCTTGGGTTTGGGACGGCAGAATTGCGGTGGAAAGTCAGGGCACGGGCATAAGTCCAAACGCTGGTGTTTCTCGGAGAGGTGTTAGGCAAAAGGAAAGAAGGTAGAACACTGAGAAGGCTAAGGAAGCTTGAGAAGCGCGGCTGCAGAGTCACGGAAACACTTTGCTCCAGTATCATTAGCTCGGGCCTGTGCCAGGGCCAACTCGGGGCAAGACCCGTGACCCCACCCCAGAAAACTCCCGGCCCCTGGGCTGAAGAAGGCAGCCAGGACGGCGCGGACCGTGCTCGACGGCCCCTCAGAGGGTCCCGCCCCGGGGTGGCCAGTGCCGGGCTACCGGCACCGCGGAGAAGGCTCAGGGCCCGCGCCCCCACCCCGCCCGCGCCCCCAGTCCCCAGCCGAGGCGTCCTTACCCGGCGCGAAGCTGTCGGCTCCCGGCGGTCGGGCGGCCACAGCAGCGGCGCCTCCTCCAGAGGCGGGCGCCCTCACCCTTCCGCACCCAAGATCGCCATCTCGCAGCAGGCGCGGCGGCGGCGGCGGCGGCGGCAGCAGCGGCAGCAGCCACCCAGGCGTCGGCCCCGGCAGCCCAGGCCGCCTGCAGCCACTTGGAACCCACTAGCCGCGCTCGCGGACACCCGACCCTCCCCCCACCCCCACCCCGGCCACGCGCCACCCCCAGCAGACCCCACACCTCCCTCCTCAGGAGCGCGCCGCGTGCTCGCGTCGCCGGCGCCGCGCCGCGAGCGCGCGCCTCCCAGCCGGCCCTGCACAGCGCGCTGCGCCGCGGCCGCCTAAAACCTCCAACTCCGGACCCGGAATCCGGCTTCCCGCGAGCATGCGCAGTAAGGGCGCCCCGATGATGCTTTTGGAAAACTCCGCTCCTCCGGGTCTTCGGAGCGGTCGAGAAGAGGTGGAGGGCCAGCCAATGGGAGAGGGAGGCGGGGCCCGAACCTGTAGAAGGGGCGGGGTTGCCGCTGAGATTTGGGAAGAGGCTTTCCTAAACTGGAGGTAGGTGCTGCTGACTAGACTTTCCGGTTCGGGGCAGAACCGGTGAATGACCTTAAGTAAAGTCCTCGGGGCACTGGCGTTCTTTTGTTGAATGCTTTACAGCAAAAGTAGGTTATTAATAAATTCTCCTTGACCTGAGTATCTGACTTAGAACCCATTTCAAGAGTAAATAATTGCATTTAACAGATGAGATGATCATACCGGAAGACTTCCACTTTATTTTTATGGGTAATCAGAACATTCACTCCCTGTACTCCAGTATGAGTACAAAGATAAACTAATAGTAAGCAAGTGGATGTGTCAGTGCGATAAATTAACACACCAATACCATGGAAAAGGGTCTATTATTCCCATTTATACAAACGAATCAACTAGTCCGGAGAAGTGTTGTTGGTACAGTATGTGGCTTTTAGAAGAAAGGCCACCCTGCAAATAGAAGTCAGTGAGGACCGCACTACTCACCAGATGACCTGGTCTTCTACTTAAATAATATAGGCCATCAAGCATGGGTTTCTACAATTTTTGCCCAATTGCCTTTCCCAACCCCACAAATTACCTACATCCACACCTGAGCTTATTAGTTTTCCTTCTGTCTAAAAAGCTGGGGATCCCTGCTCCTCTCCAACGCGAACCCCTTTCCTGTCAGCTCCTTCATGTGAACCCCTCAGCATGATCATGTTTTAAGTCTTCTCTGTCTTAAAAATTTCCCTTGACTTTAAAACCTCTTTCTAGTTCTCTCTCTTCTAATATCCTAATTAAGCTTTTGAAAGAATTGCATACCAAGAACAACATCAACATCCCATGAATTCTCTTCTCCATTCCATCAGTTTCTACACTCTGAATTCCTACCAGGGTTCAATGCACAGTAATCCACTATGATTATTCTAAAATATACATCTGAGCATGTCACTTCACTATTTAAAATCTTTCACTGACTCTTCAGAGCTTTCAATAGAAAGATTAACATGATCTTCAAGGCCTCTTTACTCTTGCATGCTTGGTCCCTCTGTCTTCGGGGTTCAGAACTCTATCTTCAGAGTTTCCTGATTGTGTTCACTGATCTCTGCTGTAATGAGTGCTGATTCTTCTAACCTTTTCGTCATCATTTTGCTTGTCCAATCCCTTTAAAAATAAATTCAGGAACATGCTTACAAGTGCACTCTGATACTACATACACATACTCAGCAGAGGTCTGTACTCCAACTCCAGAATGCCTATAGACCTTCTTCCACTTCTGTCTCTACTCTCTCATTTTCAGCTCTCCTGAGTCTTCAGTTTCCCCTCGGTTCACTTCCATTCAGAAGCTCCTAACAGTCACGTAGGCCCCTAAATTAATAGCCAATATTGAACCAACTTTTCATTATTCAACATTTCCTTGGTTTCAAATGAATACTGTTATAAATATCTTTTTATAAATCATTGTCTGTGTCCTTACTTACTGTCTTAGTTTAAACCCTTAAAAAGTAATCAGACGTGTGAACACTTTTGGCCCTTTTGAAACACACTGGCAAGTTGCCTTCCAGAAAGAACATAGGCTTGGGCGTCACATTGCCTGGGATCAAAATGCATTTCTGCCACCCAGGAAAGCCACATTCTGACTTCCATGTGTCCTAAACTCCTTTACCTTTGTGGACCTCTTCCTCCATAAAGTAATATCAAAAATTATATTTATAACTGCATTGATATAATGACAAACATATTAACACCATATTAATATTATACATTAAAACACTTTCTTCAACCTAAACATTCATTTTTTCCCTTCTGATTTTAAAAGAAAATAAAACATTTTTATGGGCCCCTAAAGTATGGCAAGCCTGAGGCACCATGCCTACTGACAATTGGATAAGTCAATTTTGCTGCCACCTACAAACTATGAGATTTGGCTAAATTCCTTCATCTGACAGTGCCTTAACCAGAAAATTGGTATAATGCTACATGACATAGTAAAAAGCATATGAGTTGCCACACATAATATACCTATAATTTTGTGGCATATGATCAATAAGTTACTGTTGTTATATTGTTATTATCAATTTTCCCACTGCTTAAGAGAATATGATTGTCCTTCTTCACTGTGCCAAAGTCATCATGGTATATTTTCATATGTGCAAATATGTATCCTACTGTTAGTCCATTGTTCATTTTCTTACTGGGGCATTCACAAAAAGGCGACCTATATGTAATGTAGATATTGATCCCAGATAAAATGATTGACCTTTTCCATTTTTGTTTTCTTCTATTATTTTTTGCTTCACAAGTCCTTTCCCATCCTTATATCATATCACTCATCTGTCTTTATGTTTTTTTACTCATTTGATAATTTCAGTTTTTTCATTAAATAATTTAATCCTTCAGATGTATTTGGAACGATGATCAATTTTTTATTTTCTCTAAATAGCCTATGATCTTCTCCAGCTTGTTTGTTATAGAATCCTTCTCCAACTATGATGATTTTTAAATATGCCCACAAATTTATTGACATTCCTGCCTTTAAAAAGTAGAGACTAGGGGCGCCTGGGTGGCTCAGTCAGTTGAGGGTCCAACTTTGGCTCAGGTCATGATCTCACAGCTTCTAAATTCAAGCCCCGCACTGGGCTCTGAGCTGACAGCTGGGAGCCTGGAGCTTGCTTCAGATTCTGTGTCTCCCTCTCTCTCTGCCCACCCTTCCCCCCACTCACACTCTGCCTCTCTCTCTCTCAAAAATAAATAAAACATTTTTTAAAAAATTTAAAAATAGAGACTAACTTCCAAGTGAATGTGAGTTGTACTTAATGACTTGCTTCTAATGGATACAATACAGCAAAAGTGACAGGCTGTCACTTCCAAGAGTAGGTCTTAAAAAGATATTATGACCCCCTCTCTACTCCCTCTCAGATCACTTGCTCTGGGAAAGGCAGTTACCATGTTGTGAGGACATGTCAGGTAACCTTATCAGATGCCCACACAGCAAGGAATAGAATATCCTGCCAAAAACCAGCAAGGATCTGAGCCTTCTGCCAATCTCCATGTGATTAAACCATCTTGGAAGCAGCTTCTCCAGCCCCATTCAGGCATTTAGATGATGCAGACATCTAGATTTCAACCTCATTAGAAAAGTTGAGTCAGATCCCCCATCTAAGTCACTCTCAAATACCCAACCCATAGTAACTGTGAGATAATAAATATTTATTGTTCTGAGTCACCAAATTCGAGGGATAATTTGTTACACAGCAATAAATAACAAATACACTAACCCAGTGGTTTTCAAGTGGGGACAACTTTGCATCTCAGGGTTCATTTGGCAATGTCATGAGACATTTTTGATTGCCACAACTGGTTGTGGGGTAGGGTGAGAAATTTTTGTTGGCATCTCGCGGGGAGAGACCAGAAAGTGCTAAATATCTTTTGGTGCACAAGACAGTACACACACACACACACACACACACACACACACACACCTGCATCAACAAAGAATTATGAGTCAAATGGCAATCTAGTGCCAAAGATGAGAAACCCTGCACTAACTTGTTTTCCCTTCACCTTAAAATTTCCCTCTTTCACATGTGTGAAAGAGGTGGGTTTGCTTCATATCCTTTGCTCATTTGGGTGCTGCTTTGCCTTCTTTTATCCCTGGTCTTTGACAACCACCAATCTGCTTTCTGTCACTGGATAATAATTTTACTTTTTCAAGGATTTCGTGTATGTGGGATCATTCACTATGTCCTTTTTTGTGTCTGGCTTCTTTATATAGTTCAACATATTTTAGAGATTCATTCATGTTGTTGTATGTAGCAATGTTCCTTCTTTACTGTTCACTACTATTCTATTCTATGGATTTGCCAAATTTTTAAAAGTTTTGTTCTATTACCATGGATATTTTGTTTGTTTCCAATGTTTGGCTATGACTAAAGATTCCTTGAATATGTGGCTAAAAATCTTTGTGTTGACATATGTTTTTATTTATCTTGGGTAAATCATGGCTAGGAGTGGAATTGCTGGGCCATATGGTAAGTTTATATTTAACCTTATAAGAAATTGCGAACCTGCTTTCCAAAGTGGTTATACCATTTTACATTCTCACCAGCAATGTGTGTTTCAGTTGTTCCATTTCCTTTCTAACACTTGGTAATGTCAATCCTTTCTGATCTTAGCCATTCTAGTAGATGTGTATTGGTGAGTCATTGTGTTTTCTCTTGTATTCCCCTAATAACTAATGATGTTGAATATCTTTTCATTTGCTTATAGATCGTTTATATATTATCTTTTGTGAAGTGTCTATTTAAATCTTTTTTCCATTTCAAATTGTTTTAATCTTTTCTATATATATTGTATATACCAATCCTTTGTGAGATATATGTGTATAAAATCTTTTCTCACAGATTGTGGCTTACTGTGGTGGTCAAACTATATATATATATGTGTGTATATATATATATGTATGTGTGTATATATATATACATCTATAAACTATGTGTCCATCCAATATGGACCCCCATTGATCCTGGCCTCCATGTATCAACACTCTTGATAGACATGCTTGTAGAGCCCCTTCCCTTATATACTGACCTGTGTAACCAAGAGGAAATTGACAGCATGTGTGACCAAGAGGAAGTGATGGTATGTGACTTCTGACGCTAGGTCATAAAAGAGATTGCAGCATCCCTCTTGCCCTCTTTTAGCATTTGTTCTAGAGAAACCTAGCCTTTGGAAAGACCCATACAAAGAGGAACTGAGGCCTGTTGATAAACAGCTAACAGCAACTTGCCAGCCATGGGTGGTACCTTAGAAGTGGATTCTCCAGCCTCTGACAAGCTTTAAGATGACTGCAATCTCATGTGACACTCTAAGCCAAAAATAGTCAGCCACACAAGTCACAAATTCTAGATACACAAAAACTATGAGAGATAATAAATGTTTATTTTTGTTTACAGCCACTATGTTTTGAAAAAAATTTTTACACAGCAACAGATAAATTTGCATTTTAATTTTTTTAATGTTTTTGTTTATTTTTGAGAGACTGAGACAGAGCATGAGAGGAGGAGGGGCAGAGAGAGGGAGACACAGAATCTGAAGCAGACTCCAGGCTCCAAGCTGTCTGCACAGAGCCTGATGCAGGGCTTGAACCCACGAATCGCGAGATCATGACCTGAGCTGAAGTCAGAGCCACCCAGGTGCCCCGCGTTTTAATTTTTTAACAATGTCTTTTAAAGAACAGCAGTTTTTGATGAAGTTCAATTTATCAGTTGTTTGTTTTGTGACTTATGCTTCTATGACATATTTAAGAAATTTTACCTAATCTAAGATAATGAAGATTTTTACTATACTTTCTTCTTAAACTTTATAATTTCACATTTTATATTTTGATCTATAATGCATTTAAGATTAATTTTTGCATATGCTATGAGGAAAGAGTCAATGTTAATTTTTCTTCCAAATATATATAGTTGTTTCAACACCATTTGTTGAAAAGACAATTCTTTCCCCCATTGAATTACTTTGGCAACTTCAGTAAAAACTCAATATCTATTTCAGGACTCTTATTCCATTTCATTTAACTATATGTATATCTTTATGCAAGTATTACACTATACTGATCACTGTAACTTTAGAAAGTTGTTCCTTGAAAATCAGGAATATAAATATTCTAAGTTTGTTCTTCTCACAATAATTTTGACTCTTCCAGATTGTTTGCATTTCCATATAAATTTTAGAAATAACTCATTAATTTTTATTTTTTTAGAACACAACTCCAGGGGTTTGCTTGGGATTGTGAGTATGTAGATCAATTTAGGAAGATTGACCTGTTGGTAGTATTTCGCCTTCCAATCCCAGGCATAGATTTCAGTTTATTTGGATGGCCTCCAAAAAATTTGGATGCAATATTATGTATTTCTTATAGTATTGGTATGGCATATACTTATCCTTAAATATTTCATGCTTTTGATGCTATTAAAAATGATATTTTAAATTTCATTTTCTAATAGCTCATTTATAGTATTTTGAAATTGATTTTGAATATTGGCCTTGTACTGTGAGACTTTGATAATGAATTTATTAGTTCTAATACTTTATAGATTTCTTGAGAGTTTTCATATACACAATCATGCCTTTGTAAATAAGACTTTTTTTTTCCTTTCCATTCTATATGCTTTTATTTTCTTTTCTTGCTTTATTACACTAACACATCCAGCACAGTGCTGAACAGAAGTGGTAAGAAAGACATCCTTGCCTTGCTCCTGATTTTAAGGAAATCATTCAGAGTTTTACCATTAAGTAATATGTTATACCTACATTTTTTGTGTGTGTGCCCTTTACCAGGTTGGGAAAGTTCCCTTCTTTCCTAGTTTGCTGAGAGTTCTTATCCTGAATGAGTGTTGAATTTTATCAAATGCTTGAGGAGGGAGCATCTGTTGAGATAAACTTTTGATGGTTTCATCTTGATATGAACTCATCTGATATGATGGGTTAAACTGATTGATTTTCAATTGTTAAACAAACCTTATATTCCTGAAATAAACCATTCCTGACCATGGTGTATTAGACATCTTGTATGTTGCTAGGTTCTATTTGCTAATTTTAAAAGATTTTAAAGAACTTAAGTTCACTAAGGATATTGGTATAGTTTTGTTTGTGTGTTTGTTTGTAATGTCTTTGGGTTTGTTATCAAAGTGAGGCTGGCCTAATAAAAAATAAGCTTGGAAATGTAACCTCCTTATCTACTTTTGCAAGAAGTTGTATAAGGGGTGCCTGGGTGGCTTAGTTGGTTAAACATCTGGCTTTGGCTCAGGTAATGATTCATGGTTTGTGGGTTTGAGCCCTGCATTGGGCTCTATGCTGACAGCTCAGAGCCTGGAGCCTGCTTCAAATTTTGTGTCTCCCTCTCTCTCTCTGCCTCTCCCCTGATCATGCTCGCTCGCTCTCTCTCTTTCTCTCTCTCTCAAAAATAAATAAACATTGAAAAAATGTTTTTAAAAAGTTGTATACGATTTTTATTATTTATTTCTTAAATGCTTGAAAGATTTTACCAGTGAAGCTATCTAAGGCAGGAGTTTTCTTTTTGTGAGAGTTTGAATTATGAATTTAATTTTGTTTGTAGATAAAATACAATTCAGTTTTCCATATCTTGTGCTGGTTTTGGTAATTTGTGTCTTTCAAGATATTTTTGTATTTCATTTAGGTTGTCAGATTTATTGGCCTAAAATTGTCCATAATATTCCTTTATTATTCTTTAATATTTGTAGGATTATGGTGCTTTCTTATCTGTCTTCTTTTTCACTTCATCAGTTTAATAAGGGTCCTCCAGTTTGACTCATCTCTTCCAAGCAGCAGCTTTGGTTTCATTAATTTGTCCATTTTCTGTTTCATTTATTTCAGCTTTCATCTTTATTATTACCACATTTAGACTTATTTTGGGTTTATTTGCTCTTTCTTTTCTAGTTTCTTAAGGAGAAAGTGTACGTTATTCTTTGGGATCTTACTTTTTTTTTTAAGTATTTATTATTTTAGTAATCTCTATCCCCAACATGGGACTCGAACTCACAATTCTGAGATTGAGAGTTGCATGTTCTTCTGCCTGAGCCAGTCAGGCTTCACAGGGCCTTACTTATTTTCTAGTATAAGCATTTAGAGCATAAATTTCCTTCTGAGCACTGCTTTAGCGTAATCCTCCAAATTTTTATATAGTTTACTTTCATTAGTCCTAAATATTTTCTGATATTTTATGTGATTTCTTCTTTGGCCCATGAAGTATTAGAAGGTATGTTGCATAATTTTTAAATTGGAACTTGCCAGACTTCTTTTTGTCATTGTTTTCTAATTTAATTCCATTGTGGTCGGAGAACGTACTCTATTATTTCTATCTTTTAAAATTTTTGATATTTTTTCATCCTCCAGCTTCTAGGTGAATTTTTCATTTGAACATGAATAGTATGTTTTCTGCTGTTGTGGAGAAGAATGAAAATTGTTCTATAGATGGTTATTAAGTCAATTTGAATGATAGTATTTTTCAAGCCTTCTGTAGCTTTAGTGAATTTCATCTACTTGCTCTATCAGTTACTAATAGGAATATTGAAGACTCTAACTGTAATTGTAGATGCACCATTTTTGCCTTTCTGTTCTGTTAGTGATTCATTCATGAAATTTGCAGGTCTATTATTAGGTGTATATACATTTAGGATTGTTTTATCCTCTTTATTACAGAATTTCCCTCTTAATCTGATAGTCTTATTTGTTTTGAATTAATGATAATATTAATTTATCCACTCCAGCTTTTTTTATAATGAGTGTTTGTGTGGTATCTTTTTCCATATTTTACCTTTATGTATCTGTATCTGTATATTTCAAAGTAGTTTTGTTGTAGACAGCATTGGTTACTTGATTTCTTTTTTAATCTAGTCGGGACAATCTCTGCCTTTTAATTGGAATATTTAGACAATTTAAATTTAATGATTATTGAAACAGCTTTACATTTTATTTGTCTTTTAAAATTTCTTTATTTTTACATCATCTCTTCTTGCTTCTTTTTCTTCTTTATCTGCATTACAATGGATTAGATGAATATTTTTTAATGTTTCATTTTATCTCCACTACTGACTTATAGCTCTGAGAGTTATAGCTCTCAGTAGTTTTTTAGTGTTTGTTTTAAGGCTTATAGAATACATTTTTAACTTACACAGTTTAAGTCCAAATAATATTATGCTACTTCATATTTAATGTAAGAACCGTATGGCAGTGTACTTCCATTTCTCCCTTCTTTTTCTTAGTGCTGTTGTTGTCATAAGTTTAAGTTCATACATTATTAGCATTTTTACTTTAATGAATCATTTTTCTTGGGGTGCTTGGGTGGCTCAGTCAGTTAAGTGTCTGACTTCGGCTCAGGTCATGATCTCATGGTTTGTGAGTTTGAGCACCATGTCGGACTCTATGCTGACAGCTCAGAGCCTGGAGCCTGCTTCAGATTCTGTGTCTCCCACCCTCTCTGCACCTCCCCCATGTGTGCTTGCTCTCTCTCTCTTTCTCCCTCTCCCCCTCTCTCTCAAAAATAAATAAACATTGAAAAATTTTTAAAGAATCTTTTTTCTTAAAAAATAAAAAGGTTTTATATTTACCCACATATGTATATTTCCAGTGATATTCATTTCTTTGTGTGGATCTGGATTACAAATTGATTTCAATTTCCTTAAGCCTAAAGGTCTTCTTTTAATATTTCTTGTAGTAAATTTCTGCCAATAATTATCTCAGATTTTATTTGTCCAAAAAAATTTATTTCACTTTCATTTTTTAAGGAATTTTTGCTGGGTAAAGAATTCTACTTTGATTGCTTTTTCCCCCTTCAGTTCTTTAAAGATGTTGTGCTTTGTCCTCTGGCCTGCAGTTTCTGATGAAAAGTTTGAAATAATTTAAACTTTTTGTTTCTCTGTAGTAATACACCTTTTTGTTGTTGTTGTTGTTGTTGTTAGGGGTTTTTTGTTCCATTTTGTTAATTGTTTTTTTAATATTTATAAATGGTTTTGAGCAATTTAATTATTATGTATCTTTATGTGATTTGCTATTTACCCTTCATGTATTTATCCTTCATGAGATTTGTTGAGCTTCTTGGATTTGTGGGTTTATATGCTTTATTATATTTAGAAAAGTTTGGGCTATTGTTTCTTCAAATGTTTTTTTTTTCCTGCCTCCTGTTGTTCTCTCCTCCTTCTAGGACTCCAATTACTCATATTGTAATTAAACATATATAACATATATTATATAATTACTGTTTAATTACTGCTCTTTTTTGTTGTTTATATTTTAATTTGTTTGTTTTTAGAGACTTTTTTCTGCTTACACTCAGTTTGGATGGTTTCTATTGCTGTCTTGATTTTTACTTTTCTTTCATAGTATCTAATCTACTTTTAAGACCATCCAGCACATTTCTTATTTCAGACATTATATTTTTACAACTCTATAAAGTATATTTGACATTTAAAAAATGTCTTCTTTCTTCATTATATTTATTTTTCCTTTAAATACTTGAACAGGTTCATAATACCTTTTATCATTCTAGTCTGCTAATTCCATGATTTATATCATTTCATATTTTTTTCTACTGACAGATTATTCTTCTGGTGTGAGAAACATGTTTATGCTCCTTTGCATGTCCAGTAATTTTTTATTGCATGCTGGGCATTATCAGTGTATGCTTGCTGAGTGCTGGCTTGTTTTCTAAGAATACTGAAGTTTGAGACTTTCTTATATTAGCTAAGTTACTTGGTAATCAGCTAGATTATTTTGAATCTTGTCTTTAAGCTTTTTTTGATGGGATGATTTAGAATAGATTGTACTCGGGGTATTCAATAAGGCTCATAGAATCTGGCTAGCAAAACTCAAACATTTCCAAGCTGTTTGTGAGCTTTGAGAATTATTAACTTTATAGTTCCCTGGTCCATCTTTTGTCCAGCCGTGAAGAGTTTCACCTTATGCATGTGTATTCAGTAGCAGTCTCAAGGGGGCTGCTATGAAGAATTCAATATCTCTTTCTTCATGAAAGAAATATCGCTTTCTCCTCTCCACCTCTCTGCTTGACAAAGTACAGTAATCTTTCCAAACTATATTTTCTATCTCTTCAACTCAGAGAGTTAATTTGGCCTTAGTATCCATTTATTCTTTCCCTACTACTACTCCTGAAGCAGCAAAATTCCCAAGCATAAATTGTTCAGCCCATAGTACTATTCTAGAGCTCCTGAAGTTCCATCCATGTTAGTTTCTGGTCTTCCAAATCCAGTAGAATTGTCTCAGAAGATGATATGAACTTGGTATTCAGTCAACTGTGGTCATGAAAACTCCAATACCTTTACTTTGGATGGTCATTTTGCCAGTGTGATTTACACACTCTTAAATCTTTTTATAATCCAGGAAGTGATTATTAGATCAGTCTCACACAAGCACTCATTTCCATGTATGCATGAATATATATACATACACATGTATACACACATGCACTCATCAAGGACAAAATTTATTATCAGGGGATATAAATACATAACTAAAACATTAATATAGTAATAGTGGCTAACACTTTTTGAGAACTTATTATGAGCCAGCAACTGTAAAAAAAAAAAAAAAAACAGCATCCCACTTATATGCATTATCTCATTTTCCTCTTATGAAGTATGAAGCTTAGAGAATTTGAGTAATTTGTACAAAGTCTTACATCCAGTAACAGATGAAGTCAAACTTGACTACAGGCAGCCTAACTCTAGAGGTGAAGTTGGTAAACTATGGTCTGCAAACTGACACGCATTTTTGTAAAGTTCTATATCAAGACAGGCATATGCTCATTCACTTTTGTAGTGTCTATGCCTACCTCTGAGCTACAATGGCAGAGTTGAGTAGTTGCAACATAGACTGTATGGTATACAAACCCTAAAATATTTATTATCTAGCCCTTTACAGAATAAGTTTGTTGATCCTTCTTCTAAAACATAAATTAATTACTCCATAATTTCAAGGCCATCTCCCTTGCTACCTTGAGGTAGTTTTTCATATCATTTTGCTGACCATGTAAATTTTCTTCATTCATTTCCCCTGCTTTCAAAGTATATTTTTCAGCATACCAAAAATAGCCCATCACTGAGATGTATATACTTCACTTTAAAAATGGCTGTCTCCATCCTCTAGAATGAAAAGTTTTTAAGAGCAGATGTTTTGTCTACTATGTTCACTATTGTATCCGCATTGCCTAAGACACAGCCTAGCATAGAGTAGGTTCTAAGCTGTGTCACTCTTAATGGATGATCCTTTGACTATACAAAGTTACCATCTGATTAAACTCTAAGGTAAAACTTTATCCCTTCCTTGCTAAACCTATAAAGAAAGGTGGGTTCTTTCCTTCATTTATGCTGTCTTTTCCCACTGATTCATAATGCCACCTTTAAAAATTATTATTATCACAGGCTGAATTACTATATGTACTACTAACCCAGCTGTCAGTTGAGGTTGGCCCATCCTTTGATATTTAAATAAAATTATTTCCAACCCCTTAGTCAAAATTCTATGAAAAGTCCAATCCCACTCTTACAAATTCTCTGAATACTCAAGGGAATATGTTCACATGATCTCTTCTTGCTTTATGAATCAGATACCAATTAACTTCTGCTTTTACACACATCTCATTCTACATGGCTGGCCTCTTCTCTGCTTCACACTAGACATGAATTTCAAGACACATACAAACACATGTATACAACATCCCCCCCCTCAAAAAAAAAAAAACCTCACTCATGAAAGTTATTCTCTGTGTGTAGCATTCTTCACTGACAGTTAAAGGGAGACAAAGGGGATTTTCATGTAGCAAACAATTTAAAATTTATCTTAAAAACTCTCTGCTTTCAAAAGTCTTCAGCCAATCTATAGCCAAGAGTTTCTCACTGACCACCTTTCTCTACAATCACAGTGGTTTTTCCTCTATTCACTCTCTTTTCATCAAATTTGTCATTTTTTATTTTTGGGGTGGAGTAGTTGGTCTCTTTGTTACATTATCTTCTTCCAACCTATGCCCCTAGGGTCTCATCTTTTACCCTTCTGCAATATATTAAGAAATCTTTCTCAACAAAAGGATTTGTTTCCCAAGAGAAAATGTTAAAATTAGGGTTTTTTTTTTTTTTCATTTCACTAAACAATAGTCTATTTCTGGGCCATCAACTCTCTTCCTTTTATCTGTCTTTCTATTTTTCCAACCACTGGTATCACACTTTTAATTACTATAGCTATAGTATATGGTTTAATACCTATAAACAGGGGTAATGTACCAAACATTTAACAACTGGTAAAGCACAAGCATGAATCAAATGAACTGAGCAATCATAACAGAGGGCTGAACCCAGATCACAGGGTGTAACCATAAGGGTGTATGTACAGGCTACCTTTAAGGAAAATGTTCATTATTCTTCCTTTTCAAAATTTCTAGTTTTTTTCTCACATGATTGTTATTATCAGTTATATTAGTAATTTTGTCTAATTAAAAAAACTCATCAAGAGTACAGTTGGGATTGCACTAAACCTATAGATTAATTTGAAAAAATAAAAAAACAAAACCAGAAACATTCCCCTGACATCTGAGGAAGGCAGAGGGCTGGAGGTCAAATCAATTGCCAATGACCAATGATTTAATGAATTGTGTCTATATAATGAATCCTCCATAAGACCCAAAGGACAGAGATTGGAGGGCTTCTGGTTGGTGAACACATGAAGATCTGGGGAGAGTGGCATGCCTGAAGAGGGCATGGAAGCCCCACGCCTCTTCCTACGTACCTTGCCCTATGCATCTCTTCCATTGTGCTATTCTTGAGTTATATTCTTTTATAATAAACTGGTAAAATAGTAAGTAAAATGTTTCTCTAAGTTCTGTGAGCCACTCTAGCATATTGATCAAACCCAAAAAGTGGATCATGGGAACCTCCAATCTAAAGCCAGTAGGTTAGAAGCATGGATGACAACCTGGACTTGAAATTGGCATCTATGGAGGAGCAGGGGACGTCTTATAGGATTCACCTCATAACTGTGGGATCTGATGCTATCTCCAGGAAGATAATTTCAGAATTGAGTTAAATTGCCACATATCCTGTCGGTGTCCCCTGAGAATTGGAGAATTGCTTGGTGTTGAATAAAACACACACTAGAATTGTATTTATTGTAGGTTTCCTTATAGTGATATATCCTCGCATTCCTGGATTCATTTTTTCTTATTTGTAGTGTTTTTATGTTAAACAGTCTATTGAAAGCACTTGACATTTTAGGCTACCCTCTTCTGAGAGACCTCAGAGTGCATGGAATACAAATAGCCTCAACTGAAGGACTCATTTTTGCCCAATAACACCAACACTTAACAATAGCTGAGCAGAAGAATGATAGGTTCTGGAGCCAAAGATGTTCATTTAAAAATCAGCCTGTAGTTTCAGACATGGCCTGGAGCAAAGGCTTTGCCAATACTCTCCTGAAAAGTGATGCTGGTATTAGACACTCCAAGAGAGATACAGGTAAGAGAATGACATGGAAGCAAAGAGGCTTCATAGAAAAAAGCAGTAATCAGAAGTAATGAGGTAAAAGTAAAAACGGATAGATAGAAATGAGATAGAAACAGTCATTGAAGAAGCAGAGATACATTTAGCCACATGGGAGAGAACCTAGAGTAAAAAGCAGCAGGTACTTGCTGCTGAGGGACCACAAGGTGAACGAGACCCCCGCTGGGTCACTGTAGTTGCAGAGATATTGAGCACCTATGCGTCTTGACCGTTTTTGCATATGTCCCCATGTATCAACTGAAGTTAAGCTACATATGGCTTTTTTGCTGCCTGAAAAACCTGACTAATGCTATTATTTTCTTAAAATATTGCTAGATCAAATTTTCTAGTTTCAATAATTTTTTTCAGTATTCATTTGGAAGATTTGGCTATACTATTGCAT
The DNA here is from genome assembly GCA_028646485.1 of Cryptoprocta ferox. Classification (NCBI taxonomy): domain Eukaryota; kingdom Metazoa; phylum Chordata; class Mammalia; order Carnivora; family Eupleridae; genus Cryptoprocta; species Cryptoprocta ferox. The sequence goes on from CM053569.1 coordinate 46,152,547, forward strand.
GTATGTGTGTGTGTGTGTGTGTGTGCATGTATCTTTGTAGGTTACGTTTTCTTTTTTGTTACATACCATTTCCTTCTTTTTTTGAAAAATGTTTATTCATTTTTGAGGTGGAGAGGGGGATAGAGGATTTGGAGTGGGCTCTGCATTGACAGCAGAGAGCCTGATGCGGGGCTCAAACTCACAAACAAGCCACAAGATTGTTACCTGAACTGAAGTCAACGCTTAACCAACTGAGCCACCAGGTGCCCCCATCCTATTTCTTTCTTTAGTGGACCCTCTGTATTATCTGTCCTAACAGTTGTACTTTGCTGGACTTCTCAAAATTACTTGAAGTTTATAATTACTATTATTGCATAGTTTTCCTTTACCTTATATTTGATGAGACTATGTCAGATGGAGAATATATTTTTAAAAATCTATACCTTTGTGAAACTGAGTGTCAAATTCCAAATAAAATTCAAAACTTTAAAACCCTGTAGTATATTTCTTAGAGAACTTTACTTTCTGAAGTATCCTGAATTCATTGTGTGGAAATGTTATGCAATTTCTCTTACATAGATTTTTAAAATTTTGTGTCATGGTAGGTTCAGGAATCCAGGTGTCCATAGATTGGTTGTATTAATGACTTCTTTGAATCCACAATGTTTGTCCCATAACTTTATTTTTTTAAGTTTATTTAATTTGAGAAAGAGAGAGAAAGAGAGAGAGAAAGTGTGTGTACAAGTGGGGGAGGGGCAGAGAGAGAAGGAGAGAAAGAATCTCAAGCAGGCTCCATGCCATCAGTGCAAAGCCCAATGTGGGGCTCGAACTAACAAACTGTGAGATCATGACCTGAGCTGAAACCAAGAATCAGATGCTTAACTAACTGAGCCACCCAAGCACCTCTGTCCTATAACTTTAAAGTTTCTCTTACTCTGACTGTGCTTGGGCATGTGACTTGCTTTGGTCAATAGCCAGACGTTTAGCCAACACGACACAAGCAGAGGCTTGAATGGTACACGTACTTTTTTGTTGCCTTCTTGCATGACTGGGCCTGCTCACTGTTCCCCTCTGCCTTGCTATGAGAACATGTCTGGCTGGTCTGCAGGGAGGATGTGAAAGGCATGTAAAACAGAGCTAAGTTGCTCCAGACATCTGAGCTAGGGCCATCCTGTTTCAGCCAATTGTCACCCAGCCCTCAGGTATGTGAGGAAATCTAGGTGAGATCAGAAGATGCTTCCAGCTCAACCTATTCAATATCAACAACCTGCAGTGTACTAAATAAATGTGTATTATTTTAAGACACTGGGTTTCAGTGGTTTGTTATGAAACATTATTGTGGCAACAGATAATACAGAGATACCAACAAAATAATTAATTGATGAGAGGACCTCACTGTGTATCTGAGGTACCAAGTCAGAGATAATATTTGCAGCTGGTAGATATTTTCATACATTCATAGCTCTTTTTGTATTCTTCTATCTCTGGAAAAACTAATTTATTACCCCAGGAGTGATAATGGTACAAAGAATATTCCCCTGTAGCATTTTAGCAGCATTTTAGACACTAGACTTGCCAAAAAAGAAATGTGACTTTGCTTATCATGTAGTCTTTTGGTACTTGAAGTGTAAAGAAGACAAATGGATTTTATGTGATCAGGATGGTAAGGATCCATTTTATTCTCTGCCTCAAATTCTCATGTAGATTTAAGTTGTTGGTGAGAAGAAATGAGAATGTAATCAGGTTTGTGAATGCTTGTAACTATGATTTTTCCTGATGACTAGTAGATTGTAGAATGCCTTTGAAAGAAATCTTGGAAATACAGGCTGTCAGGTGAAGTCCTTACTCTTTTATTAGGTAGATACAGATTTATATAGAAAATAGGAGCTGCAGCTCCAGTTAACAAACATTTATTGATCATCTGTTGTATACCAGACATTATAAATACAAAATCAGTGAAAATTAGCCCCTGTCCTAGAGGCATTTAGAGTTCAGAAAAGAGACAAAGAAATCATGACAGAGAAATAAGTACTATGGTAAGAACAATGATAGGACACACACACACACAAAGGTGGTTGAGGGGTGTCAGGTGGTGGGTGGGGGCTGTGTTTGTCTAAGAAATTTAAAGGGTAAGTAGATTTAGAGAAGTAAAAGAATGCCTTAGGTGGGAAAGGATTCCAGCAAGGAGCAAAGCATGGAGAACGATCTGGAGTGTGGAATAGCATCAATTATACAGGAAACCATAGAAGATAATGTGGGACCAGAAGTTATACATATATAACTAAAATATGTATGTGTGCCAAAATATAATCAAAGGCTTATTAGGTATTTGCTTATGTTATCAAATATGCAATTTTTTTAGTAATAGAGATTTTTCTTTTATTTTACATATTGGAAACATAGTCTTTGTGCTTTTTAGTACCTTCTGCATATCTGTAAATTCCACATGCACAGAGACCAAGTTTATTTTACTCTTCTGCATCTCAGTACCCAGTACAGTGCCCAGCATTTCATGTGAATTCAATATATATTTGTTGAGCAAAGTACTGAAGTTTTGAACCTGTCAGCCTCTGCCAAAATCCAATAGAAACTTACCTTTTAAATTAGTCTTTTAAGTTTACTCATAGACCAATTTACTTGAATAATTTGTCTTTCTCAAATTGTCTTCAATCAAAGCTTAATCTTCTGTTTTATAATTCTCCCTATTTGGGGATTTTAAAATATATGCAACTGTCAATGTTGTTTTTCTCCCTATACATTCATCTATGTATTCATCCAACATATGATTATTGAATACTTGATTATGCGCCAGCATTGTGCTACAGCCCAGGGAGGGAGTAGTAACAAGTCAGACCTGGTCTGGGCCTCAGTGGAACTTATTTTCCAGTGAGGAAAACAGACCAGTATTGGATAAATAATTTACAAGCACATTGGGTGTTAGTTACGGAATTGAATAGTTTTATGAGAGCGTGTAACAGCTTCTTTTATCAAACTCTATTCAATATTAATTATTATTTGATTATTATATATAACATGTTGACTTTATCATGCTTTTAGTTTGCATTATCTACTTTCTGTTTTACTATTCCACAGTTATAATTAACGTGTGGCACATGTACACTATAAACATTTCTTGATTGAATAAATGAAAGAATAAATTCATTTTATTAGAGCCCTGATCCATAGTTTATTGGCATAATTTCTGGGTAAAATGAGGTCATTAGCCAAATCTATTTGGTTATCTGGTTTTAGTCAACAAATATTCATTAAAAGTTTATTTAAGTTATGTGGCAGATGTGGGGAATCCAAAGAAGAATAAAAAGTTTCCTGTCCTTATGGAACTGCAATTCAGGCATACAATACAGCAGCTAAACATTTTGCCCAAGAAATCATATGAATCATGCATCTTCTAGACAAAGTACTATGTTAGGTAACATGAAGAATGAAAGAAACGAGTATAGCCATGACTTCATGTTGCTTATAATTTAGCTGAGGAGACAAGACAAATATATTTAAAATGAAAATAACACCAAATGATAGATAAATGATACATTCTGGTGCTCAAGATAGTAAGAGTCTCAGGACTTCAGTGCATGGAAATCTTTCAAAAGGTTGACATCTTTTCTCATTCAAGCAAATATTAGAACAGTTACTCCAAAGTGAGGTATGTATACTTCAGGGGAGCACCGGGCAATCTACTATAGTTTGGGAAGAAAATATTAAAACTTTTACTTATTTAAAAATAATTTAAAAAGAAACCGGTCCTTACTAACATTTAATAAAAAAAGGATTGACAACAGGCCATCATAGTCAGTAGCCTATGGATGTCTAATGTTAGAATTTAATATGGTATCACATGGAAGCAAAGGAGTGGGAATTGCATTCCCCAGAACAAAGGGGTACCTCTTCCCATTTCTTCATCATGAGGTATTGAGGGTTATCTGGGCTGCTTTAAGTTTTTCCTAAACTAACCTTCAGGAAATGGACAAGTGACTTAAAAAATCCTCCAAAGAAATAGTGGAAAAAATTAATAATACAAGCACAATTGGAATAAAAAGAAAATCTTAGCTGTGATGCTTCTCTTTGTGAGCATGCTTTTTGGTAACTACATTATTAAACAAGATCTAATGAGATACACCAAAAAGTCACCTGTCCTCAGATTCAAATTTATGATGAAACTATTTGAAGTGTGGGTTTTTTTTGTGTGTGTGTTATTATTGTTAATGAATAACCTCATCTGCATATATTTGCCTTGAGAAATGCTCACAATTAGCAAGACATTAAAAAACTAAGCATCCTGGGGCATCTGGGTAGCTCAGTCAGTTAAGCATTGGACTCTTGATTTCAGCTCAAGTCATGATCCTGCAGTTCCTGAGATTGAGCCCTGTGTTCAGGTCTGAGCTGACAGTGTGGAAGCCAGCTGGAGGTTCTCTCTGCCCTTCCCCTGCTTGTGAGCACTCTCTCTGTCTCTCAAGATAAATAAATGAAAATGTTACAAAGAAAAAAAAACAATTAAAGATCCAAAACATAAGGACAGTCTTTTACAATTTTTTCAGAAGTTTTCAAAGTCAAGAGTTACTCAATCTGGCATTTAGTGAAATTTCACTAGCTTAATAAATATTTAGAAGTTTATTTATAAAAAAAGACCACTTGGGCTTTCCAGGGAGGGTCCATACAGCATTGTTCTGTGTTCCCATTGTAACTTAAAGGGAAATTTCCCAATGTCCAGAGCCGTTGATGTCCTGCAAACGAAGGAGGAAGATGGCCTCAAATTCCTTGCAGCAGGAACCCACTTAGCTGGCACCAACCTTGACTTCCGAATGGAACAATATATCTACAAAAGGAAAACTGATGGCCTCTACATCATAAATCTGAAGAGAACCTGGGAGAAGCTTCTGCTGGCAGCTCATGCCATTGTTGCCATGGAAAACCTGGCTCACGTCAGTGTCATATCACCCAGGAATACTGGCCAGCAACTTGTGCTGAAGTTTGCTACTGCTCCCAGAGCCACTTGGACTGCTGGCCATTTAACCCCTGGAACCTTCACTAACCGAATCCAGGAACCCTTCCGGGAGCTGAGACTTCTGGTGGTTACTGATTTCAGGGCTGACCACCAGCCTCTTATGGAGGCATCTTATGTTAACCTGCCTACCATTGTTCTGTGTAACACAGACTGTCCTCTGCGCTATGTGGACCTTGTCATTCCTTGCAACAACAAGGGAGCTCACTCAGTGGGTCTGATGTGGTGGATGCAGACTTAGGAAGTTCTGCGCAAGTGTGGCATCATTTCTTGTGAACACCCATGAGAGGTCATGCCTGATCTCTACTTTTTTTTTTTTGTCTTTATAATGTTTTAATTACACAAGTAACACATACTCATCTTAGAAAAATGGAAAAGACAGGTTTCATAATAGTTATAAATTACACACCTTCCCACTACCCAGATACATTTACTATTGGCATTTCCATATATATGTGTATACATACATATACATAATGTTTAATAAATGTTGTGTATTTCTCCTATTATTTGCAAGTATTTGTATATGAAAATTACCTGGACTTCAATTCTTGGTTAATCCTCAATTTTCTTAATATAATTTATTGTCAGGGGCGCCTGGGTGGCTCAGTCAGTTAAGTGTCTGACTTCAGGTCAGGGCATGATCTCGAGGTTCGTGAGTTCGAGCCCCACATCGCACTCTGTGCTGACAGCTCAGAGTCTGAAGCATGCTTCGGATTCTGTGTCTCTCGCTCTCTCTGCCCCTGCCCCACTCATGCTCTGTCTCTCTCAAAGATAAATAAACATTAAAAAAATTTTTTAATATAATTTATTGTCAAATTGGCTGACATATAGTGTGTAAAGTGTGCTCTTGGTTTTTGGGGTAGATTCTCATGGCTCGCTGCTTACATACAACACTCAGTGCCTGATCTCTACTTCTACAGAGATTCTGAAGATATTGAAAGGAAAGAGCAGGCTGGTGTTGAAAAGACTGTGACCAAGGAAGAATTTCAGGGTGAAAGGACTGTTCCAGCTCCTGAGTTCATTGCTGCTCAACCTGAAGTCACGGACTGGTCTGAAGGTGTGTAGGTGCCTTCTGTGCCTATTAGCAGTTCCCTACTGAAGACTAGAGGACTCAGCCTGCCACTGAAGACTGGTCTGCAGCTCCCACTGCTCTGGCCACTGGATAGGCAGGAACAACCACTGAATGGTCTTATGCTACTCTTCCACAAAGGCAAACAAAATGAAAATAAGGTTGACAGCAAATAAACTATTTCTAAAAAGGGAGAGAGAGAGAGAGAGAGAGACCAATTGGAAAACTGTTTTTCCTTCCAGAGTGAATAAGACTGAAATAATTCACGAAGTAATAAGCCACAAACTAATATTCATTCCTTTATCACTAGTGTTGGAAAATACATAGAAAACTGCGAAAGACTTTGAGAAACAGGTAAGACAAATTATGTAGCATTAGCATTTATGTAGTGATAGAATTGGGTGGATATATCGGCATTTCTATTGTGTCTCAATCTATTTGCTAGATTGTATTTCAAAGAGGAAATTCATGATTGATCACAATTTTGTGCCTTTAAAGGAAGAATTTACTATATACCTGAAACTAATTAACTGGAATTTAAATAAAAACTTTAAAAAGAAGAAGAATTTACTGAAAAAGATAAATTCTCAGCAGAGAGAGAATCTTTACTGACTTTCTTTTAAAAATGTTTATGGGAAATATATGTTATGATGGAATTGATGCTTTGACGCTTTGCCTGCAGCTGAAAATTCAAAAATATTCTAGGTAAAATTTAATGGGAAATCTCTTAACTTTGATAAGAATCTATCAAATCTCCCATCATTGATAGGAGAGCTTTTCATCAGAGAAACAGAAGCCAGAAGTGCATCAACACTGATGTTTTTAATTTCATAAAAACATGACCCTTTAAAATATTGTCAAGTATTTACATAACTTTGTAATGAAATGGGGAATAACAATGATAACATTTGAAACCATAGAGAATTTTACTGGTTATTTCATTGAAAAGTACTTAAAACTGCTATTGAATTTATAGGCAAATTAGATATTTTGTTTACAAAAAGGTAAGTGTTAAAAATTTTCTGACTTTTTCACTGATGACAAAAGACATATCAATAAAGTGCTACTTCGCAAATATTTAAAAACAAGTGTGCTTATCCTTTAGATATCATTAAAGCAAAGCAAATGTTTTTTTCACAGTAAATGAGAAAGTAAACAATTTGGGGAAAAATAGCATTATGGAAAAGGTATTTGAAAACAGGCATTTGAAAGTATATTTATTCACATGTGATATTGTTGCTGAGAAATGATGGAAGTATGTCACCTATAAGGATGCTTATAGTTGCAAACTATAATATTTTTTATGAAGTATAATTGACGTACAATATTATATTAATTTCAGGTGTTTAACAGTGATTAGATACTTGTATACATTACAAAATAATCACCACAGTAAGTCTAATTACCATCTGTCATCATACAAAGTTAATACAATATTATTATCTACAGCCCACATGCTGTATGTTATATCCCTGTGACTTATTCATTTTATAACTGGAGGTTTGTACTTCTTAATCCCCTCCACCAATTCCACTCTCGAGCCCCTCACCCCTCTGGCAATCTGTTTTCTGTAATTATGGGTTTGGATTTTTTTTGTTTTGTTTGTTTTGTTTTTTAGATTCCACATGTAAGGGAAATCATGCGGTATTTGTCTTAGTCTGACTTATTTTGCGTAGCATAACACCCTCTAGGTCCATCGATGTTGTGACAAATATAACTTTTGAAATGGATTTTTTTCTACCCTATCTAAACATCTTCCAAATGGAGAGTTTTGAATCCTTTTGTTACTTTTTTAAAAAACACAATGCCTACATCAAGGTGACATCAAGGAGAACTGAATTTCCTGTTTGTTTGAATTTCAACAAAAAGTTTTGTATCCAAGCCCTCAAAATTTGCTATCACTAAATATTACGCCAAGATTAAAATAAGAGTAATAGCTTTTACTCTCACAAAGAGCAAAAGAATTTTTATGTTATTGATAAACACAATAAAATGTCATTTTAGTTTTAAGATATCTGTTTTATTATTATCTAACCTTTCCTCTTATTTCTTTTTTTGCTTATAGTTGTGAGTATACATAAAATATCAGTATAAAAACCCATGTGTGCAATTGTAAATATGTGTGTATAAATGTATATAAAAAGTTATTTAGTAGAGGTGTGGGTTCAAAGATTTTCTACTGATTGTGATATGTGATCAAAAATGTATGGAAATCATTAGATTGGTAAAAAAAGGTATAAAGGACTCTTTAGAGGTAGTTAATCTGACAGAATAACATGATACATTTGGGAAAAAAAACAGAAGCAATATAAAAAATTTTAATACTATAAAATAGAAAAAACTGGGAATAACTTAGTGTAGAGATCAAGAGTTTTACACATTTCAAAATCCTCTTATAACACTACTATATTCATTTCAGTTCAGCATTTGTTGGGCATCTAGTGTGCTCTGCTTGGCCCTGGCAAAGAAAAGATGAGTAAGATGGAGTCTGCTATCTAGAGTTGCTCACTGTTTAATGGAGAAAATAGGCATGTGTGACCATACGAAGTAATGGAATCATGTGGATAAACAGGTAATTTCCATAAAATATTGTAAGCAGTATATAAGGTGGCTCCATGAATAATATAAGATGATATCTAGTGACGTCTAGATGGGATAGGGTTAGAGAAGGCTTCTTGGTGGAGGTGGTGCCTGAACAAAGCTTTCTTGAGAATACATTAGAGAAAAGTATAAATGATTCAAAATGAGGAATTTGAATGAGAGAGTATTCGTGATATTGTTTCATTTTTTTAAATTTTTTTTAATGTTTATTTTTGAGAGAGAGAGAGAGAGACAGCATGAGCAGGGGAGTATCAGAAAGAGAGGGAGACACAGAATCCGAAGACAGGCTCCAGGCTTGAGCTGTCAGCACAGAGCCCGACGCGAGGCTTCAACCCACGAACTGTGAGATCATGACCTGAGCTGAAGTCAGATGCTCAACCAACTGAGCCACCCAGGCACCCCTTGTTTCATTTTTTTTAATGAGGAAGAAAAATCTGAAAGATTTCCATCTTTATAAAACATTTTAAAAGTTGCGATTGCTGAAAGTGTAAACTTCAATTACCTGGAACATTCCTCAGACTATACTTGTGCCAAATCAATAATATACTTTTATACCAATATACTTTTATACAACTATAAATTATACTAATTTAATTAATACTAATTTATAATTAGTATTAACAAATTTATAATTTATACTAATATATTTTATACCAATATAAATTTATACTAATATAATTTTACTCTTCCTCATTCGGCCAACAATTCTTGAATATCAACTCTGTTTCAGACACCGAGCTAGGTGCCCAGGAATATACAGTCAAATAAGACAGTGTTTCTGCCTTCAGAAGTAGCATTATAGATGCAGTGTTGTAAAGCAATACATGTAAGTTAGTGTGAGAACTGCTGAAATAAAGATTGACATGATGTGCATGTTGCAATTGATCAAAGGAAAGACTGATGATCTTTGCCTGAAAGAGAAGAAAGTGACCCATGTCAATAAAGGCTTTCCAGATGAAATGATGATTAATCTAGGTCTTGAAGAAAGAGTAAGACTTTGCCAAGAAGATGGTGGAAGGAAAGACAATCTAGGGAGAAGAAACAACATATGTAAATGCAAAAGAAGGCTGCCACCATTTTCTAGCCCCTTATAGTTCTTTTCTTTCTTTTTTTTAAATGTTTATTCATTTTTGAGAGAGAGAGAGCAGGAGCAGGGGAGGGGCAGAGAGAGAGCAGGACACAGAATTTGAAGCAGGCTCCAGGCTCTCAGCTGTCAGCACAGATTCAGGGCTCAAACCCACCAACCGTGAGATCATGACCTGAGCTTAAGTCAGACACCTAACCAACTATACCACCCAGGCACCCTGCCTTATAGTTCTTTTCTATTCACATTCCTGTTCATCATTACTTCAAAACTTCTTGCTTAGCTAGAGTAATTCTATTAGATCAAGATTTAAAAAATGTCTATCTTTAGTGTCTATGATCTGATTTGTCTTTGGAAAGTGGATTAATTTAGAACTACATTCTCACTAACAAAGGACGATTTAAGCATTCATATAAGTTGGAGACACAGATTCTTTATGGCCATTGGCCTGGAAAGTGTAGCCTTATTGGTAGTTGTGGGTGATGACTGGACCTGTTGGCTAATCATTAACTACCTCACTTTGCCCTCCATCCAAGAAAATCTCTCCCCTGACCACACCCCTGGTTGCCATGTTTGTAGCACAGAGTCTTAAGATCCTCAGCTCTAGGGGCTTGCCACAGCTGACTGGACAGATAACTCACAGAAAAACAACCACAAGTACAACTGGGCCAATCAGATTCTCTTTCTGAGATTCCGAGGTTAATTAAGATGTTATGCTTTGAATACTTGGAGGTAAAAGGTCTGGAATAACATATCTGAACTCTAGATCTGCTAGTTGGTGGAGAGAAACTACCCATCCTCAGTACCAAAAATGTCATCTCTCTGAGAGGTATACCTATGGGCACAGGTAGAAGAAGTACAGGTAGCATGGGAGTAACTTCCCAAGACTGATCATTATACCAAGGAATTTGAGATACCCTAAAATAGCTATGTAGCTTCTCACTCCAATGTTACATGCCTAGGGTGCTGAGGAAAACTTTCCAATAGACCAGGTGAAAGGGACTTTATTGGAAGGCTACATGGGAATCTCACACAATCCCACTGTAGATAGTACCACTAGGCCTCATAAATGCTGGAGAAAAAAACAAACAAACAAACAAACAAACAAAAAACCTTCAGACTAGCCACCTTTCTTCTTTTTTCTCTCAACCAGTACCATTTCTCTTCTCTGCATCTTTCTATCCATACCTACATTTTGTTCTCTGTTAGGCAGCTAGGTTTATTTCAAATGGCTCTGAGTTTTTGTTTCTGAGTAACTTCAGTTTAACATGAGCCTCTGCCCTGCTCTGGAGCCATTTTGGCACAGACTCAATGCTGCTGCTCTGGTAACCACTACTGGTTTCTAAGTCAGACTTTTCCATCACTTAGATTGAATTCTTGTGCCCACAGGTATGCCCTTCAGGCAGTTGACATTTTTGGTATCAATGTATAGAGTTTTTCTCTGCCAATTAGCAATCTTGGTTTAGATATCTTATTCAGGGCCCTTTACTACCGAGTGTTCGAAGCATAACATCTTAACCTCAGTTGGCAAAATATCCTAGATATATAGATTTAAGAGGCATTGCTGGAGCATTTGTAAGAATAGGCAAGTTGGCAAAAGTCCTGGTGCTGGCACAGGGAAAGCAAACACCAGGTTCTGCCAGGATATGATCACTGTGGGGCATGTCAGTAGCATGTTTCATCCAAGTTACAACTAGAGAGAGTTAGGCCTTAGATAGGATTAGGCAAGCTTGCCTTGTTGGGAAAGCAAGCAGGATAGTCTAGGTACTAGCAGTAGAGAAAGGACATGAGGCTCAAGGTTAAATGGAATTTGATATCAACAACATTAAGGCAATCAAGAAAACTAAGCCAACCATAAATCAGGGCATGCTTGGAGGGAGCAGTTGATTTAGTCAAGAGCATCTGCTTAAAGAGGCCTATAATTTCAGAGCAGCTCAGAGCTTTTGGACAGCAGTTGTTTCTGGATCATTTAGAGCCTATAGCCATCATTGGTCTAGGACCAGTCAGGAGTCTTTAGAGCAGTTGTCCAATAGGGGGTGAATATGCTGTCTTCTGCCTAGACTTGGATTTTGAGTGGTCCATGATCCCTACAGAGACTCTAATGGGTCACACCCCAATAGAGCCAGTCTGGCACCTTGGAGAGGATTTTATTCTGCTAAATGTCAAGGTCACTCCTATCACAGTACCCTAGTTTCTTCATGGCACTTAGCATCTGAAAATCCTATTTATTTGCTTATTGTCCTGTCTCCTCCAGTAAAATGTAAATTCCTTTAGAGCAGAGACATTAATCTGTTTTTTTCCCATTGCTATGTTCTTAGCACCTTGGACAATATTTGGCTCTTAGTATGTTCTCAGGAAATATTTGCTGAATAAATAAACAAAAGTCCATGAACTTGGTGACATGGTCATGGGCCAAGCTCTTGGACAACAGTCCATGCCCTAGTGATCCTGGCAGTCTTTGATTAAACTGTCTACATTTTAAACATACTTAGAAAACTTAACTCGGTGCCAACAACTGTCACCAGCCTTCTACCCCATCCACACCCAAATTCTGTCTTCAACTCTGATTTTGCAAATTTTCTAGGAAGAAAAAATGTGACTGTGCCATTCTGGTAAGAAGAATATGTATCTACTTGTTTCTGTTGAACAAGCCCTCAGCCATAAAACCTTTTCTCTTTTTCAGCCTGACTCCATAGTCTCTACTTCTCCCTTTCCCATTTTCTTTCTTTCTTCTCAATAAAACAAAGTCCTCAATTCTCATAGGCAATAAACAGTCTCTCTATTGGGGAAGTGTAATTGAGCATGTTTTCAGGAAACAGCCAAATTTCTCTATGCACTTTGCTTTTTTGAAAAGCAGCCACATGGCTCAATATGTGTACAGCACATATTTACTAATTAACAAACAGCCTCCCACTGAGTCAGCCTCCTTCCTCTCCCTATTTCCTTTTCCTTTCTTAGAAAATTGTTTGCATGACTACAACTTGGCCTAGCACTTTTCAACGTGTAGTATGACTGTATTTGTTAGCATGAACACTGCCCTCTTGAAATACACTTTATTTTGGATGGTGTAATCAAAGTGAAAATAGCATTCTTTTAACAAAAGTAAGTTTTGTAGACAGTAAGAGATGACCTACTCTATATGATAATCATGATGATGTGATCTCTTTCTTTGAAAGCAGGAAGTTAGAGTGAATTTTATCAAGGTGCAGAATGAAACAATCAGCTTTAAAACCTAGTAATGAAATTTTCATTACTGATTAAATTAATCAACATATTTATTGAATACCTACTATATAAAATGATCTGAGATATGTAATCAACATACAAGGAAACATGAATGTGTCCTAGAGTTGGAAGATCTTTTTAGTAAAATAAGCTGCTACCTCACTGGCTTCCCAAACTTAACATGTTCAGAACTGAACCACTCACATCCTTATTAGGACCTTTCTTAGTACTCCTTATTTCAATAAGTGGTTCACAATCTAATGGAAGAAATAGATAAAAAATGACACAATATTAGTGTTTTAATGGAGTTAGGCACAAGATATATGTTTAAGAAGGAGTATTAAATGCAACTAAGTGCTATGGAAAGTAGAAGTCAGTATTCTGCATCAGAGGAGAATTTCCTGTGATCATTTAAAAATGGATCAAAGTTTGGGGTGCCTGGGTGGATCAGTCAGTTAAGCATCTGACGTTGGCTCAGGTCATGATTTTATGGTTCCTGGGTTCGAACGCCACATCGGGCTCTGTGCTGAATGTTTGCTCAGAGCCTGGAGCCTGCTTCGGATTCTGTGTCTCCTTCTCTCTTTGTGCTTCCTCTGCTTATGCTCTGTCTCTCTCTGTCTCTCAAAAATAAATAAATGTAAAAAAATTGTTTTAATAAAAAATAAATAAATAAAAATGGATCAAAGCAAGCATCACTGGTGATTCTTTTAAAATATATCTTTTTTCTTCTCTGCAATTCTGTGTCTGTCTTATGGGCTAATAGAGTTATCCCCTCAATAACATGGGTCATTTTGGTGTTTCTGCCTGAGAATTTACTGCCTTTCTGACTCATGTATTTTTTTTTATAAAACTGAATTGAACTGCCAGCTGAATGGACCAGCTGCTTTTACTATTCACAAAGTTTAAAGTTCCCTCTTCCCTAGCTAAGAGTGTATCAATAATGACTATTGTAGCAACCATTTTGATTATCATATCAGTTTACTTGCTTTAATAAATTATCTCCACTTTGCAAATCCCTTTTTGACTATATAATTAATGAAAGGACTATTAAAACCAAGAAACTGGTTTTAGGATGTAATAGGCTTTATAATTTATACTCTGTTTGAAAAGACAACTTTAGTACCATGATATGAAAGAATATATTCAGAACTTGAGTATGGAGAATTATTTACAACTCAAACAGTTGTAAAACATACAGTAATAATGTAGTCTAGTTCTAATTTTCCAGTGTATTGGTGTGTAGCATATATAAGCCCTATTCAATATAAGTTCTCTGTAATTCACTGCAAAATATTTTCTCATGAGAGGGGGTATGGTTCCTGGAGCAGTTGGGCAAAGATCATTACTAGTCTCTTGACAATAAGATTAGTTTTTATTTTGTGGATGTATTCATGCATACAGGTTGAGATTGAAAAAAAAATTGATGAATTGCTAGTGAATACATATTCTGTAGTACTCAATAGTCAGTTTCATATTTAGAAAGTAATAAGTGAAATAGATAACTGCTTGTGAAGATTAAGATCTCCTGTCCCCCAAACATTAACCCACCTCCTACCATTTTTAGTATTTTATCTTCATTCTGTTGAGACTGGAAAACTTTTTGATATTCAAAGCCTTGATAGATAGATATATTTGACCAAAAAAAATAGGATCAATGAGTTTCTAATTATAGAAATATAAATGTGCAAAAATGTAGAGGCCTGAAAAAGGATATTTGAGAAAAGTGACTTTCTTAGGTGACGCCTTAAAGGAATTTAATGGCCAATATTTATTATATGCTTACCAGACATCATGAGAATAACTTTACATGGATTATCATATTTAATCTTTGTATAAATCCAAAATTTAAAGATGGCCCCATTGCAAAGTGAAGAAAAATAATCTTAGAAATGTGGAGGTTTGGGGGCAACTGGGTGGCTCAGTCAGGCACCCAACTTTGGCTCAGTTCATGATCTCATGTTTCCTGAGTTTGAGCCCCACATTGGACTCTGTGCTGACAGCTCGAAGCCTGGAGCCTGCTTCAGATTTTGTGTCTCTCTGTCTCTTGCACTCTGTGTCTCTCTGTCTCTCAAAAATGAATAAACATTAAAAATTTTTTTAATTAAAAAAAGAAATATGGAGGTTTGAGTCCACCAATCCTTTGGGTTTTGTCTTCAAAATATTTCTAGAATTGGACCACTTTTACCACAACCATCATGACTAACCATGGTGGTTAGACTAACCATCTTGTCTAAACCATCTTCATTTTCCACCTGACCATTGTAATAGCTTTTAAACTGGTCTTCTTGTAGCTATTTTTGCTGTTTTGTAATTCATTCTTCACATTGCATTCAGAAAAATAATTTTAAAATTGACATAAGATCAGGTCACTCTTTTGCTCAAAACTCTTCAAAGATTTTCCATCTAAAATAAAATCTAAACTCTTTACCAAAGCCTTCAAGGCACTACATAGTTCCATGCTTTAGAGGTGCCCGCATATTACCAAATGCAAAAATAGATTTATTAATGGACACATAGGTAATTTTTGTCACTTAAGAGCCATTTCTCAGCATAAGCACAACACAGCCCCATCCTAAACATACACTCTTATAACTTATATGTTTAGGCCCCAAAGAAATGTCTTTCCACAGTTTTTACCTATGTCTTCAAAGTAAAAGGCAGCTATATACTGTGAATGCTATGAATACTTGAGGATTGTGCTGTTGCCAACATCTGAGATTGACATACTTCAAAGGCAGTGGAAGAACTTTAAGAGAAAAGATTAACTTCTTAAGTCCTTTCTCTCAGACAACATGAATACAATAAATTCTTGCATAATGAAATACTATTTCCCAGTAGTGCCCTGCATCTTTTTTCTATTCCAATTTATGGTTCAGAAAAATGACATGTGGGACCTGAGGAATAATAATTGCATGAGGCCAAGGATAATTTGCAATATTAAACAATTTATATTTACCCTTAAATTTATATATAGAACTAAACATAATTTATAAAGCATAATAATAGTTCTTTATTTTGGCATTAGGCATAAAATGTAAAATTACAAATATTTTTTCTTTGAAAAAAATTTAGTAATATTTCATTAAAATTTTGAAAAAGAAAACTCAAAAATTGGCTTTATTTATATAATATTAATTTAAAATTGTATATTCATTAACCATGATTAGAATTTTGTCCTTTAATTTTAATGGATAATTCTAAACATTTCAGAAAAAACTAGGGCACTTTTGAAAACATGAATGCAAATAATTTTAATTTTTGTATTTTTTATATTTTTGGATAAAATATAAATTCAAATTATGAGTACATTGAATATAACTATATGCTTTTTATTCTTTAGACCATTAAAAATGAGGACAAGTTGAAAGCATAATAGAAATACAAAAATACCAAACCGATCCCCCAAAATAAAATAAAACTGGAAGAAAAACTCCAAAAAAGCAGACTGCTTAAATTTTTAAAAACTAGAAATGATGAATCAAGTACAACCCACATAAAATTTATGAAAACACATTACAAATTCTTTATTTAATAAAGATGTAATTAATGATCAAAACAATAAAAACAAGCAGGACAATTATTTTTATCAAATTTGCAACTTATACATGTCATTAATCTGTTCAATATCATATTCTTTGATATATGGGACTTCAATTACTAATTAAAGACAATATAGGTGAGCCTCCCTTTGTACTCTTGCTGTGGTTTCATAAATGTTCATAAAAATGCTTTCATAAATGTTAATGAAATATTTGTTATTTTTCTCACATAACTTATCATGGAATAGAATATTATATATCTATTAATTTGCTTATGATATGTTTCCTGATAGATATTAAGTTCAGTGAGAGCAACAACTTTGTCTTCATAGTGCCTTTGTCTTCATTTTCTTCATATTGCCATCTATTCACAAGTCCAAAATAATGCTTGTCCCAAAAGTATGAACTCAAGAAATTTTTGTTTAATGTACAATACTAAGACAATTAACAGTCTTAACTACTAGATATACTGCATTCCTTGGAGACCACTGTGTAGTCTTCTGGGAAGACACTGGGAAAAGGAAAACAAAATTCAAATCACAATAATAGCTAGTATTCCAGCAAACACGTTAGCCTACCCTTCTAATGTTATCATTAAGACTCAGTGATCAC
The DNA here is from genome assembly GCA_028646485.1 of Cryptoprocta ferox. Taxonomy (NCBI): domain Eukaryota; kingdom Metazoa; phylum Chordata; class Mammalia; order Carnivora; family Eupleridae; genus Cryptoprocta; species Cryptoprocta ferox. Next base: position 46,169,679 of record CM053569.1, read on the forward strand.
TAACTGCTTATTTAGTCTTATCATTAACCTAGCACTAACTACGTGCAAAGTACTGTCTCAGGTGGTATGAATTTAAAGAGAAATAAGACATGATATAAATTATTGTTGATTTTATTAGTGTCAAAGTACTTGCTATCCCTCCTTACTGGATCTATCTTGACAGAAGGAGTATACTTCCCAACCCACTGACCTCATGCTTGCTCAAGTGATGTGCTTTGGGCAATAAAATGTGAGTAGCAGTGGCTTACATCAATTCCCAGCAGATTCATTGAGTCATCCTACAGCTCCACTCTACTCTTTTTCCCCTACCACTAATTGGCCTATCCCAAATAAAGGCAGCTCTTTCAGCCTGTACCTTGGAATGAAAATGACCTTGGGCAAAATTGAAGCTGAACTGCAAAAAGTTTGTACCATGAGCAAGAAATAAATAAGCCTTTGTTGTTAAAGCCAGTAGTGTATTAGAGTTGGCTTGTATTGGCTTGTGGGAAATGATTGTATTCATTTCCTTACAATTCTGCATTAGATGATGCCATATTAGCAGCTTAAAATTGGTCAAGGTTGGAGTATTTACATTATGGAAATTGCCAAATACTACAAAATCAAGACTTTATTCCTGGAGAGCTTGTTGTTAAATATTTGTCAATATTCTAATATTTATTTATTTTTATTTTTTTAAATATTTATTTATTTTGAAAGAGAGAGATAGAGAGTAAGCAGGGGAGGGGTAGAGAGAGAAGAGACAGAGATCCCCAAGCAGGCCCTGCACTATCAGTGCAGAGCCTGCCTCGGGGCTCAAACTCACAAACTGTGAGATAATGACCTGAGCTAAAATCAAGAGTTGGACACTTAACCAACTGAGCTACCCAGGTGCCCTAATACTCCAGTGTGACTTTAGTCACTAAGAGTTGAGGTTTGTTACCATTTCACAATTCTGCCTAAGCTGTCTGATATACTATTCTCAAACAGTTTATAACCCGTGGTAGATATTAATAGGCCAAAACAGAATAACATTATAGAAGAGGCTACCTTAAGGCAAGAACAAGATTTTATGGGTGTCAGGAACTCTGAATGTTCTGAGATTTTACCCTTCTTGTAAGATAACAGATTAGCCTGCCAATTTCATGGATGTTGGCAGAAGACATGAGATTCCTGGATCAGAGACAAAGGACTAACTGAAAACACAAAACTCAGCATAAGCTATATGTTCATGTCTGTTACCCTTGTTTCCAACATCACAAGGGAAGTGGAACAGCCCAGGTAGATGCTGCACATACAATGAGTTTGTGTCACTGCTAAGGAAACTCAAGCTAAGAAAACTTTGACAATACACTGCAAGCAAATCTCCCCAACTTTCACCCTGAGGGGAGACATTATTTTTATTGTATTTGATAACAAATAAACCTGCCCTCTATAGAGGAGAACACTATTTCTCTCTTCCTAGGCTGTTTGCTATACAAAATTCTTGAAAGACAAACCAGAACAAAGGCCATCAGTGGTTCTGCACACGAGGGCAGAAATATGAGAGACCCTTAGAGAATTGTCTCCCCAAATTGACACGGTCCCTGAAGAGCACCTAACTTTGACAGGAAGGTTTTCAGGGTCCCCCATTTTAGTGTATTTCCAGAGTCTCTCTTTAAGAGTAACACATGGTATTTTTCTCCCCCTCTTTTCTTTGCTTTCTTGTGTCCTAGACCTTTGTTAGATCATCAAACTTAACCAGCCATTGAACTTAGTGAAATAAAAATTGAGGTGTTAATAGTGGATGGTGGTTTTGTTGTTCCTCTGAGTGACAGTATAAATAAGGCTAGGTAACTGCTCAGACTTTGCTGTCAGTTCCACCTGAGGAATATCCCAGATTTTCACTCACTAGCCATGACCATGGACAATTTTATTTTATTTATTAAATTTTTTTTAGTTTTATTTTAAAGATAGAGCACGTGAGTGGGGGAGAAGGGCAGAGAGAGAGAAAGAGAGAGAGAGAGAGAGAGAGAGAGAGAGAGAGAGAAAGAGAGAATCCCAAGCAGGCTCCATGCTGGATTCCATGATCCTGGGATCATGACCTGAGCTGAAATAAAGAGTTGGGCACTCAACCTATTAAGCCATCCAGGTGCCCCAAGCCTTGGACAATTTTAAGTAAAATAATGCATGTGTAATGGAAGAATCCTTGTGAAGTATTGACAGAGACATTCTGCATTCCTGGTATTTCCTGGGATTTACCAATTTGCTCTGGGCTTCCCCCCTTAGAATCAAATAGAGATGGAGGATTCAGTCAAGACTTAAAGAGTATTGCTTATCTTTAAGTTTCCAAATGGCAAGTTAGTGTCTATGATAGAGACAATAACCTGAGAGCCTGAAAACTAGGCTAGAGAAACTGTACTTCAATAGAGGAGGCCTTTGAGCCCCATAGGAAGGCATTGGGTAGAGCCCATCTTCATCTCACACCACTAATAGAGAAAAGATGAGGTCGAGGAGGATGAAAGTTTGCACTGACTGAGATTAAATTCTGAATTTACTTCTTTTAAAATTAGAAGTGCCTGGAATTACTCTGATTGGGCATGTTTATATTTTTCCTCAATTAGTGGACATAGGTACTTATGGACTAGTTTGTATTTAATTCTAGAAAAATTAATGAAGCATTTTTGGAGCATCTGAGGTCATTGCGACTGGTGAATTTCAAATCTGCTACCCACGTGAGGGGTTGGTACATTTCCACATAGAATGTGTTCGATTAGTATTATTTATTGTTACTAACTATATTATGCACATACATTTACAAAGCCTTGGGTACAACTGAGAAGTATTTGAAATTTGGCTCAGGTGTATCCTGCTTAGTGCTTTCCTTTTGTGTTGCTTCAGACCTCTCACTCCCTTATTTAGTAACTAATTCTCTCTAAAGTGTTAATTGATTTACTCTTCCCAGGAATATTTCCCAGTTACACAAGGCAACAAAACACGAAAGCCCTTCAGGACCCAGAAAGAATGCACATCTAATTATGGGGTACAAATTCTCAGACTAGCTGCGGAGATATTTTGGGGTAGAGGAGAGGGCTTGCTTTTCTCAAATTATATGTCAGAAATGTCTGCCTACTTTGTTTTTTTCCCAAACTGCACGTTTTAGTGCAAGATTCTCAAAGTGGAAAATCAAAAGCAAGAGTGATAGTGGAGATTTATGCTTCTGCAGACAGACTTTAGGAAAAGTTATTTTGGCCAGGTTTCCAAATTTCCTCTCTACAGTACATCCTTTCACAGGCCTAAATTTATACCATTTGGTGTTGATCTTTTCCAACTGTGAATAATAATAGACACAAATATATTACCTCTATTTTTCATCATTGATGTTTTCCTGCTTTGAGATTTGTCCCATGAAACATATTGATACTTATTATACTGGCTCCACAGGAACTCTCATAAATGATCATTCTACTGTGGACAGCAAAATGCTTAGTTCCAAAAGAGAGATGCTGTTTTATCAATCTGATTCTTAAATGTTAATGTTTGGAGCAATATTCTTAAAAAAAAAAAAAAACCCATAATATCTCTTTGAAACTTAGTCTTAGCTAACAACTTAATATTAGCTCATTTTCCCCTATTAAATCATCTGCTGTTTCCTATATCTTTAGGAGAGGATACAAAAAAGGTATCTGGATTGTGGTAAGTAGCATTTTTAAAAAACTGTTTTTATTCTTTTGGCCAGAATGCCTTAATTTCTGTTTGGCTTTGTCCTAATGATCAGGTCTCATAGATATATTTTAATCTTTGTTTTTTCTCCTTTTTCTAGAAAAAATTTTATTGTAATTAACTTAAAGTGTTTTCAATTTTATTCCACTTGGTTTGGAAAACCCACTTAATATTTCAAATTCCTAGTGAATGCTTTCCTCTCTGAAGTATCTGGAAATGGATTCTCTAAATTCTACATAAAGATAAATCCTTGGTGAAATCACTGGTGTGAAAGTTCTAAACTCTTTTTTTTTAAAGAGTGAGATTATATATACACCTAAATATTGTAATTTTATATATAATATATTTTATAATTTTATATTAGGTATATTATATGTATACCTAAATATCATTAAACAATAAAATTCGACTGAGTAAATTTGAAGATATAATAGATCTAATTTGAAGATCTAATTAATTCAATGATTCATGAATTGGGCAGTATACCATCTAATAAGTAGAAAGGAGGTCCAAGGATCTATACAAAATGGAAGGCTTTTATAGGCAGAAGGGGGGTGGGAAAAGGGAGTTTCTGGCACAGAGTGGATTGATTATTTCAGGCAAAGTCACGCTCCTACTGGGGACAGCAGCAGTCTATCCAGCATATTACCTCGCTAGTGCTGACCAGGTAATTCCAGACTGACTAGTTAAAGGTTACATTCCTGAGAAAGGCTGAAACTCAATTACGTTATGTATTAATTCAAGGTTTCCTGACATGGGGCTTAGTACAAGTGACTCCATTTTGAGCCTGTTCTTTTTGTTTGTTTTAACAATACGTAGTGTCAAGCATATGGTAACAGGTATATTTTTAAAAACTGCACAGAATCTATACTTAAAAACCACTTTCTTTTGTTAAAATGAAAATCAAATGCCTTTATTCACAGGACTACTTCTTAAGGATAGGCAGGTTACTGGGGGCAGTAATCCAAACAGCTGGTATGCATTTTTGCTTTGTTGCCCACAAGTTGAGGCTGCACCTGCCCAGAAAGGGCACCTTTTTTAATGGTACAGAACTTCCATTTTCATATCTTGATCAATTATAAACTGTCTCTCCCACTCATCTGTTCTTTCTGTTATCTTTCCTGTCTCTATTAAATCTATACAACACTCTTACTAACTGAAATTAATGAAAATAAAATATTTTTCTCTTTCCTAAAACCTATTTTGGGCCCTGATTTCAGGTTAAGAGGATAACTTCATTTCCTTTGTTGGCTTGTTAAATTTCAAGTACCACCATTTTAAACCTTAATTTATTTTGTTCTGTGTTTATTTCCTGGTATTAAATGTCTGAGAATAGCATTACTATATTTTTATATAATTACAAATAAGATACTGGGGGCAGCAGAGTATTTTATCCTGATAGATTATTAACTTGAAGCTCCAAATCATTTTATATGATGTAAGCTAGATAGTTGCTTCCATTAACTCAGTGTCAATTTCTGATTCAGATGTGGAAGGTATTTATTTATTTTAAATGATTATTTTTATTTTTGAGAGACAGAGTGAGCAGGAGAGGGGCAGAGAGAGAGGGAGACAGAGGATCTGAAGAGGGCTCTGTGCTGACAGCAGATATCCTAAAGTGGGGCTTGAACTCACGAACCATGAGATCATGGACCTGAGCAAGAGTTGAATGCTCAACCAACTGAGCCACCCAGGCACCCCCAAATGTGGAAGGTATTTAAATAACAAACAAGAAGAATTAGAGTAAAAGCATCTGAAAATTGGAAGAATTCTTATATTTATATAACATGCCCAGCTTATATATTCCCAGTGATGGGGAATTCTCTATTTTCAGAAAATTGTGAAAGCTTGTAGCTTTCATAAATTGGTGATGAATTTGTGAGGTCTAATGACTCTTTCATTTAATTAGCTCAAGGCAATCATTGTCATGGTCCTTAGTCGACATTTCTCTAGGCGAATCATTCCAACTTTCTCTGTAAATAGTCTACTTTTTATCTGATTTATAAACCTGTTCAATTTTCTTTATACACTTTCTAAATGTGTCTTGCCCAAGAATGAATGCAATTTCTTTAGATATAGTCTGACAAAGGAGGTTTAGAGCAGGATTGTATCTTTGCTAATTCTATATATTAAGTGTTTTGATCCTCAGATCATGTATAGGTTTATTTACCAAATCAATAGGTTGATTATTAAATTAACCAAAGTTAGTAAATAAGGCCTCCCATGGAACAACTGCTTTCAGAAAAATATAGAACGAGATTAGATAACCATGTTGGAATATAGAAATATAAAATTAGTCTTGGAGCAAATTTGCAATATGAATTGTCTATTGTATTTTAAAATAAGACCTTACAAAAAATTTGTACAGAAAAATTGTTGTCTTCAAATTCTTTCTGTACAGATACTGAACATTCATGTTTGTTCAGGGAACCATGATTATGTTGAGTGGGGTGAGCTTTGGAGCCAGAGTTTTTAAATATGTATCCTCTTGAGGACCTGAGGGAAGAGATTTAATTGCTATACTTTTCAAAATATGGCTAATAGCATCTCCAGCCAAACCCATCTTTGTTGTGTAGATTATTCCACTGATGTGTATACCAGGCTTTGAAAATAAAGTATAACAGATACCCTAACTCTGGGGTAAAGAGCTAAGTAGATCTTTAATGACTGGTTTGTCAACATGTAATAAAAAAAAATAAAAGGTAATGTCTCGTGAGTTTACAAGCTTACAATTCATTATTGGTTTAAAATAGTCCAGGGAGAACAGAATTTGGTTTTCCAAGTTTTTCAATTAAATCCCTCATTTGTTGTCGTGGATCCCCTGGTGTCATAGATGCTCGCCTCCATAGGCAGAACTCACTGACACAATAGAGTTTGAACTATAACGGAAAGATTTTAGACTCAAACCTAAGAAAGGAGTATTATTAGACCCTTTATCTGTTAGCATGATTTGATTGCAGCCTACAGAAATTAACCCCAGCTAACTTAAGTAAAGTCAACTTATTGGAAAGATAAGGGACACTATTCTGAAGAACTGAACTTGAGAATGGGCAAGAACTGAGGCCACATGTCAATGGGCTCATGGCAGGGATTGTCTTGTCAGGATGCTGTTGACCCAACGGGATTCATTCTCTTCATTTTCAGAGTCTATGATCCTCTCCTCAAGATTCTGTTTGGTTCAGCTTCTTTATGGAAGAAGGAGGACCCTGATCACTATCCTCTAGATATTTCTAGAGGTTCTAGATAGTTCTTGAGCTGGTTCTCAAGCTTTTTGTTTTTAAGAACTCTTTACATCTTAAAGATTATTGAGGACTCTAAAGAACTTTTGTCAGTATGGGTTATATCCATTTATATTTACTGTATTATAAACTAAAAGTGAGACTTTAAAAACATTGATTTATTAACTTATTTTAAAATATCAATAATAATGGGGCGCCTGGGTGGCTCAGTTGGTTGAGCATCCGACTTTGGCTCAGGTCATGATCTCATGGTCCATGGGTTCGAGCCCTGCGTCGGGCTCTGTGCTGACAGCTCAGAGCCTGGAGCCTGTTTCAATTCTGTGTCTCCCTCTCTCTCTGTGCTCCTCCCCTGCTCATGCTCTCTCTCTCTCTCTCTCTCTCAAAAATAATAAATAAACATTAAAAAAACTGTTTAAACCTACAGCTATTTTTTAAAAAATCAATAATAAGCTTATTACATGTTAACATAGATAGCATACTATTATGAAAAACAACTACTTTGTCCCAAGCAAAATAATAGTATTTATGTTTTTGTAAATATCTTTCATGTTTGACTTGATAGAAGACAGATGAATTCTCATATCTATTCTGTATTCAAGCTTTTGCAGTATATTGTTTCAGTTGAAGTATATGAAGAAATTTTGGTTTTAAACAAATAGTTAGAAAATAGAGGAAAATTTTTAAAGCCTTTTCCAGTTAATTGTGAAAAAAATTTTTTTTTCAGACAGTAATCTGAAAGCATGAAGACCAATCTAGTGAGGCTATACTGCAGTAGACATCTTTGAGGACCAGAAGAAGGCTTTGGGATGGGACACCTGCTCCTCATGCCCCTTCTATATAAAGCTATATAAAGCATCCCCCTTTTACGCATTGCCATCTCTCTCACACCATTACTGGGAACATTTCAAGATCAAAGGGAAGTTGAGAGTCTTGCATTGGTTGAGATTAAATACTGCATTTACTTCCTTTAAAATCAGAAGTACCTGGAATTGAACATGGTCACATGGAGGATTTTTCAGTCTTATATAGTGAACCCATTCTAGTGTGCCCACTTCTCTGAGCCTTTCGATTCCTTCCTCCATTAAAATGACATGGCAGGTCTGACATCTTTACTTTGTTTAATATGGGCCATTATTTTTTTTCTAAGCTTCCAGGAACTATCCCAGTAGCATATTGGAGCCCTTACACATGGCCCTAACCAAGATATTCAGTTCTTCCTTATGGAAGAATGTCCCTCATGTTGACAAACACCCATATCCAGTTTTATATTCCATCTCTCTTGATCCAACATTCTCCAGATACACTCCCTTTTTCAGTTCCTGCTGGGACATATTAGTCAGATCCTATTGAGCCCCTTTAGCATACACTCTGTCTCGTCCCTCAGCAGGCCCTCTGCTTCTCCAATCTGGTTATACAGAGATTTGACCCTAATTATGTGTGTGTAGCTAGTGAGGTGGAGGCAGATCTTGAGGAAGGCAATATGGCCGTCTAAGGCTTCGGCCTCAAATGAGTCCTCCACATAGGCTTCAAGCAAGGAAGTGAAGGTGTATCTATCCTTCAGTAAGAGAACATAGGTCAATTCTGTGGGCCCAAAGGGTTCAGGAGAATTTAGAGGTACAAGGTTCTGAAGTGCATCTACTCAGAAATAACCATCCCAATTTTTGATTCTACTTTTCTATCAGACCCAGACTAGGGGATTTGCCAGAATGAGAATTTAGGTTTCTCTTTGGCTCTGCCACTTTATAATCAAACCTTGTATTCAATTTTCAGTGTTTCAGCAACAGGAAATGAAGTTCTCTTTAAAGATACCCAAAGAGGTCCTTTGACTTTCTTGTTTTGCTTTAAGTTGTTGATTAATAAATCTGAGACTGTTAGTTTTTCTTTTCAATGAATCAATAACACTTAGCAACTCATTCCAGCATTCCAGTCTTTTCATCTGCTGTTTCTCTAATGCTTCTCACATGCTCAAAACATAGCATCAGCTTTGTATGCCCTTACCAATCTTTACAGTTTACCAAAGGTGAAATTTAACAATGGCCCATCTATAGCAAGCCAGTGACTATGAATATTTTACATCTTACCCATGATGTGTCCTCATTGCCTTTCAGTAATGGTCTAACTCCAGAATCTCATCCTTAGAGATAAGGACCATATTCCAAACACAGAGCCTGAGACTGAGGATCTTATTGAAGTGGTTTACTGCAGGAATATGCTCAGGATAAGAAGAAGGAAGGAAGCAGGATAAGGCATAAGCAAAATTATGGTCTCAATTTCAGTCTCCCCTAGGGGAGCTCTTGAGTAGAAATTATGTTATCATTAATGCCTCTTTTTTTTTTTTTTTTTTTTTTTTTAATCTTTCTAGGCAAGGTGGCTCTTGTTTGGCTGAGGGCAACACTCTGGAGAAGGAGACATCCATGAGTTGTTATCATTCAGTAACAAAAATTTAAACAGTTATTGGTAACAATATTTATAAGTACTTGGAAGGCACAATACTGCTGAAACCAATTATTGAGAGGAAAAATCTCTCTCTAGTTTTCTATGCATTATAATTTTTTGGAAAATCATCATATTTGAGACCTTCTGCTTCTCCATTTACTATTTTTTCCCACTCTTTATCACTGTTATGAATACCTCTGCAAAAAAACTGAGCAAACTAAATGTGTTATTTTATAAACATTCACAGAATTATTTTTTTGCACATTGGCCACTTTCTCCAAAACACTGTTATCAACCCATACAAACACTTCCACTCTGGAAGAACTCCATGAGATTTTATTAGTAACATTAAATAAAGAAGAAAAATTACTTAATAGACTTTTTCTTTCTCACTCTAACTTGCTCCTGTCTTCTCTCTCTCTCCTCCGTTTTCTGTTTTCCCTTTCCCTTCACTCTCTTTTTCCTTCTCTGCCTTCTTTCCTTTGTTATTCTAGCTTAAGCTCTAACTTTTAGTCTTGCTTTTATTTGGTTCATTCTATGATGCATTGTGGCTATTTCCTATATATATATATATATATATATATATATCCCCAGTTTTTTTTTTTTCTGGCACCATCTGTCTTTGCATCAGACAGGTATTTCTCTAAGGGTTTAGGAGGTCTTACCATCATGCTATGAAACAGATGCAATAGCAGAAGAATTTCCAGATTTTCAACTTCTACCCACTTTCTTTGAATATTTTCCCAGGAGAAAATGAATTCTTTTTGGAGCACATAATGGCTATTACAATTATAAATTTTTAGTGTAAGTCAGAAGGAAGGGATAAGAAAAAAAATAATTAACTTTTATCATTTAGAAATTTTTTATTTAAATAATATCAATACCTTCTATTTTAATACCATGGTACTGTACTAATTTGCTAGTCTGCCATAATAAAGTACCACAGACTGGGTTGCTGGGAAAACAGAAGTAAATTTAATGAAGCAAATAATAGATCTGTACCCTGAGAACTATAAAATGTTGATGAAAAAAATTGAAGGCACAAATAAATGTAAACATATTCCATGCTAATGGATTGGAAGAATTAATGTTGTTAAAATGTCCATACTACATTAAATGCAATCTATATCAAAATTCCAATGACATTTTTCATAGAAACAGAACAAATAACCCTAAAATTTGTATGCAGCTTTAAAAGACTCTGAAAAGCCAAAACAATACTGTGAAGGAAGAATAAAGCTTGAGAAATATTTCTTGATTTCAAACTATACTACAAAGCTACAATAACCAAACAGTGTGATATTGGCATTAAAAAAAAAGACATATAGATCAATGTAGCAGAAGAGAGAGCCCAGAAATAAACCCATGGTTAATTAATTTTTAACAAAGGAGTCAAGAATACACAATGGAAAAAGATTGTCCTCAATAAATAGTGTTGGGAAAACTGGATAGCCACATGAAAGAACAATGAAATTGGACTCCCACCTTATATTATACACAAAAATTAACTCAAAATGTATTAAAAACTTCTCTGTAAGACCTGAAACCATAAAAGAAGAAAACATAGAGGTTCAACTCCTTGACATTTATATAGGTAATGGCTTTTTTTTATTTGATACCAAAAACAAAGGCAACAAAAGCAAAAATAAATAAGACTACATATCTTCTGTACAGGAAAGGAAACCAGCAACAAAATGAAAAGACAGTTTATGTAATGGGAGAAAATATTTACAAACCACTAATAAGGGGGCTAATATCCAAAATATATAAGGAAATCATGCAACTCAATAGCAAAAACCAAATACCTAATTTTAAAAAAGGGTGCAAAGGATTTGAATGGACATTTTTTCCGAAGAAGATATACAAATGGCCAAAAGTACATGAAAAGGTATTCAACATCATTGATCTTCAAATGAATGCAAATCAAAACCACAATGAGATATCATATCAGAACTTTTAGGATATGTAGTATAAATAAGACAAATTATAACAAATGCTGGCAAGGATGTGGAGAAAAAGCACCTCTTGTACATTTGTAGTAGAAATGTAAATTGGTGCAACTACTATGGAAAACAGTGCAAAGGTTCTTCAAGAAATCAAAAGTAAAACTGCCATATGATGCAGCAATCCCACTTCTAGGTTATGTATCCGAAGGAAATGAAACTGTTATCTTGAAGAGTTATCTGTACTCCCATGTTCATGGTAGCATTTTCACAGTAGCCAGGGGAACAATCTAAGTTTTCGCTCACAGATGAATGAATAAAGAAAATGTGGTATATATGCGATGGAATATTCCTTAACCTTAAAAAAAGAAGGAAATCCTGGCTGCGCCCCCTTGAGGGCTAGATGAGCTTCACCCATTTTTGCCTTCTTACCCCGTTCCACCGTGGAAAGGGAGACCCAGCTTTCCATCTCCGCCATCTTCCATTTGCCTCTGTGGCTGCCCAAGTGTCTGCAGAGAGCCTGGTGATATTTTCACTTTGCCATCTGTAATTTGGACACTTTCTCATAATGGACTTTCCTGATTTGAGAAAGCATTGCTCAGAAAAAGCTTGCAAGCAGCGACGATGTTCAGGTCCCAGCATGCCTACTTTGTAATGGTTCACAGTGAGGTCTGACTATCTAATGTATAACATGGTGAGCATAGTTGATAACACTGTATTGTATACTAGAACTTTTCTTTTTTTTTTTTAAGGTTATTTATTTATTTTGAGAGAGAGAGAGAGAGAGAGAGAGAGAGAGAGCAAGAGAGACTCCCAAGCAGGCTCCAGGCTGTCAGCATGGAGCCCGACCTGAGATCTGAACCCATGACTGCATGATCATGACCTGAGCCAAAACCAAGAGTCAGAGGCTTAACTGACCAAGCCACCCAGGGGCCCCTATAATAGAAAAATTTTAAGAGAGAACTTACATGTTCTCACTAAAAAAAAAGTGAAAGAAAATATTATGGGCATTCATGGAGAGGAATGTTCACTTTCATTTGGAAAAGACTTTGTGGAAAAGGTGCCAACTTAAGCTGAGTTTTGAAAAACAATCTTAAAGAGATTATTTGAGCCAGAGCAAACAGTAAAAGTGAGGCTGTAGAGACAGGAAAAAAACAACAGGATGTGTATTGTAATTGGTATATAACCAAGCTGGCTGTAATATAGGGCATCTATAATGCTATGGAAATGACTAAAGTCCTGAAGGAAGTGTGTGATGAAGGAGACAAAGGGAAGATGACATAGGCTAGGGAATGCCTACCCTTAAGACACAGGTCCAGTCAAGACACCAGACAATTATGTTCAGAGAGAACGAGTCTAGTTCCATGAAGGAAGGTCAAATGAGTCACAAGCCACAGAGAAATTTTAAAGAGGTTGAAATAGGAGGAGGGCATTTGGGACTGTTTTGAGATTCTAGTGATCTCTGAGAATGAAGGAGAAGGAAGCCACATTGCATGGATTACATGGTAGAAAGAGGGAGTTATTTTTGTGACATTGTGATGAAAGAAAGGCATGATAGGATGGTAATTTGAGGGGAGAGCAGAATGAAGAAAACTTCCATAATAACAGTAAATCTTTTGGACTGCAATCAGAGGCAATTTCTTCTAGTTCCACTGCTAGATGGGGCAGAATGGGAGTCAACATCGCTTTCCCTAAAGACTGTTTCAGAAAAGTTATTAACAGACAAGTTTTCCTCTAGTCTGTTCCCCACTACTGCTGTTTCAGTAAGAATGAATCTGTCAGAGACCTGCAGTTGGAAAAATGTCAGTGTTCACTGTTGGCATGGGTAGCATTTTTCCTTTGAAATAAAATGTTTCCTGTACAAAGACAATTTAAAGGCAGATCAGATTGAGATACAAAATAATAATAATAATAATAATAATAAGCATTTATTCTATTGTCCCTTAGGTTCAAGCTCCAAGGATGTATGAAAATGTTTTATTATCCATTATTAACAACAGATCTAAGTTATTACTTCTTAAAAGTTTGCTTTTGAAAGAGTAGATACTGAAGACTAATAGAAACACATGTAAACAATCAATAATTCCTTATAGTCTTGTGGGTATTTAATGTAAAGTCAGTTGGACAATGAGTCTTTAAAATAATGACAATCAGAGCAGTATTTCAGAGGTGTTGTTAAGTACAGAAAATGGGCAAAAAATAAGAATGTGCACCACAAAAATTTCAAAGGTAAGAACATATATTAAGAATAAGAGTGGGGTGGGGCATCTGGGTGGTACAGTCAGTTAGGTGTCTGACTCTTAATTTCAGCTCAGGTCATGACCTGAGTTCAAGCCCCGTGTTGGCTCTGTACTGGCAGTGTGGAGCCTGTTTGTGATTCTCTCTCTCCCTCTTTCGGCCCCTCCCTCATGCTCTCTATCTCTCCCTCAAAATAAATAAAATAAAAAACTTAAAAAAAAAGGAGTGGGATGCTTGGGTGGCTCAGTCGGTTAAGTGAGCATCCGACTTTGGCTCAGGTCATGATCATGGTTCATGAGTTGGAGCCTTGCATGGAGCTCTGTGCTGATAGTTCAGAGCCTGGAGCCTGCTTTGGAATCTGTGTCTCCCTCTGTCTCTGCCCCTCCCCTACTCATACTGTCTGTCGGTCTGTCTGTCTGTCTCTCTTTCTCTCTCAAAAATAAATAAACATTAAAAAAAATAGTAGGAGTAACACATCCAAGAAAGATAAGGAAATTTGGAAAAGAGAGAGAACTAAGGAAGTAGGAAATTAGTAATTTCCTAAATAAAACACTAAGTCTCATTTGCTTATCTGCTATAAACACTGAAAGCAAATTCCTTTTAATACATGACTATTACCTCTTCAGTGAATGTTTAAGAGGTTTGAGAAAGTTTATGTGAGACTTTAATAATGGCTTTTAGTTTTATGTCTGTTCTTAAATTATGTGAAGAGTAGGAGATGTTGCATTTTTAATAATTTGGCATGCTAGGAACATATTCAACGAGACAAAAGCAGGATCAATTTTTCTGGTAACAAAATTTGAAAGCATTTATGTATGAATAATGATCAAGGAACTTTCAAGAAAAATGAATTGTGAATAGAAACTAATTTTTATATAGTACAACAGTTTTATTTGGATATGGAAACACTATAAAGAATAGTGAATAAAATGTGACCTAGCTTACTTTTATTTAAAATGCCTAATGACCAAGTTTGGCCATAATTACATTTTTAGAAGTTTAAAGTATAGTCTTTGATTCTACTTCTAGATGTTTATTAATTCATAATCTTTATTGAGTGCCTATTGTATGCTAGACACTTTCCTAGGCATTGGGGATCTATAAGTGATAAAAATATATTAAAATCTTTGTTTTCATGGAACTTACATTTTAGCAGAGACATATAGTCAATATAGCAAATAGGTACATTATTTATGGTATTAGAATTTATAAAGTATTATGTTTTGAAAAAGAACAGAGTAAGAGAAATGGGGAAAACGACAAAGCTTGGGTTATAGTTTCAAATGGGAGGGGTGTCACAAGAGGCTTTATAGGGAAAGTGACATTCGAGAAAAAGCTTCAATGAGGTAAGAGATGAAGTCATGTGAGATATCTCAGGAAAGAGTATCCCAGATGTAGAAAACAGCCAGTTTTCTCAGTGTACCTCAGGCCGGAATGTGCCTGGAATTTGGAGGAAAAGAAAGGAGAGAGTATGGACATTGATGTCCAATAATGGGTATTATTGAAGAAATGAGGGTATCAACATGTGATGGAATATTATACAGCCCGTGTTAATGAAAAATATTTAATGACCTAATAAAATACTCATAACTTAATGGTAACTGAGATGTGCTATAAATTATATATGTAAACAAAGATGTAGAATAGATTTGCTTATGGGTACATAATTGTATCAAACTTCAGAATAATGATCTGTTGTTCATGTTATGATAAATTTTTATTTATACTGTATTTTTATTTTTATTAAAATGTTTTCTAACATTTATTTATTTTTGAGAGAGACAGAGCATGAGCATGAGCATGGGAGGGGCAGAGAGAGGGAGAATCCACAGCAGGCTCCAGGCTCTGAGCTGTCAGCACAGAGCCTGGCGTGGGGCTTGAATCCACAAACCATGAGATCTTGATGTGACCCGAAGTCAGACATGTAACCGACTGAGCCACCCAGGCGTCCCTATACTGTAATTTTAAATTATTCATACATTATTTTCTTATTTTGGAAAGGGTATTTCCAATCCAGTTTTTCCTCAAATTAAAAAAATGCTGGAGTGAATGTTTTCAAACAACCAATGACGTCAAAGAACTGTGAGGCGGCATCTATAATGTTAAGTGAAATAGTCTGTGGTGATTTGAATAGTTGTTCAGCAAGTATTCACTCCCCTCCCCCTACCACTGTGGGTGGAGCATATTTCACCAATCTCATGATTTTGGGCTTGGCCCTGTGACTTGCTTTGGCCAATAGAATGTTAGTAATCATGATGTGAGCAAAAGGCTTTAAATGCCCTTGTCCCTGACGTTCCAGTTACATGCCATGAGGGGAACACACCTCAGGGAGAACAAACATGTAGAACCTGAACTTATCCTATAGCCTGAACCCAAGCCAGGAGCAGAGCCACCCAGCTGAGTCCAGTTTAAATGGACTCAGCTGGATGAATTGTAGGTGACTCGTAGATCTTTGGGCTTGAGAGTAAGCGCTTCTTTTTGCAAGCCATTGAATTTGGTTTGGTTTGTCATATAGTGTTTTTGTAGCAATAACTAATACATAAATAAACAAAAAATTGAAAAGAAAAGATACAAGGTCATTCTTGTGGATTTTTATATGGCACAGGATCTGAACTGTGACCTGTTTGTTCAGACATTGCTTCGTTAATGGAATTGAATTTTAGTCTAATACACAAGTTAATTCTGATAGCAAGGGTGGGATAGGTTGGGTCAGGATGAAATTGTGTAGAATCATTGTGGTTGCCAAACATGGCTTGGATACCAATGCTCTCTGCATCAGAGTTCGACTTACCCTTCTGGCCAATCTGTTTCCGTTATACTCCCATGGGTGTTCCTGAGATCACTCCTCTGGGATCTTAAGGCAGCAAAAAATATGTTTAGTTTTATCTTATATATGTAAAAAGTAGTGAACCAACATATGTTTCCTACGCACACATGTGCGCACTTGTACATGCCTAGAAAACTTCTGAAATGATATAGTAAGAACTTGGCCTAGAAATGAATATGAGGATCATCAGTGATAGGATTTACTTTTCTTAATATGTTTTTTCCTTTAAAATTTTCCAAGAGTTTACATTACTTTTCTAGTAAAGCACTTTCAAAAAGATTTCTTTAAAAGACAAAAACAAATATGATAAGAAGCTCCTGAAGGGAAGGAGCTACTAGGATAAAGAGGTGAACAAAAAATCTATTGACTGTAAACCAAGTAATATTGCCAAAGGCATGGTGTTCGGTTGCATAAAATCCCTTAATATTGCAACACTAAGCATACGTAGGTATATAATACCCAAAGATACATAATCTAAGGAGTGCAAGACACAGTTTTCCTTATTCTCATTGTAATATTATTTTTATTTTAATAACACAGGATTAATATAAAGAAGTTAAATAATGCAAAAAGTTAAAAAAAAATTACTGCTGGGACACCTGGGTGGCTGATTCGGTTACGCTTGTGACTCTTGATTTCAGTTCAGATCAGGATCTCACTGTGGTGAGATTGAGCCCCATGTGGGCTCTGTGCTAGTTATGGAGCCTGCTTCAGATTCTCTCTCTCCCTCTGCCCCTCCCCATTCACACACCCACAAGTGCACTCTCTCTCTCTCTCAAAAAAAAATTAGAAAAAAATCACTACCAATCCCGCTAGTAAAAATAACTTTACCCCAGAGGTCTTTCCACATATATATACAGATGGAAGCATAGGTTTATAAATTGGTGGAAGTAATTTTTTAATGAGATTATAGACTAAATTAAAATATTAAATTTAAATTTGAGTTTAAAAGAAATGAAATTGTTAGACTATTATATTCTAAAAGATTTCCCTAAGCTCAAAAGAGATAATAAAACACATTAAGAAGACGGAGTCATTCTTAAAAATTACTTATTTCCATTTTAAACAATATCGATTAAAGTCCCTGCTATGGGAAATGAGGTCATTACTAACAATAGCTAACACTTCTTGAGTGATTACAAAATGCCAAGCACTATTCTGAACACCTTAAGTGTATTAAATCATGTCATCCTTAAAACAGCCCCATGAGGCTGACATATCATTCTCATTTTTTAGGTGAGAAAACTGAGGTAAGGAAGATTCACATAATTGCCCAGGGCAATTACCACAGGGTCACACTACAAAGAAAGCAGCAGGGCTAGAACTCAAATGTGGGCCCAGAGCCCTTGGTCCTAACTCCCACTGCCTTCATCCACATTGGTGCTTGCATCCCCACTGGTTAGTGGAACACTTTGTTTCTATGGTCAGAATGTATATTATTTATACTGTTTTACATGACTTTTTTTTTTATAGTTTATTGTCAACTTGGTTTCCATATAACACCCAGTGCTCTTCCCCACAATTGCCCTCCTCCATGCCCATCACCTCCCTTCCCCCTTCCCCCTCCCCCTTCAGCCCTCAGTTTGTTTTCAGTATTCAAGAGTCTCTCGTATTTTGTCTCCCTTCCTCTCCCTATTTTCCTCCGCTTCCCCTCCCCCAATGGTCCTCTGTTAAGATTCTCCTGTTCCACTTATGAGTGAAAACATATGGTATCTGTCCTTCGCCTGACTTATTTCACTTAGCATGACACCCTCGAGTTCCATCCACGTTGCCATGAATGGCCAGATTTCATTCTTTCTCATTGCCATGTAGTATTCCATTGTATATATAAACCACATCTTCTTGATCCATTCGCAGTTGATGGACATTTAGGCTCTTTCCATGAGTTGGCTATTGTTGAAAATGCTGCTATGAACATTGGGGTACATGTGCCCCTATGCATCAGCACTTCTGTATCCCTTGGGTAAACCCCTAGCAGTGCTATTGCTGGGTCATAGGGGAGTTCTATTGTTAATTTTTTGAGGAACCTCCACACTGTTTTCCAGAGGGGCTGCACCCATTTACATTCCCACCAGCAGGAGGGTTACATGCCATTGTTTTTTGACCATACTACTTTAGTATTTATTCCATGATTAGGTGAATTTCATCCCATCCCCAGTCCCTTTACATGGATTTTCCATTTCGAATTGAGTAAATTGATTTTGGTTTCTTGCTGCTTCTTTCTTTTTTCTTCCCTTCCAGCAAGAGCCTGGGAGTTCTATATTCCTAGAATTCCTTCAAATTTGTACTGTCTGTTTGATATTCTGACATCTTGGTTGAGTATAATCTCCTTGGGCTATATGGGGTTTTTTTTTCTTTAGAAATTGTTTTCATGTGTTTCTCCCCTATATATTTTCGCTTGGGTCATGCTGTCCCTCATTTTTTTTTTTTACCTTTTCAGAGATTTTTTGTTTGTTTGTTTCCTGCCTGATGCCTGAAGAATTTCTTCTTTTCCTAAATTTTCCTTTCTTTGTTCCTCTCTTTCTCTACCTGCTCCCTTTTTTTCTTCTTTTTTCTTTGTTTTTAAAATATAGTGATTGTACTAAGCTATGACTTGATTAGTGTTGACTATGTGCATTCAGTGTGCTGAAATCATTCTTTCTTTTTTGAGGATTATTTGTTGGTAGTACTTCTTTGAAGGCTTTTTGGTCCTGTTTGTTAAGTTCTCTACTTCAGTCGCCTTCTGTTGAATTGTGGATATGTATGCTCCTTATCTATTTGTTTATATTCGATTGTTTTAATACCCATCTCCCCTTTCTTATTTTTTTATCTGGTGATTGATTTTACTGGTGATTTGCTTGAATCTTTTGTCTATCTCAGTAACTCAATTTTCATCTCTGTCTATTCTGTTTCTAATTTATTCTCTTGATCTACAATCATGCTATTTTGGCCCTCAATTAAATTCTTATAATTGCTTCTTTATTCTCCTGTTCTTTTCTTATCATTTGGTTTTTCTTATTTTATTTATTAACACAGTAGACTGTCTTCACATTTCTTTTCACCTTATTCTTGTTTGGGTAGTATTGTTCAGAACTTACTTTTGCTGTATTATATTTAATTCTTGATACTCTTTCTACTTTCCCTATGAGGACTTGACTTTCTTTTCTGTGATACAGTTTAGAGATGCTTTGTATAGCACAAAGCATGGTAGGAGAAAGGGATTAATCAGAGGAAATGGTATCTAGTATTTGTAACAATACCTAGGCTGTGCTCTCATATCTTATGTTTTCTTCATGTTCTGTACTGGGCTTATCTATTAGGATAAACTATCTGCTGTAGCAAGTAATTCTCAAACCTTGGAGATTTAATACAACAAAAGTTTGTGATAGTTCACTATGTCCTAGTCCAATGAGGATATTGTGGGGGAAGAGAACCATAGTTGTTCAGGGACCAGACTCCTCTTATCTTGTGAGACTATGATCTTCAACCTGTGACTTTTATGGTCATTATGGAAAGGGAAGAGAAAATAGAGGTCTGGAAGTGCCATTCGTAACTTTTGCCCACATTCCATTGGCTGAATCTGTTTCATGACCCCAAGGTAGTTGCAAAGTGGCTTGAAGGTACAGAGAAAAATGTGTGCCCCAGAGGAACATTAGATGAGTTTGGTGAACACAGGTTCACGCCCTGCTTTGGTGATCATAACATAGTTGTGAAGAGTGAGTACCACCAGGCTGCTGATCAGTTCTTCAATCCAGTGTGACTTACCATGGTGAGTTTTCCTTAGTGAACCAGTTTCTCCCATTACTCATTTCTATGACTAAACAAGATGAGTCACTTAGTCTTACTCCAAAAGATAAGTAGTGGAGTGTTAGAGAGAATTCTCAGGGATTTGTTGACTTCATAGTATAGAGGGGTAAGACATAAAATTTCAAGTGCTGTCATGACATCAATGAGCCCCAAAGGCCTTACTGTGAGTTCTCCTGTTCTCACCAGATAGGCCTCCCACCTAACAGGAGAGGCTTCCCACTTGGCTAGTTTCCCTTCCAGCTGGACCAGCTGTGCCACACCTAGTTATCAACCTAATAATTTTACTTCCATGTTAGCCTGAAAAATTTTTCCAACAAGATAATCACATCCTCCAGTGGGAAACAGATGGCACCTCATCCACTTGTTATTAGATCCTGACTCCCACAGCTCTTGTTGGTTCACTATGTTCCTGAGTGCAATCCCTGTGGCCCTGCAGGGCACAGGGTGTCCCCCTCCCCTGGGGTGTGAGTTACATGACTGATAACTGCTATCAGTCACATATGTGCAGTGTTACGTGTCATGTGTTCCACCATCTCATACTATTTAAATTATTTTTTTAAATTTATTCATTTTGAGAGATAGAGAGTGAGCAGGTAGGTGCAGAGAGAAAGAGGGAGAGAGAGAATCCCAAACAGGCTACACACTGTCAGTGCAGAGCCCAACATGGGGCTTGATCCTATGAACTGTGAGATCATGACCCAAGCTAAGACCAAGAGCTGGATGCTTAACCAACTGAGCCACCCAAGCACCCCCATATCATACTATTTAGGTTAAAGGATCTCTCCTTTACCAATGAGATGAATAGAAAACAGAGGGTTAGGAGACTTACCACACTGCATTGCCCAATTTTGCTTCAGTATCTTGTGATTTTTTTTCTCATCATTTTTGTTAAGAACACAATATTAGATGGCACCTGTTTCATTGTCTGGTTTAATTGTGTGGTTTTTTTTGTTCAATTAGTTAAATGTTGTGGAGACACAGTTTTGAAATCACTTTGTTTTGTTTCAAAATTCTTTATAGACAATGATATTGTAGAAAAGTGTAGAAGGGCAAAGTGTAGAAGTAAGGGAAGAGCAGCAGCATTGATATCATTACTGGACGTAAACAAGAGAGAAAGGAGAAAATCTTAAATAAGAATGAGACTATTGTATACAGCATTAGAAAGAGAACAAAAATAACTCATAAGCTTTTAAAAATTGAACTCATTGAAGCTATTAAAGTGTCTGAGCTATATGATGTCATTTTAATTTCATCAGGCTGAAAATTTTTATATTTTTATGAGAGGCCAATATGCTGATGCCATCAAAGACAAACTAGGCCCTCTGAATTCCTCAGAGGACCATACAGAGCAAAAACACCCCTGGGGAAACTCTGTATCCTAGCATCTAACTCTACTTCTGAAGAATAGTTATGTAGCTAGTCATGTATAGAAGTTTGAAAAGCATTAATAGGTCACTCACGAATTAGCATCCTATATTTCTTCATCATATAGCAAGTAAAATCTTAATTGGTGATCTGAGAACTCCTAGCCCCAAATGTCAACCTGCCAACTTACAGTTTCTATCTTAACTTAGTCTTCTTCCACAGGGTCTGGAAAACTATCTGGTCTTCAGTGCTTCAAAGAATAGAGGATTTCAACAGAAAGAATGAGTGGGTAACAATGGTTTTATTATGGAGAAATATTGTTTAAAAAGTTCTTGACTTAAACTAGTTACGACAAGATGCTCTAATTATATTCTTGTATCAAGTACCTAAAATAATAATAATAGGCAATATGTATGAAGCAGTTACAAAATATTAGATTTATTGCTAAGAATTTGAGATGAACTATTATATCTAATACATCAGCAAAAAGTTCGATGCTCTTATTATCTATATTTTGCAGATAAAGAAACTGAGTCTTAAAGAAATTGAGTAAAGAGCCATGGGCATACAATTAACAAGTTCTGTGGCTGAGAATCTAACCTTGGATTTCTGACTCTGCTGTCAGAGCTCTTAACCTAATCTCTGTTAAATATTCTGGGCTGTAGGAAAGAATAGCTGGAACAAAGATTACTTGGGCTATCTGTTTCAAAAATGGTTTCTCTCAAATTCTAACTTAATTGCTAATTTATTAATCCAACAGTTATTTACTGGCTACCGACTTTGGTCTTGGTTAGATATTGTGAATATAAACATGAATGAAAAATAACCCCTTCCATTAAGTAGTTCATGGCCCAATGAAACTGTTAGAAAATAAAGAATTAAAAATATAGCATGGTAAGGACCATCTAGGGACAAGCAAAGAGTGCCAGGTACCCCATAGCTAGCACTGGGGAGGTTTTTATCCCTGGCAGTATAGACACTACCCTATGATTTATCCTTCTTAGAAATTCTAAGAGGTACAGTATTGTCCCTCCCTTTCTTCTTTGCTATTCTTCGTTCCATTCCTTCATCAAATAGTGAACATAATTAAATAAAAATAACCATGAAAGCCATACAATGGTTAAGAGTCAAGTTCACACTGATCTGGACACATCTGCCCCAAATTTCAGATGTGCATAGAGAACTGAAAATATGAGCAAGTCCAATTATTTTCCCTTAGAAGCAGGAAGAAAATGTAGCCCTAAAGGGTGTTAGCAAGAGGAGGGGAGAGAGAATTTTGATTTGGATTTCCTTTTAGTTGAAATGCAACCTTCAGGAAACGTTTGACAACCACAGAAAAGAATTTTATCTAAATAATTTTACTGTCTGTCAGATGTTTTTCAAAGAAAAAAATTCCTATAATCACTTCTTGGAATTGTTTTGGTTTTTCAGCAATTTAAACTCTAATGTTGTCCTGTGTAGAGAATGTCACTATATTCTGAGTGTATATATGTGTGGGTGCCAACACTTTTGTATTTTTTTTGAGGGTGGGAAAGGAAAACAAGTTGAGAAAATTCTTAAATATTCCTTTTTATAAATTTTATTAAAGAATTTTGTTAAACCACTGTCAAAAAATACTGTGTGACTTTGGTCTAGTTGCTTAACCTTTCAGAACCTCGTGTTTTCTCATTTGTACTTCTTAGGTTTGCTGTGAATATTAAATGAGATAATGACTTTGTTTTCTTACTATCTTTCCCTTTATTTTCAACATAGCCCTTACCACCTATCGATACACGGTTTATCAGCTTGTTTGCTTTCCTCTACATTCCAGGAAAGCAGGGGTAGTATCTGCTTTCTTCATTACTATAATCCACATACGAAGAAAGTATTTGGCACTTAGTAACTGACTAAATAAATGACAGCAAAGCACTTAGTATAGTGCTCATTGTACACATTCAATAAAGATGAGTTTTTATGATTATTACCTGACATATATTTGCATTTTGAAAGTGGCAAAGTGGGGCACCTGGGTGACTCAGTCAGTTAAGCGGCCGACTTTGGCTCAAGTCATGATCTCACAATCCGTGGCTTTGAGCCTCGAGTTGGGCTCTGTGCTGACAGCTCAGAACCTGGAGCCTGCTTCAGATTCTGTCTCCCTCTCTCTCTGCCCCTCCTCCTCTCACATTCTGTCTCCTCTCCTTCAAAAATAAATAAACATTAAAAAAATTTTTTTAAGTGGCAAAGCTAGCCTTAGTTACAAGAGAAAATTAGCTAACCTTTGTCTTGTGTGCCCTTGTTTAGTTATTGTCTGCCCATTCCTGTTTCTTTGTTATTCTCAGTTTTGGACTACCCTAAAAGTTATTGGGTGAAAAGTTTACCTTTCACACTGGTATTTAAGAAGAGAAAAATGCCTGCATGCAAAATGACTCTACACCAGAAGGATAAATCCTTAATTGTGTGGTTTGAGATTAGCGGCTGAAACAGTGGAACAAGCAGTGGAGGTATTTGGGGGAGGGGAAGTAATGACTGACTCAGGGAATTTTTGGTCCTAGCACCTCTTTGTATTCTCCAACCCCCACCACACGCCTCTTAAATCACACCAATAACCTGCTACCTCCGGACTGTCACACAGCAGGATGATGTCTTATGGGTTTATAACCTGAACTTTTTCTAGCACGAGATTTGATTGCTTGTGCTGCCTTGAAGAAAATCTCCTAAAGCACAAGCTGGCTAGGGCAGCAGGTGGTCATAATCCTGATGCATGCATGGGGTTTGATGACTTAGGAGCGCTCCTTCCCTTTAACCAAAATTCTGACAAAGATGCCCTCTGAAATCATCTCCTTCTATTCAGTTTCATTGTGCAACGTCAGACATGGCTTAAGTTGCTTTAGGTCATTAACGCAGATGCTGTTTTCTGTATCAGAGAAATATGCAGATACCTTTCTATGGGCTTTCCTATTTAAGCTGTTCATCTATTTTGTTTTGGATACCAGTGATCACGTCTCCAAATGATCTATGTGTAATATTTTCTCTATGGAATATGTTTTATTTACTTTTAGTATTCTTTAAATTCTTTCATTTTGATGAAAATCATTGATTTATAATTGCTTTCAAATGTTTCTTTATCTGATGTAGCTGATGAATTGCTACCAGAGCAGGAAGCTGTAAACAACAACAACAACAACACAGCTTTGTGAGGATGGTCCAAATTCCTAGTAAAGATTAAATGTCTGCTAAGTCAATAGTGGTGAAAATACTATAATACATTATTTGTGAAATGAGACCTAAATTCATACCACTGTCTATTGTAGATTCATATTATTTTAAACAATATGTATCTCTATAATATTCATCTAAAGATTATTTTGTTAAATAAAAGTGTTGCTTATATTCAGCTCTTCTTCCTATACTTTCTCTGTTGAATTTATAAATTATGCTTGATTAAAAGAAAATAATTGCAAAAAAATAAAATGCTCTCTTCAGTTTTCCTGAATGGTTCTACTGATACTAGGATGATGGTAATGCCATTTGCCCAATCAACATTTTTTTCCCTCTTTCATCCTGGAAGAAGGCTGTTATATTAGGATATTTGTCTCTATTTTTTCCTGTGTGCGTTAAAAAAAATTCCCAAATGCCTTATAGAAACAATGTTATTTTGTGAGTGTGTTCAGTTTAAAATAGCACTCATATCAATTTCCTGCCCAAGTACCATAATTATATGGCAAAATTTGATTTTTGTGATTTAAAGTTTGTTGTTATTATCCCCATTTTTGCAGATTCAGTCTTACAGCTTCAAATTCATAATGTCTGGTAACTATTTAAATAACGAAAGAGAGGGGCACCTGGGTGGCTCAATGGGCTAAGCTTTTCTGACTTTTGGTTTTGGCTCATGTCAAGATCTCACTGCTTCTTCGTGGGTTTGAGCCCCCATCGGGCTCCATGCTGGCAGTGCAGAGCCTGCTTGGGGTTCTCTCTCTCTGCTCTTCTCCCACTTGTGCTGTTTCTGTCTCTCAAAATAAATAAACTTTAATAAATTAATTAATAACAAATGAGAATAATCATAGAGCAGGATTATCATTTCTTTAATTCTATATATCAAACTTCCCTTAATTGCTTTGGAAGCCACATAAACCACTGAGTCCTGTGTAACATTATTTTACAAGTAAAACATGTTAGTCTTTTAAAATTGTTGTTCTCTCTCTCAGATCACTTGCTCTGGGGAAAGCTGACTGCCATGTCCTGGGGAATCTTCAGAATCTCTGTGGAGAAGCCCATATGGTGAGGAACTGAGGTTTTTAGATAATATCCAGTGACAACTGAGGCCTCCTGCCAAGAATGACATGAGTGACCTTGGAAATGGGTCTTCTAACCTCAGCCCTACTGATATCTTCATTGCAGCTTCATGAGAGACCCTGAACAGCCACCACCCAGCTAAGTTGATCTTGAATTCCTGATCAACAGAAAGTGAGATAATACATATTTATTGTTTTAAACCACTAAGTGTTGGGGTAATAACTTATGCAGCCATAGATGACTAATGTAGTGTAGCACCAACAAGAGATGGCTTCCATAGAAATGGTGGCATGGCATGCTTGAGCTAAAACAGCATGAGTGAGTTCATCCTCACCCCTTAGGGCTTTTTGGTTAACCACTAAGATCTGAAAGAGGAACCCAGGGCTAGAGTTATGGAGCCTGTAGCAGGGTCTGCAGGATGGATTAGCCATGCCAAGGCAATGGACTGCATGTTACACCAGATGAGGACAGTATGGGAAAAAAGTGAGACAAAAGCAATGCCCAAGGTCAAGTAGCCCAAGTTTACCCTCACTGAAGTCACACCAGAGAGAGCTCAGAGCAGCCTTCCTCTCCCACAGTACAAGACAAATATCTCAGGAGCTTAAAAAATATTAGAAACTTTACATAGGAGTAAGGGGTGCAAAGGAGAAGAGAAAGATGAGATAGTCATAGAAAACTGAGTTTTAAACTAAAAGTGATTAAGTTACCTTGAATTGGCAAGAATGAACTTTCTACCACAGATGCAGTTTAGGGCTTGAGAGTAAAATTAATTTCAGTTGTGGAGAAATAAATATAATTTATAGACTCTTGAAGTATTTGTAGTTACAAATCTTCACACCCACTATTTCACAATTGATAGGAACATCTTTATTCCAGAGCAAGATAAAAGAAATAGATCATTGGTGTCACAGAAGAGCAATACCAATTTTCTTTGTTCAGAGAGACTATGTAACTGAATTATTTTTGGGAAATAAGTAATTTTGGAGAACAAGATCTCTTGCTTTGTGATAATGATGGCTAATACCTATGATGTAGTCACAATGTTTCAGGGAGTTGTTCTTACCAAACATTAAACTCATTCTGTTCTAACAACAGATCTGTTGGGTGCTTATTACCATCTGCCTCATTTAAAAATGGGGAAACTAAGTCACAGGAAGAGCAAGCAAACTGCCAAGGGTCATAGCCAGTCTGATTCTGGAGTCTATGAACTTAACCACTGCCTTCTCATGCTCCTCAGGATCTATCTTATATTTCTTCAAATACTTTATTTCCAGGACATCAAGTTTATGGTGAGCACTTTGACTAAGTTGGAAAAGTGTAAGATTTGAACTCAGATTTAATATGGATTCTCTTGGTAACACTAGACAAAGAGCTTATTGGCTGGTGTCTAAAATAGGATTGATTGCATTCATTTATATGCATAGATATTTATGGAGATTATACAGATTATCCAGATATGAGTATCTGGATTTTACTTGAAAGGTGAATAGCATTAGGTGTCCTGGCTGTGGAGTGGAGAGCCACACATACCTTTAAGTACTGGCTTGTAAACATGTAATCAGAAGATCTGGTGCTGCCTGAGAATCCAGAGCAGGTTTTAAATAGCTTACAGAGAGCTCAGCTGGTCTTTCCAAGTCCAAGTTATCAAAAATAGTTTCCTAGTTTATGTGTGTGACCTTCCCTGGCCACAGAAACTGAACCATAAAGACTATTCTGCCTTTGCCTGTCTCTGGAGGCAAGAGCAAAATTCTACTTTTTCAAATATGAACTATACTTTAAAAATCTAATCACAAACATAGGGTTCGCATACAACCCTGTGAGGCCCATGGATTTCCCTGAATTCAGTGGAATCACTCTTTCTACAAAAGTTTTCTAAGATAAAGAATAAGGCCAGGCCCTCAGTGGCCAAGTCTTGCCTCCATTAGAATATTTAGCCGGAATCAGAGACAGCCATAGAGAGAGGCCTGAGGATTCCTCTATAGACAACTTAAGAAACTCTGATATTGTTCATTAACTTGTTTTACCTAACTTGTCTAATGATTTACTGGAAGAAGTACTAATACAATTCAATGGCTTTGCTCACTTCTTCTTGGTAGGTTTGGAAGATAGTTTCCAGCATTTCTAAATCTATTTTATGAACTTTTCCCTGAGAACAGTTCTGACCAACATCTGTATGTGAAACCAGTGGAGAAGAAGAAAAATGATTGCAGTGCTGAGATACTTTCTAGAATGCTAATCATGTGGAAATATTATAAAACATGAAAAAGAAATGAAATAAAACTGAGGATAAATATTCAAAATACTTAGGAACCAAACTTTGGCATTATTCTCCACTTAAAAAAAATAATCCTACTTTGGTCCAAAAAAAAAATATGTTTCAATGTTCTTTTCTATAAAAGGATTTCTAAGTTCCCATCTGGTAGAACTTGGTATATTCATATGAAATACTGGGTCTTGATCTTCTAATACCATTGTTAATCAACAAGGGACTTGTTTTAATTTTCTAGGTGAGTTGGTTGGAATTTAACACTTTATTTTGCTGATAGATATTTTCCTAGTAGACACAGATGTTGAGGGAAAGCTAGTTCTCATTGAAAGAGGTTTGCAGCGCTAGGTATAATTGGCACTTGGGGAACCTGAAGGTTAACCTACTTTCTAGAATATTTATTTCTTTTAAAATAAATTTCTTATAATTTATTATGGAACTCTTGAACTTGATTTACTTCATAGTTAGGATCTTAGCAGAAAGAATTAAAAACAGATCTTAAAAAACTATTGCAGACAACTGTTGGTTGGCAGATCCAACAGTTCTTCCTACCCCCAGAGTTGGAGAAATTTTATGAATATTCTTGATTCTCTGGCAAAAGAGACATGTGAGGGAGCGCTGCCACTCTTCTCTTCCTCTTGCCCTTGTTGCTGGCACTATGCCCAAGCTCTAGCAGTCATCTTGTGACCGTTAGAAACCTTGACAGAGGTTAGCCACTGAATTGATGTCTACCTCAGTTCTCCTCTGATGCAAGCAGAAAGATGATTATATTTTTAAAAGCCACTCAGATTTCTTATAATTTGATTCATATGTACTCCTAACTCATACAATAAAATACAATTATATCAAATGTCACTATACCAAAGACTTAGAAGATGATGATATTGAAGCCCAACTGGACATTGTCCCATTTTTTTCAATGCAATGAAAACTTTCCAGACAAATTTCAAAACTGAAAAGTGCATTTACTAATAGTTTTCCATTTCCCCTTTCCATTCACTATTTTTCAAAAATGTTTTTTTTTGGGGGGGAATGAGCAGGGGAGGGACAGAAAGAGGGGGGGATAGAGTATCTGAAGCAGGCTCTGTGCTGACAGAAAGCCCAATGCAAGGCTCAAATTCAAGAATCATGAAATCCTGACCTGAACTAAAGTCAGATGCTCAACCAACTGAGCCACTCAGGCACCCCTCCATTTACCATTTTTGTCTTTTTAAGTCTAATTGTTAAGTACCACCTCATATGAACTGGACAAATTGTATTTGTTTTGTAGGCAGTGGTTTTTATAAATTGGCCATTTCCCTCAAAACATTATTATAAATCAATATAAAATGAAAGAAACTTTGAAAGAACTCCTGACATTTGAATAGTAAAATTTAATTAATAGCAAAAGGATAAATTAGATCTCCTTTCTTTCCCCATCCTTTCTTTTTTATTTCTTTCTCTCCAACTCTTTTCTTCCTCTCTCAGTGTTTTCTTTAATCTTCTCACTCTTCATATTTCTATCTTTCTTTGATTACCAGTGTAATGTGATATATTTTTTCATAAAGAATATCAATATTTTTCTTAGTACTTTTGTCTCATTTTTTCCTTATGCATTTTGTGGAGATTTTGCCAACATGTTATACAACAGAACCAGTAATGGAAAAATTAAAAAAATTTTTAGTTTCAAATAATTTTCCCCCATTTTTTTCTGTAGAAATACAATCATTTAAAGCACATGCCATTACGTCACAGTTGTGGATTTTTGATCCAAACCAAAATATGAGATCACAAATGATAATTATATTGGATTATTTACCAATATTTTTCCACTCACATGTAAAAAAAATACTGTGTTTTTTAATGTTATACCTACTGGCTAAATGATATAACTCCATTGGTGTCTGAGAAACAAGATAGGATTAAGTAATATAATTTGGTGTGTTTAAGTGTTTTATACTGAACAGGATCAGAAAAAAAATGCTTAATACTCAGTAAAACATATTGAAAGTAAGTTTATACCATTTCCCTGCACAAGAACAGCCACTTAGACAGTATATTAATAAGAGAAACAAAACAGAACATATTTTCCAGTTTTCACTAAATTCAAGAAAGCTTAGAATAATGCATGGAAACAATATTTCTCTGCTCATATTAATTTGAAAACCTGAACAGACATTATTTAACCAGAATCCAAAGTTCAGGGGCAAGATTGCTGAAAGATCTCTAATTTTAAAATCACTGTTTGTAGAAGTAAACCTTTGTTCCCAGTCTGTAAATTATTAAAATGAGTATATAATGAGTTCCCAGGTCTCCTCATTAAATCTTCTCGTACACGCGATGAGCTGTTTCCTGGTGCGTCTCACTCTCTGGTACTTCATTACTAGCGATAGTGCTGGCACTTTCAGATTTATTTCCAAAGGATACACAGGGATTCAATGGCTGCCAGAACTTGTCTTCATGCAAATGACAGGCCAACTGTTCTGCCACATTCTCTAAAAGTTAAAGTTTGAGAACCTCAGTGGAGGGCAGAGTTCTGACTTTAGAAGCTTTTCAAATGTCCATTCCTTTATTATCTGTATAATTCACTTTGGTTTTTGTCTCAAAGTCCTTATTTTGCCTGAGGCAGAAATGTTAGGTTAGTCATTTTGAAGTAAAAATAAATTGAGTGGTTTTTCAGTCATTGAATTTTGAAATTTAATTATGTTTAGGATATTCCCCTCCCCTCCCCTTCAGTTTTTTCTTGCTATCCTTTCCCCTGGGTGGATTTTTCACTTTTAAGAGCTCATGCATATGCCACTGTAGGTGGCATGAGAGAGAGCTATTTCATCCAGGTCTTGATTTGTTCAGTCCCAAACTGGATCCTTACTTTCTATATAGTAATTTATCCTATCAGATTCATGGAAAAAACAAGTATGGCAACCTGGGTAAAATGCAGCACTATCTTGGCATCTCCTCTGCTTCATAGCACTGATGATCCCTGAGCCCATTCTTATCATTTCTCTTTTGAGAATGGCTCCCATAGGCCCTGTTGGATGCACCCCTTCTTCATCCCAATTGTAGGACATCTGCAAGGGTAACAGTGAGTTAGCTTCCATGACACATGTGAGGACAAAAGGAACTTTTAGAGTCCTTTCTGCATCCCACAGGTACCATAGGTATCTTGGGATGGTGTGATGTCTTTTTCATGCCTAATTGTGCTACACTACCATGTCTAGTTCCCCATCTTTTTTCTATTTCCTTGAGGGTACAATAGTCTCCTGACTTTCAGAGATCCCAAGGCTTTTTATCTTGATGAGGTCCCAGTAGTTCATTTTTGCTTTTGTTTTCCTTGCCTCTGGAGACATGTCAAGTAAGAAGTTGCTGAAGCTGAGGTCAAAGAGGTTTTTTCCTGTTTTCTCCTTTAGGATTTTGACGGCTTCCTGTCTTACATTTAGGTCTTTCATCCATTTTGAGTTTATTTTTGTGTGTGATGTAAGAAAGTGGTCCAGGTTCATTCTTCTGCATATCACTGTGCAGTTTTTCCAACACCATTTGCTGAAAAGACTGTCTTTTTTTTCCTTGGATATTCTTTGCTGCTTTGTCAAAGATTAGTTGGCTATATGTTTGTGTGTCCATTTCTGGGTCCTCTATTCTGTTCCACTGATCTGAGTGTCTGTTCTTGTGCCAGTACCATACTGTCTTGATGATTACAGCTTTGTAATACAGCTTGAAGTCCAGAATTGTGATGCCTCTAGCTTTGGTTTTCTTTTTTGGCATTACTTTGGCTATTTGGGGTCTTTTCTGGTTCCATACAAATTTCAGGACTGTCTGTTCTAGCTCTGTTAAGAATGCTCATGTTATTTTGATAGGGATTATATTGAATATGTAGATGCTTTGGGTAGTACCGACATTTTAACAATATTTGTTCTTCCAATTCCTGACCAAGGAATGTTTTTCCATTTCTTTGTGTCTTCTTCAATTTCTTTCATGAGCTTTCTGTAGTTTTCATTGTGTAGGTCTTTCACCTAGGTATTTTATGTTTTTTGGTGCAATTGTAAATGGGATTGATTCCTTGATTTCTCTTTCTGCTGTTTCATTATTGGTGTATAGAAATGCAACCAACTGGTTTTTTTTTAATGTTTATTTATTTTTGAGAGAGAGAGAGAGAGAGAGTGCAAGCAGGGGAGGAGTGGGGGAGGGGTTACAGAGGATTCAAAGCGGGCTCTGTGTTGACAGCAGGGAGCCTGATGCGGGGCTTGAACTTATGAACCGTGAGATCATGATCAGAGCTGAAATTGGAGGCTCAACTGACTGAGCCACCTAAGCACCCCAAGTTTTAGTTAGTATAAATGTTGCTATAAGTATTTTTGTGTAAGTCCTTGTGCTGATAAATATTTTCATTTTGCTTGGGTTTAGGAGTAGAATTGCTGGGTTAAATGGTAGTTTAATGTTTAACATTTTGAGAAATGACCAAACTGTTTTCCAAAATGACTGCATTATTTTACATTTCCATCAGCAATGTAGGAAGGTTCTTGTTTATCCACATCCTTGACAATGCTTGTTATTGCCTGCCTGATTTATTATAGCCATTCTGATAGGTGTGAAATGATACCTCATTCTGATTGTAACTTGCATTTCCTTAATAATTAATATTATTCAGTATCTTTTCTTGTGCCATTTTTATATTAACCATTCATGTATCTTTTTTGTAAATGTCTGTACACATGTTTGCCTATTTTTGATGGGCCATCTTCTTATTATTGAGTTATGAGCATTCTTCATAAATTCTGGGTGTAAGTCCTTTATTGGGTATGTGTTTTGAAAATATTTGCTTCCTGTCTATTGCTTGCCTTTTCATTTTGTTATTGGTGTGTTTGAAGTGCAAAAGATTTAATCTTTAGTGAGGTCCATTTCAACAATTTTTTTTTATTATGAACTGTGCTTTTGGTCTTTGTCTAACACAGGTCTTGAAGGTGTTCTTCTATATATTCTTCTGAATGTTTTATTACTTTAACTCCTACATTAAGAATATGATCCATTTTGAGTTAATTTTTGTTTATAGTCTGAGAGGAAGGTCTAAGTCAATCTTTTCATATGTGGATATCTAAAGGTCTCAGCACCATTCATTGAACAGACTATTCTTTCACTTAATGAATTGCTTTGGCACCTTTGTAAAAAAAAAATCAGTTGACTAAAATAGAAAGCTTTATTTTGCAGTCCTCAATTCTGTTCCAATAATCTATATAATTACATTTTTACATACCAGTACAAGACTACAAGACTGTCTTGACTACTCTATCTTTTTTAAGTTTTTTTTAAAGTTTATTTATTTTGAGAGAGAGAGAGAGGCAGAGCACATGAGCAGGGGAAGGGCAGAGAGAGGAGAGAGAAAATCCCAAGCAGGTTCCATGCTGTCAGCATGAAGCCTGATGCAGGGCTCTATCTCTCTAACCATGAGATCATGACCTGAGCCAAAATCAAGAGTTGAATGCTCAACCAATTGAGCCACCCAGGTGCCCCATTTGTTCTTATTTTTCAAAATTACTTTGACTATTTTAGGTGTTTTGCATTGTCATACAAATTTTAGGATTTGCTTGTCAATTTCTGAAAAAAAAAATGCCTGCCAGAGGTTTTTCCTACTGATATGTATTTGGCAGATAATATTGTGTAAATTTAAGGTGTGCAACATGTTAATTTGATATATTTATATATTTTAATATGACTGCCATTGTAGTCATAATTAGCATCTCTATCACATTACAGAATTTTGATAGGGATTGTGTTGAACCTATAGATCAATTTGGGAGAGAATTGCCATCTTAACAATATTGACTCTTCTAATTCATAAACCCAAAATGCCTCTCTCTATTGATTTAGGTCTTCTTAAATTTACTTCAGCATGGTTTTATGATTTTCAGTGTATGTTTTGCACTCTTTTGTAAAATTTATTCTTAAATTTTATTCTTTTTAGTGCTGTTGTGAATAAAGTTATATTCTTAATTTTGTTCATATATAGAAATACAACTGATTTTTGTATATTGATTTTCTATCTAGCAACTTTGCTCTACTTTATTTTTAAGAAAAATTTTTAATGTTTATTTTTATTTTTGAGAGAGACAACATGAGCAGGGGAGGGACAGAGAGAGAGGGAGACAGAGACTCTGAAGCAGGCTCCAAGCTCTGAGCTGTCAGCACATAGCCCAATGCAGGGATTGAACCCATGAGCCATGAGATCATGACCTGAGCCAAAGTCAGATGCTTAACTGAGTGAGCCACCCAGGTGCCCAATGCTGTAATCTTTAATTAATAGAGTTTATTTTTTAGAGCAGTTTTAGGTTTACAGGAAATTGAGCAGAAAGTACCGTTCCCTCGCACCTCCTCTACCTATCACCTTCCCACCCTTCCTACAATTTTCCCTATTATTAGCAATTTGTATTAGTGTGATACACTTGTTATACTTGATGAGCTAATATCAATGCATTATTATTAACTAAGGTTCATAGTTTATATTAGGGTTCATTTTGTGTTGTACATCCTTTTTTTTTTTTAAGTTTATTTACTTATTTTGAGAGACAGTGTGAGGACTGAGGCGGGGGGCACAGAGAGAAGGAGAAAGAAAATCCCAAGCAGGCTCCAAGCTCAGTGCAGAGCTGTATGCAAGGCTTGATCTCACAACTGCGAGTTCATGACCTGAGCCGATATCAAGAGTTGGTCACTTAACGGACTGAGCCACCAAGGTGCCCCCTCCTTTTTTAAATTCAGTTTTTTAATTTAATTGACACATAATATTACATTAGTTTCAGGTATTTTTTGGGTTTTTACAAATACATTTGCCATTATAGTATCATACAAATAGTTTCACTGTTCTAAAATTTCCCCTGGGTAGCTTTTTCCCTCCAAATTCCTAAGATAATTTTTTTTTACTGTCTCAGTAATTTTGCCTTTTCCAGAATGTTTGTTGTAACTTTGTAGAATTAGCATTTGTTACATACAGTCCTGTGGTGTTAAATGGTGAGCCCTGGTTTAACAAAAGACCACAAAGGAATTCAAATTGAGAAGTTCAAGGGCACTTGGGTTGCTCAGTCAGTTAAGTATCCAACTCATGATCTCAGCTCAGGTCTTGATCTCAAGGTCGTGAGTTCAAGCCCCACACTGGACTCCATGCTGGGTGTGAAGTCTTCTAAAAACAAAACAAAAAGACAAATAGAAAAGTTTATTACTCATAGGCCATGGAGGAAGTACACAGCCTCCCTTGAGGGACCACATGGAGTAGTCAAGGCAGAGTGTAGAAAGAGAGTGGTAGGATCTGGGAACATGCCTTTATTAAGGTCCAGGGGTGGAGTGTTTTGGGGTTCCCAGGCTATGGCCAGATTGGTCATTCATACTAAAACAACAGGGTTTTGATAAGATACACAGTGTCTTATCTAAAGGGGGCACAAGGTTCAGGGGAGACTTTATCACAAGGGCTGTTGGGGAAGTTGTATCAGGAACTTAAATTTAGTTGTGACTTTGCAGATTGTTATATGGGACATGTGCTTGCATGAGGGTCTGTTGTCAGTTTAAAGCCCCTGAAGGCCACTTGGCAAACAAAATGGATTGGCAAACAAAATTGCTGAGCCAGCAATAGCATGGAGTAACTTAGTTAAATTCTCAGCAGTCATATAGTTGGAATCATGCAGTATGTAGTCTTTTTAGATTGGCTCCTTTCACTTAATATTATGCATTTGAGATTTCTCCATGTCTTATTTCTTTCAATCACTGGATAATATTCCATTGTATTAATATACTACAGTTCGTTTATTCTTTCACCTATTGAAGGATATTTTGGTTGCTTCCAAGTTACGTAAGTTATGAATAAAGCTTCACGTATAGATTTTTGTGTGGAGGTAAGATTTCAATTCATTTGGGTAAATATCAAGGAGTGCAATTCCTGATATATGGTAGGTCAATATTTAGTTTTTTAAGAAACTGTCAAGTTATCAAACTGTCTCCAGTGTGGCTGTACCAGTTTTTTGATTTCCACCAGCAATGAATGAGAGTTCTGTTGCCCTATATCCTTACCAGCATTTGGTGTTGTCAGTGCTCTGGATTTTTGCCATTCTAATAAGTGTGTAGTATTATTTTAATTTGCAATTCCCAAATGATATATTATGTGGAGGATCTTTTCATATGCTTACTTGCCATCTGCATGTCTTATTTGATAAGACATCTGATCACTTCTTTTTTCTTTTTAAGATTTATATTTTTAAGTAATCTCTACACCCAATATGGGGCTGGAATTCTCAATCCCGAGATGAAGAATTGCACGCTCCTCCAAATGAGCCAGCCAGGCGCCCCTCTTTTCTCACTTTTTACTTGGGTTGTTTGTTTTTTTATTGATGAGTTTAAAGAGTTCTTTGTATATTTTAGATATAAGTTCCTTATCAGATATGTGATTTACAAATATTTTCTCCTGAGGTTAAGTTTTGTGAAAGGTCTCTGGATTTTTTTTTTCACTTGCGTGTCTAATTTTTCCAGCACTATTTGTTTAAAAGATTCTGTTTTCTTTATTGAATTGCTTTTGCTTCTTTGTCGACTATCAGCTGATTATATTTGTGTGGGTCTATTTCTGGACTCTCTATTCTGCTCCTTTGAACTATTTGTCTATTCTTTTGCCAATACCATACAGTCTTGATTACTGTGGTTTCCTTCTGTTTTTGATTTCTAATTTAACTCCATTTGTATGACTTAAATCCTTTTATTATTAATACTTATTTCATGGCTTAACATATGGTCTATTCTAAGAATGCTCCAAGTGTGGTTGAAAAGAATTTGTATTCTGCCCTTAATGGGTGTTAAGTCAAGTAGGTTGATGATATTTTTTTAAGCTGTGTATATTCTTGCTGATTTTCTTTCCAGTTTTCCTATCAACTTTTGAAAGCAGAATATTGAACTCTACAACTATTGTTGATTTTTCTATTTCTACCTCTAATTCTATCAATTTTAGTTTCATATATTTGGGACTCAGTTGTTAGGTGTTTATAGTTTATTGTTTGTTTCTACTAAGTTGATTCTTCCATCATTATAAAATATCTTTCCTATCTAGTAGCAACTTTTTCTTAAAGTCTGTTTTGTCTTTTATTAGTACAGCCTCTCCACCTCTTATTTTGGGTACTGTTAGCATTACATTTTTTTTCTATCTTTTTACTTTTAACCTATTTTTTTAAATATAAGGTGTTTTTTTATAGATACACACACATATATATGTATATGTATATATATGTATATGTATATATATGTATATGTATATATATATATAATTGGATCATATTTTTTTTATTAGTCCATTCTACATGTTTCTGCATTTTAGATCAGGGCATTTAATTCTTTATATTTAATGTACTACACATAAGTAGGTTTTATGCCCTCCATTTCACTATTTGTTTTGTGTTCTGTATGTATTTTTTACCCCTATGTTTCTCCATTACTGCCTTCTGTTGTGTTAAATAGATATTTTCTAGTGTACCATTTAAATTACCTCCCCCCCCCCTTTTTAAAAAATATTTTACTATGCATCTGTGGGTGTAGCACATCTGGCAAGTCACAAGGGCACCATCCTCTGGATCAGTGCCCTGCAAAGGTCCCTGGTGCTGGGAAAGAACCAGAGCTATGTGCTTGGAGGATCTGCAGTAGGCTTGGACACGGGGATGCCAAACACACCCTACAATATCTTCCATGGTCTCTGCTCCATTGTTGTTCTCCTGGGCTTCATGGCTTAGCCTCCATTCACTTGACCTTTGAAGGAGATGGAGCTCAAGCTGGCTCCAAGGGAAGAGGAGAGAGGGAAACTGCAAAGTCAGTTCACCCTATGCCACCCTTGCTCAGATACCAGGGTCACACTGTGCCTCTTTTACTCTTTTCTTAAAGTTATTTTCTTATGGTTGCCTTGGGTATTATAACTAGCCTCCCAATTTAAAGTAATCTAGCTTAGATTAATATTAACTTAATTTCAATAGTATACAGAAATTTGCTTTAATACAGCTCCATTTCCTCCCTTCTCCTATGTGATATTTTCATTATACAAATTATAGCTTTATACATTATAAGACCATCAATACAGGTTTATTTTAATTGCTTTATACAGTTGTCTTCTAAATCAGACAGGAAAGAAAAAAGCTACAAAAATTTCATTTGTATTACTTTTCTATATTTATCTATGTAGTTACCTTACTGAAACTCTATTTCTTCATGTGGATTTCAGTTACTCTCTAATGTTTTTTTGTTTTAGACTGAAAGACTCCCATTAGGACAGAAACAATGGTTGTGAATTCTTTTAGCTTTTGTTTACAGTGGAGTATCTTAATTTTTCCCACAATTTTGCAGAATATTTTGCTGGATGTAGAATTCTTGGTTGATGGTCTGCCCCTCAATCCCCAAGCACTTTAAATATGTCATCCCATTGCCTCTGGCCTCTGTAGGATGGGAGTAGGCCAAGTTTTAAAAATCCACAAAGTTCAGATGTTTTTCTTGAATACATTCTCCTCAGATTGCTACACATCTTGGATTAGTTTCTAAACTAAAGAAAAGGTTGATTTTGACAAATTTATTTATTATTTATTTATTTATTTATTTTTGAGAGAGAGAGAGAGAAAGAGAGAGAGAGAACAGTGGGGGAGGGGCAGAGAGAGGGAGACAGAAGATCCAAAGCAGGCTGTATGGCTGTCAGCATGGAGCCAGTCATGGGGCTCAAACTCATGAACTGTGAGATTATGATGTGAGCTGAAGTTGAAAGCTTAACCAACTGAGCCACCCAGGTGCCCTAATATCATATTTATATTTAAGTCAAGGCTACAAAAAGTATACTTTAGACATTGCGATCATGAACTGTGGAATAAGATAGGACTGGAGGCACATGAATTGGATATATTCCTTAACTTCCATAAGCCTTTTTTTGCATAACTGTACAATTGAGTTAATGATGTACACTCAATAAGATTGACAACTTTTGACCTGCCATCATGACAGACCTTCTCCTAGTGGGTCAATTAGAGAAAAAGAACAATAAAGATAAAAAGTAATGACACTGCAAGCTCTTCAGGGTGGCACGTCACTGTAAGATTGAATGTCCTTCAAAATGTCTCCCCTGCTGTTCCCAGTCTCCTGTTTCTTAAGTTATGTGTAAGAAGGCACACGCATGGCAGTTTCTCATTAGCTTTCTAGTTTCTGTTCAATGGCTGAGTTCACCTATATATATGCTATGTGGAAGATATTCCTTTAAGCACTGCAAAAGCGGTGTCAGTGAGCCTAATAGTGGATGATTTGCATATTTTCCCTTTTGTTTTAGTAGTTCCACATAGAATTTTCAAGTGTATCCCCTTCAGACCAGGTGTACTATTTAAAGAGTGCTTCCCCTGAGTTTGGAGAATCTCTGATAGTCCTGAGAAAGCCAAAATGGGGATTTATACCCCAGACCAAGTCTCTTGTTTTACATTCTTCATTTTTAGAATCACAAACATACCTGAATACTGTAGGACTCCAGGAATGTGTGAGATGGCATAATCTTTTGTCTTTGTATCAATCAAAGCAACAGAACGAGTAGAACTTCCAATATCTTTGTCTATTTATCTATATCTACATTTGTATCTATTTATCTATTTATATATCCTTAGCCATGTCTATATCTGAATCTCTCTCTCTCTTTATCTAATCACATACCTATGTTATTACAAGTATTTGTTTGCTATAGAGATTTGACTTGATGCAGTTGTGGGAGCTGCTGGGAAGTTGCAGTTCAAGTAATCCAAATGGAATGATGAGTGTAAAAATAAGGGAAAACAAGAACAGTCTGAAACATACAGGCTTGAGTTGGAGCCCATGGGAACGAGCTGAAATCTGTGCCAATTCTCATTACCACTAACCTTGATGGTGCAGCTATATTGCAGAAGTTGGGGTCCTTCATCACTGAGCTAAAGACACACCTGAAGTTGGTGAAGCTGAAAAAAGATCTTGGTGAAGGTGGAGCACTTGAAGGCTTGATCATCATCTCACTAGTGAAGTAAGCCAGCAGATACATGATAATTACAGCAAAGAGGTAGGCCATTGTATAGAAGACAATGTAAGTTGTAACAGAAAAATTGCACAAAATACTTATTAAAAATGGCAGGACAGGGCCACTTGGCTGGCTCAGTCCATAGAGCATGTGACTCTTGATCTCAGGGTTGTGAGTTTGAGATCCACATTGGGTGTAGAGATTACTTAAAAATAAAATCTCTAAAAAAATGGCAGGACAAAAAAAATGGCAGAACAGATTATATTCAAGCTACTGCAATAGGAAAAAGAAAGACTTCAATCTAGAACTGAGCCTAATCCCAAATATAACAAAAATAGCTGAGGATTCTGCCAATGGGTAGAATGAGGGGGTCCGTGGATGGAAAATAACTAAGAGGAACTTGATTAGATATCAAGGGTGTGGGCGTTCTTGTTAAACTATTCTGAACAGACCAGGGATGCAGCTTAGTTGAGAAGAGGGCTCAACAGAGCCTGACTCAAGTTTGGTCAAGGAGGGGTTCCTTGTCAATATTAACTATCAAAATAACTGCTGTTACACTTGTGTACTTCAAATCTCATAAAAGAATTGTCCTGATGGTCCGATCTAACTGAGAAATTTGGGAAATGTAGTTCAGCTTAGCCAAAGTGACATACTGCAGAACTACTACACTCCTATTTGGAGAAATGGTTCTTCCTCAGGTCTTATTCTCCTGTGGTGAGATTCAGGTCAAGGGTAATGGATTCCCTCACTGTCTCTCCTTAAAACAATAGGTCGATGGGATATTGATGGGCAGGGCATTGGCTAACTCTGTCTCCTATTTCTACTTTGTGTGTTTTTTTTTCCATGAGTTGAATTATATTTTACTTAAAAAAAAACATTTTATTATGATAAGAACAATTAATATGAGATCTATCCTCTTAACAAATTTTCAATGGACATTATTGTTGACCACAGGTAACTGTGGTACAGCAGATCTCTAGAGTTTATTCATTTTATTTAGCTTAAACATTATGACTATTGATTAATAACTCTGCATTTCCCCCTCAGCTCCTGGCCACCACTTTTCCAGTCTTTGATTTTATAAATTTGGCTATTTTAGATACCTCATATAAGTGAAATCATGTAGTACTTGTCTCTCTGTGTCTGGTTTACTTCTCATTCTTTGCTTCTATCTTAAGGTAAGCTTTCTGGTCTCCTTCCCTCACCCCCAGGTCTTTGCTCTCTGGTATAGGATGAGAGGCGTGGTTTCATTTGGGAGGGAACCTGGTCATGTTTATTGAGATCTATACAGAGTTATCAATGGATTTTCTTGGATGCAATCTGCCAGAAAATGGCCACAACCAAAGCAAAAACATAAATAATTTCATTTTCATTTACTCTTAACGGATAATTGGGAAATGATTTACTTCCAAGGCTGGGGGTGTGCCCCAAGCTTATAAGGCTTTGGAGATACTCA
Source organism: Cryptoprocta ferox (assembly GCA_028646485.1). Classification (NCBI taxonomy): domain Eukaryota; kingdom Metazoa; phylum Chordata; class Mammalia; order Carnivora; family Eupleridae; genus Cryptoprocta; species Cryptoprocta ferox. Next base: position 46,211,174 of record CM053569.1, read on the forward strand.
GAACAATGCTTTGCATTGTAAAGTCAATATATATAAGAGCGGCTAAGGCCCAGGCCTTGCTCAGATATTCAGAAATTTCCATCCCTCTGTCTGTGGGGTCAGGCTTTCTCCGATACTTCCTGTTCACATCTTTCTGAATGTGACCCAGGCTACAACAATGACGGCTGTTTAAAGGACAGTCTTGTCATGCTGGCTATTTCACTTTCCCACCTTGTTAATTGGCTTCCATGAGCCTGATGAAAGGTAAATACTTTGTATCTTGAGAGTATGATGGTTAAAAATGGAAGGAAGAGGAAGTAGATTAAGTAATAGGAAAGTAAGTGAGATAATTCCTCATTGTTTATGGGAGGAAATCATTAGAAGCTTTCTAAAGTTGAGTTATTTAAGAATAAAAGTCTTCTCATATTATTTAGAGTTATGAAGGCAACTACCAAAAAGAACTAAAATCATACATGAATGGTTGTTTCCAGAGGAAAGAATTGGAAATGTGTTTGGCAAGGAGTGAAGTAGAGCAAAACCCTGTTTTTTTTGTTGTAATACCCTGTTTTTTGAAATTCCCTTTTTTCCATCTGAATGTATTATTTTGATAATAATTAAGAAACAAGTCAAACTAAACACTTCCCAGTAACTTTACACTATTTTACTTGGATGCATCACATATATTTTGTTAATGATTGAAAATAGGCTCTATTTAACAAGGTGGAACAAAAAGGACAGAACTGTTCTATTTCAGAGAACCCAAGAATATCGTTTCCAGCACTATGGGCAGGAAAATTCAAAAATTTTAATTTATATACATTTTGATATGTTTTAAAAAATACTTCAACTACAATGGATAAAGAAAAGATACAATTCAAGAGAATGTTTGGATATTGCTGGGGCACAAGTTTTTTAATCATTAATGTAATTGGGGTAGGAATTTTTGTGGCCCCCAAAGAGGTGCTGAAATACTCTTGCATGAATGTGGGGCTCTCCCTGTGTATTTGTACTGTCTGTGCCCTGTTGTCCATGATGACCACTCTCTGCTCAGGAGAAACAAGTATGACCTTCCCACGCAGTGGAGCTCACTACTATTTTCTCAAAAGATGTTTCTGCAACTTGATCTCTTTCCTGAATCTCTGGACAAGCTTGTTTCTGATGCCAGGGTTAGCTGCCAGCCAAACCCTACTCCTCCCCGAGTACAGCATCGAGCCTTTTTATCCCAGCTGCTCTGCTCCAAAGCTGCCAAAGAAATGTCTGGTGCTAGCCGTATTGTGGACCGTGGGAATTCTGAATTCTCGTGGTGTGAAAGAGTTGACTTGGCTTCAGACAGTCAGCCTAGTGCTGAAAATGGCTATACTCTGCCTTATTTCCCTGAGTGGAGTCGTGCTGCTGGTGAGAGGAAGGAAGGAGAATGTAGAAAGATTCCAGAACTCTTTTGACATTGAGTTTCCAGAAGCTTCTGAGTTTATAGAAGCCATTTTCCAAGGATATTTTGCATTTTCAGGTGGGGAATGTTTTACATGTATAGCAGGTAGTTAACAATTCATTGAGAAAGAAAATCTCTAGTCATGACTTACTGCATGCAATGTGAAATGTACTTTCTTTTTGAATATTTTGAGTTTTACTTTAAATATATGATGATTCAATGTTTATTCTTTCTAAATTGAGTCAGAATATGGCAGTCTTGCACATATCACACAGTCTTAATGTTTTCCCCCCTTCATTCAAAGGTGCTTATTTTATTAAATGACTTCTTTTTTTCCACTTTCTTTTCTGGGACCATAAATATGGAATCTCCGTGTTAATCTAGTTTACTTTCTGTTAATGGATGAATTCTGGGACTGTGGAAATAGTTGCCTCCCATGAAACTCTGAATCCAGGAATGATCCAATGCCAGACTGCGTTTGTGTTGTGAGTGGGTGTGACACACTTATGCTCTGAAGTACTTTTAAAGAGAAGAGAATCATAGATGCACTAAATTACTCTGAGGCCAGATTTAATGCTTTTTCCTTCAGTGTCAAGACAGAAGATTTGTCTCTTCATTTTAAAAATCAGTCTAAGGGTGCCTGGGTGGCTCGGTTGGTTGAGCACCCAACTTCTGCTCAGGTCATGATCTTGCGGTTGGGGAGTTCAAGCCCCGCATTGGGCTCTGTGCTGACAGCTAGGGGCCTGGAGCCTGCTTCCAATTCTGTGTCTCCCTCTCTCTCTGCCCCTGTGTATTTGGACTGTTTCTCTCTCTCTCTCTCTCTCTCTCTCTCTCTCTCAAAAATAAATCAACATTAAAAAAATTAAAAATAAATAAAATAAAATCAGTCTCTTCCCTTGAACTCTATCCTTTCCCTCTCATCTTCTAAGGGATCTTCCCGATTCATTAATTTATTTTTCAACTTTAACCTTCTTACCAGTTCTTTTCCTTAACCTTTCAACATGAAGTAGGCTCTACTCTTAAAACACATACTGTATTTCCTTTAATCTTAGGACCCCCTGAGTCACTGATGTGTCTGTAATGTATTAAGTAATTTGGACAGCCAATACCTTACTAAACACTGACTATTTTTGAAACCCTGTAGTCGTGCCTTAAAATGAGTCATATGGACTCTTAACCCTAAAGAGGGTAAAGTCTAATGGAAGAGGCAATATCTAGATTTTGATCTGACCTATGGCTCTTATGAACTGTGGCAGGTATTTGTATCTGTCTGACTTACTTTTTAATTTTTTCTCCTTCATCTAAAAAATGGTCATTATGACTTAAAATCCCTATAATTTTTGTGCTTATAAATAACGGCATGATAGTATTTAATAAGTGGGTATAAGGGGGAACATTATGGATACTATGAGAATTTAGTAGATGGTAAAATCACCTTTAGCTGTGTCATCAAAAAGGTGGCAACTTTCACTGAACTCAAAAAATTCCAGCAGTAAAAATATATGAGCGATGCTGTGGAAACCAGAAGTATGCAGGTGCGTATAAGACACAGCACGTATCTTTGGGTGACTGCAAAATGGTTTCCATCTGATGAGCTGTTTAATAGATATGATTACTAAGGCAAGTATATAAAGACAAGTAGAACAAAATGGCATAGGATTGGAGACAGATGACTGGAGAAGACCAACTTTTAGAGGACAGGTGGAGAAAGAAGATGCAATGAAGAAGTCAGAGGAAGTTTAGAGAATTATAAAAGAAAATCACTATATGTTCCAAGAAGAGGGTATATTCAACATGGTGAAGTGCTTCCAAAAGTTGAGGAGGATGAGGATTGAGCAGAAGCCATTTCACTAAGAAGTCATTCGTGAACTTTGGATGCAAGAGGAAAGTCGGTCTGCATTGAGTTAAAATGTGAAGTATTGAGAAAAGAAAGCTATGGAATGAGATTACTCTCTTATGCAGTTTGTGATTAAATGTGCCACTGCAATTGAAAAGACTAGGATTATTAACTCAATTTTCTGTTTCTCTCTCTCACTTCATCTTTTTCTGTCTTATAAGGATAGAAGAGATATCTCTGGTTTCTATTTTATTCATCTTGTTTCATTGCCAGAGATGTTTCACTGGTAGATAATTTTTCTCTGCTGAAAATAGATTCACAAAATTTACTAACTTATAAACTATTATAGAATTCTTCACAAGCTGCTGGCAGTAAACAAAGGTGGAGGAATTTCAGTGTATTCTGGTGTTAATTTACTTAATAAACTTAAGGACAGCGATGTTCTAAGTAACTCTTTTACCTGTAAAAAGATGATATGTAGTCAGCTGACTTAGCACATTGTAGGGACATCTATCTTCTAAGTTCAAGAACAAGGATATTCACTGTCTGGCCATTATAACCTTGAATTATGTTATGTTATATTATATTCCTTACCTTCTCTCTATAAATCTAATGCATAGTAAGAAAAAGGCCCAGAGGAAATTATAGTTAATCCTAAAAGTTGCCTTTTTTGCCTGTTCAAAACCTTTGACTAATAACCATAGTCATTAATAACTTATTGAGTGCTAGGCATTTGGTTGGAATTTTATTGTCTCTATATTTTCCATTCTCCCCAATATACAGGTAAGGAAATTGAAAACTTAGCAGTCAATAAATTGTCCAGAAGCCCACATCTAGTAAATGGTTCAGGCAGCATTTGAATGAGAACTTTCTAATTCTTCACTCTTCAAGTGCTTAATCAGCTCATATTAGTATACACCATGGACATTATATTCCACCCCTGGGCAGGTGCAAATGAAACATATTTGACATATATCAAAGGACAAATATTTTTAATCAGAGGGATTTGGCTTTAAGTGACAGAAACCCACACACATTGGCTTAAACAATAAAAGAGGAACCTGCTGCAAGAATAATGCTGTATTTCAAGGAAGACCTGAGTAATCAATCTTCAGGAGCAACAGGAGATAGGGAACCTCTAGGACTTAAAAACTGGAGCTATCAGCCACCTTTCTTTTTTTGCCACCATTGTGTTGCTTTTTTCCTGATTCTCTCAGTTTTGTTGACATTTGGTTCAAATTCTTGAGGGGAATCTTCTTGTGTACTGACAACGATCGGCTTCCAGTAAGTCAGAGGTCTTATAGCCAACAGCTGTAAGGACACAAGGTCACATTACATACACAGAACCATAATGTTCAATTCTTTATGTCAGAGATAATTCTCAGAGAATGGCAAAATTGGGGGAAACAGTGTGACAAATGGAACAATATTTGAGAATAAGACTATCCTAGAAAACCCATTATCTATGATGCTAAATCATGACTCTTTTCTTTTTTGCACTTAATACTGACATAAAGGGAAGACAAAGAGCCTACAGGGAAAGAGAATTTATGATTGACTCTTTTACTTTTTACATATATGCTGTGAGAATGTATATTTTCTTTTTTTTAATATTTATTTTTGAGAGAGAGAGAGAGAGAGCAAGCAGGGGAGGGGCAGAGAGAGAGGAGGACAGAGGATCCAAAATGGGCTCCTGTGCTGACAGCTGAGAGCCCAATGTGGGGCTCACAGGAGCCTTGAGATCATGACCTTAGCCACAGTTGGACGCTTAACTGACTGAGTCACCCAAGCGCCGTGCTACGAGAACTTATAATAGGACAGTTTTGCTAGCCAAGGAGAACTTTCTCTCTTATATTCCCAGAAGAAGTTATAATTCTGCTGAGATCTGAAAGAAGAGTAAGGGTCAACCAGGCAACTAGGAAAGGAAAGAACATTCCACATGAGAGTATGGGTATAGGGGGCATGACATTTTTGAAAAACTGAAACGTGTAGGCCTATGACACAGCACAGGGGACCGTCAAATTATCATGTTATATATTCTTGTAGCCCTTTATTTCTTTTCATATGGACACTTACCACAGTCATTATTATAACTTTTATTTATGTGACTATTTAATTTGTGCATAGCTCTTCTTGAGGTTAGACTTTGTTTGTTTTTGCTCACTATTGTATTCTACTACCCAGATTAAGTGCCTTGTACCTAATAGATGAGGCTGAAGACACAGGTAGTCTCCAAACCATACAGGGTCCTATGGGCTCATCTTTGATTTTCATTCTTGCCACTTTCTTCAGAAATGTTATCATCTATAAGGAAAAGGAAGGAATTTTCTCCTTTTTCACACTTAACACCAAGATCATCTTAGAAAGGAGATAGGTGTGTAGCAGTTCATCAATGTGTTTGTGTCTATGTGTATGATTAAGTGTGGTAGTGGCCAGGGTGGATAAGAAGAATTCAGCCCCATTGGTAATGCAGGAAGCAGTTTTAAAGATAAATTTAAGGCATAATTTTTACCAATTGTTGTTTTGCTCTTTTATATGTTACAGAGGAGCTGAAGAAACCCAGAAAAACAATCCCAAGATGCACATTTACTGTGTTACCTCTGATGACTATCATTTATCTGCTGGTTAACATTTCCTACCTGACTGTTCTGACACCCAGGGAAATTCTTTCTTCAGGTTTGTATGCAAGTGATTAAGGCAATAAATAATAATAAGGACAGTTCTAGTCCTTTTAGTATATGTAATTATCACTTTATCAGTCCGGCTGCTGTTTGCTTTTCATTATTTTATATAGTCAACTTATAATTTTCAAAAATAGCAAAAGGGCCACAGAGTATGATTTAGCTTAGGAAAGAGTTTTATATTTAAGCATGATAATATGGAAAACCATATTTCTGATATGGAAAAATATCTACAATGCTGACATATGATGCAGACTAGGTTCAAAATATTTGTATCCCTTTAGTGTTCTTTCTTCACCATAGTGACACTATATAATTAGTGCTTAGGTCTGTTAAAACTTTTACAAAAAAACCCTACAACTTTTACAATGACTTTCTAAATATTCTTCTAGGGGACATAAGAAATGATAAACTTGAAATGTGGGACATTAGCAGTTAAAAGGGTAGATGTTAGGGTCAATTAATGGGTATAATTAATAATATTAATATGTAATATAATAATGATTATTATAAATTACTCTAAAATTTATGGTGGCAAAGGGGCCCTGAACATGTTGAAAATATGAAGTAAACTTCTGAGATAAACTATCATCCAGTACCCTTAGGAATAATCTCTTTTGTGTAGCTATTACTGTTTTGGTAAATCTTTGAGGTAGTGGAGGTAAATCTAAGAGAGGTTTAATATAAAAGTAGTAACACACTTTGCCTCGATTCTTGTGTTACTGCCATTCAGGAAGCTGTCATATGTATGGTATCAGTGTTGAGTCACAATGGTCTAGCTCTCATAGGGACCTGTACACTAGATATGATCAAGATTTTGAGTGTTTGTGAGAACAAACCAAATGCTAAATTAGATAAGAACAAGTAGTGATTTATTAACTACTTTGATTATGTAGAGAACAAATTTATAAAATTAATTATGGGTGTGATCAGGGCTTTTGGTCAGGTGACCCAGTTCATAATATAGATCCTGCTTTTCCATCACTGTTACATTATAAACATTGCTCCTTTAAGTAGTCATAACAATATGGTCTTTGAAAAAGCTCGGAATGGCCTATTATATGGATTTCCCTAAATTTTTTATTTATTTCAAGTTTATTGGATACTTTGGTGATCTTTAATTTTTTGCCCTCATATGTAATGCTATGATGGTTGTTCCTATACATACATTTTTCATG
>CM053569.1:46218777-46254398 GCA_028646485.1 Cryptoprocta ferox
TTCTTGAATTCAAATATCTATCTTCTATTGTATTAGGAATTTAAGTTAAGAAGATAATTAGAGCTATCCATGAAAAATGTATGTATAGGAACAACCATCATAGCATTACATATGAGGGCAAAAAATTAAAGATCACCAAAGTATCCAATAAACTTGAAATAAATAAAAAATTTAGGGAAATCCATATAATAGGCCATTCTGAGCTTTTTCAAAGACCATATTGTTATGACTACTTAAAGTAAAGGAGCAATGTTTATAATGTAACAGTGATGGAAAAGCAGGATCTATATTATGATGTAAAACAGAAAGTAAATAATTAATGGTGGAGACTTGTTGGAATGATATTGTGGGTGATTTTTGCTTGGTTCCTTTCTGGATTTCCCAAATTTTCTTTAATGAACTGTATAATTTATATAGTGAAAGATTCCTAAATTAAGGAAATGTAAGAGTTAAGGAGTAAGTGTTTTCAATCAAATGAATATATTTAAAAGATATGAAAATTCCAGAGGAATATAGAGTATCTAAGATGTGGTGTGAATTGGGTGCTACATTTTCTTTGACGAACGTTGAAAAAAATTATACCAAGCTGTGATACATATTAGATTCTGTGATTTACATGGAGAAAAATACCAGTGCTATTAATCATGTATTGTTTTTGTTTGTATCAGTGTTAGAACTCTGACCTACTTCTTTGCTGATTGTTCTCTTAAAAAAAATGGGCATAATTTTAAATAACTTTTACAACACAGTGGGAAGGATGTCTCTCTAGAATGAGGTGTGTGAAAATATCATAATGAGAAGCCTTGGTTCCCAGCTTTTTCAGCTTGAGGATTTCAATGTTATTTAAGTCCTGCTGAAACACCGCTAAACAGGGGTGCTCCCATTTAGTATTCTGGAAGGTCCCATGTTATCTTTAAAACTAGATATTGTCATAGGAAGAGGTACTCTAAAACAGTAAATAAATTGTACAGGAGCAGAGGCTAAGAAGGTTTCCCTGACCAGAAGCAGCCTGCAGGTAGCTGGGCAACCAAATGTGGTTAGGAATTTTGAGAGGAAAGTGGAAATGTCAGAATCACTTACTGGTAGGTTGATGTAATCATTTTGGAGGGTAATTTTGTAATATCTTGCTTATTTAAAAAATGTATTACTGGGGCGCCTGGGTTGCTCAGTCAGTTAAGCATCCAACTTCTGCTCAGATCATGATCTCATCGTTTATGAGTTCGAGCCCCACATCGGGCTCTGGGCTGACAGCTCAGCTAAAAGATGTTATTTAAGTCCTGCTAAAACACTGCTGAGGCTAGAGCCTGCTTCGGATTCTGTGTTTCCCTCTCTCTACCCATCCTCCACTCATGCTCTGTCTCTCAAAAATAAGTAAATGTTAAAAAATTTTTTTAATCCACCAATTGGTAAGTAATTTAATTTATGTACAGTTTAATTATGTACAGTTATGTAATGGAATATTGAGAATTCTTTAAAATAACTAGATGGATGCATATGTACTAATATGATCAAGGTATATTGGAAAGTAAAAAAAAGCAAGCCTAAGTGTGCCTACACACACACACACACACACACACACACGCATATACCTTGCTTGAATGCTTATATAGGCATAGAAAATTTCTGAAGGAATATCCAAAAAGATATTAACAGTAGTTACATCTGGGGTGCATGAATGAAGGACTGGTGAGGAGAGGGACATTTACTTTTTACTTTATGTGCTTCAGTGCTATTTATTTTACTTCTTACCAAAAGCATATAAAATAAAATTATAAAAGAAAGTAAATGACATGAGGAAAAGAATAAAAAAGAAAAAATTACTTGTGGAATAGAGATAAAGATTATGTAGCAGAGTTGAACTAGAACCTCCTCTAATTATAACCAATTGTAGAATGCATGACAGGAAATCAAAGGACAAGGGCTTTACTAGTGGGAAGAAGTATTTCTGAGATGTATTTGAAAATGGAAAATGTGTGGAGGTATGGGTTTCCAGGAGGAAAAAACAATAATACTTTACTTGAAATGAACAATAAGTGAGACAAGAAATACTTTAAAACAAGACCCAAAATTGTAGAATAGCACTAAAAAGAAAGGTGAAACTAGCACTTAACTGTTTAATATATGTGCTGCTGAAGTGAGCACACACTTAAGGCTGTTTAAAATGGGTTCAAAAATAAAGATTTTTAAGAACAAGAACCATTGATGCTAATTTAATTTTGTCATATTGAAAAAGTTTTACTATTTGTTGTAAGTCATTATGTTGATGCCTTAGAAGCAACGTCTGTGCCAGGGCAAAGCCCCAGAGGACACCTACTTCCAAGGACACTAGGTCTTTGTGTACTCATTCCACTGAAAGACTGAGAACTTATTTCTCTGTGTCTAAATGATCTGTCCTAGCTTATATCTACATAATATGAATTAGACTCAGTTTCTCATAAACAGTGGGTGCATTTCTTCATTGGCACCTTTTTTTTATCTATTGACTTATAACGAGTTAGTGTTTATAATATAAGATCTCTTCACAACCTCTTCACTTGTGACAACCAAAAAATGCCTCCAGATATTGCCAGAAGATCCCTGAGGAGCAAAATCACTTTCCATTGAGAACCACTGGTCTATAGTTTAGACAAGCACCCAAATGTCTTGAGTGTTTTAATCTATGCATAATTTGTTTTCTCTGTCTACAGGGTTGATTTTTAAATTTCTATTAAGTATTTCAAATTGCACCACACATGGGGCCTTTGTAAGGCTCATTCCTGTGTCAGCAATGTTGCCTTTTTTGACTCTGACTGCAACTATTAGCGATCTGTAGTTTTAGAAAATAAGTATGCAATCATCAATTCAACCATTCATTTCACAATTATTATTGGAAACTTAAACAATATTTCTGAGACTTATTGAAGTGCAAGTCTTTATAGTAAAGAAATGAATGATCCTTGCCTTCAGAAAGTGAAGTTTCTGATCTGTTGGGGATGATGTATGAGATGGTGACCATACAGTGTGATAGGGCTAAAATGGGCACATACGTATGGTGTTAGGTACGAGTAAGACAAATAATAAAATTAAACAAAATTTAACTTTCTTAATTCCCTTTTGAATTTCCTGATTTCATTTAGAGATAATCTTTAAAGGTTATCATTAATTTCTTGTTTTTCATACATTACTTTTTGTGTGTTCTTATTTTTCTGCAGTTGCTGTCGCTATCACATGGACTGATAGAGTAATCCCCTCATTAACATGGGTTATTTCTGCTTCAATATTTAGTAACCTTCTGGTTAATGTACTTCAGTCATCAAGAGTAACGTGTATGGCTGGCCAAGAGGGCCAACTGCCTTTGCTATTTAATATGCTTTGGATGAAATTAACATTTAAATCAGTGTACTCTGAATAAAGCAGGTACCCCTTCATAATGTGTTTAGACTTCATCCAATTAGTCAAAGACTTTAATAGAAACATTGACTTACTTCTGAGCAAGAAGGAATTCTGTCAGCAGATGGCCGTTGGACTTGAACTGCAACATTGACTCTCAAGCCCACCAGTCCTCAGGGCAGAATTTGGACTCACCAGCCCCCATAATCCTGTGAGCCAATTCCTTAAAGTAAATCTACCCCCCCTTCCTATATATATATATATATATATATATATATATATATATATATATGTATATATATATATATGTATATATATATCTGTAGAACCCTGATTTTTCTCAGCCAACTCATACCCTATTCTTGCTCACTAAGGACCACCCCCCCAGATCTTTATGCTCCATTTCATTTTGGCAAATTGTTAAACATTATTCACACTTAACACAATAACATATTCAAGTTAGCAGGATAGGTGCAGCAGCACAGTTTGTGGCAAAGTAACTTCTGGGCTTTAGTTCCATAGAATTCATTTAGATTTTCCAGATTCAGGATCAGAACTTCAGATTCTGGAGACCTTGGATATATTTAAATAATAAGTGATAAGACCATAGATTTGATTAATATTTGAATTAGAAAAAAGCTTAAGTGTCTACAGCACTCCCACAAAGTAACTCAACTGCCTATGCTTGTATACTCCCAGGGATAGGGATCACTACTTGTTACAGATGTTGGTCTTATCTTTGGACAGTTCTGCCTTCCAAAAACATTTCTTAATAAGAAGGTGAAATGTGATTTCTACCTGTTGAGTAAAATCCTCTTTCACAGTACATCCTTTCAGATATTTGGCGACAGCCATCTGATGAATCTGAGTCTTCACTTTTCCAGATTTAACACACTGCAGCCTCCACCCCCCACCCCCACTGCTCTGCCCAGTATCAAGAGTTGCTACTTTTGAAAACTTTGATTCTTTCACCACTCACTAAGGATCTTTGTAGGTCAAGAAACCCTTACTTTTTTATGCTGTTGACAATGTAGACTTTCCAGATATGGTCTGATTGTGGCAGAGTAGAATCCAGCTATCATGTCCCTTGTTCTAAACATTATAGTTTGTTCACTATTTTGGAACTATAGCACAATTCAACCTAAGTCTTTCCTATAAATTATGGCTTGAGACATGCCTACTCAAAGACTGTGTGGGATAGATATCCCCTCTACAAGTCTATTAGGTCGATAGAATTTCTCAGGGAAACTTTCGACTTTTGTTCCACAACAGGCTGTTGGTAGCAAAAGCCAAAATTGCAGCATAAATTTTCTATAATATATATATTTCTATTATATATTTTTCTATTATATCTATTAACATTATAATATTTTTCTATTATATATTTTTCTATTATATCTATTAACATTATATATATATATATTTGTAAATAAGGCCTTCTAGAATGTTTGTATAGCAAATCTTCTGCTTTTCAATTCTTTTTGTACCACTCCTGACCATAAGTGCTTTATGTTCCTGTAATATTTGCTTTAAATAGAGTCTGTTTTGAAGCCTTCTGTCAAGAATTCCTTTGATGACGTTACATAAGGGGCTTATTTGCTGTACTCTGAAGTGCAGTTAATGACACCTGCCTATTTGACCCAAGTGAATTGTGAAAACTAATTAGTTGTGTATGACTGTACTTTGAAGTTTAAAAGTAATCTCATCTCTATTGTATAAATAGGACCTTAGAGATATTAACTCTTGTTTTATGAAATTGGCAAAGCAGATGACACCTGAGGAACTTTCACTTTCTCTGTAGCCAGAGCAGGTTTAGAATATCTCTGAGAGGGTGTATTAGTTTCCTAGGGTTGGTTGCCATAACAAATTATCACAAATTTGGTAGCTTAAAAAAACAGAAATTTATTCTTTCACAGTTGTGGGATAGAAGTCCAAAATCAAGGTATTGGCAAGATTGGTTCTTTCTGGGGGCCAGATCCTCAGGGAGGATCTGGTCCATGCCTCTCTCCTAGCCCCTAGTGGTGGCTGGAATCCTTGGATTTCCTTGACTGGTAGCTACATCACCCTGGTTTGGGCTTCTGTCTTCTTCCCCTTGTCTCTCTGTATGTCCAATCTTCTTCTTCTCTTAAAAGGAATCTCACCCTAAATCCAGGACAATTTCATCTTGAGATCCTTAATTACATCACAAAGATCCTTATTCCAAATAAAATTTCATTCTAATGTTCCAAGTGGATATTCTTTAGGGGAGCTAATATTCAACCCACTAAGCTAGGTCTTCCTAGGTATCAAATTCAATTCCTGGTTTGTGTGGTAATCTCTTACTGCATGCAGGCTCATTCTTGAAGGCCAGCTGTTTTTACTTCTTTCTGTGGGTACCAACTCTTCTGCATGCTAGAGTTGGAGCTAAAATATGCAATCTGGAAGGATCTCAAACTTTATCCTAGGATGTCTGTCATACAGTGAGCCTTCATATTAGCAACGTATCCTGAAAGGACAGGATCAGTATTTCACAAAAGACCATAACCTAAACTTAAGGATTATAGCCAGGTAATCTCCAGAGCTGGATTATTATGATCCTGATGTCAGAGACACTAGCAAAGAGAGCCCTGGGAATTCATGACAAGCAAGAATCTTTTTTTTAAAAAAACCATTTATTTATTTTGGGGAAAGCACATGCGGGGGGGTGGGCGGGGACAAAAATCCAAAGTGGGCTCTGTGCTGACTGGCTGACAGCATCGAGCCTGATGTGGGGCTCAATTTCACGAACTGCAAGATCATGACCTGAGAGCCACCCAGGCGTCTGGACAAGCAAGAATCTTGATGCTGCCATTTATGCCATGCTTTGTTGTCTAGGCTAATGATGTGGTTGTGAAGGAAATAATTGTGCTGTAGTGGCTCTGTTCATTTCTTTCCATTAGGCCTAAAAGACAGGGTTTTTGGAGATGACATCCCTCTGAGTTGCTTTGTTCAATTTCTTGTACATGAAGCTAGTAGGAAGGTAAGAAAAGCCATTTTGCTTAAGTGTCAGCTCTATGACAATGCCTTAGGCATGTTGGGATATTTCCCAGCTTATAGTTAAGTGCTCATTTAGAAGCATTAGAAACAAACTACTTGAATGTAGAAAAGTCACATGATAAGTTTGTGGAGAATAAAACTTCAGTATTATATTTCTAAATAAGGCACTTCTGAAACTTTAAGAAGAGGGAAGAAAATTAAGCTTCCCTTCAATGAGCCTTTTAATAAAGAAAATATTTTCTTACCGTTTGGGGAAATTTTTCTGGATCATTTCATTGATAAGTTATTCCTCTCTGTTTCTGTTGTTTTCTTTTTCTAGAATTTTTATTATTTTGGTGTTGGATCTCCTGAACTGGTCTTCTGATTTTATTCTTTCTTTCCTATTTTTAATCTACTCTCTGGAGATTTCCTCATTCTTCCCTCTTCCTTAATTTTAATTATTATATTTTTAAGCTTTCATTTGTAATATCTTTTAGTAACATATTGTCTTTGGCTCATAGATTCAATATCTACACTTAAGTTTCTGTTGCCCATGTTGAAGTAGGGCTTTTCTCAGATGTCTTGTAAGCCTTAACTGTCTGCTTATGATTAATGAGTCAAAAAGTTGATGGGAATTCTGAATGTGTGCATGAGGTTTATGAAATTGAAAATTAACTAGAATAGTCCCTCCTTATCTATAGTTTCACATTCTGTGCTTTCAGAACCTGCAGTCACCCACGGTCTGGAAGCAACCTCCTGCATGTTGTCACAAGGTCAGTAGTAGCCTAACGCTAAGTCACAATGCCTAGGTCACTCACCTCACTTCATCTCATCACATAGGTATTTTATCATCTCACATCTCAAGAAGAAGGGTGGGTACAGTACAATAAGATATTTTAAGAGAAAGAGAAAGGGAGCTCACATTCACGTAGCTTTTATTACAATATATTATTAAAATTATTCCATTTTATTATTAGATATTCTCGTTAATATCTTATTGTGTCTAATTTATAAATTAAACTTTATCATAGGTGTGTGTATATAGGAAAAAAAACAGTACATGTACTCTCTGTGGTTTCAGGCAGCCAGTGGGGGTCTTGCAATGAATACTTTGTGGATTAGGGGGGGATTACTGTATATGGTGATAAGGGTGGACTATTTGTTGAGGACTTCCCAAAGTTAAAATCTGTATATCTTTCATCTTGGGCTGGTCAGATTCCAGGAGGAAATCTAATCTTCTCAGGGCAAGGCTCTGACTGCTGGTTACTGGGAGCTGAGCTGGAACAGGACTAGAAAGCAGTCTCAGCACTTAGTAATCAGTATATACAATTACATTTAAATCTCTTATTTTCATATGGTGCCTAGAATTCCAACTGTGTTGATGTCTCCCAGAAATAAACCTCCAGTTCTTTGCTGTAGTAGCATAGGATCAGAGCAGTTACTATGGGTGAAGAGTAGAATAGGGAATCCAGGCATTCATTATTTCCACCTAATCCTCCTTATTAAAGTGCTGCAACTTCTGCCCCCTTCTCCAGTCATGTGTAATTCCATGACTTTATGTGATGCTCTGAGCATTCTGCATTATAAGTCAGATTGTTTCTCAGCTTCTCCTACTTTTAGTTTAGGGACCACTATCTTGAGTCTGCTAACCAGTTACCATTCATGAATTCACTTTCCAGTTTCCAATGTTTTACTGCTCTCCTCTTTCCCCCCTTCCTCAAGGAGTTATTTATGTAAAAATTTTGTCTGCTATAGTTTTAGTTGGATCCCAGAAGAGGGGCTTACATAGAAGGGTCTTTTTTATTCTGCCATCTCATCTTAGAATTTTAAGTTTCAATACATTTAAGAATTTATTTTTATTTTTATAAATGTTTTAATGTTAATTTTTATTTTTGTGAGAGACACAGAGTGCGAGCAGGGGAGCAGAGAGAGAAGGAGATACAGAACCTGAAGCAGGCTCCAGGCTCTGAGCTGTCAGCACAGAGCCCAATATGGGGCTCAAACTCACGAACGATGACCTGAGCCAAAGTTAGACACTTAACTGACTGAGCCACCCAGGTGCTGCAGTACATTTAAGAATTTAAAAATATATGCTGCAAAGATTTTTCAAAATAAATACTATGTCAGTCAGGAAATCTGAATTGAAGGAGCTGGTGGCAGGCAGAAAAAAAATCTGAATTGATAAGACTAACTACTTCTAAAATTTTTATGGGAAAGGTGTAGAAAGGGATTTGACATATAAACCTTTGTCTCAATGACATAAATTGTTTTAAAACAGAAATGTAATTTCTTCATTGTGTTTCACATTATAATGCAATATCTTCTTCTTTTTCAATGGCTGACACCATTCACAGCTTAAAATCTACAAAGATGTCCTAAGTATTTATTACTCTCCAGTCCTACATTTTTAGGTTAATTGCTCATTCAAAATTTCTGTCTGTGTTAGTCTTATGGAGGATGATATGTGTTGTGGCAAGCCAGAAAAAAGTCTTCATTACATAGAATCTATGAGCGCTTTAGTACAGGGAGATCCTATTGCTTGTTACCTTCTTCCTTGCTAAGCAAAAACCAATTTTATTTAAGTAAAAAGCAAAATCATTCCCAACTTCAGGGGATGAATCATAATTGATCTTAACTAATCACTGTAATCCCACAGTTCTTGGCTGTGACTGGCTTAGGGGTGGGCATGTGATCTAGTTTTTGTCAATAAAATGTAAGAGAGAGTCTGGTGTAGAGTTGATAAGAAAGATTGTTCTCCCCAATTAAAAAACAGAAACCAGGGGTGTTGGGATGGCTCAGTTGGTTAAGTGACCAACTCTTGATTTTGGCTTGAGTCATGATCTCACAGTTCATGAATTTGAGCTCTTCTTTTCAGCCCAGGTCACATGATCTCACCCCAAGATGGGTTCTGCGCTGACAGCGCGAAACCTGCTGGGGATTCTGTCTCCTCCTCTCTGCCTCTCCCTCACACTCTCTCTCTCTCTCTCTCAAAAATAAACATTAAAAAAAAAAAGCAAAACCAGAAACTAGAACAAGTTCTCCATCCTTTCCTTTCATGGATTTTGTCATGTAAAGATGGAATACTTGAAGCTGTTCCAGTCATCTTGTGGGCTTAAGGTGAAAGTTAAGAGAACCATGGAGAAACAGGCAGAACCCTCATATCGTTAAGCTGAAAATTTAACCGTCCCTGGAACTGCTTGCCTCCAGACTTCTTACTTCATGACTTAATTGAATATGCTTATGATTTAAGACACTTTTACCTGGCTAAAAATATTTTAACTGGCAAAAGTGGTAAAACGCAGAGTCTTTGGTGGTAGTCACTAAGAGATGAAAGATGGTAATCAATCTCTTTGAACCTGTTTTATCATTTACAAACTGAGTTAAACTTACCCCATAAATTTGTATGGAAATCATATTAAAATGGTGCAGCCGCTCTGGAAAACAGTGTAGAGGTTCGTCAAAAAATTAAAAATAAAACTACCCTACAACCAAGCAATAGCACTACTAGGAATTTACCCAAAGAATACAGGAGTGCTGATGCATAGGGGCACATGTACCCCAATGTTTATAGCAGCACTTTTGACAATAGCCAAATTATGGAAAGAGCCTAAATTTCCATCAGCTGATGAATGGATCAAGACGATGTGGTTTATATATACAATGGAATACTACATGGCAATGAGAAAGAATGAAATCCTGCCATCTGCAGCAATGTGGATGGAACTGGAGGGTATTATGCTATGTGAGATAAGTCAGTCAGAGAAAGACAGATGTCATATGTTTTCATTCATATGTGGAACTTGAGAAACTTAACAGAAGACCATGGGGGAAGGGAAGGGGAAAAAATAGTTACAAACAGTGATGGAGGGAGGCAAACCATGAGACTCTTGAATACAGAGAACAAACTGAGGGTTAATGGGGGTACAGAGGAGAGGGGATGCACATGGGTGATGTGCATTGAGGAGGGCACTTGTTGGGATGAGCACTGGGTATTGTATGCAAGCAATAAATCATGGGAATCTACCCCCAAAACCAAGAGCACATTGTATACTCTGTATGTTAGCCAACTTGACAATAAATTATATTAAAAAAATATTTTTATCAGTGACTGGCATATGGCAAAATCTAAATAAATAGCAGTTAACATTATTTTCAATTAATTCAGACCTTTACCTTCTTTTATTTTAAAAAATGTCTTAATAACACTCATGATTT
Organism: Cryptoprocta ferox; assembly: GCA_028646485.1. Classification (NCBI taxonomy): domain Eukaryota; kingdom Metazoa; phylum Chordata; class Mammalia; order Carnivora; family Eupleridae; genus Cryptoprocta; species Cryptoprocta ferox. The sequence goes on from CM053569.1 coordinate 46,229,356, forward strand.
GGCCTAATAAGACTATGAATATTGGAGGCAGCCACAGCCTTATACATATGTACTTTTATGTTCCATATATGACACATGGTAAATAATCCATCAAATTTATAAAACCACTAAATATAGTAAGTTTGTAATACATTTTTTATTAGAGGAATAAATAAATAAGTGTACAAATGAGTTTCTAGTGACTGTTGTTGACTCTAAATTGCTAGAAATCGTAAAATAGTATCCAAATAAATTCTGTAAAAATCTCAGTAGAAAAAAAATCTCAGTAGATATAGTTCCTCTAGAGAACTTATGACAACATGCTACATGGAAAAATATGAACTCTTCATAGAACATTGTGTTGTGCTACTTACCACTAATAAAGTAGTCCATCTCATCATGGGAAATTATCCTGGAGCTCCATATGAGAAATCTCTTTGAACTGTGTTGAGGATAGACCTTGTCTCACACCCTATCTGGAATTTTATCTGAAAATCTTAAAGGCTCATGGAGTATCAAATTTCAATTTATATAATATGCATTTAGCATTTTGCCATAAACAGAACTCATTAAAACAAATTGAGTGCATCAGAGAGGTTTCTACAGAACAAGGTGTTCCTTATAAAAGCCTGTGGCCTCTATAATTCTCTTCCCCTTCTGAATTGATGGGCTCATTCTGGGCAGCAACCAGAGTTTCAACTTGAATTTCATCATCTGTTGGTCTCAATCTTATCACAGCAGTTTGTACTTTTAAAAGACATACATAAAATTGAAAGACAATATTATTTTCTTTTGCTTACAGGAAAGACACATTGTGTTTTTCACTGAAAAATTCTGGCACACATAACTCTTGATATTACAAATGAACTCAAAACTATTCTTGTTTTGGAATTTTTTAAAAGCCTGATTGAAAGTTCTGCAGAAATCATAAGAACTCAAAACATTGTGATGTTTTGATGCTGGTTCAACAGAATCCACGTTACTTAGGGTCAGTATATAGGAAATGACTTAAACCGATGATTAAATTTGTGTAAAATCTGCTGGAAACAAGTAAATGATTTATGTCTAAATATTTTATGAGCCTAAAGGCTGAATCTGAGACATACGGTTTTGAAAAGCCAAAGTCATCGAAGAATCAATGCTGTAGTTTCTTTGGTTGCTCTTCTGGAAAGCCATTGAAAGATTATGGGCACGCATCTGTGGTTGAGGGAAAAAAAGCCACTAATGGGGCAGTGCCGTATGCTTTCTTCATCTTATCTCTGAGCTGAAAAATGGCCTTTGTTGAGTCTCATGGGATTAGTAGTCTTCAAACCCCAGTCAGTGGAAGACTCAGACTGTGGTCTGATGAGGGAAAATGTTCATTCACAAACTTGTGAATCAGTAATGACAGAGGGACAACGTGGCAGATTTAGGGACTGACCACATTGAGGAGATTTTAGCTCTGGTAAAACTAGTAAAATGAGGGCTCAGACTCAAATATGAGAGAATATTCAGCCAAAGTTTCTAAATTAGGGTATAGAAAAAGTTTGAGAATGACAATTTTCACTCCCCATGTTGAAGGTGGAGATTTTGTTTGCAGGTTCACATTGATGATGGAGGTGGGTATGACTATATCCCCTCCTCATAGGATTGTTGTGAGGCCTAAAAAAATTATGCATGTAAGTTGTGGAGCCTATTATAAGTACCAGCAATTGTTATATATGTGCAGTAAAAATAGCTGTTCTACGGAGACAAATTATTTAGATTATTTTTGGATGCTACTCTAAATCAGGCAACTATGAAATGAACAAGTCAGCCATTTGATCTCAGGGATCCATGCTCTACTGATTCTTGTTTTTATAAAAAGATAGAATGGATGAAAGAATTTCTGACACTTTAGGAGAGAATTACCTTTCATTCCACAAGTGTCAAGCCTCCTTAAACAGCCCTAGATAATGTTCAGCAAAGTTGAAAACGTTAATGCTGATACTAGAACCAGAGCTTGTTGTCAAATAGTGTGTCTGAGATTGTGCAGAGGTTACCCACCAGGCTTGTCTGCCTCAAAATCTCTCCTTCCCTCTCTCCCCCTTCCCACTACATCTTGCCAACTCTCTACTGCCAACTTTCTATTTCTATGAGAAATGGTTGACAACTCAAGAAAAAGTGAAGTATATTAAAGAACATGGCCAACCTATGTGTTCTTTTCAAATTTTGAAAGGGTACATTTCAAAATACAGAAAATCAGGAAGAAAAGAAAACCTCTGAAAGCTACATAAAAGGGCAAAGGAAAATATGAATCCAACCTCAGAAACACAACCATAATCAGCACACCACACAGACAAAAGCATTCTCTAGCCCCTAGGTCAGTGATAGACATTTTTCTGGAAAGTGTCTAAAGGTAAGTCTTTTAAGGATTCATTTATAATTTATATTTTCTTCTTATTTGGGGGATCTTATTTCTCAACCTATTAATGAAAATTATTTCCAAACATGTGAGTTTCTTTCAAAAGTTGAAGATGGAGAGGATATCACACAGAGAGGAAAAAATGTCAACATGTCCCAAAGTTTTATGTGGGTTGATCCAATCTCAGAAGCAGTTCTTTCAATAGAGTGTAAAATTGTTACCTAACTGTACCCTAATTTTTTATGTACCAACTTGAACCGTTGCACTAGAATCTTTTACTGATATTTCAAACTCAGCATGTATTACATTTAATATCTTTCCTACCAAGTCTACTCTACTTTTACCTCTTAGTAGACAGCATCAATATCTTCCCAGCAATGTAGACTCGTACTTAGGGTCATCTTTGAGTCCCCTCTCTTCCCCATATTTAACAGACAATCTACATTCTATTAATTCTACCTTGACAGTGTTTCTCACATTGCTCTTCTCCTTTCCATTGCTGCATCTACTTTTCTAGGACAAGTCCTTAACTTCTAACCATCAGTTCTGGGGTGTTTTCCAACACCAACAACCAATGCTTTTTTTTTTTCATAGCAGCTTCTGCAAGGTATCGTAGAAAGATATTTGGTCTTTGTCCTCCATTCTTGTCATTCTTACTTAACCCTTGGAATTCCCTGAGTGATAAGGTGATAGGAGCTTCTTTTGTTCTAACAAAGTGACTCTTGGTGAGACCCTAGGTAGCTTCAGGATGGGAGCTGGTCACTAGAAACACCAAACTTCTACCTTTCAGCCTCACCTTCCCAATCTCTGGTGAGGGGAGAGGGACTGGAGATTGAATTAATCACTAATGACCAATGATTTACTCAATTGTGCCTATGTAATAAAACCTCCATAAAAAACCCCTACATGATGGAGTTCAGAGAATTTCTAGGTTGGCAAATACATCCGCATGCCAGGAGAATGGAACATTCCATCTCTAGGGTTGACAGAAGCTCTTGGGCAGGACTCTTCTAGACCTTGCCCTATGTACCTCTCTATCTGGTTATTCATTTGTATCCTTTAAGATGTCCCTTGTAATATATGAGTTAATATATGTAAAGTGTGTTCCTGAGTTCTGTGAGCTATTCTAGCAAATTATCAAACCTGAAGAGGTGTAGTAGGATGCGTGGTTCTGTAGCCTGTTAGTCACAAGCACAGGGGTGGGGAGGGAGGCTCAGGATTTGTGATTAGCATCTGCAGTAGGGGACAGCCTTATAGTACTGAACCCTTAACATGTGGAGGCTGCATGAACTTTGGTTAAGTATCAGTATTGAATTGAATTGTTGGACATCCAGTTGGTGTCCAGAGAATCCGAGAATTGGATGCTTCGTGTTTTGGAAAACACTCTAGAATTGGTGTCAGAAGTGTTATATGAAAAACCCCTTTCTTTCTAATTAATTTTTCAGCATCTAGTTGCATTCTTTTCCAACCCATCTTCCTCATTGGTGCTAACTTCATCTTCCTGAAGGATAACTATGAACATGTCATTCCCTTGTTCAAAAATCCAACTGTATCGATCCTAAAAAGATTCAGGTAATGTTTAAAGTTCTTCCATGATACTTACATATGGTTCTGATCTTTAAAATGTGCATCATTTATTGAGCTTCCATGTTAAGAACAGGTGGAGACTTCACCTGCATTATCTTTTATTCTCATTATTAAGTCAGTGTGGTAAAACACTACCAACAATCCCCCACTCTTTGACGTGGGTGGGGTGGGTGGATGTGTTATAGTTATTGGGAAGATACAGTTGGTCATGGAGTATTCCCATGCTGAATCAATGGAAGAGACTTTTGAAATGCAGCCAAGGAAAGAAGAAGCTCTTCTTTTAATACAAGGGCTTGAAGTTATGCTAGTAGGAGAGATATGAAACTCTTATGTAGCTGCAGGGAGGCTATCTAACTTGTTTCATGTTCTTTAGGACAACCAAAGAAAAACAAACCAAAGACCCAAACTCTGGTTCACACTGGAGAATTACTTTCCTTTCCTCCCCGATCCTGAGGCTTGAAGCTTCCTCTTCTTCCCTACCCAGCAGCGAAAACCAGGGAAAGGAAGGAAATGACTATGATTCACAACTAATGCTGGAAGAACACAAAATTTCCCAGGTGCTAAAGAAAGCTTGTGAACTACTAGCTGGTGAGGAAATTGCAGTGCCCAGGAAGTGAGGAAAGGAGAAAGAAAGCAACATGATGAAGAAAGTGGAGATGCTGGTGGAAAGAAGATGATAGGAGCATTAGAAACAGAGGGTTAGTATAGATAGGTCTCTAACTTAGGAAGTATTCATTTGAGGGCATCCTGAAGAGTTGGGCAGTTCAACTCTATATTGTTTCCTGTTTACTGTGGTAAAATATACATAACGTAAAATTTACCATTTTAACCATTTTTAAAATGTATAGTTCTGAGGTATTAAGTACATTTCACATTGTTGTACAACCACTATTACCACCATCCATCTCTAGATTTTTCTGGTTAACTCCTGTAAGTGGAATCACACAATATATGTCCTTTTGTGACTAGCTTATTTCACTTGGCATGTCTTCAAGTTTCATCCATGTTGTAGCCTATGTTAGAATTCTTTCTCTCTCTCTTTTTTTAAAGCTTATTTATTTATTTTGAAAGAGACAGTGTGTGTGAGCCAGGGAGGGGCAGAAGGAGAGAGAGAGAGAGAGAGAGAGAGAGAGAATCCCAAGCAGGCTCCATGCTGTCAGCACAGAGCCCAACATGGGGCTCAATATCATGAACTGAGAGATCATGACCTGAGCTGAAATCAAATTGGAAGCTTAACTGACTGAGCCATCCAGGGGCCCCTAGAATTTCTTTTGTTTTTAGGACTGAATAATATTTCCTTGTCTATATATGCCATACTTTGTTTATCCATTCATCTATGGACGGACATTTGGTCAACTCTTTATTTCTTTAGAATATAACTAGAATAGAGTGTGAAATGCCACCCCCTCTCCCTAAGTCTGTGTCATTTGGATTTTATCCTTAGAATCTTGAGCATAGATAGGGCTTTTTGTACTTGGCTTGGAATTTTCTGTGTAGGGTAACAAAACTCCCTACTTATGTGCCAATTCAATAGCAGGTTACTGAGACTCATTCAGTTTTTTTTGTGAGAAAGCTGAGCTAGGAGAAAAGTAATGCCAAATGTCTTACCCATCTTCTCCTTCCCTAGCCTCCCTATCCCTCAGACGACCCATCCTATGGCCAGAGGTAATGACCTTAAGACTCAGATGAAACTATTTTACAGAAGATCCTGAAGCTCTCAGCACCAGAGTAAGTAAGTGGCAGAGTTAGAACCTAAATCTGTCTGTATCAACACTCGTAATATTTCCATCATGGTGTTGAGAAGGAAAGCTGGTAAAAAAAAAAAAACAAAACAAACAAACAAAAAAAAAAAACGCAGATAAACAGGGGCAGCCAGATGTCCGAGGCCAGATACTCCCGTTGCATGCTTTTGGCTTCTTCAAATCTTGCTTGCCTCTTGTATCAGCCTGTAGCCAGAAACCAGAAACTTGACTGCACGAGCCCCACCCATCCCAGAAGCACATATGTATAAAAGACCAGTAAAACTCGAGCCAGATGCTCAGCCTTTGGAGGTCACCCCACAGGGCCGACACTCGTACAAAATAAACAATCTTTTCTGATTTGGGAGTGCTTGTCCCTTGTCTCTTCCTGGGAGCCGAGTATTTGCTATCACAGTGTTACTTTTACCTTGAAATGGCCACATTCTAACATCAGAGAGGGAAAGCCTGGACCAGGAGAAAATGGCTGCACCGCCAGTCAGGGGCAGGTCAAGGGCACAAGTAAGGGAATGGGTAGTATATAAAAATGGCAACACTTTTGACTTTTAAGTGCCCCAGGCTGCTACTGCTTTCACATTTCTCCCTCTGATGTATTTTTATCTTAATCTTAAAAGTCATCATGTGAACATGTACCTTAAACACTGTAAAATACAGTATAATTGTGGAAGAATGTCCCGCCAAAACAGTTGCTCTTTCTCTCCTGTCTCTTCTTCTGATAAGTAGCCATCTCCCCTGTAGTGGCTTTAATTTTACAACTTCCTTATATAGAGCCATGCTCTGATTAAACTGACCTGGTTACTGTTACTTCAACATCACATTCATTTTCACTATCTTGGCGTATTTGTTTACAGTATCATTACCTGAAATGTTTTCCTTTATTTCTATCTTTGTCATCACAATACACCAGCCTGAATCTTTGCTTGAAATCTCTGTTCTCCAAGTAAAAATAATCTCTCTAATGAACACACAATTCTTATAGGGAATTTACCAAATTCTGACATGTATATTATAGATATGATACATATGTATATTTCCTCACTTCAGATTATAAGCTTCTTAAGGGCAGGAACGTATTTCATTGTTAAGATAAAATTTTCAAAATAGTAAAATCATTGAGCCTTATACCAATGAAAACTGAACATGTATCAAAAATTACTTAAGTCATTAATGAACCAGTAAGATGTTAAAACTGTTTCAAATATGAATTTGGTTTACAGGGGCGCCTGGGTGGCTCAGTCAGTTGAGTGTCTGACTTTGGCTCAGGTCATGATCTCACGGTTCGTGGGTTCGAGCCCCACGTCGGGCTCTGTGCTGACAGCTAGCTCAGAGCCTGGAGCCTGCTTCGGATTCTGTATCTTCCCTCTCTTTCTGACCTTCCCCTGCTCGCGCTGTCTCTCTCTGTCTCTCAAAAATAAATAAAAATCATTAAAAAAATTATTTAAAAAAATAAAGAATTTGGTTTACAGGGGTTTATGTTTTTAAAGGACAAAACTAATTTGCATTGGCAAGAACAGAAATTATTTACATTGTAATCAGTTTTCTACATCTTCACTTCTGTCTTCACAGAGTTGCAAAACACTAGTCAACCAAAGAGAGTCAAAGGTCACACCTCTATACAATCAGATAATCCCTAGAGGGTCTTCCTGTTAATACCAAGGTCTCCACTCAAAGGACACCAGGAGTCCTCCTGGCCATCTCCAAGGCTTTGATAAATTTTCCTCATATTATCTATCTTCATTTCTTATAAAATGCCAAGAACCAGTGCCTTATAAATATCATACTAGAAAACAATATATCATTGAATAAATGTGATTACTGATGTGTAGAAAATATAAAACAAATTAGAAATCTGGAAAAAACCCACAATTAGATAATTCCTGGAGGCATATTTATTATATTTTCTAATAAGTCTGGGCCATATATTGAATTTTGCACTTTAACTCACCAGGCCTTTAATTTTAGAATGATTTAAAGTTTAACTTATCAGGGCTTTAACTTTAGAATGATTTTTAGTAGTATTTGAAAACTCTTAGTTTGAAACTAGGGAGTGGGAAACCCAGATTATCTGGTTTTAATTAGCTTAGCCAGGGCATATTGAATTATGATGGTCAATGAAAATTAACACTGAATTTTTGGGAATAAAATAAATCATACCTGGGATATTTGCAAAATACCTTATTTTATTGTAACCTTAAACAACCCAGCTCTCCCAAATGATTCAGTAAATAAGCTTCTCTAACTTACCTTACTTGAGGTTTCTTGAAACCCTTTAATTGTACTACTTATTAAAGCAAAATAGTACACAACTTGGAAAACCTACACATAAAATAATAAATGAAAAAAATTTTGTCCTATAAAATATAAAAAAGATGATTCTTTCATTTAAGGAATATTTGTATCCCTACTATTTGCCAGGCAAAAACTTTTTAAGACTTCAAATGTATTCTGAGGGTGGAAATGGGAAGTAATCTGATAAATAAGAAACTACAATATCATGGCCCATCCAACATAATTAATCTCTACACAGTGCTGCTTTCCTGATACCTGGGGAAAATGTAGAATGTATATGATACAGTTTTAGTTGAGATTAAAGACAGAGCTACCAAAGAGACCAGGTCAGTTTTATGCCTTATAGTAGAACCAAATTATTTCTATAATTAGTTCAACTAAAAATTACTTAATTCCTAAGAAGAGAATCTAAGGTCACTGGCTTAAAGCTTAAGAGAAAAATTCAGATTAACTGGTTAAAGTTTCAAGAAACTTCTCACAACTGACTTCCTGACAAATTGTTGGTGGATATGTAGACCTGGTCAGACACAAAAGTGGTGATTCCTCTGTACAAGTTGGTTTGCATTTCCCTGAATGTTATCAGTGATCACACTGCACTGATCTGTCCATCTACCTAACCATTTTGGGAGCCAGAGAACTTTCCAAGGAGCTGGGGCCTTGTGTCACCTTCACAAATAAAAGTCTCAGGAATTGTTTCTAGTTGAAGTTGATGGTAAGGGTTGGGGAGGTGCTCTGGCCTAAGGCTAGCTGATCCACTTCCAAACAGCAGTTGAGGAACTGCCCGCAGGGGGACCATAGGTACAGCTGATTGAAAGAAGCCCTGGAAGAAGGCTTGAAGCAAAAGGAAGAGAAATGCAGACAAATGAAGGGCACATTCTGCTGCAGAAGCCTTAAGATTTCATCATTGCGACTGGAATTCTGCCATGGGGAGAAAATCTGTCTCTGCTGGATGAGAAGAAATTGTTGAATGTAACTCATCTCACATCCTAAATTACCATTAGCATGGTCAGCATCAGTGTGTAATTATTGAGTGTCTGCTGGTTATGTGCTCTTTAACTAGAGAATGTGCAGCTTTTACAAACAATAGAAAAATCAATGGAGACTTTCTAGGAGATTTGACAGAGAAATGAGTAGTTGCACATTAAACATAAAAATTGTACGTAAATATACACAGCCATGTAAAATGAATGCATAGTGATAGCCAAGTGGCTATTGTAGCTTTGAATTAGTGTCCGAACTGGAGATGATACATTCAAATTGAGAATAGGTGATAATCAGTTTTTATTGAAAGCAATATAGAGGCTCCTGGGTGGCTCAATTGGTTAAGCGTTGGACTCTTTTTAAAAAAAATTTTTTTAGTGTTTATTTATCTTTGAGAGCGAGAGTGTAAGTGGGGGAGGGGCAGAGAGAAAAAGGGAGGCACAGAATCCAAAGCAGACTCCAGACTCTGAGTTGTCAGCACAGAGCCTGACATGGGGCTTGAACTCATGAACTGTGAGGTCATGACCTGAGCTGAAGTTGGCCGCTTAATCAACTGAGCCACCCAGGCAACCCAGGCATTGGACTCTTGATCTTGGCTCAAGTCATGATCTCACAGTTCGGTTTGTGAGATTAAGCCCTGCATCAGGCTCTGTGCTGACAGTGCAGAGCCTGCTTGGGATTCTATTTCCCTGTGTCCCTGTCCCTCCCCTCTGGCACTCCTCCCCTGCTCCTGTGTTCCCACATGCTTTCTCTCTCTCTCTCTCTCTCTCTCTCTCTCTCTCTCTCAAAATAAATAAATAAGCATCAAAAAAAGAAAGCAATGTGATTTTTAAAAAGCATTTTATAATCTTTTAAAATAGTTACTCAACCAATTACTGTGACATTAAGCTTATGAAATAAATGACATTTCATAAAAATCCACCATGAAACTGTTTAAGGTCCTTAGGTACTATGTTCTTCAAATGAAGAGCATTATTATGACACTTTGCTTCCCACCAGTGATCTTAGGAATCTCCGGGACTACTCAGATAACAGTGACAAACATAAGTTGCTTAATATCTGTAGGCTCTCTGGCCTCTTACTTATAGGCAAACTCTTTGGAAATGAAAATATTAAGGACAAAGTGAACTATGGTTATGGCCTTTTCAGAATTCTGAAATGTCCAAACTTTTTGACAAGTTAACCTAAATGAGATTCAAACAAGGAGCAATTTAGAGGGAAAAAAATCTGCCTTTTTGGGAAAGGAAGAGCTGCTTTCTTTAATTTGAAATCTTGCCTCCTTCTGTGTGGGAGTGGTCCCCCATAGCATCTTTGCCCTCCTCTGGCTCTACGCTAGGCCTGGGGAAAGGCAATAGGCCTCTGTCCATGGGCCCAAGGTGGGCAAGCTTAACTAAGTATAGGCCCACTCTTCTTTATTGACACCACCACTGTAATATACACAATAGCTTTCTCAAACATTCCTACACAGCTAGGTGTGAGTCAAGGCTGTTACTAAGCGTACACCAAATATGACTTTTCCCAAAGTCCATAGAGACACAACACTCAAGAGGCTAAAACATTCATAGGGAACCCCTCACGGACACATCCATGTTTCTAATCTGGCTCCTTAAATATCATGCTTCACTTTTCCGACTTCTGCCCTGAAAATCTTTACCTTCCTTTTGGGAAATCATGCCTCTTAACTACAGAGGTTGATCTCCTCCCACAATCCATTCTTCTTTTTACAAAAGTACATTTTCCCAAATCTGAGTCATTCATTTCAAAGTAACATTCCGGGTGGGTGGGTGGGTGGGTGGGAGGTGGGGAGTCAATGATCTGTGCTGACACTCCCTATGTAGCTTGGTAACAGCCAGAATAGACATAAGTCTTCCACGAGAGCACTGTAAGTTCACCAAATGACATTTCTCCACCCAATTGTGCATGGAAAAATACTTAAAACATGCACACACACACACACACACACTCCACCTCCCAAAGCACATCCTAATTCTGATAGTGAATTCCAATTCTATAATAGAGAAACATATTTCTCATCCATAACAGATTAATGGTTCACATTTTTCAAGCTAACCAAAAAAGTAGTATTTTCCTTCTTCCCTTGTTTCCAATTTTTTTTTAATGGCCAATCTTTTTTCTTCACAAAGGCCCTACCAAAGCTTTGAGATTCCTTCAATTTCTTTTGAGGAGAGAGAGAGATTTTATTCTTCAAGTTACCTTTTATCCAATAGCACAATAACTCAGGAGCTTCATTATTCATTCATTAATTCCTCATTCATTCACTGAATCATTTAACAGACATTTGTTGAATATTACTATGTGCTACTTGGTACTTGGGGAATATATAAATATAAACAAGATATGCTCTCAGTCCCCAAATATCTCACAATGTAATTAACAATAATACCATGTGAAAAGTGCCTTAGAAGGTGGTAGGCAGGCATGGAGAAAGGTGCAATTAAATTTTCCTGGGAGAGTCATGATCTTATTTCTCATTTATTTCCATTGTTAATGGGAAGTAACAATTCAGTTGTGAAAGAAAAAAAAATGTTTCTTTTCCCTATGTATTTGTACTGTGACATCTCTCAGAATTAATAGTTTTTGGAGATGTGTGTGTCCCTTTCAACAATCCTCTGTGTTCAATTGGAAGAAGAAATTGGCATGCCTTCAACATTAGAGTGATGGGTAATGCTGCAATGGAAGATGCCCCCACCTGGGTAAGTTCTGAAATATCTTCATTTTATCTTAGGGATTAGTGATTCACACAACATAAATCTCAGTTTATCTCACCAGCTTCACCCTTGGCTTCCTGAGCTGTTTGCACAGTCACTTTCCCATAACTGTAACTCTCCTGGGCCTCCTGCACTTCTGCGTGCACAACTGTCTCAGGTTGGAAGAGAGCTCAGAGAGAGCACGTGAGTTGGGGAGAAGAGCAGAGGGAGAGAGAGAGAAAATCTTAAACAGGCTCTATGTTCAGTTGCAGAGCCCAACGCTGGGTGTGGCTCAATCCCAGGACCCCAGGAACGTGACCTAAGTGGACTGAGACACCCAGGCACTCCAACTCTGATTTGCATATAGTGCCTTAAGGACAAAAGAAAAATATTCATTGTAAGGAAGAGAGTTGCATGAAAAATACATGAGTAGTTAAAAGTATTGATAGGGAAATATTCATGAACATATTTCTTTTCCATATAAACAAAAAATTCTACCGGTGGATATAATCTTAGTAATTATGATGATGACACAATTTTCACTTCTTTAGAAGTTACTGGAAATGTTTTCCAAGAGAGTTCTGATAATTTAAACAATCTCTTTTGAGAGGAAATAGTTTAACATTATGTTTTAACTACCTCATTGTATAAAGAGGAAGAATATGTGTTTCTGGAAAGCTGACTTTTGAAATAGGAAAGAAATTTCAAAAAATTCATTGTAAAATATCACCCTCCCCTATTCTGATGTAATTTTATTATGATAATAAAAGTCCTATTTTATTCAAGTTAAATAAACATTAATATCCTAGTTCAGTGATGACTGTTTTATAGAAATAAAAATTCATCATTTAATAGATGAATTGTGATACTATCTTAAGTGGAAAATAAAAAAACTAGTAAGAATAGGAATACATTTGTTCAAGAAGCCAAACATCCAGAATGATATTTAAATATTATTTTATCATTTTCAAATCATTATCACTGGTACCACATTGTTTTGAGGTTTATAAAATCCTTGGGTATTAATTGAGCACCTCACCATGTGGCAGGCACTGGAAAGCACTGAGAATATAATGTTGGGTGAACAGGTAGAGTCACTGACCCCTTAGAATTTATAGTTTCCTGGGGAAGAAGGGCCGGTATATTTGATAGTTCTTAAATAGGAGGAAGTCTGACATATTAGAGGAACTTAAAGTTAGTGTGGTGAAAGCACAGAATGCTGAAGGGAGTCTGAGGCTGCAGGGAGAGATAAGCAGTCGTGTGCTGGTAAACTGGTTCTCCCAGGGGGGTGGGGGAAAAGCCATGCTTTGTGACATTTGCCAATTTCTCCTACCGCATCCAACTTTAAACTACCAGTCATTCAAAAATCGATTTGCAAAATTCTGGAAAACTTGACCATCTGTAGGCCAGTGCCACCCAGTATGAACCTGCTAGAATACACCCCTTTTCTAACACAAGGGTCAGATCATCCAGAGCTTTATATGGCATGATGAGGAGCTCATTATATTAAAGAACAACAGAAAGCCATTGAAGAGATTGTATTTTTAAAAATATAGATTTGGCTATAGTATGAAGAAAAGATTGGAGAAATATATGATAAGATATAATGAAATAACTTCTGTTGCAGGGTCCTGTGAAAGATGATGATGATTTGGACAAGGGTGATGGCAAGGAGAAAGAGAAGTAGAAAAACTCAAGAAATATTTTGATGGTAAAATCAACAGGACTTAATGATGGACCAGGCCATAAGGAAGAGAATGGTCTGTAGTATGACTTACAGGTTTCTGGCTTGCAAAACTGAATGGGTGAGAGGGTGGTGGTATTAAGATAGAAAACCTGGCGGGAAAACCCGGTTTGGAGGAAAAAGATTATGAGATCGGTTTTGGACTTGTAGATTGTGAGTCGCCTTTCAGGTCTCCAAGTAAAATGCTGAATGGGTAGAGAGAGATGTAGATTTGGAGATTAGGAGAGGTCCAGGCTAAAGATAACTAACCTTTTGGGACTCAAGCATTCAATTAAATGATTATTGACACCATGTGCTGTATTATTGCCCAGGAAGAAAATACAGAGTGAGAAAAATGAGGACACCTAGGAATAAACCTTGAGGACTTACAGTATTTAAAGGGCAGGCAGAAGAGACTGAGCCAGCAAGGGAGACATCATGGCCAGAGAGGTAAGAGGAAAGCCAGTAGAGTAGAATCACAGAAGCCAAGGGCAAGAGTGCTTCAGGATGGGCAGAGGGGGCAATATTGCTGAATGATAATTCAGGGAGTAAGTTGTCCAGACTCATCCTGGGGATTGAGAGCCAAGAATTCTTAATTCTGTGTTAGTTAGAAACAAAATCTCAATCTATTCAGAACAAACAGAAAGATAGATTATTATAAGGATACATAGATTTCATTGAGAAATGAAGATAGGACCTGGGATTGATGGGAATCAGAATTTTTATTGTCATTTTATTATGATTATCATATTATATTTAATATATGATTAACATAAGTTTACTGTGGGTCAGACAGTGCTCGGTACTTTATATACTTTTTTTTTAATTCTAATAACAACCCTATTAGAATGATGCTACCATTAGCTCCATTTTATGGATGAGAAAATTGAGCCTTAAAGAGGTTAAGTAACTTCTGCAAGGTCACATTAGTTGTTACAGAGCCAGGGCTCCAACCTAGTTCTGATCCTAAAACTTACACTCCTGAACATTAAACAAGTTAGCATTAGTCAAGGCGGCTACTCCCTCTATTGGCTTCACTTTTAGGGTCCCGCAGTCACTTCTGCTTCTCTCTGTAGGAGTGTTCCACTTCTTGTCATTGGCTGGCTTCCTCAGTTTCAGCTTGTACATGGCCCAATATAGTCTCAGCATCGACTCTTTATGAGCTCAGTCTCTACACATCTTGATTCCAAACCACACCAAAAAGTCTGATCAGACCAGCTCATTTAGGACATACAGGAAAATCAGGTACCCCCTCATGATCCAAACAGCTCTGGTCAGGGATTGAGGTCACAAGGACAAGAGGGATTTGGGACAGGAGACTTTTACTTCAAAGGGAGCTATGTAGAAACCGGATTGTTGTCTGGGCTACACTCTCCAATTCTGTCTCTTGTATCTTCAACATTTCTCCTGGGTATCTTTCCTAAACATATAAACATGTTCCTCTCAGTATTAAATGAACACTTCTGATGGTGAGGGAAGCCCAGCTAGAATTCACTTAAGCAAAAAGGGGGGATCTTATTATAAGGATCCTGATGATCTCATTGATCTCAAGGGAAAGAATGTTGCTGGGTCTCAGGAACAACTAGAAGCAAGGATCTAATGTTGCTAGAACTCTGATCTTCTTTTCTTTCTTTCTGTCAGTTTTGTACCTTTGTGTTCCTCTTAATCTTGGTTTCATTTGTCTTTTTCATTGCAGGTTGCTTTTCAGTACATGATAAAACAAAACAAAACAAAACAAAATTTAAAAAAAACACAAACAAAAACCCATATGACCACAAACTTATTTTATAGTTTATAGTTTCAATCTCTGGAATGAAATTGACTCGATATTTTCTCTGGTACGAAATCTAAAAATCCTATGGTAGAGATACTTTGGCTCATTTACGTAAATTAACCACTCTTCATTTATTCAGCTGGTTCATGATGGGTTCTTTGGACCAATTTTGATTAGATTTATCTTCTACCAATTAATCTTGACCAGAAAATGGGTCATGTAAGAATATAACTTCTCAAAAAACCATAAAAACTGGGACAAGGTGGGAGAGGACTCAGTTTTCAGAAGAAGATTGCCCCATTGTCATCTTTCTCATGGCTGGTTTCCTGCACTCCAGCTTGCACATGGGGCTTCAAAGTCTTAGCCCTAACTGTCCAATAACACCATTCTTGAGAGGGCTGAGTTAACTATGATCTTACCTTTTACCTTCCTTTTCACAGACCAGCTTGTTGCAAGTGGAATGTATATTCATCTTAATTTTCCTGAACATAAAGCCAAGATTTTATCTATTGAAATTTGACAATGCGACTTATATTTTCACCATCTAAGAAACTAATTTTGCCGAGGTTGTCACAATAAACACTTTTCAGTCCGTATCTTATAGGAACGTTCTTTAGTTTATGTCATTATTTACAATTCCTATGTGGCAGAGACTTCCAGTTGCTTCCCAGGATCTATTTCTTCCTTTTTCCTTAGTAAAACAGATTCACATTTTTAGCTGGCTGCATGGTTGCCCAGAATATGATGTATTTTCCCCAGTCTCCTTTGAGGTCAGATATGGCCATGTGGTTAATAGATTGGAAGTAGAAGTACTGTACAAAATGTAGAGTAGAACATTATCTTAAAAGAGATTGGTGCTCCCATCTTCAATATGTCCTCCTTTGCACTGGGCTGAACCTTGAGCAACCAACTTAGACTTTCAAGATGCTGAGTAGAATATAGAAAGAACTGGACAATAATGGAGCTCCTGCACTAGCACCAGCTGCCTAACTTCACATCTAGTGTGTGTGAGAAAGAACTGTAACCTGCAGCTAAGTCTAATCCTAACGAATACATCCTCTTACCTGAAACTCCCTTCCCTTCCCTTTGTTACTTTCTGTGATTTCTGCCCCTTACTGATCTTCTTCCTATTATTCTTGAATTCCAGCTCAGTCCTTTCCTTGATCCATACCCCTTAATTGTCTCCAAGTTTCCATCCTAAGGCCTATGTTTATTCTAAATATTCTATATGTGAAACCTCATAAATATCCCCACTTTGATAGCTAAATTGTATTTTTGACTCAGAAATACAAGTCTCTATTCTTTCTGTCTTCTCTTGAAGCACTTGGCCTCTAAACAGTTTGAACATTTTCTTTAGTAGTTCTTCATCTGCATTAGTGAGCCCACCATCTTGGCTGTTGCCAAAGGAAGAAGACTGAATTCCCATGGACTTCCCTTTTCCACTCTCCTGCAGCAGTCTTCAAGCTGGTATTTTTCTCTTATTGAGACTCTCCTCCACCTTGCTGCTAAAGTAGTTTTTCTAAAGCCAGCCTTGATCATGTCACTTCACCAAATCATAAATCATTTAGACTCTCCATTATCTAAGGCATTTAGTCTATTCACCTTAATGTTTGATAATAGAAACTTCAGGGACTTGCCTGTCTCTTCAGACTTATTTTCAGCAACTTCTCCTTCAGATTTTGAAACTCCAACAATACCAATCTATTCACAGATCCCAAATGAGCCATGCTGTCTTTTTCTTCTATCCGTTGTAGGTGTTGCATGTTTTAAAAATGTACTTTTTCTATAAGGCATGCCTCTCTTCCCTTTACATAAAAATTCCCACTTATCCTTCAAGACTCAACTCAAATAGTCTTTCCTCTAAAGAGATTTCCCTGACATCTTCAGGTGAATGTAGATTGACACTTTCCTTCAAAGCTTCTAGTAACTCCCTAAATATGCACAGCCTGAATGATATCTGTTATAATGTGAATTACATTACTTACATATCTGCATTTCTTTCTGGAGTAGAAGCTTATCTTTTTATATCTGAAATTTGTCTTCTCCCTGGCATACTGTAGATACTCAAGTGTTGAAACTATTTATTAATTTTAAAAGATAAAAATATAGGAAAATCATTGTTCTACTATGACTACATGAACTTGGAGCCCGACTATAAGCTCACCAACAATAGATGCAAAGTTGGGGTTGCTGCTCAGTGCACAATGATTCTCCAAGTGGCCGTTACTGCACTGCCTTCCCTTTCACTCTCTTCCCCTTATCCTTGGCATTGGCTGTTCATCCAAAACCAGAGATGCTAAATCTAGCTGGGCCCATCGGATATTCCCTCCCCAGACATTTGAAAATAAATTGAGATATGTAAAATCTGAAGGTTCTCAGAGCTGAGTCATCTGATGTGCGTGTCCCAGAGAGAGGGTTCGTGAACAACCAGTCGTGATTTCCCGGCATCTGGTTTGATTTCTGTCCTATTCAAGGTCTATGAATCCTGTCATTCCTTTGATTTTGAGGGCAACCCTTTTAACACACTCTCCTGTTTCATTTGGGTTAGGCAGTGTTTCTTTTGCTTGCAAATAAAAAAATCTTAACCAAGGCACCAATTAGAAAAGTACTAAAGGGCTGTAAATACTATTGGTAGATTTCTCTGCTCTATGGGTTAATGATTAGGTTCTCATAAACCCACACAGTGAAGCTTTTTGAGTAAACGGATTTGATAGCCTTCTAAGAGATTAGACTTAGCAGAAGCAAAGGTATGCAAATACACAATAATCTTTTCTACAAACCATATTAAAATTTAAATCTTCTTTTTTTCTTTTCAGGTGTTCCATTTTCATGTTTTTTATAAAAAAATTATAGTTACCCCCTTCAAGAAACTGAATTTCTACTTCAGATTTAAAATGTCATGTCAAACTAGAATTTAAGTAAAAATTTGAATAAAAAACTGAAAAAAACACATTTTAATTGGGCTGAAAAATAGAATAGAATAGAATAAAATCAAATCAAATAACGTAAAATAAAATAAAATAAATTGCCATGTCAAATTAGTAAAGGACTTAGGCTTAAATTGTTCCTAGAGATTAGGTCTACTCTCCCTCAATACCAATTAAAATGACACGGTCTGACATAATGTAGTATCTGGCATTTCCATATAGCAGCTTGCACTAAGCAGCTTTACCTGCTAATTAGTCTGACAGCGCACTGTGAAATACCTTCTACCCAAAGATGTTATGGCCCTTTTGTAAACACAATTTCATATGACAGGAAACCAAAAAAGCAAAATTTATCCAGATGAAACAGAAAGGGGAAATGTGTTCAGCCAAAGTGTTAAATCCAAACTGAGAATTGGCAGAACCCTGGGAAGAAAATATCCTCTCCTGTTTTGTTATCGCACACACTCAGTGGAATACTTAATAATCAGAAGGAATTAAAGGCTTGGTTTTGTAATGCCATTTGGCAACTGGTATCTCCACTACCCACGGTCTTTGCGTACCGACACAGACATTATTTAATACTGATTTAGAGGACATATCAATCTGCTGATTCAGCCCTACCACATCCTGTCAACAAGAATGCTAATATAAAAACTCTTCACGTATCCAGTGGTTGTTTAACAAAGTAATCTCAGCTCTCAGGAAATAGAAAATAATCCGTCAAGTCAAAGGGCTTACTAAGAATTCAAAGCTGCATCACGATGCCAGGTACTAAAGTTTACACTGAGCTCTATTTACTCTTCTTTTAGACCTAACTGAACCAGTATAAAAGTCTACTTTTATTGCTTTCAGTTAGGTGAGCAGCAAATCAGATTCAATAGAAAGAAACTAGAGAAAAAAATAAAAATTAATTCCTATTACACTGACAGTGAGAGAAGGAAAAAGGAAGTTATAGCAAAAGCAATCCCTGAACTGCAGAAGGCATACTTGTCTGGAGTCATTTCAAAGAAGGGCAGGGTTGTCTGGCTGGCTCAGTTGGTAGAGTATGTGACTTTTAATCTCAGGGTCCTGAGTTCAAGCCCCACGTTGGGTATGGAGCCTACTTAAAACAAACAAACAAACAAACAAACAAAAACAAAGAAGGGCAAGTGGGTTTATTCAGTTCAGTAGCCACTCAGGGAACACTGTGTTGTTATTATTTTGCCTTTTTAATGCCTTTTTACATTCTGAAATTTTAAGGAAAGATATTTACTTTCTAACAGTCGTATTTTTAGAATGGGAGTATCAATTTGTACATTTGAAAAAAAAAAAAGCCAACACATACATGCAGCTCCCAAAGGCAGGGCTATGGAGAGGGTGTTTGCATTTGGGTGGATTCTGGCATGGGGACTTGCCTGTAAGTGTCAAGCAAGAGGCTTAGGACACAGCAGGGCGTACCTATGTAGTAGGGCACATTCGGGGTGCCGACTGCTTTGTGGGCACCTTCATCCCTCCTGGTGCAGAGAGGTGCCCCATGTCCTTGAGGACTAGGCAGGAACAGGACTTCACGTGTCCAGGTCCCCCAGGACCTCTCTTCAACTCAGTCTTTGTGGCCCCACAGATACTTTCTAAAAAGGCAAATCATAAAAATATATGTTCTGAAAACAAACATAAAACAGGGGTAGAGGTGATAGAGGAAAGTTTTTTGAACCATCAAGAAGGGTTTATATCCAGTGTGGAGGCTTCCATTTAAGAAGGTAGGAACATTATTTACCTAACTTTCTATTAGAATTTACCGTACGATTTAGTTCAGGCACAGGGAGGGGAGGAGACTGAAAAAAGGGGAATGATGAGTTCCTAGAAACAAAATAGGAGACATGATTGTGGGCAGCGGTGTAGCGGCAGACAGTTGCAATGAAGGACTTGGGGAGGAACGGGAAAGGAGTGGGGCAGAGTAACTGGAGCTTAAGGCAAGCACATGATCTGCTCCAGGAGATTGGGGAAGGGAAGCCTTGGGTTGGAAGCAGAAGAAAGTACTGCATGAAAGGCACCATCAGGCAATGTGCAGGTTGATCTGGGAGGCGATGATCCTCATTTATTTTAATTAATTAATCTTTAGCCAAATGTAATCTGGGAATAAGGTAAAATTATTTTAGTCACATGTCTATACCTGTCAACATCAAGTAGCAAATGTTTTATTTTATTTAAAAAGAAGTATAATTTATTTTAAGCAAACACTGTGTTGTGAACGGATAGAAACTCAAAGGCAATTAAGAGATGGTTTTCACTTTCCAGGTGCTTTCAGTTGAGTGACTGGAATAGTCATATGCACCAGTCAATCTAATGCAAGTCTGTCCAAAGAAGGTATGAATAGAACAATTTACCTCATACTTTGTTCCTGGCTGTATATTACGCATTTAA
This sequence comes from Cryptoprocta ferox, assembly GCA_028646485.1. NCBI lineage: Eukaryota > Metazoa > Chordata > Mammalia > Carnivora > Eupleridae > Cryptoprocta > Cryptoprocta ferox. The sequence continues at coordinate 46,249,864 of CM053569.1, forward strand.
CTAAATTATTTTTTCTATCCTATAGCAATCCTAAGAAGTAGTTGTAATTATTTCACTTTCATAGATGGGGAAACTGAATCTTAGAAGTTCAGTTAACTTGCCTATGGACACAATGTTCTGGAAATTAGGGAAGATTCAAATTCCTCTGACTCATACTCATTCCTCAAGGATTTTCTGCTCTAACCAATTAATTTCTTAGAGTCAAGATGTGTTTATTTGATGCCTGACAAGATTTGAAATATTTATTTTTGATGCTTTCATTTACTGAGTTCTGTCTAGCAGAGTAAAGAGACTCTGTTTTGGAGGGGTGGAACAATAGTAATTTAGCCATTATCCTAAATTTTCAGGTGAATATGGACAATGAAGCTCACCTCTGAAACCATTTTACACTTTGGTTTTTAACTCTCCAGTCCCACACACTATCAAAGCAAATAATAGTGTTTGATAAGCCTTGTCTCATAATATTTCTCCATTGGCTGTGAAGTGGGTTCTGGAGAAAACACAAGACAAAAGTTTAGAAAAACAGAAAAATAAAGACCAGGGTGTCCAAAATATTTACATCTTTGACTACTTTTCTGCACCTTGATCTATATTTCACATCTTCATGAGTTTAAGTCAATTAAAGTCTTAGCACCATTGAATGGCTAACTTGGGAAGTGTCTCCTTTGAAGCCTTCTTCTTTTGGAATGATGCAATTGAGAAACATTTAGCAATTTGATTTATTACAAGTGCCTAGGAAGAGTGGGTGGCACTGAAGAAATACAAGGCGATTCCATACTGAGTGCATTTTTTGCATTCCTCATCTTGAAAAAAAATTGTAGAACTACAGAAGTTTCATAAGACACCAGGCATTTATGTGGCTTTTAGTCTGTGTTTGGGCATGGTTTACTTAATCTTAACCTATTCCTGAAGGAGTCTGGTGTGGAATAGCTCTCCCTCTCTCCGGAAGGGTTCCACATTTAAGTAAAGAAAATTATTTGCTTTGAACAGATGCCTAAATACTGCCTAATATCAGGAGATCATACTAAGACTAAATGTGAAACCTCCAGAACAATTATTTCAGAATATCTCTGATATTCCTCTAGTTGAAAGTAGAGTAGCCTCTCTGAGTGAGTGCCTTTCTGTTCCTGATAGTGCAAATGCGGTATGGCTTGGTGCCTGGTAGACAGGCAGACACTGGTTTCAGTGATGTTGGGGACTTTGCAATTAACCTTAAATGCCATTTGCAGATGTTTGAAGTAATTTCTATCTCTCTCCTTTGTCTTTATTAAAAAAAATTTTTCATGTTTATTTTTGAGAGACGGAGGGGGGGGAAGAGAGAGAGAGAGAGACAGCATGAGTGAGGGAGGGACAGAGAGAGGAGGGAGACACAGAATCTGAAACAGGCTCCAGGCTCTGAGCTGTCAGCACACAGCCCTATACGGGGCTCAAACTTGGGAAAGGTGAGATCATGACCCAGGCTGAAGCTGGATGCTTAAACGACTGATGCACCTAGGGGCCCCAATCTCGCTCTTTGTTCTAAAATGTCATTTACCTTTCACTTTCTTCATATACCCATTAATTTTCATCACCAAAGTGGGATATTCTGTACTTCTGGTTTTATCCACATGCTTTGAACCATTTGAAGGAGAAAGATAACATAATTGGTTGAATTAACAAACAGTGCAATGCAGAGTAAATCTCACTTGATAATTCAGTCTATTTTTTTTTCTTTTTAATGTACTTCATAACCAGGGGAAGTAACCAGTTCTTTATATCTTCTTAGAATCCTATGAATTTCAAGGTAGATATTAAGTGTTTGAGCAGGCAGGCAAATTGGGCTGAGAATCATTACCCAGGTTTATCTTGGTGTTCAGAGAACACCACGGAGCAACTTCAGTGGATTTCCCTGTCCTTTGGGTTTGTCCTTTGTAAACACCTGTGTTTGTAGACCATGGGAAGTAGGCTCCATTTAGTTAAGTAGTTCTTGGCCAAAGTCTATTTCTGTGATCAAATCGGCTTGGCCTCTGACTGTGAGTGCTATGCCAGATGTGACTGCAGGCAAGAATGGCAATCTGGCTGCTCCACTCTCTCAACAAATGCTGTGCTCGATACAGATTCCATGTCACTGTTTCCCCCTTTTGCTGCAAGGGTGAGGCGTGGGTACTGATGCAACACTTGCTCCACATATGGGTTTATTCATTCCGAAGCTATGTGCGGTATGTCTCTTACGTGCTGAGTGTCGCAGTGCACTCCAGAGATGCATCCGCGCCTGAGCCAGCAGGGTCCCTACCTTTCAGGGTATTTCCGTATTTTCATGGAGTGAGATGGTGGCAATCTCTCAGTCTAGCTGCTTTGCTTTCTTATCTTCATGAGTACTGAAAATATCTGTGCCCAAAGAAATTCATGGGTCCCCCAGCTTACTTATGTTTTAGTCTTTCCTTGTGTTAAATTTATTAAACAGGGAGGCCATTAGACTGAGGTGGTTCCAACACCTTAGCAGCCTAGGAAAGCAGAACAAAACATAGGCTTGTAAATGACTCGAAGTTAACAAAACCTAAGGACAACCCATCACAAGCAGCCAATAGGCTTTTCCAAATAAGGCAAATGCTTAAGCCATAGCCAATTGAATAATTTCCTTTCTTTGCTTCAACCTTTTCTCTGTAAGCCTTTCTTCTTATTCTTGTCACTGGAGCACTTTTAACTATTTCCCATGTGGACCTGTCTAGTTGGAATAGAGTTTTACTCAAACTTTTTTAATGTTTATTTATTTATTTTAAGAGAGTGTACGTGTGCATGCATGCAAAAACGTGACTAGGGAGGGGCAGAGAGAGGGAGAGAGAGAATCCCAAGCAGGCTCTGCACTGTCCAAGAACCATGAGATTATGACCTGAGCTGAAATCAAGAGCTGGTGGCTCAACTGACTGAGTCACCCAGGTGCTCCTCAAATAAACTCTCGAAATTTGTAATAGTTTATCTTTTAGCAGTTCTATAATTTGAATCATAGAATTTTACAGGTGGAAGAATTTGTTCATTTATTTATTAAACAAATGTATATTAAATGACGCCATATGCCAGCCTCTCTGCCAAATACTAAGTATACAGCAGTGATCAAAAAGATAAAGTCCTTAGTCTCATAGAGCATAGTTGGATGGGCAAGACCAACACTACAAAATAAACAAATAAATACATTTCTGGTTACAAACTGTAAGAATTGGGAGGTGGGAAAAAAAGGAAAAAAAAAGAAATTGTGAGTTGAAGAGACCAATGTTAGGTATCTCATTAATATTGGAAGAATCACCTCTTTGAGGAGGTGAATATGCATTATTAGTGTATATTGGAGGTTTACACAATTCCAAAGTTATGAAAATTGCCCACTGGAGTTGGGCAACATGGTGACATTAAAACTTGAAGGAAAGCAGCCCACCGTGTCAAAATCCAGTGAAAAAGTTTTCCAGTAAAAAAAAAGAACAAGTATCATGGCTTCAAAATTGGAACAAGCATGGGCTATTAGAAATCTGAAAGAAGGCCAGAGAGAGTGTAATAGTTGGACAGGGAGAAACTAATAGGAGAAAAAAATAAAAAAGTAGCAAAGACCTGACCATTCTGGTCCTAATGGGTCATAGTAATATTTTACTTTTATTTCCAAAGCAATGGAAGAGTTTTAGATAAGAGAATGATAAGATCTTAGGTTTCAAAATGCTCTTGCAGTTGCAGTAGGAATGAGGACAGAAGAGGAACCAGGTAGAAGTTTATGGCCCTAGTCCATAGAAAAATAAGGAAGAATTGGATTTAGGTGGTAGATTAAAGAAATACTTTTGTTACTAGAATTGGGAGAATTTAGTATTAACGGGTTGTAAATGATGGGTGAGGGAGATTAAGATGTCATGTTATAACTTAATTATTAGCATTTTAAATTTAAACTCTTCACAAACCAAAGCTTTGATAACTAGCATTCCAAATAATTTTATGTATTTCGCACTTAGCATTGAACAATGGCAAAATGATTTACAACTGGAAATCTTAAATTACACTTAGTATGTTATGGCCTGGTACATATTAAATGATTAAATAATGCTCAGTACATGCTCAGGTATGTATCAAATGATTAAACAAAGTAGACAGTGTTTCTACTATTCTAATAGTTTATAAAAATGAATTCTCAGGTACATATTAAATGATTAAATAAAATAGGTGGTGTTTCCACCATCCTAATAATTTATAAAAGTAAATTAACATATTTTTAAAAATTCTTCCTGATTTCTCAAACATTAGTAGAATAATAAATATTATATTTGCAAAAGTTTGCATGAAATGCTTTGACAGATCAGTTACTGTAAAATCTAGAATATGTTTGTTGCTATTGGACAAGAGGGACACTTTCTGCAGGGCTGAGCAGCTGATAGAATGTGACCCTGAGCTGCTGCTGGTCATCTCTGACACTATATGGGAAAGACAAAAAGACTTTTTTTGTTGTTTATTTTTGAGAGAGAGAGAGAGAGAGAGAGAGAGAGAGCAGGGAAAGGACGGGGGGGGGAGTGGTGGATGGGGGGACA
>CM053569.1:46254498-46319456 GCA_028646485.1 Cryptoprocta ferox
ATTCAAATTCCCAATGATATGAGGCAATATGTTTCCTTTTTGGATTTTAAGGTAGTTTGATACGATTTCTGCAATTTTCCAAAGTTTATTTATTTACTTATTTTTTTAGTAATCTCTACACCCAACCTGGGGCTAAAACTCACAACCTTGAGATCAAGAGTTGCATGCTCTTCTAACTAAGCCAGCCAGGTGCCCCATATTTCTGTTATTTCTCATAAAATGTATCTGGACCAACTAAGGACCTTAGTCTTAAACTGGAGGCTATAACTTACAGAGAAAATAAAAAATGAAACCACCACTAAGAAAGTAGAATGCATACACACACAAGAAATGGAAGAGTCAGGACATTGGAAATTTTTTTTTAAACAAGTGAACTTTAATAAGTAAGAATTACAACCTTCTCCAAGCAATGAGTGGTTCCATCCTTTGAAAGTAAAGGAGGATTAAAAGAGAATACAGAGCAATTTTCTAGCTTCTGTCACAAACACAAGTAGGCAGAAGAATTCAGGTCCCTAAGGCTGCACACACAGGCTTTGAAGAAGTACACAAAAGACCACGAAGCCAGAGATGGACTGGAAATAGCTGACAAATTTGGCCTGCATCTGTCAGGGAAATATAGGGTGACAGAGGTGGCCCTGACACCAGAATAGACCACTGTCCACATAGGACACAGGAGAAAAGATTTATCCCTCCCAGTGAACAGCGTGGTTCAGTTCTATTCTTTTACTTGGTCTACATCATTTCATTGAGCAATGGTCAGAAACTTTTAAAATGAGTTGTGGGTGGGGGTGCAAACCAGGAAAGAGCTATGATGTTAAAAGAGCCACTGGAATATAGTTGCAGATGGTTACTGGGCTGTGTTGGGTGAAATCTAGTTTCGATTCATCTACTCTTAGCTCTTCTGACTATAGTTCCTTATTTGAACTAGTGTCCATTCTGGTTCTGAAATCCTGTTTTTTGGGGTGCCTGAGTGGCTCAGTTGGTTAAGCGTCCAACTCTTGATCCCAGCTCAGGTCTTAATCTCAGGGATATGAGTGCAAGCCCCACATTGGGCTCCACCCTGAGTATGGAACCTACTCTAAATAAATAAAAAATAAAGTAATTAAAAAAACATCTTTTTCATGGTACTCATTTTAGTATTTTGGTTCCCAGCTTAAATCATCTTATTTCTTGGTGTTTTTAGGATAGATATACCAAAGCTGAAATAAAAATGTGTTTCTTAGTTGGCCATATTGAATAAGGAAACAAAGGAATATTCAGCCTAATGTACTAAAGTTGTCAGATCAAGATATAACCATTAAGGTTGAGAGATTTACTGTAAAAGATTAATGCATCATCCATATATGTTAATTTTTTTTGGAGATGTGTTGATATTTAGTTTGAATTTGTGCTGTAAGACATAGACTTAGCTGCTGAGAATGTGGAGAATGCTAATCTTCCAGGAACATAAAAACCAAATTGTGCTGATCAGGGGTTCTATGGTCCATAAAGGGTATCATAAAAATATAAAAATGGGCTCTGCTTTTCTCGCTTATATCTCTTTGGAGGAATCATGAGTTACTCATCTGTTACCTGGCTTGGTTTCTTTCCATATCTTTGTGTACATATAAAATGATAGCATTTGTTTGGCATCTGGAAGCAAGCAGGAAAGACTGCTGAGGATCAGAGGAGACAGGGGACCATGGGCACCCCGAGCCTACTGGAATCATCTCTACCCCATCACCCATGCAAGGTATAGTTACGTGCTTTGACATACTGGCAGAGAAACTCTGGTTTAAAAAATATATATGTGACTTATATGTCCCCATTCTTCTTCTTTTTTTTTGTAATGTTTATTTGTTTTGAGAGGGAGAGAGTGGGGAAGGGACAGAGAGAGAAGGAGAGTCAGAGAATCCCAAGCAAGATCCTCACTGTAAGTGCAGAGCCCTATGTGGGGCCCGATTTCACAAACCGTGAGATCAATGACCTGAGCCTAAATCAAGAGTGAGACACTTAACTGACTAAGCCACCCAGGGGTCCCTATTATTACTTTCCTTAATAAATGTTCAAAAACCTCTTAAATTCTTGCTTTGGGCTTACATCAGGCATAGTATCAAGGGTCCTTAAAATAGTTTAATAGGGATGTTAGCACTTCACAATCTTGAAAAGAAAGACCCTCAGTTTACATCAGCTTTATACAAAAATCAGTCTCTTTTATAATGTTTATTTAATAAAAAGAGAGTTTTCCTTTGCAACCACATTCATAGAATGCCAGAGGTGGGGTGGGGGGTCACTTTCCATGAACTACTTGCTGATTTTGAGATGAGCCTTCTTAACCTGTGTCTAGCTATTGGGTTGGGTCCTTTGGATGCTCAACAAAAGCGGTGGTACTGCCTTACATTGGTCTCTGAGAGGTTAAACCCTATTGTTTCCATAATGCCTGTGAGTTATATTTGAAATGGGCTTTTATTTTCTTGTTCTGAGCCTATTCTTTCCTAATTAATTTGGTGATTTATAATAGTTATACCCTACTGGGAAAATATGTAGGGAAAACCTAAAAGGACTAAGGGAGAAAAAGGTTAAAGCATTAATTTGACTTAAAAAGTGTATGTTCCTCATTCAACATTCACATTTCCTTTTACTTATTTTTCCTCAGGTAAGATATCTCTCAAAGGAGGCTATTCTCATGGCTTCAATGGAGAGCTAATTTTGAAACAAGTCATTTTCTCTGAACTGAGGGCTGAGATCTGCTTAATTTTTAAAGAGGCATCCCTTTTCTCCTTGCCGTTGTCTTCCATATTTTACAATTACCCCTGTCGTAAGTCAATTTATGCTTTCCATGTGGCCCAGGAGGGAGTTAGCCTAGGCCCAGCTGTTTTTGATTTACATACAACTTCTTTCTCCAAAGTCTTGCCTGAAAATGGCCTCATCAAAGCAGGATAGCACAGGCTACTTCCTGAACATAAAGATGTATGTTTACTTTTAGGAAATATACTGATTTAAATTTCTACCTGCTCTTCCTGGATTTATAATATTTACCAAGGAGGTTATGCATCTGTCCTGCCCACTCTTTGCTATTCCACTTGACTTGCTTTTATTTGGCTTTAAGCAATAAAAGGTGACTAAGGAGATAGAAATGATTCATTTCTAGGTGCCATGAGGAAATGTGAGAGCACAATTTTCTTCTATTTCACCAGAGATGAAGCCTTAAAAGTAATTTTTCCCATTTGATCATTCAATCCTGAAGATAAGCTTCAGGAAATATCAGCTGTTCAGAATTTATTTTAAGACATTTTTTAGAGCAGTTTTAGGTTTACAACAAAATTGAGAAGGAGGTATAGAGATTTCCAACTTACCCCCTGCTTCCACTTATGCATAGATGGCCTCCCCCATTATCAACATAACTCACCAGAGTGGTACATTTTTTTTCTTTTTAACTAAGGATGAACCTATACTAACTAACATATCATAATCACCCGAAGCCCATAGTTCACCTTAAAATTCATTCTTGGTGTATATTACAGGGGTTTGGACAAATGTATATGGGCATATATCCATCATTATAATATCATATAGAATATATCCACTGCCCTGAAAATTCTGCTTTGCCTATTCATCTCCTCCCCTTCTTCTCTCCTCTCCTGGTAACCATTAATTTTTTATTTTCTCCATAGTTTGGCTTCTCTCAGAATGTCCTATAGTTGAAATCAGACAATATGTAACCTTTTCAGATACGTAGCAATATGCATTTAAGGTTTCTCTAAGTCTTTTCATGGCTTGATAGATCATTGCCTTTTAGTGCTGAATAATACTCAGTTTATCCATTTACCTACTGAAGGGCATTTGGTTGCTTTCAAGTTTTAGCAATAATGAACAAAACTGCTATAAAGATTTATGTGTAGGTTCTTATAGACATAAATTTCAATTCCTTTGCAGGGCACCTGGGTGGCTCAGTCGACTGAGTGTCCGACTTCAGCTCAGGTCATGATCTCACGGTCTGTGGGTTCGAGCCCCGCTTCGGGCTGTGTGCTGACAGCTCAGAGCCTGGGCCCTGCTTCAGAGTCTGTGTCTCCCTCTTTCTATGCCCCTCCCCCACTCGGTCTCGGTCTCTCTCTCTCTCTCAAAACTAAAAATAAAGATAAAAAAAATTTTTTTTTACATTTCAACTTTTTTTTGGGAAAATGCCAAGGGGTGTGATTGCTGGATTGTATGGTAAGAGTATGTTTAGCTTCTGAGAAAATCACCAAACTGTCTTCCAAAGTGGCTGTACTATTTTCATTCCCACCAGCAATGAATGAAAGTTCCTGTTGCTCCATATCCTTGCCACCTTTGGGAATTGCCCATGTTTTGGACTTTGGCCATTCCAATAGGTATGTAATAGTATCTTATTACTGTTTTTTTATTTGTATTTCCCTGATACTATATAACATGGAACATTTTTTCATATGTTTTCTTGCTACCTGTATATCTTCATTGTTGAGGTGTCTGTTAGGCTCTTTGGCTCATTTATTAATCAGGTTGTTTACTTTCTTATTGTTGAGTTTAAAGAGTTTTTAATATATTTTGGATATCATACTTTATCAGATGTGTGTTTTGCAAATATTTTCTCCTAGTTTATAGCTTGTCTTGGAATTCTCTTGATACTGTCTTTTGCGGAGCAGAAGATTTTAATTTTAACGAAGTCCAGCTTATCAATTATTTCTTTCCTGAATGGTGTCTTTGGTGTTGTATCAAAAGAGATACCACCAAACCCAAGGTTATATAGGTTTTCTCCTAGTTATCTTCTAGGAGCTTTATGGTTTCATGTTTTATATTTAGGTCACTATATAGGTCATATATTTAGATCATAATCCATTTGAGTTATTTTTGTGAAGGGTATAAGGTCTGTTTCTAGCGTCTTTTTTTTTTTTTTTTTTTTTTTTTTTTTTTTTTGCATATGGATGTTCCAGCACCATTTGTTGGAAGGACTATCTTTGGTCTATTGTATCACCTTTGTTTCTTTGTCAAAGATCAGTTGACTACATATATAGATCAGGATTTATTTTTAACCAATCCACAAAGTTTTCACCTACTCTTCCTGCAAAAAAGTAGCATTGGTTAATGCATTGGATGGATATGAACATCAATAGTTTCAAAATGTAGAGTTGGATGCTTTGGATTATAACTTTAATTTAGTATGAGAGCAAACTGATTGTGACCTCTGTCCCTCCATCATCTCCATGATTGATATGACTGACCCTGCTGGCCAGGTGAGAAGCCCTTTGTACCAAAACATGTTCCTCCATTCTTAATGTGCTTGCTCAGCCAAACAGGATGCCCTACCAAGAGATGGAAGGGTGTATGATACTTACATTTTATTTTCCAAATTAAATTCTTTCCCACCCATTACTTTCTAACCTGGTGTTTCTTTTCATTCCTTGGCCTTATCAATGGAGGTTTTTAACTTGAAGTCTATGGAACTCTAAGTTGCACATGAATAGATTTTAGGGGTGCATAGTCTTTTCAAAAACTATGTAACATTTTGGGTGAATGCGCAGATGTCTATTATTCTGAGGGAAGGTGTCCATAGTGCTCATCAGATTCTTAAAGGGTTATGTGAACACAAATGATTAAAGCCACTGTTAACAACTCATGTTAAATTCTATGCCTCAGAAAATTCCGGTATTTCATAGAATTATATCTAGCACAAGGGACAATTAAACTGTGAAGTACTAATTCTTCATAATATGATTTATGTTTATGTATTTGCATATGTGGCTCTTGCATAAGTTTCCTCTGATCTTCCTACTGAAAAACCTTGAGGCTTTGAAAGTTTTATTCATATAAATCACTGTCAGCACACCAGCAAGGTGAATCCTTATGAGGAATCACATGATCTGGACACTGGGAGCCGAGAATTATGGTCATCTATTCTTCCATGGCTCCACAAATCTTAAGAAAAATATTACTGAATAAAAAATCTAATCATGAAGATTATTAAAATATTAGCCATACATTTCCTTTTAATTTTCAGTTACACGTGGAATCTAAAAAAAAAAGAAAAAAATTAACTCCTAGAAATAACTAGTAGAAAAGTAGTTGCTAGAGGCTGGAGATGTGGAAATATAGAGAGGTTAGTAAGAGGGGACAAATGTTCAGTTCTAAAATGAATAAGGTTTGAGGATCTAATGTATAATATGGTGACTATAGTTGATAACACTGTATTGTATAATTGAAATTTGCTAAGAGAGTAGAACTTAAGTGCTCTCATGGGGGGAAAAAGATAACTATGTGAAGGGATGGATGTATAATTAACTCAATGGGGGAATTCTTTCACAATGTATGTGTATATCATATCATCACATTGTACCCTTTAAATATCTTACTATTTTACTTGTCAATTATACTTCAAAAGCTGAAAAAAAATAAATAAAATCTTTAATTTTTAAAAAATTCCTGATGTTGCAGAAATAAACTGTAATATATTAGGATTCCATTCTTATATATAAATAAAAACAGAAAATTCAAAAAAAATCCCACATTGAAACAAACCAAAAACATAAAGCTGCAAGCATCTTATACAAAAGATATGTATCTCAGCATTAATAACAGAATAGTTCATTTTAATAATCAACAAAAATAGGATCTGAAGATATATAAATTACTTAAAGTCTAGAATTGCTGTTTGTTCAAAAAATGACAAGGTGATCATGACTTTTACCTCTGGAGAGCTAGATTCAATATCATGAATCTGGTGCTGCCAAGTATTATTGGAAAACAAGATGGGTACATTGTCAGCTGGAGTTGCTTATTCATATTTGGCTCTGAGAATGGCATTTCTGTCTTTCAATGGTATAGAGGCAGTCCCTCCAGGTCTAAGACTCACTTGTAGGTGATACGTGCAGAACCAGTGTTTGGACTACCTGGAAAGATGTCTGGAGAGTGAGAGGCTTATATGGGACTTAGAAAGAACTTCAGAGCAACCAGAAAAAGCCGTTGGACACACCCAATGATGGTTGCTGAGCACCATTGTCCTACTTGGTATTATTGCACAAAAGTACTCTAAATTTAGGGATTTAAAACAACCATTTTATTGTGCTCAAGGATTCTGTGAGTCAGAAATTTAGGAAGGACTTGTCTAGGAGGTTCTCAGCTAGGACCTCTCATGTAGTTGTGGTCAGGTGTTAGGCCTGGCCTTTAGTGTCTGATGGCTCGACTGGGCCACACTTCAAACATGACGCTCTTCACACAGCTGGTAGTTGATGCTATTGTTGGAGCTCCACTGGAACTGCCATATTTATCTATATTTGGCTTCTCCATGTGGCTTGAATGTCCATACTTGGCTTGGCTTCCTCACAGTATGGGAGTGTCAAGGAAGTTGGACTATCTACCTGTAGCTCAGAACTGCAAACTAGCAGGTAAGGGAAACTGCATTTCCTAAGAAGTCATACAGCACCATTTTTTCTGGATTTTGCTGGTTATGAGCAAGTCACTAAAGCCAGTTCAAATTCTAGGAAAGAGGACAAAAGCTCCGTCTCTTGGTGAGAGGCATGTCAGAGAATGAGCAGACATACACTAAACCACTGCAATCCTCTCTATTGATTGGACGCCTATTCCTTGCTAACTGCAACTGAGAACTTATACTTTCTCACTTAAAATTTTAAAGCTTGTTTCCAACTTTGTCAAGAGGAGATCCATACTGTCTAGCAAGTAAAAACAGTCTCAAGGGTTCCAGAAGTCTACCATTGTCATAGAGCTACTGATATACTTTTACAGCTTGTCAATGATCCTAACTTTAAAAAATTTTTTTAAATGTTTATTTATTTTTGAGAGAGAGAGAGGGGGGTGGAAGGGCAGAGAGAGGGAGACACAGAATTTGAAACAGGCTCCAGGCTCTGAGCTGTCAGCACAGAACCTGATGCGGGGCTCGAACTCATGAACCATGAGATCATGACCTGAGCTGAAGTAGGATGCTTAACCAACTGAACCACCCAGGCATCCCAATGATCCTAACTTTTAAATGGCATTTGTGGACCAGGTCAGAGTGAAAATTATTTGGGGACAATTCCTTTCTAATATATTGATTAACACTAGTCCCTGCATGCATCTTCTTATTCTCCCTTCTTTCCAAAGATAATCCCAACTTGCCTTCCCTTGCCTAAGCAGCCGGATGTCCATGTTGAGGATGGCTCTGCTGAATAGGACTCGGTGATCAAGTCTTTAGTCAGTGGAAGCCAAAAACTTACAGCACGAGGTAACTGAGGAGAAAAGGGGAAGGGGTAGAAAAGTGATCAGTGGGGGTCTGAATAGACTAATGAAGATGTAAACGAGAAGAAAGAACATGGAGAGTTGCTTAAGGCAGGTGGTTTGGGCCCTATTATAGCTCCTGTATTCTATTTTCATATGTATAAAGCTTATACATTTTATGACAATATCGCAAAATGACACCAAGGATCCTGGCATCAGGTATTTGTGACAAGTCAGATGAAATCACCAAGAATGATACTCTCTGATAATGTCACATATATTCCTCACAATACTATTCCCTACATTCATGTATTAATGCTTCCATTGGCTGATATGAAGAGAAAATGACTCCAAGGAGCTGAAATGAGTCAAACAATAAGGAGACTTATCTGCTCCTGAAACTAAGACACAACAGAAACTGTAACTGTATTGTTCCCATACCTACATCCTATCTGTGAGATCTGACATTATTAACAGCATGTTTTTTAAGTGGTCAACTTAAGAGTTACTACTAATGAAACCCTCAGATCTGATCATCATCAAGTCTTTCTTCACTCTAGTTTTCTTTTATTTCACCTTCTCATTGTCTTACTACATTGCTGCCATGCCGGGGAGATGAGGTGGAGGTGAGAGTGGACACATCAGAATGGTTAAGTGAATTCCTTCATTGTCTAGCAATAGTTACTTAGCCTTGGGCCAAACTCTTCCAGATCTACGAGATCCAGAATGGTCATTTCCATTTGCCCTCAGTCCATGTTCTTTCTTAAAGCATCTGGAACAGATAAAATGACTGCATTTCTTTTTAGATGTTCTCCAAATATCCTGAGAATTACAACTGCTATTTTGAATCCCACAGACACCACAAATTCTCCCAACTGCAAAACCTCATTAGAGACTTAGTTCCTGTCCACAGATAGACTGATAAAGAAGGGCATGTGAACTGATAGAAGAGGACATGGGAGCAAGGCTAGAGGGAGGGGTGATGCAAAAGGGTAAGGACTGGCCAGAAGTCTGCACGAGGGCACAGGCAGGACTGTGGTATACTGCATGCAGTTCTGGGTACAGAATTCATTAGAATACAGTGTTCCAAGACCAGCCATGCAGCAGACTATAGAGATGGAAATTGGAGCGACTGATGAAATACTGCTGGAAAAAATGTGGGAAAGGGATGGTAAGGAGTCTTAGCTTCAATCACTTAGAAAAAGACTTTTTGTCTTGTTTTCTACACTGCATATATAATTGACTTTTGGCCTCATTTTATGTAAGATAAAATGCTTTTCTTTTTTTTTTTTTATTGTCAAATTGGTTTCCATACAACACCCAGTGCTCATCCCAACAAGTGCCTTCCTCAATGCCCATCACCCACTTTCCCCTCTCCCCTACCCCCCATCAACCCTCAGTTTGTTCTCAGTAGATAAAATGCTTTTCAAAGGTCCATGATCTCCACTGTAAACCAGTTTCCTAGGGCATGACAGCGAAGTCAGATCCCAGGTCAGCCACCTAAAAGCTATTAAAGTCCAAGGCAAGTTCTTCATATTTTTTATTTTGTTTTGCTTTGTTTCAAGGCAAGTTCTTCATTGCATGTGTATCTTCCTAATGAGGGCATGTTCTATTTGCCTCACAGGGTTGTAGGGAAGTTCCTTACTCATATATTCATGCAGTGGTTACACTGGGCTGGGGAAGGGGCTTGGGGAATTGGAGCCATACTTTTGTGTAGAAGGAAAGGGACTGTGGCCCTTTGGGTAAATTCAGCCTGTTGCATTATGGCCCATTAGGGACCCTCACACATACCATGCAGATGTGAGAGGCGGCGGTTGGTCTGAGAATCCTCACAGTAACTTTCTCTAAGTTCCTCTTTCCTATTATCATCTTTGCTCTCAACCTTTGAAGCGTGAAACCTTAGACCTTCCCACTGCAGATACCATACATTAAAATGTAAAATATAGGCGTTTCCTGGTCCAGGTCTCAGAGTGAAGAACAGTAGCCTCATGCAGGGCCAGGAGCAACTCAGGGAGGATGCTTCCCAGACCAGAGGCCACATGTGGGAAGCAGGCTCTTTGGGGCCAGCTGACAGGTCTGCACTGGAGCCCTTTACAAGGCACTGACCTTCAGCCACCATGACATGGGTATGAGCTAGACTTCCTGCACTGGTAAATCTAGGTATTTGGCTTTCCTTCCAGGGGTCTGAGCTACTGTTTTCCTTATGCTTAAAAATCACCATGAATAAAATTACCAAAATATTCTATGAAAAAGTTGGATTTGGCCGAAAAATAGATTTACTCCTTGGTCCATGTGCTTAATTCTAGATACACATATATGTAGATTCTCTGTATGTATATTCAGAGAGTTTCAAAATACACACACATATATATGCTTATTTTTTAATTTTTTAATGTTTATTTTTGAGAGAGAGAGAGGGAGCGAGAGTGCAAGTGGGGGAGGGGCAGAGAACGAGGGAGACACAGAATCTGAAGCAGGTTCCAGGCTCTGAGCTGTCAGCACAGACCCCAACGTGGTCCTCGAACTCACAAACTGCAAGATCATGGCCTAAGCCAAAGTCGGATGCTTAACGAACTGAGCCACCCAGGTGCCCCTGTATGTTTATTTTTTTAAATATAGTAAATGCAGATTTTTACTTGGGAATCTCTTATTTTTAAAGAAAGGACTTGACCAGTGTTTGTTGCTTTTTCCTTTTCTGGGTAGAAATTCTAAAGAAATTTGGTAGAAAATCCATATCTTGGGAACTGAATGTGGTATTTATTCTTCTGAATGAGTGAAATACAATTAGCAGGGTTACTTTCTTCTCAGGCAAAGCATGAAGGAACTGCAAGAGAGATTTAAAGGAAGTTGTGAGAGAATTTTAAGCAGGAGCCATAATAACAAATTTAATACTACTTGCATCTAAGGAATATGATTCAGAATAGTGTAGCTTTCCCAAGATAACCAGGTAAAAGTGTATTAGAAAAAACAATACAATGTTTTCATCATATGTGGTCCATGTTGGCCTCATATAGCCCTGGATTTTTGTGGATGTAGGGGAGGAAAAAGAAAAACAGACAGTACTTGGGCCTGTGGAGAAGCATAGGAAAGCAAGAGTAAAATACTTTAATTAGATATGATTGTTAATACAATCAAACAAGAATAGGAAAAATACCATAGGCCAATTAGGATTAATGTCTAAGTTTTGGTAAAAAGTGAGACATAATAGGGAAACAAAATTTAAGGCTGCTGGGAAAAAAAAAAAAAACTGTTTCAAGGTTGGTTTACTATGTTTCTAGTGGGTCCACAATGGTGTAGATTATTTTTGTGTAATCCAGATAATATAACAGGATTCTCTTTATTTTCCTCAGAACATCTTAATATGTAAGATTTCCTACATTTGAGGTCCCTCACTGAGTTATAAAATTGGAATGTAACTGTTAATTTTAGTTCGATGTCTTTGTGAAATGCATTCTGCTATCCACACGATATTTCTCATTTCTTGTTCCTTCAGCTTTGTGTACGCGTAAAACACACCATAGTGGAATTGCCTGTTGAATGCCAGCACGTTCATTTGTACCTGAGGAGGGAAGAAAAACACAGACCATCACTTTTCGGGAGCATACTATATTTATGCAGAAATATTAAGCTACAGACTGGCTTGTGTTTGTACAGTGCTTATTCATATTTAAATAGGCAATGTCCAAAATGGGTCAAATAGAGGAAAACAGTAACAAAGCCATCAAGGTCTAAAGGGAGCATTAGTGTCTCTACAGGTAAAGATAGGTAATAATAGCTTAAAAAAGATAAGTTTATAAAAACAAACAAATAAAATAAAGTAGGTTTCTAGAATCACAAGACAAACTCCAAATCTTAGCAGCACTGCTACCACAAAGATAAGGAAAATCTTGGTGTTTGTCCATATATGTATGTGTGGAACTTTGCAGTAATATAGTTGGCTTCTAGCTAGTTGGCTTATTTCATTTAGGTAAACTATTTTTCCTTGGCCACAACTTTGAACATTTTAAAAAGGTTTGTAGGCTGTCTAACTCTCCTCCAGGACAATGTCACAGGCCCTGGGATTTGAAATGAGTGACACTATAAGCTTTCTTAAGATGCGCAGCAGCAATTTGACATATGGTTGAATTGTTTTTTGTTTTTGTTTTTTTCTGCAGAAGGTAGACCAGTAAAAGGAAATTTTCAAACAAAATTTGTTTAACTAGGGTAAAGTCTGAAATGGAGTAATTCTTTTATTCTTTTCCATTTGTAAAAAGGTTGAGAGATACTGAGTCCCTTGTGCAGCTCTGAAAACCTCAAACTAAGTATTCAGGAAGTGGAGGTCCTTGCTTTCAGGAACAGACACTTCTTTTTCCTGCCAAGGGCAGCTTTCTTAACCAGCTTTCTTTGAAGCAGTTGTGTAATAGTGTGGAATTTAAAAATATCCCTAATATATGGGGTAACTTGCATTGTTTTTAATTTTTTTCTGTGAATAGGCACTAGAGAGCTATTGGAAAATGTGTAGAGTAAGATTTACAGGACAGGTCCCATATTGCTTTCTGGATCCAGTCTTACTCTAAAATTTGGATAAATTTCAGGGTTCTCAATCAATGAAAAGGGAAGAGGCAGTGGTTTAACAGAAATCAGTAGAATACACCAGAAAGATTCTAGATTTGAGAGACCTTATCATCCCCCTCAAAAAAAAGCTCTTTTGTTGAATAGTTCAGTAGCCCAGGAATTGACTCTGAATGAATTAAGTGCTCTTCTGCTTTTTAGGGAAAGAGAAACATCTAGACTCTCTGGATGGATTTCCATACAAATAATTTGTAAGTGTTACAGTTGTATTCATAAGCTATATTATAACCACAGACAACTCCTTGTCGAGGAAGGGATGGATCAGAGAGTAAGATGCACTTAACAGAGTGTATAGCATGAGGATAGTCAATATATGATCATGGGAATGTTCTAGCTCTGATTCTCTGGTGAATTCTGGAATTGTTGCATTCTTTCCAGAGCATCACTATGCATACCATGTGTTTCTGGGTAGGACAATTCCATAGGAAGCCATCATGTGAAAACCACTGGGTGAGATACTAATACCCATTTGGCTGTCAAATTGTCAATGTGCTTAATCAGTTGAACTGATCAACTGTAAAAAGACCCCCACACATACAAAGAAAATCCAAAGTAAGAAAACATCTAAAACCCAGAGTAAGAGAATATAAACTAATAGCATTTCCATTTATATCATACCTCACGTTCATAAAACACATCCTCCAATGTCTTTCCTCCACTGCCATCACCCACAGCGTCAAACAAAGGCTTGTATACCTAAAAAACAAAAAGATCATTTTAAATGAATTCTCATTTCTTATAAATATATATCAGGATATTTTCCTGGGAATATAGAAAATGATGTATCTGTTCTAAAAAATCTATCCAGAAGGACTGAATGGTTTTTTGTAGGTTCTTTGGCCTCCTGAAAAATACCAAAATATCCAGATAAAAACGTATGGATGGAATTCTAGCCTATTGACTTATTCAGGCCTATAGGGAAAGAGGCAAAAACAATTGTACTCTCGATGTACATTATATGAGCTATTTTCTACATTCAGTTCATAGGGCTAGTTGGGCACATTATAGAGGCTAAATGAATGCTTGTGGTTTAACCACCATAGGTTCATGGGTTCTTTGACATGGCAGTTGATAAACTTCACATGGAATTTCAGGAGTGGAAGGGGTGGATATGGGGAAAAGCTCAAAGTTTAATATTATGCTCAAAAGCTTCTTGCAATGACATGAGATACTACAAAGGTTTATGCAGTTTACTGACTTCTCTTTTCTGGAAGGCGTCAGAAACCCATAGGAAGAGATAAAAGTGTCATTCCGGTTCTGGAAAAGTAACCTGGAGGAAATCATGTTACTGTAAGTCAGAGGAATGGAATCCAAGGATGAGGTGTAGAACCTGGATGTGGAGTAAGGGCAGGACATAGCAGCCTTCCTTCCAGTGTCTATTTCTGGCCCCTGATTAAAGGGAATGGTATAAACCGATATGTCCATATTCTCCTTTGTATTTCCAGTAGACGTTCTGTACCTAACCCTGTTTCCCCAATGGGCATTTGAAAGGACTAGTGGGTCAGGCTACTTTATATAACTTTGACATGAGCTCACATATCCAGAACACTGCACCAGTCCCTTGGGGAACTTGCTTTATCAAGCACTTCAAACAAAGTGCTCAAATGACTGCTCCTTGGAGATTTAAACAAGTACTTGCTTGGCAAGAACCTCAAAAAAAAAAAAAAAAACAAAAAAACAAAAAAAAAAAACCTCCAGTATGGGTTAGAAACTTCAGGTATTTCTTTGGGAGACATAGTTACAGAATGACATTGCTTTCTACCTTACAAACATTATAACTACTTTAGATAAGATGTGTAAATTTGATGTGTGAACTTCTCAAGTACACGTGATGAAATAGCATGAAGCTTTCAGGGTCCCTGGTGTGGTCACATACTCCATAATGGTCAGCTACTCTCCTCATCTGATCGAAGTCTTCTGCTTGAGCCAACAAGCGCAGCCCCTCAGGATACAGCTTGCCACAGGTTGGGTAGAGGGTCTCCCGGTCGTCTTTGCTCAGTTCAGTGCCAAAGGAGTTAAGAGTGATGATAAAAGCACGTCTGTCGGCCTCAAACTGAATTTGCAAGACATAGAATCAGTGAAATCTAACCATGTACTAACTGATATAAACAGAACCCTAAGTAGACAAATTCATTTCCAGAGTGATTTGCTCTCTTTTCTGGATTTATGTCTAATTTTAACACAAATATGTATTATTAATGTTCCCTTAGCCTCAATGGAGTAATTTCGCTTGCCAAAGAAGGATCACCTAGTGATAATGGGTTAGGACTCTTGAAACCCCACTGAACTTTAGATCCCTGGCACTCTGCAATTAGTTACTCACGTGTCTCTGTCACATAGGCCACTAAAGTCTAAAATGTCTCTTCCATAAAAATGGGAAGAATACTTACTTGTTGGGGTCTGTTCAGGGACAGGATAAGATAATGTAAGTGGAAGTGCCTGGGGGGTGTTTGGAGCAAGAAGTGCACGTCATAAATATTAACATCTCTTTCTTGTTATTGATGTCAGTAGGATTTTTTTACATAATGAAACTTTATGCTACTTGCCATTTGTTTATACTTTTTAAAAATGTTTTATTTATTTTGAGAGAGAGAGAGACAGAGAATGTGAACGGGCAAGGGGCAGAGTGAGAAGGAGGGAGAGAGAATCCCAAGCAGGCTCCAAGCTGTCAGTGCAGAGCCCAATGTGGGGCTCGATCTCATGCACAGTGAGATCATGACCTGAGCTGAAATCAAGAGTCAGATGTTTAACCAATGAGCCACCCAGGTGCCCACCATTTGTTTGTACTTTAATAGTTTTGGTTTTCTTCTTTAAAGTCCTAGGTCAGACATCAATAAATCTAACTTGGTAGCTAAGAATTATGTGACTCAGGAAAGTTACCTTTCTCTTGAGCCTTGGTTTCCTCACTTGTTAGATGATAGGGGTTGACCTCATGATCTTTCAATTGGGTCACACATGCTCATGGCCTGCTTCTGTGCTCAGCACCACTAGGCAACTGAGCAAATAGCAAACATCAGGCCTATTTCCTCTAACCACTCTGTTTTTCTTGAAATTTCTTACTATTCCTTTGGTCTCCATGTTTCTTCCATCTCTTGCTTCTTCTCCTACCTCTTCTGATCATTCCATCTCAGTCTTTCCTTCCTGGGATCCTCTCTGCCTATCATGGGAGTTTATTATAGTGTCCTCAAGCTATGAAACTCTTCTCTATATTCCTGAAACACCCTGCACTTACATTCTTTTAAAATTTGAAAATTCTTTCTCTCCTTACTCCACTGTAAAATCTTTGAGGGAAATCATATCGCTCTTGTTTATTTTTTATTTTTAATATCCAGTGCCTGACACATAGGAAGATCATAACTATTTACTGAATCCTACAGAATGGTCTGTGATTCTCTTATTTTTGAATTTCTCCAATATCGTCTACAATGTTGCTACTCAAGGTGTGTTTCATGGATCAGTAGCTTTGATGTCATCTGAAAGCTTGTTAGAAATGCAGAGTCTTGGGGTGCCTGGGTGGCTCAGTCGGTTGATCGTCTGACTTCGGCTCGGGTCATGATCTCACTGTTCACAAGTTTGAGCTCCATGTTTGGCTCTGTGCTGAAAGCTCAGAGCCTGGAGCCTGCTTTGGATTCTGTGTCTCTCTCTCTCTGCCCCTCCCCAGCTCATGTTCTGTCTCTGTCTCTCTGTCAATAATGAATAAACATTAAAAATTGAAAAAAAAGTCTCGGGCCATAGTCCAGCCCTACTGATCAGGGCTTACATTTTAGCAGGATTCCAAGGTTATTTGTACGAACCCAATAACTGAAATAAATTGCTCCACAATAGCCTTTGGTCAGCTTACTTTTGACTAATTCGAATCCAGGCTTGCAACAGATTTTACTGGAACTCTTCTGTTAGAACAGGTGTTTCCTATCAGGAGGGTGAGCATTAGTTCCTTCTGATCCTTTTGATTGATCCCATGGAAAGCGTGGGTGACCCAGAAGCAGAGAACGTTCTCCTTTGGAAGCAAAGGAACTGCCTCTGGCTACTGAATGTAACGAGTCCTATCAGTAATTTTAGACCTTCCAGGGACAGGAGAAGAAATGCAAGAGGGAGCTTTCATGGCAATAAGAAACCTTGAAATAAAAATTAGAGCAGGAAGCAGGAGCAACAATAGAGCTAATTGTCCCACATGCCCTTTAAGGTGCTTCCTAGTTCTAAGATGTTAGTTTTTTTCACTTTTTTCTTCCACTTTTACTGAGAAATAATTGACATGCATTGCTGTATAAGATGTTAGGATTTTCAGGACAGAAGTAGGGTGGGGTGCCATGCCTGGCAGCAGAGGCTGTTCTGGAGGGAAGCTGTGTGAAGTTAAAGCATGACACTGTGGAGGAATGGTCATGGCTCAAACACTGGAAAGCAGTTGAAGAAGGCTGGACAGGTAGCTGGGAAGAGAACAGGAAAAGCTTCACGTGCCATGCCAAGAGAGGACATGGATTTATACAACAGGTTATCTGAAACACCACACACGTTCCAACTTCTTGTTTTTGTAAATACTTCTTCCCTCTCCCTCCAATGTGTGTACTTCATTCCAGAACTCTCCACATTGAAATCTTACCTACATCGGAGGGTCCCAGTGAATGGCTTTTTTTTTTTTTACAAGAAGCCCTTCTATTTCCTCCCCAATTGGATATGATTTCCTTTGACTCATTATTATACTTTAATTTACCTTTTATTATAACAGTCTGTGTATTTATCTTAGTACCCTTTTCTAGTCTAGAGGCTCTGTGTGTGAGTGTGTGTATTCTTGGTGAAAAGGACTATAATCTTGAAATTGTGAAAGGGCTATTCTGTGTTTGACCATCCCTAAGCAGACAGTTTGACACAACATTTGATTATGGAAGAGTAAATGGGGTGGTATTAGATTTCACTTAAGCCTTCTCTGTCATTTATAGAGGGCTGGCATCCTGTGTGGCATAGACAATACCAGATGTCCTTTGTCCTTTCACCCTCCCTATGCTCATTCATTTTAAAACCATAACTTATTTTTTGTTGTTGTTACAAAAAATAACAGTGTACTGTTGACTTATTCAAAGTCATTATCACTTGCACATGATAGAGTTGGGCTGATCACACATTTTTGCCAGTTCATTATCTGAGGAAAGGAATACCTTGTGGGGGCAGTAGGTGGAAGAGTCAACGACAATAGAAGAGAGTGAACTGGAATCAAGCCCAGCCTCATTAGCATGTGTACTAACCAGGGAAGATGAAACAAACTTATTCATCTGTGCTTGTTTTTCACTGTTTCATTAAACATATAGGTTGTCAGGAGAGCAAAGACAAATAATAAAAGGCATAAAGGCAAACAGTACATTACAGTGCATTTCCCTTGAACTTAAGTCAATTTCTTTTTTTTTTTTTTCCATAGGAAGTCACAGTCTTGTAATTAGGTCAAATGTTTGCATGCAAGTCCAGGTTAATGCTCTCTTTTACCATATTAAGTCTTTTGCAGTCTCCTGTCAACTGAGATTAAATAAAAACATATATGGAAAAAGGTGATAACTGGAGGTTCTCTAATGTTGCATAAATAAAATGAGAGATAATTACATGATCTGATATATTTATATAAATCTGAAAAATCTCTTCTGATCATATCATTAGAAACATTATAATTGCATACTGTGTGTAACTAATACTTCAATGTAATGTATAAAGATAGTTGAGTGAACTTTTTTATTTTTAATTTTTTTTAAAAAAATTAATGTTTATTTATTTTTGAGAGGGAGAGAGACAGAGAGAGAGACAGAGCATGAGCAGGGGGAAGGCAGAGAGAGAGGGAGACACAGAATCACAGAATCTGAAGCAGGCTTCAGGCTCTGAGCTGTCAGCACAGAGCCTGACACGGGGCTCGAACTCACAAACCACGAGATCACAACTTGAGCCGAAGTCAGACACTTACCTGACTAAGCCACCCAGGTGCCCCAAGTGAACTTTTATTTTTAACACAGCTTGAAAAAAACCCCTAATCTAATATGGTAGTCTCATGGGTATAGGAAAGGGATATTATATAGTAGTTTGATCAAATCTTCCAGTGACCAGGATTCTTCCAATATGATGCTGTCCCTTCTGCATTACTGAGAATTACAGAGACATAATTCTTATCTTTTTTTAATTTTTATAACACATGCAGTATGATCTTGCTTATGAATTAGCACTTACTTTTATACAAGAATTGTGAATAGTGACTTTAATGTAGAGGCAGTATAGTGGATGAACATAGAGGAACTGGAGCGAGGCTACCTGGGTTCAGATTCTGACACTACCACTTATTAGGTGTGTGTCATCAGGCAAGTTACTAGCAACTTTGTGCCTCAGTTGACCTTTCTGAAAAATAGACACCAAACTCCCATCTCGTTGTTGTTGTGTTGTTTTGAAGTCCAAGTAAATTCATCTACATAAAGCACTTAGGATAGTATCTCGCACATAATAAATGTTAACTATTAATAGTATCATTGTATACCTCTTGAAAGGTTGTGAGTTTTGCCATAGCTCTTATTTCACATAGTTTGCGGGTATAAAGTACACAAGCCATTTCTAAACCACAGGAATTATGCCATGTTGAAATTATACTTTTGAGCCATGGATACTGTGGCTTCTTATAGTGTGGCTAGTAGTTAAAAATTTATGACAAGAAACGAGAATGCTTCTTAGGGCCAGCAGGTTACTTATGTTATGTGATCAGAATGTCTGAAAGAGACTAGCTCACTTTCTGACATTTAGTATGCCGTACAAAAAATGTTATTTATTTATCAGTGCCCACTTCCTATCTATATTCTTGCCTGTAATATAGATAAAGGCAAAAAGATTTTTTGGAGTTCTCCGGTGATAAATGTTTACTTCAAGGACTGCTTTTTCTTGAAGAGTTTCAACAGGGGATAGCCAAGTATATCTAATTGTAAAATTTTAATGATTAAATGTTTTGAGTGGAACTAATTTTATCATATGCAGTTTCAGAACATTAGGTTAAAATAAATGCTGATGAAGTTATTCAGGTTCTTTGTTTTTTCCTTTTTTTTTTGCTATAAGGCAGTTCTTACCAGGCTTTTCTTAGAATCAGAAGTTATTGAACTATTTAATCTACCTACCAATGTCACTGTGACAGATAATCAAATGGTTAAGGATATTCTTTAGACAAGACTTAGTTTCACAGGACAAAGCAAAGGGCTTTTCTAAGTCTAGAATGGTATCTGTCTCCCCCCACCCCACCATTTTTTTTTATTCAAGTGAAGCCAGCAAAGAAGATCTATATGAAACACAGTATAAAATATGCCCAGCATGTTCCCAGATCTTTCTGATCTCTGGCCTGACTCTCTGAGATCAACAGGTGCAAACAAGAGGATCTCTGAGCACAGATGAAATCTGTAGTGATAAAGGAAAATTAAAAAGATTATAGCATCAACTAGAGAGGTAGAAGACAGTGGTGGCATTTGACACATAATTAAGTGACCATGCCAACTGTGAATCACCTAACCCTAAAAGTCTTACTAACCAGAGCTAGAATGCTTGAGGGTTTCTTTGAGTTTCCTTCATTTTAGGATTTATATAAGGAACAAGGCCGAGAGTGGACTTTGGCTCCAAGTTGTGAGAATTCCCAGATCCCCAGTGTTCCCTCATTGGAGGGAGGTTGAGTGATTATTACAAGTACTCATATTCCACCACTTGCTCATAGTATACCAAATTTTTAACTAATTATAATCTATTCATACTACATCAAAATGAATCATGACCAAACTTTTATAAGCATTATTCTTTTCTCATTCCAAAATAACTCCTCAATGTAGAAAACTTGGAAAATACCATTTTTAACTGAAAGCATCAAATGATATATCTGATAAAATATGTTATTTATTTTGTTTTTAGATAAAGGAGGTTTTTAAGATAAAGAAACATAAATAGGGCTATATAAGTGAAAAGTGTGTAAGGATATTATTTGGCATAAAGAAATTCAAGGACTTTCTTACCTCAAGAATGGGACACATGATTTCTGCTGTGACATCACCATGATTCTTACAGAATTTATAGAATGCCTCGAGGTAAGACTAAAAAAGAAGAAAGATCATAAAACAATAAAATGAAGATATTTTCCTTTGGAAATTTGTACATCACCTTTTCATGGCTTATTAAATACTTTAATGGAGGTTGAATTACTTGTCCCATAGGGCGATATTTTATTAAAAATTTGGTACAACTTTCACATTGAAGTATGTTGCACAGCTTTAAAAAAGGACAAAATTGTATTTACCATACCTTATGATTCCTTAACAAGCACTTTTTTTGCATGGTTCTTGGATTTATTTCACATGATTAATGTTCTGGCACTCTTATTAGAGTGTCAAACTCTTTTATGGGCTCAACAAATAATTCTAGATTTGGTCCTGTGACGACATTTAATCTCTCTTGATGCTCAGGAGGCATGTTTGGAATGGCTTTGAACATGGAGGACACGTTGGAAAGGCAGAGAGTCTGGGCTGTACAGTTATATTGACTGTGTTTGAATCCCAAGTCAATCACTTATGAGTTAACTGACTTCTGCCAAGTAAACCTTACCTGTCCATGTCTCAGTTTTCTCATCTGAGGAATGGGGATAGCACATAATTTTGCTGGGTGGATTAAGTGAATTAATGCCTATAATTTACTTAAAACAGTGTCTTCTATTAGCTGTATCTCAAAGATGGCTCCTCTAAGTCCATAAGTTTCTTTATAAAAAGGAAAATTGCCTGCAACACAATGCTTTTGAAAGGACCATGTGTTTTAGCACAACCAGTTTATAAATGGCACGACAGTATACATTGCTTCGGTTACTCTGTGAGAGTGTCCAAAGATGCTACTGTTGTATGAGTGTAAATGGACAGAGTTTGCTTTAATGTGTATGACATAGAGCTACTCAAATGGTGGCAGCATAGACAGATAGCTGGCCAGATTATGCAAGGTGGTGCCTATGTTGTAGTGTCCACAAGTTGGTCATCTTTGTCTGTTGCACACTATCAGTAAACAGACAGGTTAACTGTAAAACTCAAAGACTCTACAAAGATTAAGGATAGAGATGGATACTACATGGCATGAGGCTCACTATGTATGCTGAGTTTTTTTTTAATTTTTAAAAAGATTTTTTTTAAGTTTTTTTTAAAGTTTTTTTTTTAACGTTTATTTATTTTTGAGAGAGAGAGAGACAAAGCAGAGCAGGGAGGGGCAGAGAGAGAGGGAGACACAGAATCCAAAGCAGTTTCCAGGCTCCAAGCTGTCAGCACAGAGACCAATGCGGGCCTTGAACTCATGAACTGCAAGATCATGACCTGACCCGAAGTTGGGCACTTAACTGACTGAGCCACCCAGGCACTCCTAAAGATTTTATTTTTAAGTAATCTCCACATCCAACATGGGGCTCAAACCTGCAACCCTGAGATCAAGAGTTGCGTGCTCTACCAACTGAGTCAGCCAGGCACCCCTGTGTGCTGGTTGTTTTAAATGGATATGGTTCACCTTACTCATCTATCCAGCCACCTACCATCCATCTATCCCGCTGCTACCTTTTATGCTCCAGCTACACAGGGCAAGGAGCTAGGAATACAGAGAAAGACAGAGTGTGTTACTTCCTCTCAAGAATCTTGCTGCTACAGGGGAAGCTGACATGTATGTATTTAACTAGAAGACCAGGACTGTAAAAGCTGTACTCCAAGCATGTATAGCTTCATAATTACAGGAGTTGGCTAATGGGCAAAGTAACTTTTAATAAAGAACTCTGGTTAAGATGTATTATGTAATAAAGAAAACCATAATATTTTGGGAGACACTTACCTTGTACAATTTATTGCGCAGTAATTCAATATTCAGTTCATCTAAGGTATTTTCAGACATGCAGTCTTGAAAGAATGGAGCTGAAAGTGGAAATTATCATACAAAATAAATTCATCAAAAGCAAGATTATAAACTATAGAAAAGATTTCCTGAACATACCACCCTGTGCTCACTCCTGACCAGGACACAGTGGAGTGGCAATCCAGAGACTGGATAAAGCTACCAGTAACGGTGACAGTGAGAGTGATTGTTATAAAGCATTTACTCTGTGTAGGTTGTTCACTAAACACTGCATGTATTTGATCGTCACAACACCTTGGACCTATTCACTTTATGGCTTACTTTTTGAAGTGCCCCTACCCCTCGTCTAATAGTAATATTTATCATTTGCAACCTTACTATATGCAAAGAGTTGAGCTATACTAAAATTGTGTCATATTTAGTTTTCAAAACTCTATTAGACTAAGATACTGTTATTTTTAAAATGAGGAAACTGAGATGAACTGAAATACCCAAGTCACCATGTTGGGACCAGGCAGGGCCTGGAATCAAACATCCATGATTATAGACTTACCCTCTTATTACCACATTCCCTTAGCGCCACACATTTAATGACACCACTTTTTTTCTTTCTAAAATTTGTTTTCAACAGCCACTATTTTGACAAATGATCAACAATGAATTGCTATGAACTGCTAGTATCCAGGTTTCCTGAAAATAATGTATATAAAATTATCCTATTAGCATTTTGAAAGCTAGAACTATTATCAGTGCTACATTATAATGAAATTAGCATTTATTTCCTCATTGCTTCAGGTCATTTGACAGGCACTGCTGAGCGTCTTAGAAAAATGGCATTCCTCAACTTTCTTTTTATTTTATTTTATTTTATTTTATTTTTGAGAGAGAGACCGCGTGAGCAGGGGAGGGTCAGAGAGAGGGGGAGACACAGAATCGGAAGACAGGCCCCAGGCTCTGAGCGACAGCACAGAGCCCGACATGGGGCTCGAACCCACGAGCTGTGAGATCATGACCTGAGCCGAAGTCGGACACTTAACCAACTGAGCCACCCAGGTGCCCCCATTCCTCAACTTTCTAAAACAAAATGTACACAGCCTTATTTAGCCTAAATTTAAAATGACAGGATAAGGAACTAATCATATAAAACCCAATTAGAAAATTGATTTTTTAAAAAATGACAGGTTCTATCATTTATTTACTATGATCCGGTACAAAGTACAAAGACGTGGAGGTTGGGAGGTAGCCTCAGCTCCTACTGGGCTACAAATGGATCTTATGTGACTCCAGGAAGGTTAGTTTAATTTGTTGTCATCTGTAAAATGAGGGAGCTGGACTAGATGATTCCTTAACGTCCCCTCCACATCTATGAATCTGTATACTATGACATTGTATTCATGGAGAAAACTATGAATTGAATGTGTATTTTTTAATGACTATGATGACCCGCACATGCAGCTATACAATTGCGTATGCATTCATACATACCTAATGGTGTTTCAACCAGAACAGCATTGAAGAGATCGGAAGGTGTCTCGGCAATGTTGACTGCTTCCATTTCTGTGAAACGGCCCAGTGGGTGGCACTTCACCAGAATTTCTTTCACAGATTTTTTTTGCAATGCACCGTTCATCAGTAGAATCACATTGTCTATCATGTAACTGCACCTGGTTTAGAAGGCTCGATCGTTAGGAAATCAACTGAATGAGAATAAGAAGCATACCACCAGTAAAAAAATAAAAATATAAAAAAAAATAGTAAATAATAAAAATAAAAATATAGTTCAGGCATGTACTTTTTCATTAAGGAAATATAAGAGTCTTTTCTTATTTTAAACTTTGGGGTTTGAGAGTTGTGAATGGGGTAAAATATCTGACTCTCTGGAGATATTATCGTTTGAAAATCAATGTTGTAATAACTAACTAAAGCTAAATAAAACCTGGGCTGGTGGAAATTGTCAGAAAATGACCCCTACATTGTAATTGGAGAATGTGGAATGATGGTGAGTGTGAAATTGTGTGGTTTCTCAGAGTGGACTATGGTCTTAAAAAGTTGAGGAACACAGACTTGGAGTATTTCACTCTATCTTAAAAACTGATTCTTAAAATCTGTAGTAAACATGGAGGGGTGCCTGAGTGGTGGCTCAGTCAGTTGAGTGGCTGGCTCTTGATTTTGGCTCAGGTCATGATCTCACAGGCAAGAGACTGAGCCCCACCTTGGACTCCATGCTGGGTGAGGAGCTTGTTTAAGATCCTCTCTTTCTCTCTCTCTCTCAAAAAGTCAATTTCCTGCTTAGTTTAAAAAAACCCATCATTGATTCAAAATTTAAAATATTTTAAAATAAATAAATTTTTTGTTAAATTTAATATTAAAATATTTAATGTTTATTTATTTAAAAATTAAAATATTCTGTATTCTTTTCCTCCTATGAGACCAGGTAGTGAACTTTCTAGCCATTTTCTCCCTAGATCCCCAAGAGCCCATAGGTTCATATTTTATGTGATTACATTGCTCAACATAAGCTCTGCCCAAGATATTCTGGATGTACATGCTTGTTCAATGATGTGCTTAGCACCCAAGATATTCCAAGTAATGAGGTTGAGAAGTAAAAGAAACACAGTCCCTTACTTCACAGAGAATATAGTTGGAGGGAGGAACTGAACAAAGAATCTATTACAGTAAATTGTAACCAAGCGGCAATACTAGGCAAATTATAGGGTGATGTGGGGATTCAGAGCTGGGCATCAAACCAGTCTGGGATCAGACTTCCTAGGGAGTGATACTCAGGCTGAAACTTGCAGAATGAGTAGGAGCTATACAGGCAAAAGTGGCTGGGAATTGAGGAAAAGAGAGCTTCAAGGCAGAAGGAAGTATATGGAAAAAGTCCCAGAGAAGAGAATACAAGGAGTTCTCTGCCTGGAGCTGGGCCCTGGAGGTGGGGCCGAGGCTGAACAAGCAAGGTTTTGACAGACAAAATGAGGAATTTGGGTGTGGAGGGCGATGGAAGATACTGAATGCCTTTAAGCAGAAAGGCGTGCTATGATTTATATAGAATAATGATGAAAACAGGAGAAGGGTAAACAAACAGTGAGGTGCTTTACAAAAGTTACTTTATTTAATCATGATAACAACACTGTGATGATAACAGGTGTACTGTTATCATCTCCATTTTACAGATGAGGAACCAGAGGGGCCGAGGAAGGTAAAAATCTCACTCACGATGACACAGCTAACAAATGAGAGGGCTGAGGAACTCAAAAGCCATCTGCTTCTGTAATCTTTCTCTTAGCCTTTACTATGCTGTGTTTAGCAGTCAAAGATAGTCGAGGATGACACGTAGGTTTCTAGGTTTACCAGACTGTGGAGTCATTTATTGAGATGAGAGCATTGGAGGGGAGCAGATGCTTTGGACAGAATGAGTTTAGAGGCCAGGGAGATATCCAAGAGGAGATGCTAAGTAGGCTTCAAAAGTTTTGTGTCCTGAAGACAGCTGGGAGCAGACATTTGAGGGGGAGTTTGTGGGGGTTGGGGGTAGTTTAACGATGGAAATATAAGTCTTGGGGATGGTTGGGATCACATCCTAGAGTGCATACAGTGTTTTGCCCTGACAACCCTGAAGAACCTCAACATTTGAGGACCTCAATGGAATCTCAGAAGGAATGACCAGATAGGAGGAGTAAAACCAGAAAAGAGAATTCTGCAAGTCCTAGGAAGAAGTGGTCAGAGCATCAAAAGCCACAAGAAAGTTAAGGTAGACATTGAAGTATCCATAAGATGCAGCAACTAAGTGGTCATCTGACAACACAGTGAAAAAACTTCCAGTGGAGTTTATTGGTGGAAGGGAAAGGGGAGAAGGAGGCAGAAACGTGATCACATGTGTTTAAAGTGAGTGGGAACTGGGGAGCCTGGGCGGCTCAGTCGGTAAGTGTCCAACTTCGGCTCAGGTCATGATCTCATGGCTTGTGGGCTCGAGCCCCGTGTTGGGCTCTGTGCTGATAGCTCAGAGCCTGGAGCCTGCTTCGGATTCTGTGTGTGTGTCTCTCTCTCTGCCCTTCCGCAACTCATGCTGATCTCTCTCTCTCTCTCAAGAATAAATAAACATTAAATTTTTTTTTAAAGTGAGTGGGAAGTAAAGAATAGAGTTTAAAAAGAAAAGAGTTCAAACAACAAGCTGACCTTAAAACGGGAAGACAGCTCAGTGGAAAGCCAGAGGCCAAGGGGCTTTGGACTTTGGTTTTTGTTTTTTTTAAGAGAGAAGAAAATATGGTCCAGCACTGAAAGGAAGGAGAGAGTCAAGGGGGTGAGGTTTTGGATCAGGAGAGCAAAGGGTCAGACAATTGAGGAGCTGAGGTCCTCAACGTTTGACAGTGACGAGACTAACCACCACCACAATTCAAGCTTGAAAATTAACTGGAAAAAATTAGCCAAGCCTCTTAGAAGTACTGTCACCGGAGTGTGGCTGCAGTGGTCACAGGGTTTCCTGTGCAAGAGCGCATTTCCCGCTGGAAGAGAATCTCCTTCACTGTGGAGCTTCGACAGTTTACTCCGATAAAAATTCTATCTGAAGAAGTGTAGAAGCAGGCAATTATCCTTTTATAAAAGGCACATGACTCTAAAGTTTCTTCACCTCCCAAACAGCAGTACTAAATTTAGACATTATAGAATTTTAGACTTCTTTTTATCTCTTGAAAATGATATTAAAATGGAAGTGCTTATTTAACTGCCCTTTTATGGCTCAAAAACTATTACCTGAGAGGGGAATTGCTAGCACTTAATAACCCTTAGCAGGCTCCAGACATTTCATTGTTCCTCACAGCACCTCTGTAATGTAAAAGCATATGAGCTGCTAATATTCCCAACTTGCAGAGGACTATTAGACCAACGTTGACGGGCAACCAATGTCAGTGCTGTAAGGATTTAGGCTACGTGTAACACCTCAAACCTATGCCTGTGCAGTGTGTGTATGTGGGTATGTACATGTGTGCACACATGTGTATTGAGTTAAATTTCTTTTCTTTTAGGGACACCTGGCTGGCTCAGTTGGTAGAGCATGAGACTCTAATATGGGAATCATGAGTTTGAGCCCCATGTTGGGGGTAGAGTTTGCTTAACAAAAATTTAACAATTTAATTTTTTTTAACTAATAGGCTGAGCCTTATATTTCAGAGAGCAGGACTATAGTGATTGGTTTTATTTCACCTCATTATTTAAATGGTCTTGTTTCTAAGATGGAGCAATCACACCAGTTCTCCCAGCATTATTCAGGAAATGAAGAGAGAACCCAGGATGTGGCCCATGGCAGGGGGCAGAGGGAGAGGGCTTCTTTTCTATCCCCTTCCTCATCCCCATCACACATACACACCTGGTATATAACTATCATTGGCTGTCTGGGGTGGCAGGGGGAATGATGTTCCCAGAAACAGTTTACGTTCTCCAGACTCCAATCTTTATAGACCCTCAGGGCCATGCATCCAGTGATATAGTGATTAGGACTAAAATCCCTACTGATATTGCTTGAGTGATTTCTGAGCATAAAGACACTTGGGTGTTCACCTAGTTCAATGTTCTCATGTTTTAGATAATTGTACTCGTAAGTAGTGACGGAGCCAGGATGAGTTGGGTTAACTTTTCTCCTACCAGTGGTCTAC
The DNA here is from genome assembly GCA_028646485.1 of Cryptoprocta ferox. Classification (NCBI taxonomy): domain Eukaryota; kingdom Metazoa; phylum Chordata; class Mammalia; order Carnivora; family Eupleridae; genus Cryptoprocta; species Cryptoprocta ferox. The sequence continues at coordinate 46,282,815 of CM053569.1, forward strand.
ACAAACATCCTCATTTTTGCCCCTGCTAAGTATTTTATGCTATAACGCTGATATCGGCACCTGTGGAAATCATGATGTCACTGAAAATTGTGATAAAGTGAACAACTTAATTTCGAAAATTTTAGGTTGTAAAAATTATAATTTTTAATATACCAGCTGTCTTGGAGGTGTCAGACAGTACATGTATGTTCTCACTCTAGCTGCACTAGTCAATGCTGTAAGGACCATTATTACCACCACTTTACTTTAATATCTTGTCCAAGGTCACACTGCTAGAAAGAGGCAGAGTTGGTACCCCAAAGCCAAACCTCTGGTTCTTTATTAGATTTAGAAAAAATAGGTCAAGGCAAATGATATTTTCACATTTCCTTTTGGTCTTAGTGCTATTTTTCTCTCTCTTTTTAAAAATTATCTTTTTTTTTTTTTTTTTTTTTTTTTGGTAATCTCTACACCCAATGTGGAGCTCGAACTTATGACCCCGAGATCAAGAACTGCATGCTTCTCTGACTGATTCAGCCATGCACCCTTATTTTTCCTCTTTTTGCTCCCAAACTTATTTAAGGGTCCTGAAGCTAATTAAAATACATTTCCTATATGCTAACTATCAAATTCTGGGCTGTTATAACAGTTGCCGAATGGTCAAATAATGTAGAGCCATAATTTGGCGAGTTAGAGGAATTATTCTTCAGCTCTAGTCAAAACCTCTGCTCAGCCTCAGATCTACACTCTTTTACTTCCTTTTTGTGGTTATGACTGACTGGTTTTCTGACAGACACCACAGTCACATTATCTCAAAACCTAAATGCCCCTAATGTTTCTCTTTCTTCTGTAATCTCTATAAGCAACATCACTACTCTCATTCCTAAAAATCTGTCAATGGCTTCCGTTTGCTTTTAGAATAAAGCACAAATTTCTCATCATTGTACACAAGGCTCTTTATTACTTGGCTTCTGGCTACTTCTCCAGCTATGAATGTGAATAATAACATTAAAAAGAAAGTGTGCATTTTAGAAAAGTGAATAGAACAGACCCCTGCCTGCCCCCCCCCCTCCAAAAAAACTCTTAAGGAGCAGTAAGAAGACTTTGCAAGGAAGACCGAGGCAGGGCCAAAATGGGAAAAGGAGCACAAAGATCAAGTGTCATCACAGAATGCAGGGGACAAGAACATCAACAACTAAATACCAGGGCAAGTTATGAAAGGGGTGAAAATATATCCCATTGAACCTAGCAGCTAAAGTGGTTTGGGTGGCCCTGTGGAATAGGAAACAAGACTGAAGTGGTTTGAATAAACAAGTGAGAAAATAGGGCAGTCTAGACTATCCTTTTTAAGAAGCTTAGCATCAAGGTGTGGGAAAGGGTAGAATATCACTGTCTTCATATAGTCACGTGTAAATCAAATTATATGTGTGACAACATTTTGTAAATCTTAAGTTGTCACAGTAAAAGGAGCCCAGGCTTTGAAACAAAGAAACCTAATTCTAAACCCAACTCTGTCACCTAAAAACCAGTTTAACAAGGGCTCCATTTTCTCAGTCTTAAAATGGAAATATTTATTCAACTTTGAATGGTTGGCATTTGGATTAGTAACACATATGAAAGCACTAGCAGAGTGCCTCAGATAAAAGAGGGCAAAGTCATACACTTTTAGAGGAAGATAATTTCCTATAAACCAGACTTTGGAGGAAGGGGAGCAGAAAATTATAAGCCACATAATCTTCGGTATAAAAAATTTCAATGTTTAAACTCTTTTATAGTCTGAGAGTTCTACATCGCTGTAGTTTTACATGAGTTCTAGTCAATAGAACCTTTTCTAAAATTTTTCAGAGGTTATCAACCCCTTTATGGTATGAAGACAAGAACTTAGAGGTAATCATTCAGAAAACTGGAACATCCACAAGACCATAAACTATGTTATTTGCTGGGATATTTGTTAAACATTAAATCTGACTTATACCTATTTTATAAAACCTGTTACCATCCTCTTCTGCATCTTATAACCCTATAATGATCCTTGTGTGGTCATTATTTCACAATGTTTCCTTTAAGATATCTGAACTTCAAACAGTTTAATGTTTATCTCTTTGGGACTGTAGCCATTAATCTGAAAACAATGCTGGTTAACTAGCTGTCATGACTGATAACTGCTTTATATATATATATATATATATATATATATATATATATATATATATATATAAAAGGCCTGAATCCCTTTGTTAGTTGGAGAATCTTCAAGGCTCAGTCTGAACTTCTCCATCTGAGTGCAGCTGAATAGTAAATAACTTGGTGCACATGGGGATTACAATAGATTCATTATCTAAAAGCCTTGTGACTTAGATTTGGCTTGATCGCAAGAGCCACATCCTGGTATCAGGACTTGATTACTATAGATTCCTTTCTACCAAGAGGTTTGGATCAGCATTTTTTCATCTGCAACACATTATACAGCATTCTTGATGACCATTCTGTTTTAGGTGACCAGAACTGTGATATGTTTGCTAGGTCACAGTTGTACATACAAAGAATACAGGGACAAGGCCATGAAACGCTAATTAAGAGCAATTTTCCATAGACAGGATTGGGCAATGTGTGAAATACACTTGGTGTACTATAAGGTATTTCATTCCTCAGTGGAATTCCTCAGTGAAATGTGCTGATCCACCCTTAAGAGTCCTGACAGTATTTATTGTGACATGGATAATAGGGCCTTGTTGGAAGTATTTTCCAATGTATTAATTTTCAAATGAAAGTTTTCCTTGATCACATTGGTAAACATCTCTGTTACTGCAGATTCATTTAATCCAGTGCTAACTCCATATCCTCACATAAGGCAGTTCTTTTATGTAGTGTGACTTGCTAAAGAGAATGTTGAGATTTAGGATATCCCCATAAACATCTGCTCCTTCTTGAAATTTGACTTTTTTGGGTAACATATCTTACTTCCCCTAAAGTTTCCCCTTTTTCAAATAGAAGAAGTGAAAATTAGAATAATTTTAAAAAGCAATTAATTTTGCTGTCACACTCATTTTTCCTTCTAGGAAAATAAAATAGTAAAAAATTGCTCAGAAGTCAGCATTGCCTATAATAGCATATTTTAGAACAAGACTGCTGATCACTCTGCATTTCCCAAACCCTTGGTAGCTCTGGAATCTTTAGAAAACTCTTTTCTCTAGTACTTCTCTATAATCTTGGTCTAACCCATCTGTGAGGATTTAAAAATTCCTCAAACTTAGTTGTCCTTTTCTAATCAGTGCCTGTGTTCCTATTATTCTCTACATGTATAGAATGTTTCTTCCCCACCAATTGCTAGAAATCGAAATCCTTCCCATTCTTTAAGGTCATATTCAGATACCATATTTTACACTAAGCTTTTAAAATATCGTTACTATAAGTGACATCTTTTTGCTTCTCTCTCTAAATTTTTGTATTTATATTTACCCTGGAGTGAAATTAATTTTCAATATATACAGCAATATCAATGGTGAACATAAAGAATAGTTAGCTCATTCATTCACAAATATTTATTACATATCTGAAGAAATAAGACCTGGATTCCAATACTAATTATGCCATGATTCAATTGTGTGCTTTTGGATAAGTCATTTTACATATTTATTTTAAATATAGTTATTTTCAGATAATTCTTACCAGTCTTGAAGCCTGAACCATACTTGGACAGAATATAGACACAACGATGATTTTTTTCAATCAAAGAATAAATTTTTCTTTATGTTCATTCAAGTACATTAACTCTGACACTCACTGGGTAAATAGAAGTGAAGGAGTTAACAGACTACCTGGTATCTTACCCTGAGCTCCCTTTCCAGGGGTCATAGCTGCCTATTCCTTGCTCTTTCTATACTTTTCCATTGAGGAGATTTATAATATTAGAGAGATTCTTCTATGTCACCCTTTCTTTAGCCATGCATGTAAATATTATGGTAATTTATAGGAAAACACCAGTGGAGTGATTCTTCTTGTCAGAGAGGTTAAACAAGCTGTCTCTATCATAGCCTGTTCATTTTGTCAAGAACAATTAACAGGTGGATCTTATCTTTGTTATATTCAAAACACCAGTCACAGTAGATGTTGGAGAATCTTACATCTTCTGATGAGAAAAGAAAAGAAAAGAAAAAAGACTCGAGAGAATAGGAAAGGAAGAACACTTTCATATGCTGTTGGAGTATGAGATAGCAATCTGCTAATATCTATCAAAATCTAAGATCTGCATATTTATTGAAAAAGTAATTTCACTTCTGGGAATCCATGCTAAAGAAATTCTGGCATAGGAAAGCAAAGACACATGTACAATGATGTCTGTTGAGGCATTATTTGAGACAGCAAAGAAATGAAACGATGTAGATGGATAAAAGGGGAATGGTTAAATAAATAATGGTAGACCCAACACAATGAGATACACAATATACTTTATAAGCTAGATCTTATGTGCTTGTGCAGAAAGTTCTCAGGGCACATGGGTGGCTCAGTTGCTTGAGCATCCGATTCTTGATTTCAGCTCAGGCCATGATCCCAGGATTGTGCGATTGAGCCCAGTATTGGGCTTGGAGTTGAGCATGGAGCCTGCTTAAGATTCTGTATCTCTCCCTCTGCCCTTCTCCCCCACTCATTCCCTCTCTAAAATAAATTGAAATACTCTGGTTTCTCTTCAGATCGTATAAATCTTTCGCCTTTTAAAATAAATTGAAAAATGAAAAAAATTTTGAAAAAAAGAAAATTCTGACTAGATGATATAAAAGACAAATTATATGTAATACATATAATCTCACTGTTCTAAAGCAAACAATGAAAACAGCTATGTATATTTATACTTGTTTGTTTACATATAAACATATGCATATATAAAAACTTTTTCACATAGTAGAAATTATGCATCAAACTTATGAAGGTTGGGGTGCCTGCCTGGCTCAGTCAGTAGAGCATATGACTCTTGATTTTAGGGTTGAAAGTTCAAGCCCCACATTGGGTGTAGATTACTTGAAAGTAAAATCTAAAACAAATAATAAAAAAAAAAATTTAAAGTAAAAAAAAAAACCAAAAAACACTTATGAGGGTTACCTCTGGGCTTTGGGAGATACATTCAGAAATATAGTCTCCACTTAATCTTGGTTTCCTTATTTTTAATAGGTCGATAATATTAGTGCAACCCATATAGTTTTCATGAGAGTTAAATGAATTTAATACATGTAAAGTAATTATAAAAGTGCTGGCTCATAGTGAGCACTAAATAAAATATAATACAATAAAAAATTCTCTTAAAAAGCATAGGCACAGGCATCTTTTTCAATTAAAAAAATAAAATAAACACGATAAAGTAAAATACAAAAAAGGCAGTGGATATCTGGATATCCTAGTGGTACTGACCAGGATGAATTTCAGTCTTTCAAGGTTATGAGACAGCCTCAAATCTCTGCTGCTTACAAATGTTGGGAAAGGACCAAGACTTTGGAAAACAGGTTCCTGGATTCAGTCATGCCCCCTGGTGGTTGACTGTTACCCAAGAGTGAAGGAAAAAACATTTCTATTTTGGCCCTGATTTGTTTCCCACTCGGGGAGAAGTGTCGTAGGGATGGCATCTTAAGCTCTTTTACATCCAATACCTTAACATCCTTAACCCTCAGACACTAATTTTGCTGATGTCATGTGCCATTGGCAACCCAACATTAGTATTGGTTAAGCAGAATTGTGTTTCTGCAGCTGCCTTTGCCTCCTCCCAGCCACATCCATGTACAAACACGCTCTAGTCCTTCAAGTCTTCAGCTTTGGCATCACCTTCATTATGCAATCTTTTCTCGCTTTCATCAGTGAATATTATACCCTAATGCAAAAAATTAGCTGCATTTTTGAGTATGTCTATGTGTATATGTTTATATTGAATATGTGTATATTTTTTCATTCATCCAGTTTCATCAGAGTGGGATCTATATAGTCATACAGGGAATCACACAGAGAAAGGTCCCACACTTGTTTTACTTTTCTGCTGTTGCTCTCTTGAAATTATTAAACATTTTTTTTTAACAAGGGCCCTGTATTTTCATTTGCACTAGGCTTTGCTGATCCTGTTTCCAAATTACACTCACAATTCTATATTGTATATAATTATTACTATTCTAGATGAGGAAACCAAGGCTTTGAATGAGTAAGTAACTTCTTTATAAGGTTCCATAACTGCTATATTGTAGACTCAGGTTAGAGTCTACTGACTGGTTACAAGAATTTCTCACCTGTATCAGGGTCACCTGGAGGGCTTATTAAAAGTGCAGATTCACAGACCACATTCCAATACGAAATAAAACATAATTTTTACAAGCAGGGTGTTGGAATCTGCACCTTAAGCAACTCTTGCACTGGTTTAAAGAACAAGATTATATTCAATTTTTCTCTAATTTTAGAACCTAGCATAGACCTTCGCTCAACAGCAGTCGCTTAGTATGTGTTATGCTGACTAAGTGAATGTCATTCAGTTACAAACAGATCAAGTGCAGAATAGCACTAAGGTTTTTCAGTTCTCAAAGTGCCTGAGAGTTTAAATGCTGGAGGCCTTATCAGCAGCTACAGCTGAGACATTTTTGCCCCAAACTTGCTTGCCATTGAACATCCACATGGAATCCTGAATATAAAACCATTAAGATGTTGCAGTTCTTAAGATTTCAGAAGGACTTTTCTGGCCAGAGATTCAGAATCACAAATGCGTAGTGGTGTCAAATGGTCAATCTCACAATATTATTCAGAAGTTGATTACTGAAATCAAAATTTAACAAATTAAATACTATGTGGACTTTGATGTAAGGAAGACCCAAAACTCAGCACTTCTAAAGTGTTGATGAATAGATGGAAGGCTATATAATCATTTAAAACTGCTAAGAAAATGTTTTGACAAGGAAAAAAATGCAGATACTATATACAGAAAAATTAAGATTCAAAATTATATTTACAGTATGATTTTAGTTCTTTTAAAATATACAGAAAAAAGAATATGAAAATAATGGCAAATGAGATTAAGGGTGTTTTATTTACATAATTTTCTCTAATTTACAGTGGGCTTCCCATTCTTTTTGACTAGAAATAAAACCAAAATCCTTTATCTTACTTGCAAAATCTTTTTCCTTAGCTTAGAATTTCCAGGAATTTCTCTTACTTATCATAAATCAAGCTGCTAAATTCTGTTATGTCTACCTTCCAAATGCATTGAACCACTGTTCCCTCCTCACTATCTGTCTCTGTTTCTCTGTTTCAAGTCCCTTTCCTTCAACGCATCTTTCACAATACCAACAGAATCATCTTCCTAAAATATACATCAGATCAGTCCCCTCACTTTTCAGGGCAGTTTAAGAGTTGAAAAGTAAAAACAAACAAACAAAAAAGAAAAAATAGCATCTTTGGAATGCTATCAAGAGTGACCTGATTTCCCACCCTATTCTCCTCTTAGTCTCTACTTAGCACCTACAAGGTCTTTTAAGTATGCCCCAGGAAATAGGCATAATAACAGCGGTCACCCATTATTGAACAAATACTGCACACACAGTAAGAACAGGTGCTTCACCACTGGTTAGAGGGGGAACCAAAGCCACGTCAGATTGCCTTAGGCAGAGAAGCCCTACATGTTCAACTGCGCTTCCACATGGCTTCCCAGCAGAATACGCACCACCTTACAAGGTGGTGACCGTTCAGTGAAGGGCACAGTCAGTAGCACGTAGGAAGCAAACCAATAGTGGAATCCTTTCTGAAAAGCCTTCCTTTATTGACTTTTACTCATAGAGACTTATGGTCAAGGCCCTTAATCTGTCCAGGCTCTTTACTCTCTTTTCCCAGCCCTTATCTAGATTGCAGCCACATCTGAGATGACTTGTTATCTCCACACACAAAATCTTCTCATGCCTCACTAATGCACAAGTTATTCCTTCCACTTAGTGCCCATTTAGAAATTTTGGCTCAAATTCTATTTTCACTGCAAAATCTTTTAAAATCAAAATTAGTTATTCCGTCCTCTAGCCCTCCTCCACTTGAATGTTTAAGCCTCTATTATAACTGTTGCTTAATTGTTTTTTTTTTTTTTTTTTTTTTTTACCATTTGTGAACAGGTCAGCTTGCTCCATTAGAATGTAAGAATGTAAGTGACCCAGAATTATGTTACTAATTTTGTGACTAACAAGTGATGGGGCAACCAATTCATCTGGTTAACTGAGGACTCTCGATTTTAGCGGTAAAAGACCTGCATCCTGAGAAACCCATCAGGGCAAACCGAGGTGTACAGTCTCCTAATGTATAGCACAGTGCAGAACCTGTAGAAGATTTACAATACATCATCAGGATAGTCAAGAACTTTGATTAGCCTTTATGAAGAAATCTTTAAAGATTTCTTCAGTGTGTGGTCCTGAATTTCAGTTCTTGGTTAATACTAGTTCAAGTACTTAAGACTATATTTCCTTGGTCATCTTATATTCAGAAAATTTATATCCCCTGAGGGGGAATATTTTGAATACTGAAAGATTATTTTTAAGAGATGGCTAATCTCAAAAGGGATGAGAAGTTGAAATGCTGCCAGAAAGCATTGAGTAGGAGGGAAGAAAAATAAACAATCCAGTCCTATATTAAAGTCTCTTCATTAGAATGCTATGGATTCATTCTTTTGTTTCACACAACTGTGTATAATTATAGTATACAAAACCCCCAGATCTTCATGCTATTAAGCATTTAAAAATATCCATTCCAGAATTTCAAAATAAGTTTTACATATACTGTAATTATATCACACAAATGTTCAAAGCTTGGACTGTATTTATGATAACAACTTAAATTTAGACCATCTCTATTAGGGCTGACTTAACATTTCCATAAGGATGCCCTGGGCATTTCCTGATAGAACAAGGAAGTAATCTTATCTGATGGAAGTTCATGGGTGCTACTTAAACACCTGATTTTACAAAATGTTCTAGAAGAGAAATAAGGAAAGTAATTTTAGGACTCTTTTTTTTTAAGGACTCTTTTTCATAAGTACACCTCTTGTTATGGTAATACATCTCTAGGTTCTGCACACAGCAGCCGGATGCTGCCTAGCCTGGCAACTCACATGATGCGGTGGGACGAATCATGGAATGAGACTGAGAAGACATGAGACAGATCAGAAGATCACAACATGATATGGAGTATTAGAGACTGTGGCTAATTAAAGAATGCAAACGTCGACTAAATGTATTTTTATTACATTAAAATTATTTTAAACACCCACCTGGTCATACAAAAATATATCTGCAGGCATGACATCTGGTTTTTACCCCTAACATATTGGTCAGCAAATAACCAATATTCAAGTGCTATATAAAGTGTAAAATCCTGAGTTGTCTAGAAGCATTTTATAGCTCTGTGTAAGGTGCTGCTAAATACAGGATTATATATTGATTCAACAAATATTCAATGCCCATTACATACTAGGAAGTACAGATAGAGGTACTAAAAGAACCAATTTAATGAATTTATAGCCAAGGGGATCAGTCCATTAAGCGTCTGACTCTTGATTTTGGTTCAGGTCATCATCTCTCGATTCATAGGTTCTAGCCCTGCTTCAGGCTCTGCGCTGACAATGCTGACAGCCTGCTTGGCACTTTCTCTCCTTCTCTCTCTGCCCTTCTCCCACTTGCTCTCTCTTTCTAAATAAATAAATAAAAACTTAAAAAAAAAAAAGAACTTATAGCTGAGGGAGTAGATAAATTAAAACATGTCCATTACTAACACCACTAACAATACTGATACTACCCAAACTACCTTGCCACTTACAATTTGCATTAATATTCTATGCAGGGCTTTGTGACCTCCCGTATTCTTATATACAGTTTTTTTTAAATTTTTTAAATGTCTTTATTTATTTTTGAGAGAGAGAGAGAGAGAGACAGCATGAGCAGGGGAGGGTCAGAGAGAGAGGGAGACACAGAATCCGAAGACCGGCTGCAGGCTCCAAGCTAGCTGTCAGCACAGAGCCTGATACGGGGCTCGAACCCACCAACTGTGAGATCATGACCTGAGCTGAAGTCGGACGCTTAACCGACTGAGCCACCCAGGCGCCCTCTTATATACAGTTTTTAAACATTGTTAATGACTAGAAATGTTTGGAATTTTAAATAATTTTGTTTTAGAAACAGAGTACATTTTAACTAGATCAATAGGGTTGTTGTGAAATAAGCATGCTTGCTTAATTAATGTTAAGGTCTCTTCCAGGTTTCTACACTTAGGGAGATTCTACACTTAGGAAACACTAAATCATGGAGTCACCACATAAGAGGAAACATTGACTAAGTGACTCAGAGTCATTCTTAGAGCTAGAGCACTTTTTAATACATTTTGAGCAAGTTTCTGTCATGTGAGACCTGTCTCTCAACCTGGCAGCTTTCTGACTCCATTAAAATTGGACTGTCCTCTATCATTATTATGAGTCAGATTTTTTCGATTCATCTAAAATCTGAGCAAAATACGTTTACAAAGCCTACTGCCAATGTTTATTTTAAAGCATAACTCCTCCACTTGATCTGTGACTCAGGCAAGCTACTGCACTTAAATTTTAGTTTCTTCAGCCTTAAAGTGGTGATGATAAGAATAAAGATTTGTCACGTTTAAAGGAGAAAATGTTTATAAAGCACTTAGCAGAGCCCTGGCATATGATAGTATTCCATAAATATTGTCTAGTATTTTGATTGCCATTTCTACTCCCACACAGATAGGGCCATCTTGTCTGCACCGAGAAATCTTTGATGATGTCTCCATAACTACCCTTGTCAGACATTTTTGTAGGAGGCGTCACTGCTTGGAAAGCTTCTCTATCAGGCAGCCACTAAAGATTAGATATGAACCTGGACCTGACTCAGTCCAAGCCCATGAACTTTGTACTTCACCCCAACCATTACAAGGAGGTAAGAATCCTATGAACAAACCTGGCCTCTTCTTTTATCTCTTTTACATTTTGGGTTTCTGTTTCATATCTTTATTATTTGAAACTATATTTTATTTATTTTTTTAAGTAGGCTCCACACTCAACGTGGGACTCAAACTGACACCCCTACAATCAAGAGTCACATGCTCTACTGACTGAACCAGCCAGATGCTGCTTCAGATTTTTATTTTTAAGGAAGGATCTTCCAGATACCAACACATGAAAAATACTCTCCTATGTGATAAAGCCCAATTTCCTTAGCCTGCCATTGAAGACTGCCTACTCTGGCTGGAACTTACTTTTCTAACCTCCCTTCCCCAACCTCCCCTCCCCTTTTGGCATAACCCACTGCTGCCCAAACTGACCTGTTATTCATCATATAAGCAGTTTCCTTCCCATCTACATGCTTCAATCCAAGATGCTCAGCCCCAAATTCTACCCCATTTCTAGGTTCAGCAGCAATGTCAGAGCTTCTGTGAAGGCTTCCCAGAATCCTTCCCAAAGAAAGTGCTTGGGCTTTGGACTGAGTCAGATCCAAGTTCATACCTAATAGTCATCTCTGAGTAGCTGTGTATTTGTGGATCTTTAAAAAAAAATCAGCATCTGGGGTCTTGCCTATAAATAAAATCCTAACCCACAGCAGTGACAGGAGGTCTAATTGCACAAACAAGGTGTATGCAACTAAAACCACAAGTTTCAGGTATATCAGTGATTACTTCCTGCCTCAAACCATGGTCATTTCTTCTACTTGCTTATTTATAGACATGGTATAGGAACAACTGGGAAGCTATTGGGTTAAAACAATGAGCTGGATCTCTCATCTCATTCCCTACACTAAAATAAATTCTAGATGAACCAAGGTTTTATTTATTTTTAATTTTTTAATGTTTATTTATTTTTGAGAGAGAGGGAGAGACAGAGTGCAAGTGGGTGAGGAGCAGAGAGAGGAGACAGAATCTGAAGCAGGCTCCAGGCTTTGAGCTGTCTGTACAGAGCCCGATGTGGGGCTTGAACCCACAAACCATGAGATCATGACCTGAGCCAAAGTTAGATGCTTAACTGACTGAATCACCCAGGCACCCCTGAACCAAGGTTTTAAATGTAAAACATGAAACATCCAAAAAGAAAAAAAAAAGAAATATCAACAAAAATGAACGAATGAAATGAAAGGTAAATTTACCTATGAATTTGGAGTGGAGAAGGACTTTCTAAGCAGGATACAACAATCAGAAGTCAACAAATGAGAGGACTGATGATTATAGCTAATTGAAAAGTTTCAATGTTTCTACAGGGAAAAAAAGCTATAAAAGTTAACATTATTTCACCTGAGAAAATAATTTTGCAACATATATTATGAAGCGCGAACTTTCTTAATTTATGAAGAGTGCTTACATATCAACAAAAACTGCTGAATACTCCAATAAAAAAAATAGACAAAGGATTTGGTCAGGTAGAAAACACGTATGACTAATAAATACAAAATGATGTTCAATTTTGCTTATAAACACAAATTAAAGCAAAAACAGAAAATACAATTTATAACCTATTGGATGGGCAAGAACTAAAAAAATAATATTCAATATTGGTAATGGTGTAAGTCCACAGGTCTTCTCGTGCACTGTTTTGGGAGTGCAAATTGGTGTTACTTTTGTTGAGTACAACTTAATAAAATTTACCAAAATAAAAAAAAAAAAGAACTTTTCTTTGATTCAGTACCTCTACTGGTAAAAATTTAGCTTAAAAATAAATTCGAGACCAACACAGTAATAAGCTAATTGCAAAAATTTTACAATGGAAAAAAATTAGTTATCTGTTAATAGATGCCTGGTAAACCGAGTCATGATACATACCAAATGTGGAATTCTAGGCAGTTATTTAAAGAGAATGATGTTGACAAGGATATTTCTGAGAAACATGAGGTGGGAAACAAAGTGCAGAAGGAATGTGATTTCATTTGCATAAATTTGAAATGTGGAAGTGGGGTGAGTTGAGTGTGTGCCAATAAACATACTCAGATGTAAATATTTTTCTAGAAAATACATTAGAAATGGAGAAGTGTTTACTTTGGGGGAAAGGAACTGGGTTGGGAAGAAGGAGATGTGGAATAGAGGAAATTTTTATTTTATAACTTTGTAAACCAGTCTAGGGCCCAGTCTAGTATTCACAATTTTGTATATTACACTGAAATTGTGTACACATGATAAACAGCTCATCCATTGTGGATGTTTGCTCCCAGCTTGTCAGTTAGAAAAACTGGAGAGGCCCAAAGTCTGGAGCACTGGCTATAATTTATTAACTGGTTAATAAAAGTACAATTTATTATTGTGTGTAAATTCAGACATTTTTTAGAATGAAAGGCCTTCACAGTGAAAGATTGGAACTACTGGTAATGGAAACTGATAAAAATAAAACATATATAACTATGATGGGAGCTACTTTTGCCATTGCAAGGGGAATCAGAAAAGGGTAGATGTGGCCTTAACAACAATTTGTCATATTTCAGCTCCATCCTGACAAGTGATCCAAAAATGTCATATAATATTTGCCTTCAATGTCAGCAGCCACAAGTCTTCAACATCAGCCCCTCCTATCATTTTTTAAAAGGAAAAATGAAAACAGTCTTTTTTTTTTTTCACTAAGCTTTGCACCCCATGTGGGGCTTGAACTCATAACCCCGGAGATCAAGAGTCACATGCTCTACCGGCTGAGCCAGGCAGTTTCTCCTGAAAATACTGCTTTATGCGGGGGCCACCACCATTTACATAATCATATTTATAAATAAATCTATTTTCTAACAGTGAATATGTGGCTCTGTGAGCTTATCAGTTGCTAAAAGTCGAATGATTCAAACTTACAAACGAGAAAAAGGTTTTAAGCCTCATGCCAGCCTAGTGCCCCACCTGTAACTGTTAGGGGTCATTTGCACAACCACATTGGAGATTAATAGGGCTTCCTGCTACTACTTACGTCATATATGTAAAAAATGTGCTCAGGTGTTCCAGGGAATGATTCCGGAAATATTCAAATTCTCTGCATAGCTTTTTCCTCATCTCCGTGTCAATTTTGGAAACAGTAAGAGGATTTGTTTGATTAGCCAAGAAGTTGCCATAATCAGTGGTCTGGAGATGAATTTTCACATCTGAAATTAAATGAAACCTCAAATCAGATTAAAATTTGAACATGCATATATAGCTTTTACAACAGTAATTGAATTTATTGTGACTTTATGATAAATACATATTAAATTATTATTATCTTATTAGACCTTAACATAAGGTATTTATATGATATAGCCTTGAGTGTTCCTCTCTAAAGCAATAAAAAATTCAATGTTAGTACAGATATTCTGGTACAACAGAAGAATTTCAATTATCTAAAAAATCTAGAATTATTTAACATGGCTGAAAAGAACATAACAACCACCTACTACTAAGTTTACCTGAGCCAGTTGTAGTCATTTGGAAATGGCTGCTCAGAAAACCGTAGAGAAGGATAGGTACTAAGGCTCCATCTCAGCTTGATAGACAGAGAACTTTATTAGTGATGTTTACCATGGCTATGGGAGGTGGAATGGGCAGTCATCAATAATATCTGTATTATCTATATTATCTGTATTATAATATTTATTATAGATGAAGGAATTGAGTCTCAATGGGGCTAAATGGTGGAGTCATGTAAAAGTAAGGCTTGATTTAGGAGATGGATCTACTTATCTTAAAATCCAAAATCATTTCCAGAAGACTATGCTAGGCATCCTGTAAATGGCAATGTTTTTGAATGCCAGGTAATTGCTGAAGCATTAAGTGGGAGAGGAGAGGTAAGCAATGAAGCCAGAGGAGTAAGCAGGGGTTGTCCCAAGAAAGGCTTGATATGGCATCCTTTATCCTGAGGATAACAGGGAGCCATGGTGGGTTATGAACTGATCGCTCTGGGAGCTGATGAGAAGGCGGATTTGCAAGTAGGCACTCAAGTGATTCTTACATATCTGAAGTTCAGCAGACAGGCATTCTTCCTTAGTATCTGGAGTATAGTATGCATTGGAAATATTCTTTATCTGATGGCAGAATTTATTTGCTCAATTACCTATTTAATTAACTTAATTTTTAAAAATTATACACCCTCTTTTTTTTTTTTTTTTGCCACGTCTTATTTGGCTGTTTTTCTGGCAGTTCAAATTTTTAGACAATTTGACAGTTTGCATTCTCAGCACTGAGGAATATTTGCCAACAGAAGAAACACAAATGTTATTCCTTTAAAAACCATGATATTTTGCTCATGTGGCATATGTTTCTTCTAAGAAAAATAACTTCCAAACCTCTCAGCTGCCAGTGAGATCCTGAAATTCAATGTCTCAAGTGTTTCAGACCCCATAGGAATCTTGTAATACAGAGGTCAGTGGACAGGCAAATGGAATAGAAGGAAACTTTTTTTCCCAGCCTGAAAACAATCCAAGGGACACTTGCATTCAGATTCTAAGAAAATCTCAGGATCTGAAATGTTTGCTCTGAGATGATGATAGACTGCCAATAATGTCAACAATGCATGTAGTTTTATAGTTTTCAAAATGGGTTCAACATAATTTTTTCTCTGCATGTCCCCAAGTGCTTATTTAAATAGGCTTGTGATAAAAAGGACTTTGTGGTCAAATAAATTTGGAATAAACAGGCTTCTTAGCTGTAGGAACTGAAAGCCTTTAACACATTAGTTTGAGTGATTTTTGAAAAGAATATGGTGTGGAACCTCCCAAGCCACTAGAAAACAATGGAACCACCCACAGAGCAGAGGAAAAATTACACAGCTTTTTTATCCAGAGAAGTACTGTGGCAAGTGACGTTTCTCTTTTTTATTCAAATGAGGCAATGGAATGTTTTCCAAACTAGGATCACTACCAACTAAATCAATGTAATAGGTCCCAAACAGCAAAAAATAAAAGGATTAGATTAGGCTATTGTAACAACTATCAGAGTATATAACACCGGGTAGCATATATGTACGTGTGCATACAGGTTATAAGGTAAAAATGGGTCTTTCGTGGGTTGCAGTCCCTGGGTTCAGGGAATTTCTGAGGTCACTTGGCTACTGCGACCGGATAATGATCTGGGACGTCATAATTATCTTCTATTAGCTTGTGAGCAGGTCATTTTTAGAGAATGATAATTTTTTTTTTCCTGTGCAGCTTCTGTTTGGGGCTCTCTATAAAAGTGAATGTCCAGACCTTTTGCACTGCAGGTAGGTTTTATTTATTTATTTGTTTGTTTGTTTGTTTGTTTTTAAATTGGGGCTCTCTATAAAAGTGAATGTCCAGACCTTTTGCACTGCAGGTAGGTTTTATTTATTTGTTTGTTTGTTTGTTTGTTTGTTTTTAAATTGGGGCTCTCTATAAAAGTGAATGTCCAGAACTTTTGCACTGCAGGTAGGTTTTATTTATTTATTTATTTATTTATTTATTTATTTATAAATTGTTTAATGTTTATTTATATCACAGAGAGAGAGGGAGACAGAATCTGAAGCAGGTTCCAGGCTCTGAGCTGTCAGCACAAAGCCCAACGTGGGACTTGAACTCACACACCCTGAGATCACAACCTGAGCTGAAGTTGGATGCTTAACCAACTGAGCCACCCAGGCACCCCCCCACCCCCCGTAGGTTTTATGCCAAGGAAGCACCTTCAAGAGGTACCTAGAAAGGGTGCTATCCCTTGAGCAAACAATCCCCCTGCCTTTTCCCTGCACCCTGCTGAACCTGAACTTACAAAAGTTATCTGACCTTTCTGAATTCAGTTTCTTCATCTACAAAATGAATGTAGAATCCATGCTTTCAGGCTGTTGTGGGGATTTGACAAGATGCTGTAGGTGAAGAGTCAGCATATAGGAGCGACTACTTAATATTACCTTTATTCTTCTCGCTTTTACTACCTATTTCAAAAATAACTTGATTCATTTGGCTAAAGACTTTGATTTTTATTCTCTAAATCAGAATATTCTCAGCCAATATATTGGCATCAGCCATCAGATCTTATCATTACTCAGATTTTAATTTGTGTTTATCAATGTCTATAAAGCCAGAACTTCTTCCTCCATTTTTATTAATTTACTGCCATTCTCCCAGTGATAAAACTTCAAATCTTCCTCTCTGGTGCTTTCTTACTCCAAATCTCCTATATTGTTCCCTAATGTCCTTTCTGGTTTCCACTCTGAGTGCCCCTGGTTTAGAATGACCACATGATATCAAGATTACTGTGGTGAGCTCTTAAATTGATTCTCCCAAATTCATTTCTCCTCATGCACTCCCTGCCTCAAATTTAATCTTTCCTAAGAATTATTTTGGTTTTATAATGCTCCTATATGAATCTTGGAATCACTGAAAGTTGTAGGGAGATTAAAAATGACCTTCATAATATTTGTAGTTTTTTACCACCGACAGCATGGTTTTAATGGACATCAACTCTCAACCTTAACAAAATTTCCCATTTCATGGATGAAGAAACTGAGGCTCAGAAATAACAGGTTCATGTTTTCTATGCTTGCAAGTATTTGACTGAAGATTCAGACATGTCTCTTGTCCTCATTCATTTTCCTAAAGCTCCATCATCAGACCTCCAAGGTCCTTCAAAATTTTTCCCACCTAAATTCTAACCTTTTCTCCAGATCTAGTATTGCAGCCAAACTGGTTTACTCGTCACCCATATGCTTTTATTAAATACAGGAGTCTGCATTTCATTAATCTTCCCTGCTGGCACAAAGTGCCCACCCATCTCAACATGGCTTGCCCGCATCTCATGGACATTTTCCTAGCCTCTATCCCTGAAGATCTGGTTCACTTTTGAGTATATCTGCTATTTATAGGTTTCAACTGTTCTTGTATTTTTAAATTTTAATTGTTTTTACTTATTTATGATATCCTTTCAGCTAGATAGCTGTTTAGGGAATGAATAATATCTTATATTAGTAGATTTAATTTCTGATTAAAAACTTAGGACCAATGCAGCACTTCGTTACATAATTCCATGGATGTTACCAAGGTCGAAACTCCACAATTTGATTATTAGTCACCAGAATGAATGTTTCCAAACAAACTGGTGCTCTCTGAAGAACAGAATCAGCTGCATGCAAACGTATACAAAACACCATTAATCAAATCATGAGATGGGAAGAATTATTTCAGGACCTCAAAAGTCTAGCAAAAGAGGGGGAAACTAATTCTTGTTGTATATACACTACAGTTCAGGGAGGTGCTTATGATTTCCCAGGAATTCTTATGATTTGCAGTTTACAAAACATTTTCAGAAATTTCTGATGCTCCTGATAATTGGGGATTAGGCCAGGGAGATACCATCTAAGTATCAGATAGGAAAGCACAGTGCTCAAAGTTAAGCAGCTGGCTTAATATCCTAGAGCCAGAAAGTGGAAATGCTAGGACTTGAACCCAAACATGTAGATATTTCTAATGTGAATTTGCGGATTCTTACTATGTACAAAACACAGCCTTAGGCTAGGGGAACTTGGACAGAAAAGTATATAGTTTCTGTCCCTTTTTTTAAAATGGATATTTCTTTTTAAAATTTCAGCTTTATTGAAGTATAATTGACAAATAAAACTGTGAGATATTTATTATTATTATTATTATTATTATTTTAGAGAAAGAGTGTGAGCAGGAGAGGGCAAAGGGAGACAGAAACAGAGAGAGAGAGAGAGAGAGAGAGAGAGTCATAAGAAAGCTTCACACTCAGTGTAG
Source organism: Cryptoprocta ferox (assembly GCA_028646485.1). NCBI lineage: Eukaryota > Metazoa > Chordata > Mammalia > Carnivora > Eupleridae > Cryptoprocta > Cryptoprocta ferox. Next base: position 46,301,486 of record CM053569.1, read on the forward strand.
ACGCAATGCAAGGCTTGATCCCACAACCCTGGGATCATGATCTGAGCTGAAATCAAAAGTTGGAAGCTCAACCAACTAAGCCACCCAGGCATCCCGCAAATGATAAGATATTTAAAATGTACATTTGATGGGGCTCCTGGGTGGCTCAGTTGGTTAAGCATCACACTTTTGGTTTCAGATCAGATTATGATCTCGTGGTTTTGTGAGTTTGAGCCCTGTGTGTGGCTCTGCTCTGTCAGGATGGAGCCTGCTTGAACTCCTCTCTCTCTCCCCCTCTCTGCCCCTCCCCCACTCACATTGTCTCTGTCTCTCTCAAAATGAATAAACTTAAAAAAATAATGTGCACATTCGATATACATATACATTGTGAAAGGATCCCCCCCACCTGTTTAATTGACCCCCTCAATGTCCTCACATATTGATAGGCTCTGCCCTTAAGAAGCTTAGAATACAGGAGGAGATAGAGTCATGTATTCAATTATGAGTTAAGCTCTTATCTGTGGTAATTCAGGGAACTAGAAGATAGTCAAGTGGGACAAATGTCCTCCCTCAGCATGACGCATCTATGCAAGTGTCACAGAATTAGGTCCATTCCAAGGTACAATAGAGTACAAAGTTAAGGCTTGTCAATTGTACCCCTATTGGGGTACAGGAGGAAAAGATTTACAGAGGAAGTAACTGAGAGTGGAGACTTGAAAGAGGAACGAGTGTTCTCCAGGCAAACAGGATAGAGAATGGAATCTGTGACTGAAGGAATAGCTTTACAAAAGGTAGAAGGGTTTTGAGGAAATGCTTACAAGGTAGAGATCAACAAGACTGCTCCAGCCGTTTGAGCCACGGGTGAAGTTTATCCTGTCTGATGAAAGCCACTGAAGTATTTTTGAACAGGAAAGTGGCGGTGTTGGAGATGCACTTTTAATATAAGGCAGAAAAAGTGCTATAGTTAGAGGTGCAAATAATATTTAAGGGAGCATGAAGAAAGCCCTTTGAACTAAGTCTTCCTCATATATAAATAAATATATATATATATATATTTAAAAATAGAGAATAGGTATAAATACAGGTAAAAAGTGAAAGGTCACTCATACTTGTCATCCACCACCCCCACCCACTCATTCCCAGAAACTATTTTCAGTTTCTGTTAGATTCTTTCAGTTTCTTTGTATTTAGACCATCATATAGAAAAAATATTTTTAAATTTGTCTGCCTTTTTCCTAAAGAGTACTGCCACACATAGTTCTTCCCCTAGCTTTCCTCCCTTAATAGATCTTGGTGATCTTTTTGTATCAGTCCTATTAAGAGTGTGTCCTCATGCTTTTTTTTTTTAAATAGCTGTAGAATATTCTGTGATGTGAATGCTACATAATTTGTTTAATCAGTTCCCTGCAGATGGACATTTGATTTGTTTCCATCTTTTGCTATTCTAAACAATGCAATATGAAATCTCGGGCCAAGTTGTATCTGCATTTGGAATTTTGATAGGTACTGCCCAATTGTACCCTGAAAGATTTTTTTTTCAGTATTTTTATTCTCCAGAGTGGGAGCCATTTTAGGGCAGGGACTATATCTTATTTAGTTTTGCTGCCTTGACTCTAGCCAGAAATGCTTAATATATTGTTAAATTAATTCCCTTAAATGAGACATAATTGTTAGTGAGATATAATCAACTTTCCTCATTCCCTTTCAAAAATTAAGGAAAAGGTTCAATTCAGAGAGCCAGTGGACACTTTTCACCATATATTTTAGAAAAGATCAATTATTAAATTCTAGAGCTCTGAAATAATAATTTTACCAACTTGTCTTTTTTGAAGAGGAAAGAATATTTGCAAAAGTCTAATTTGTAATTTAAAAGATTCCAGTGAGGCTACACCTGGGTGGCTCAGTTGGTTAAGCATCCGACTTCAGCTCAGGTCATGATCTCACAGTTTGTAAGTTCAAGCTCCGCATTTGGCTCTGCAAGTGGTGCAGAGCCTGTTTGAGATTCTCTCTCCTCCACTCTCTCTTTGCCTCTCCCCCACTTGCACTCTCTCAAAAAAAGTAAACTTTAAAACATAAAAAAATTTTTAAAAATCTGATGAAAATAGCAGTGTTGCCATGAAAAGACATGGAGTAAACTTAAATTCATGTTAATAAGTGAAAGAAGCCAATCTGAAAAGGCTGTATAATTCTAACTATATCACATTCTGGAAAAGGGAAAGCTACCAGAGAGCAAAAAGATTGGCGGTTGCCAGAAGTGGGGCTGGGGAGCAGAATGAACAGGTGGAACAGAGGATTCTTAGGGCAGTGCAAATACTTTGTATACTATAATGATGGATACATGTCATTATATTTGTCCAAACCCATAGAATGTATAACAGCAAGAGTGAACTCTGATGCAAACTATGGACTCTCGGTGATTATGATGTGTCATTGTAGGTTCATCAATTATAACATCAATTATAACCGGCTGTGGTGGGGAATGTGGACAATGGATGAGGCTGTGAGTGGATGGAGGCAGGAGGTATATGGGGAAATCTCTAAAATTTTCTCTCAATTTTGCTGTTAACTTAAAAGCTGCTCTAAAAAAACAAAGTCTTAATTTTTTAGAAAGTGTTATTTCTTTAAAATTTTTAAAAATGTTTATTTATTTTTGAGAAAGAGACAGAGTGTGAGATGGGGAGAAACAGGGAGAGAGGGGGACACTGAATCTGAAGCAGGTTCCAGTCCCTGGGCTGTGTCTGACACAGGGCTTGAACTCATGGACCGAAAGATCATGACCTGACCTGAAGTTGGATGTTTAACTGACTGAGCCACCTGCATGCCCCCCCTCAAAATGTTAACTCTTTAAAAGACTATTTTATGTCCCTTTGACATTATTCTTTTTCTGCAAACTCATTTTTAGAGACTTTAAAGTTTCCATGTGATACAGCCTTCCAGCACCACCAGTGGGATAGGCCATGTGAACCAGCTTCCCTCTTCTGTCTCTGGCAACGACAGAGTCACAGAGTGTCCTAGCAACTGATTCAGGTCACTGTTAGTCAGGGGCAAACCTTGGAACAGATGAGTATTTCTGATCACACTGGCACAAGTATATACGCAGTTAAGCACAGTTATGAATCTAGCACTTTTCAAAGCTTTTCTAGACAATGTTCATTTTCTCTTCTAAATTTTCCTGAAACTTTATATTCTAAGTAATTGTAAAACAATTTGTTGGTATCAGAACACTTTTGAAATCTAGAGAACTTGAAAACACTAAAGGCAAATTTAATCTTTGCCGAGTCAGCTTCTCTTTTACAGAAAGTATCTGTGTCAACACACAGTACTACAATGACAGTTTTATCCACTCTTCTTCACCCATATTGGTACAGTGCATATTTCGTGCAAATGTAAACAGAAATCCCAAAGTCCTTAACATCGATCCCAATAAATGCCCTTGATTTCTTATCTTCAACTCTTGGTTTTTTTTCTTAAGATTTTATTTTTTTCCAAATTTTTTAAGTTAATTTATTTTTGAGAGAGAGAGACAGAGACAGGGTATGAGCACAGGAGGGGCAGAGAGAGAGGGAGACAGAATGCAAAGCAGGCTCCAGGCTCTGAGATGTCACCACAGAGCCTGACGCCGGAGAACCGCGAGATCAGGACCTGAGCCGAAGTCAGATGCTCAACCGACTGAGCCACCCAGGCGCCCCTTAAGATTTTATTTTTAAGTGATCTCTATATGCAATGTGGGGCTCGAACTTACAACCCCAAGATCAAAAGTCACGTGCTCTACTGACTGAGCTCACCGGGCACCCTTCTCTTCAAGTCTTCATCAACTCAAAAGATGGCTTGGTTTCTCTCAGTATATTTGCAGATACAACATTGCAAGACTTTCCCCAAGTTATTTATTTCCCAATGTCCTATGAAATCAGGTAGGGCAGATCTTATTATTATCCACATCACAAAGGAGCTGACATCAACACAGGCATAATCATTTATCTTTAATTCATGCTCAGGAGGCACAGGCATTTTAGTGGAGAAAGAAATGTGGATATGTCTACATTCCATCCCTGGCAGGAGTGTTAGATTAGACAGAGCCATTCTAAGTCTCAGCAGCCTCAACTGTTAACTGCAGACCTGAAATCCTTATTTAAATTTATTTTCTCTGCAGCCATTATAACCCAGAGTTTAATGACCCACACTTGATATTCCTGGGAGTCTCCAAACAGATTGGCACACAGATTCAAACATAGTTATGAAATGAATGTTTGAAAAAATAGATTATGAGGAAAGAAAGAAACCTGATGTACAAGAACAACAAAGTGTTGACAGATGTGTCAGGGTTTCTTTTTTTTTTTTTTTTTTAATTTTTATTTTTTTTTGAGAGACAGAGAGAGACAGTGCGAGCAGGGGGAGGGTCAGAGAGAGAGGGAGACACAGAATCCGAAGCAGGCTCCAGGCTCTGAGCTGGCTGTCAGCACAGAGCCCGACGCGGGGCTCAAACCCACGAACCGTGAGATCATGACCTGAGCCGAAGCCGGACGCTTAACCGACAAGCCACCCAGGCGCCCCCAGATGTGTCAGGGTTTCTTAACCAGGATGCAAGGACGGCTCTGGGTGCCGAGAGCCCCTGATATTAAATGGAAAATTCTGTGTGCATGCACCTGGGTGTGTTTTCCTTAGAAGGCTCATTCTCCATATCTTCAAAAGGGTCTGAAACCCATTTTTCTCTCCCAAATTGAAGCTGAGGGTGGTTTCTCTCTGACTTCTTTAGTGAGCTGGCTAAACCTCATTTTGTATCACATTTTAGGAATTTTTTTGTGTTGTTTGTGTTAAAATTTGCATTTTTTAGCTCATTTAAAAGTTTGAGGCGCTTGGCTGGCTCAGTCAGAAGAGTGTTTGACTCTTGATCTCAGGATCATGAGTTTGGGCCCCACTTTGGATGTAGAAATTACTTAAAATAAATAAATAAATAACCTTAAAAAATTAAAAGCTTGACTGAAAACTAAATAGAATTCATTCAAGTGGCTTCTGTTAGAAACATTCTGCACTGTGTTCATTCACTTTTTCTACTTCAACTTAAGCACATTTTCTTTTTTTATTTAAGTATAGTTGACATACATTATATTAATTTCAGATGTATAACACAGTGATTCAACAATTATTGGGGTGCCTGTGCGGCTCAGTTGGGTTAAGCATCTGACTCTTGATTTTAGCTCAGGTCTTGATCTCACGGTTTGTGGGTTCAAGACTCGTGTTGGGCTCTGCAGTGACAGTGTGGAGCCAGCTTGGGATTCTCTCTCTCCCCCTCTCTCTGCCCCTGCTCCTATTCTCTCTCTCTCTCTCAAAAATAAATAAAGTTTAAAAAACAAAACAAAAAAAACTCAATGATGTACATTATGAAATGCTCACCACGATAAGTGTATCGTGACTGTCACTATACAAAATTATGACAATATTTACGCAGAGCTTCTGTACATGATTAACGTTCTCCAGTCACCAAACTCCTAATATGCTGAAGTGATTTAGGATTTGGGATTATATTGTAATTATTTGTAGTTTACAGAATTATTTATCATCTGAAAGATTTTTCTAGCTGTCTCCATTGCTAATGAAAGGAGAGGGTTTATCTCAACTTGGGCAGCTCCTCCTTAACTCTGGCTTTAACTGCTCAGAACTACAAACAAGTGTTGCAGGACCCTTAGCCTCAGCAAAGTCACCTTCAGGTTTTTTGTTTTGTTTTTGTTTTCAATACCCTTCCTAGCAGTTTTGATCCTTATTGCTTTCTTGCTTTTTCTAGAATAATCTGGAAGTTTTAAAGTACCTTATTATTGACATGTATTGATTTATAAGTACATTTCAAAATGAACTAGGGTAGTTTTTATAATAAAAATAATGTTTTATAGATGAAAATCTTTGATAAAGTTTTGAAAGTATTGTAGCTTAAAGATAATTTCCAGAAAAAAGGAAAAAATGGGGAGGCATTAGTCAAAGGGTACAAAGTTTGGGAAACAGAAGATAGTAAGTCTTAGATCTGTACAGCATAGAACCTATAGTTCACACACACTCACACACACAATAATACAGGACAGGAAGAAACTTCTGGAGGTAATGGATAGATTTATGGCATAGATTGTGGTGATTTCATGGACATATACCTACCTCTAATCTCATCAAATTACATACATTAAATATGTACAGTTTCTTGCATGTCAATCACATCTCTATAAAGTGCTTGAAAAAAACATAATTTTCATTTACATAATGCTTAGTTTCTAACACATTTCTTACGTATTACCTCATTTATGTCTCCAAACAAAGCAGGCACAGCAGGCTTTACCATCATATTTTACAAATGAGGACCATGAGGCTCAGGTTTTGAGCCTTGGGCCACCTACCTACACCCAGCAGAGGTCAAAGTCAGTACTTTTGAATCCACGGCTGGTCGGTCTTACCACCTGCTCATCTCTTGACTTTTTTCTTAAGCTTGAGTTAAAGATAAAAATCTCAAATAAACTCTCATATCAATATATACTGATAAACTAGGTATAGCATAAAATTCTCTAGACCAAGTCTCTTAGCATTTTGTCGTGGGGTGGGGAGGGCATTTGTCCCTGGGCAGTTTGCTGAGTCCTTCTTCAAATATTATTTATAAATATTAGGATGAAAATACATAAGATTACAAGTGAACAAAAAATGTTGAAATACAGTTACCAAGATGTTTTAATATGTGTAATACATACTTCTTTATTAAGACATTAAATATCAAGATTAAAGAGTAAGTGTAATACCTAGTATAAGTGCAAAATTGTGAAAATATAAATGATATTTCAAGGCATCTGCAAGAATTGTATAAGGATATGAAAATATTGACTTTCTAGTGGTGACAAAGCACTAACCACTGTGATTTGTTGCCTACATTCATAATGAAAGGAAATGTTAAATTTCACTTACAGAAAATTGAAAATAAAGATGTAATTTTTTTTTCCTCCTCCAAGTTCATGGACCCCTGAAGTCTGGACCCTGAGAATAAAAACCCATTCTGGACTCTCAGGCCATGGGAACACAGTCTGTTCTCCATGCTCCCAATGGGCGGTGTCATTTCCTTTTCCCCTTTTTACATGGTGAGAAAAGCAGCTCTTACCTTCCAGGGTCTCACACTGAACCAGATTGATGTAGTCTTGCTGGGTCAAGAGGCTGGCCTTGCACCCTCGCACCAGGCCTTCCAGGTAGCCATGGTCCACGTTAAAGTAGAACTCGGCACCCTCCAGCATGACCAAAGAGATCTCAGCCAATGTGGGCTGAAACAGCTCCAGATTTTGGTCAGCTCCTAAAGATTTGTCTCTAGTCTGGAAAAAAATGCTAGCAGTTATGAGGAGTTCTCAGGAAGAAATCTATCAGCTGATAGTCAGGGTTTTCGTGACTAGTTTCTTCTGGTTTCTGTGGCTTTCAATAGCCTGCTCAGCCCTGTTTTCACAGCAACAGTGAATCAGCTGGAAAACCCGAGTAAGCCCAGGAAGCAAACCACAGAGAGTAGGAGACAGGGAGGGTCAGGGCCCTGCTCTATCCCTCCCAGAACAACAGGCCCCCTCCCAGCTGTGCCCTTGGAAGGCCTGAAACACCTGAATGTTTCATGAACATTCCTTCCTCCCTCGGAGCACGTGAGCTTTCAATTGTAAATTGCATTTGTCCTAAATTTCTTGAAGATTATTAATATGAAGAAATAGAGGGCTTTTTTTTCTTTTTTAAAAATTAAGTTTTGTAAATAGAGCTGGTGTGAGCAGGCAGTTTGAAGGATCCTGAGAAGCTAATTCAGCAATGCAGTTGTTTAGGGCAAAACAAATGTTTAGTAATGTTTTTGCATTGCAAAGGCTGATAGTTGTTTACCCCACCTCTCTCCCTGCCCCTAGCCCCTTGTCTGGGATCAGAGCCCAGAAAACAATCCTGGAGGCAAATACACAGAGATATGATTCTATAATAAGCCACTACCTTTATAAAATTGGACTGTTGATAAGTTGCTCTTTATTTTCTTCTTCCAATTTAAATCTCATGATTACTGGAACATATATCTAGGCAGATAGTATTATTACCCAAATCACAGATAAGAAGCCATATCTCAGAATCCATGAGGCAGTTCAAAATGTACAATCATAATACAGTAAGTAGTTAATTAAGCCAGGACTTAATTACTGAGTTTCATGCTCCAAAAAGGAGTGCTTGTTCTCTCCTATACTTAGCTCAAAAATTGTGTCAAATATCCTGAATGCTATTTTACATAGATAGCATTTCACTTTCATATATATTGTGTCAAATTCTTAATTGAATGTAAAATGCCAGAAATTCCCTGATCTCAGTCTTAGTATGTCCAAACTGGGAGAAGCTAGATAAGATTGAGTTACAAGAAATTCTGTTTTAGTTGTTGAAAATCAGAGAGCCAACTTGAGTTAGCACAGTATTTAGTAAGTAATAGAGGTTCTTTTTATTACCATCATCATTATCCAACCCTCTGTCCAATAATTCCACCATCCTCAAACTCCCTGAGTACATTTTAAGTTGAATCATATGAACTTAAAACTTTCGTAGATAAAAAAAATATATATGGTTGCATATCAGTAATTTTATACAGTTCAATTCAATACAAACTTACAATTAAATAAATTATGAAACAAACTCATCATTCCCTAATCATGTTAGTATATTACTACTGTTTATGCACTTGAGGTTATATCTACTATATATATATATGGTAGATGTTTTGTATAATCGTGTGCTTCTATACATCTCTTTCCAAGTAAAGGTTTAATGATGTCATAATTGTAGCTTGAATTTGATCATGGTGAGAGTGTTTATACTGTGAAAATAGGCAAATGGCACAAATCAGGGCTTGATTTGTTGTTGGTCATTTGTCCAAACTTAAGAAAATGATGGAGAAAATGTTAATAATGCAAATTAAACTTAGAAGTATGTGGTATCTATAGCCATTAGAATGCGAACTGCAAAACTGGAAGAAGTAGTCTTTTATTATTCAAAAACTCTTATCTGACTTAGCAAAGATGGCACTCACGTAATGAGGAACAAGTGAAGTTTGATATATGGCTTTCTTGTTTCATCCTACTCTTTAGTATAAATAAAAATGTCAACCACCATTAATGTTGGAACTACATTTATTTGTCAATTGCAACCAAAGTTTGGCTACAGAGAGTAGAGTTGAACAAAGATCAATGAAAGCATTCTGTGAAAATCAATGGACTATATGGAATTTAAAATATGGAGTATTATTTTATTGTTATTTGTAAATTGAGTGGTACATATCCTTAATATGGTAAAATTTATAATAAACATATACACATGTATTTTGGGGAGATAGTGGTTGTTAAACATTCAGAGTATAACTCACAATCCTCAGAGTTTTGCCCAGAGCTAGCCTTGCATGTCAACATGCTCAAAAAAGAATATTGTGTGTGTGAGTGCAAAAAGACTTTTTAATTTGCTATCTTTTACATGTATATGTAGAGACAAGTTCCAGTGTTTCTTTAAAATGACAGATAACAGGGCTCCTGGCTGGCTCAGTCTGTAAAGCATGGGACTCTTGATTTTGCAGTGGTGAGTTAGCCCCATGTTAGGTATAGAGGTTACTTACAAAAATTTGTTAAAAGATTACAAAATAATAAAAAAAAAGATAGATACCAACTTCCTCTGTGATTACAAAATTCATGGATGAGTCAGGCCAAGTACTTCCCCTTCTCTTCACATTGTCCTTTAAACTTGGCATAAACAAAAATGTCTCATTCCTGCTGAAGGTGTCAAAGATGCGATCCAACTCATGAGAGATGAGAGGAAACCCAGTACAGTGACATGTAGCTGGAGCTTCTTTAGAAATGCATCCCCATGGTGCAAACAAAATAAAAATGTTCATTTCAGTGTTTAAACTACCAATGTTTAGGAGAGCAGCTTGGCGTATGACAGAGTGTGGGTTTAAGTTATTTCCTCTCTAAGTACCAGTGTGTAAAATGAGGACAATAACACTTACCTCATAGTTTATTGTAAAGATTAAATGAGATAAAATCCTTAGAATGCTTAACACATGTAGGTATGTGTGCTAAGTATGTAATGAAAAAAACCTACTGCAATGGCTTCTCTTTCTCCTATACTACAAACCACTATAATAATCCTAATCTCTTAACACTAGATCCTTCAGGCCAGGAAGTGTTTCATACATCTTTCTGTCTTTCAGCTGCTTAGCAGCATACCGTGAGGGGAGCAGATGTTCAATAGCTGTTTGCTGGAGGAACCAGAACTGGACTTCTAAAATGACCAACCTTGCTCTGAGAGTCGTTAGCTGTGTGTTTCTCTAGGAAACCCTATATTTGATAAGTGTATTTGAGGAATGAGTTGATTTTGTGGATTTTGCAGCATGATACATATGTGTGTATGCTTATCTGTAAGATATACAGGATTTATTGTGAGTTTCTGTCAATTTTAAGAGCCTTCAAGTGTCATTATCTTCATAGCATTGAAAGATTAACTTATTTTTCTGAGAAATAGAGATACTGCTTGTAGAGGAACAATGTCTGTTATCCTGAAAACAAAGTTTCTTTCTAGATGTAGTAGGCTTTTCAAAGGATAGTCAATAAGGAAAGGAGACCCAGGCTGCTTCCCGTGAATAGTCTTCTGGATGTTTTGATGCAGCTGACTAAGGCAGGCCTTACTAAGGCCTCTGAGGTAGTTCTCAAGGTAGACAGCCACACCCACTTCTGAACAGTCCTCTGGAGTGTCTTTAGAAGCAGAGTACTGGGTAAGATGCACCTTGGGGTGGAACAAGGATGCCATCCTCAATGAAAAAGTCAAAGGCCACAACAAAGCTTTTTCCTAAAACCAACCTGGTTGGTCGGTTTGTTTAAATTTTAAAACATTACATGTCCCATAATATGATATACAACCTCCATGTATCCATCACCCAGCTTCAGTATAATCCACTTATTTATAGCCAATTTTGATTTAGCTATACCAGTCATCAGCAAGCTGCTTCCGTACAGGGCAAGATAGTAAATATTTTAGGCACTGAGGGCCAGACTCTTCTGTCGCAACTACTCACCTCTGCCACTGTTGGAGAAAAGCAACCATAGACCACACATAAATAAATGAGCAGGACTGTGTTCTAGTAAAACTTCGTTTACAGGAGCGCCTGGGTGGTTCAGTCAGTTAAGCGTCCAGCTTCGGCTCAGGTCATGATCTCACAGTTTGTGATTCGAGCCCCGCATGGGGCCCTGGGCTGACAGCTCACAGCCTGGAGCCTGCTTCAGATTTTGTGACTCCCTCTGTCTCTGTCCCTCCCCTGTTCAAGCGAGCATTCTCTCCCTCTCTCAAAAAAATAAATAAACATTGAAAAAAAGAAGATGTGTTTTGAATGTTAAAAAACAACAACAAAAAGCTTCATTTACAAAAACAGGTGGTGGGCCAGATTTGGCCTCTGGGATACAGTTTGTCACCCCCTGATCTATAACCTTGCCCACTTCCTTCTAACCCTGAATTATTTTTAAGTAAACCGCAAATATCATATTATTTTATTCACAAATTTCAGTATGCCTAAAAGATGACCCTTTTACAATATAATTATAATTCTATTATAATACCAAAGTTATTTATTAGTATTAAATAATCACTGCTCAAATTGTCTCAGTAATTTTTTTTTTTTTTTACATTTGGTTTGTTTGAATAGGGAGACATTACAATTGGTTTATATGTCTCTCAGCTTTCTTCTAAGTACACCTTCCCTCCCACTAGTGCTACTTTTTGTTTAAGAAACTGGGTCACGGGGCACCTGGGTGGCTCAGTCAGTTAAGCGTCCAGCTTCGGCTCAGGTCATGATCTCACGGTTCATGAGTTCAAGTCCCACATTGGGCTCTGTGCTGACAGCTCAGAGCCTGTAGCCTGCTTCAGATTCTGTGTCTCCCTCTCTCTGCCCCTCTCCCACTCATGCTCTGTGTCTCTCTTTCTCAAAAAATGAATAAACATTAAAAAATAATTAAAAAAAAGAAAATGGGTCACATGATCTATAGAGTTTTCCACAGTTTGGAATTTGGTGATTGCCTCTGAGGTGTCATTTAACTTGTTGCTCTGTCTCCTGTAAGTTCTAGAAATTAGTAGTTAGATCTGGAAGCTAGATCTCTTTTATGTTAGTTTTTTTGTAAGAACACTTCACAACAGTATTGACTATTTCCATCAGAATGCATGTAACATCTGTCTCTCACTTTTTTTTTAATGCTTATTTATTTTTGAGAGACAGTGTAAGCAGGGCAGGGGCAGAGAGAGAGGGAGACACAGAATCTGAAGCAGGCTCCAGGCTCTGAGCTGTCAGCACAGAGCCTGATGTGGGGCTCGAACTCACAGACCACGAGATCATGACCTGATCTCATGACCTGAGCTGAAGTCAGACACTTAACTGACTGAGCCACCCAAGCACCCCCTGTCTCTCTCACTTTTTAAAAAAGTCAGCAGCCATTTTAATTACCATCTAGATCTACTATTTCATTTGGAGTAACAAAATGATTATTTTTTAGTTTATCAATTCCTTCTTCATTTATTACCTGGAATACTTCTATAAAAATAAACTTTTAATATCATCTATTCTTCTTTTAAGAAACTTTTTATTATCAATAACTTATAGTTCTTGTATGGAAAGATAGGATAAATGCTTAACTACTACTTATCAGTTTTCCAAATAATGTGTTTATTCCTTAGCATCCTTCAAAAGTGACCAATAAGAGTTTTATTTTTATAAAAATATTATTATCAATTTATGGATTTAAACATAGCATGTTCTTTGGATATAACTCTGGCAGACTTTGATAGCTTCCTAGCTTTCTGTAATGACAGGATGGTCCATACTCATTTTGTACAATTTTTGCCCAGACCTGGAATCCACCATTTCTCCCAGAAGCTCTGGTTTAACATTGCAATTCTTAATGTGTGTTCAGAAAAAGACACAATTTCTTCAGTGTAGTGGGCAGTGCAGCAGGTGATGTGATGGCCCCCCATTGTTCATTGGAAGCTAAGGTCAGTACCCAGAGGTGGGGGATTTCTAAGAGCAGATGTGTTCAGTAGAGGCAGTACTTTTGTAGACAGGCTTGCCATTACCTTTCCTTAACAGTCCCCTCCAGTACTTCAGCTTTTCTAGTTAAAGCCTGTCAAAATAAAACAAATCTCCAGTGTCAGTCCAAGAAAAACATTATCCTGAAAAAAATGAGTCTTAAAGCCACACGAACTGAACTCCTGTATATGTTCCTCACGAATCTCAACTTGATTAGAGTGGATTACGCTGAGAAAAAACAGAAAGCATGTGACTGGATTCAGTACAGACAGGCTGCAGGCAAACCAAGATTGCTCCCTTGACATTGGTTCAGAACAGCAATCACGTTACCCAGCCAGAGTACACTGCTGGTTTAACTTGCTTCTTCGAAACAGGAGAATTTGTGAACTGTCATCAGAATCACTGACTTTCTGGGCTACTTCAGCGGGATCTTTTATGCTTGAGGTTAGAAGTGGGACTATACTTTGTTGATTTTGGAGAATTCAAAGTTTTAAGGGTATTTTAATATTTTCTTCTTCCCTAGGAGAAAACTTAAAGTATTTCAGGTGTTGGCTGGCTATGAAACATGTTCTGTCGGTGATTTGCAATGTGCTATTTGCCCTAATGGTTCACCTTTTGTACTTTAACAAAATAATATTTTTGCTTTTACATATTAATTAAACCTGGACTTAATATAGTACGTGTCTTCCTTCATTATACCTCATTATTCTTGAATGACCGTATTTCATTTCTCATTACAAAATGTGTTCTGTGGCAAAAGTTTTTAGCCTGATTAGAAAAAAGCAAAAATTGGGGCACCTGGGTGGCTCAGTCGGTTGAGCGTCCGACTTCGGCTCAGGTCATGATCTCACAGTTTGTGGGTTCAAGCCCCATGTCGGGTTCTGTGCTGACAGCTCGGAGCCTGGAGCCTGCTTCCGATTCTGTGTGTCCGTCTCTCTCTGCCTCTCCCCTGCTCATGATCTGTCTCTCAAAAATAAATAACTGTTAAAAAAAAAAAGAAAAAAGAAAAAATCAGTCATCACTCATAATTTCTGGATACAATATTTACATAGGAGTAACTCTGCAAAGTTAAAAAATTCAAAATCTTGGAAAGGTTATTTGTTTCAAAAGCGTAAAGACATTAACTAGTACATTAATTCAAACTCTATATTCTGAATAATTACCTGAGAAAGATGATCATTTCCTCTTACAATTTATATTTTGTTCTCCTTACTGTTTTCTGCTCACCAAAGCAATGCATACTTTTTACAAAAATTCAACCATTACAGAAACATATGACATGAAATTTCCCCTAATTCTACTCTAAAGAGATAACCACTGATAACAGTTTGGGTGAACATTGAAAAAGGTTATTTAAGCTCCAAAATATTTGCTACTATTATGCCAGAATTAATTTTGCAAAGGGAGGGTCATTTTGGTTTTGAACCACAAGAGGTCACCATAACATCATAAGAAGCCTCCTTTCATTTGATTTTCCATACCTGTAAATTTTTTCATTTGAAAAATGTCACACCGAAGCTTAAACAAGTGACTTCCAGTTGCTTATGTTAAAAGGTTCCTTTTAGATACCACCCTAAGTGCAGGAAGTCTTGCCATGATCCATCTCTTACTCCATTTCCCAAACCATCATTGGGCTTCGTAAATGCAAGCCCTTCTTTTCTTCTTTCTAGAATACAAATTACTTTTTTAACCTTTTCATTTTACAAACTGGTTTCATGTGTTTTCAGCATCCTTGAGAGATGTTCTAAATGAAGGAGGGGAAGAAAATCTCTGTGAACAAATACATTTGAGAAATGCAATAGTTAAGTATAACCCATTTTGGACAGAGTGCATATTAACATAAAAAGTCTTGGAGAAGTCCTTTGGTGATTAAAGCTAATTAACTTTATTTTATTGTTTTTTGAAAAATTTTTAATGTTTATTTATGGGGGGGAGAGAGGGGGGGAGGAATCCAATGCACACTCCAGGCTCCAAACTGTCAGCACAGAGCCGGACTTGGGGCTCAAACCCACAAACTGAAAGACTGCAGCCTGATCCAAAGTCACACGCTTAACCAACTGAGCCAAAGTCAGATGCTTAACCAACTGAGCCACCTAGGTGCCCCAATTGTTTTTCAAACAATTGATTAGGCAATGGCTGCATTTCTTTGAGTAACTCATGCCTTTAACAACCTGAAGTAGTATTTGGAACATTTGGGAAATTCTGATTTATAACAGTCATTATTTTTTAACGTTATAAAACTCATATTGACTATTATATAAATGATTTATCTGTCTGTAACTTGAAGAAATTATATATATATATATTTGAATTATATATATATTTGAATTCACATGTATTCTAAATGTAACAACCTTACAATGTTTTCTTCTCTCCTACAAATATTTCCCATTCTTATTTTTTTCTAACTTGTTGGCAGAGATCCCAGGACCTGTCTTGCTACAGCAGTAAGCTATGGTAATTACATGAATTAATGATGGAAAATTCACCACTGGGAATAATAAATGGCATTATTATGACAAGAACACTATTTCTATGAGAAAGTATGAACTAAGAAAAGTAAATTATTATAGGTAGAAAAGTCATTATTTTACATTATTATACAGCTAGAAAAAAGTCACAGAAGAAAGATTTGTAATCAGAAAAGATTTTGCACTAACAAACCTTATAATCTTAGAATAGGATCGGACCTTAGGTGTCCTTTGATATAAACTCACACTAACTGCAGAAAAGGGAGGAATTTGTGGCTTTTGGAGGCTAATCATTAAATTTTCAGATATTTCCAGGTATTAAAAACATCTATATCTTGGTAAAGAATAAGATTCTTCCATAGAACTCAAATCCACTAGTTCTATTTCAGCAAGATAGTTTTTTTAATTTTTTAAAATTTATTTGCTTTTTGAGAGAGACAGAAACAGAGACAGAGACAGAGTGAGTGGGAGAAGGGCAGAGAGAGAGGGAGAGAGAGAATCCTAAGCAGGCTCCTCACTGTCAGCATGGAGCCTAATGTGGGGCTCAAAGTTATAAACCATGAGATCTGACTTGAGCTGAAGCCAAGCGTCAGATGCTTAAGCAATGGAACCACCCAGGCATCCCAATAGTTTTTTTTTTAGTTAAAAAAATTTTTTTAACTTAAATCCAAGTTAGTAAACATATAATATAATAATGATTTTAGGAATAGAATTTAGTGATTCATCACACATATAATACCTAGTGCTCATCCCAACAAGTGCCCTTCTTAATGTCCATTTAGCCCATTTCCCCACCCAACACCCCGCCAGCAACCCTCAGTTTGTTCTATGTATTTAAGAGTCTCTTATGTTTTGTCTCCCTCCCTGTTTTTATATTATTTTTCTTCCCTTCTCTAATGTTCATCTGTTCTCTATCTTAAATTTCTCATATGAGTGAAATCATATGACATTTGTCTTTTTCTGACTGACGTATTTCACTTAGCATAATACCCTCTAGTTCCATCTACTTTGTTGCAAATGGCAAGGTTTAATTCTTTTTTATTGTGGAGTAATATTCATATACATATATATATATATATATATATATATATATATAACACATCTTGTTTATCCATTCATCAGTCGATGGACACTTGGACTCTTTCCATATTTGGCTATTGATAGTGCTGCTATAAACATTGGAGTGCTTGTGCCCCTTTGAATCAGCACTCCTGTAGACTTTGGATAAATGTCTCCAGTGCAATTGCTGAGTTGTAGGGTAGTCTATTTTTAACTTTTTGAGGATCCTCCATACTGTTTTCCAGAGTGGCTGCACTGATTTGCATTCCCAAGATTTTTAAAAAATACTTATTTATATTTGAGGGAGAAAGCATGAGTGGGGGCGGGGACAAAGAGTTAGAGGGACAGAGGATCTGAAGTAGGCTCTGTACTGATAGCAGTGAGCCTGATTCAGGGCTCAAACTCAAGAACTCTATGAGACCATGACCTGAGCCAAGTCGGATGCTTAACCCACTGAGCCACCCAGACACCCCTAGGTTTTTTTTTTCAGGATTATTTAGTTCAACAAATTCTCTTTAAAATTATTACAAAATGGCTTTTTAAAAATATTTGAGATGAGGGGCACCTGAGTGGCTCAGTCGGTTGGGCATCTGACTTTGGCTCAGGTTATGATCTCACAGTTTGTGAGTTCGAGCCCTGTGTATGGCTCTCTGCTGATAGTTCAGAGCTGGGAGCCTGCTTCAGATTTTGTGTCTTCCTCTCTCTCTGCCCCTCCTCTGCTCATGCTCTGACACTCTCTCTATCTCTCTGTCACTCAAAAAGAAATAAACATTAAAAAAAATTTTAAAAACATTTGAAATTTTTTTTTCTAGAAACGAAACCTCTTGATGTGAGAGTGCTTCATGGAATAGAATTAAAAAAATTGAGGGAAATGACAGAGAACTTAGGAACATAAAAAACGGTCTTCTTATCTTAAAGAAAGGAAAACTCCGCTTCAAAGAGTTAAGGGTTTTTTATTTAAAACAGACATGAAAAATAGATACTGGCAGAACTAGCAACAAAGCAAAGATGTTCTGATTCCAGGTTTATGATTCTTCCCACTATTTTAAAAGTGATTTATAAACTATTCATAATTTTACACAAACCTGAGGTTATTATTCAATTGACCTTAGAGCTATATTCTGAAATTGAGTTATTCTTCTGGGGGAAAAAACCCTATTGTTCTCTATTTACACCACTAGATAGCAGGTGACTGAATAACACACAGTATGGGACCTCCTACAGGTCTGGATTGGTAAATAGGGTCAATGAAGAGTGGTGAATTGGGTTTGGGGTTCTCTTGCTGTTCCCCTTCTAGTTCCTTTAGGTGCTCTGTTAGATTTTCAATTTGCGCTTTCTAGTTTGTTGAAATAGGCCTGGATTGCAATATACTTTCCTCTTAGGACTGCCTTTG